>LR738710.1:267318253-267505381 GCA_902687465.1 Secale cereale
TCTTCCCCACTCCCCTCCATCGCCCCCACGTCTCTCCCACCACCTTCCTCCCATGCTCCCCTTCACCTTGCCGAACTGCAAGGGGCCCCGCGCCTGGTTCGTGGCCTCTCCTCCTCCCCTCGCTACCGGGCCATGGTACCCCTCCCAGAACCCATAAGGTCCCTCCCCTGCCCCCTGGCCACCACCACGTGCTACCCCATAGCCATGCCCACGCCGCCCCCATCGTCTCCCGTTGTGCGGCCCGCCCCACCTCCTCACCGTCGCCGGGCCAGACGCATGCCGGCACGCTGCCCCCGGATCCGTGCGACCAACGACGACCTCTCCTGCTCGATTCCAGCGGTCAGTGCCTTGTCGGCCGCGCCACAAGAACGGATATGGACGTCGTGGAATGGATCTGACCACCCCCGGGTAAAGCCCTCCTCCCCACAAGCCGGCAACATGAGGCCCTACCCACCCCGCCGTTGACCATCGAGCTGCACGCCAGGCATCGCTCCAATCCAGGGAAGTCGAGGGCCTCCTCACTTCCAGTAGCTACCTACGACCGTGCGCCTAGAGACGCAGGGGAGTTTGGTCGCCTCCTTTCGACTTCCAGCACGAAACTACTACCACTACCAGTCGCCGGAGACTGTTCTTCCCGCAACTCCCTTCCGGCACAAGCACAGCTCAGATGCGCGTGGTATTGTGGTTCAAATCGCAAAAGGAGAAAAACCAGCGCCTGCTAGTGTTGTCCTCGGTGTCCAGCGCCGGCGCCCGCTGCATTCCTGGGTGTCCCTACCTCCTCCCTCAAACAACGACATCGAGGTACAGTTTGACAGGGAGGCCATTTCAGTTCGGTGGATTTTGGTTTTAGATTTTGCCGCTGTAGTGCGCGTGTGCACTTCAACTGGCCGCTGTAGTGCGCACGTGCACTTCAACAGGTGTGTGTCCTGGTGCAGTTCGGTACGTTTTGCCCATCAGCTTGGTTGTGTGTGTGTTGCGGTGAAGTGCACACCCGTTTTAGGCAAAAAGGAAAATGATGTGTGATGCGGTATGGCCGTGAACTAGCCTCCATAAAGCATTTCCAAAGTTCTTTTTTTCATTTCTAGAATTTGGATGTACAATTTTGATGCATTTCAATGTAGTGCAATGGCGTGCAGTGTGGGTGGGTGTGGTGTGCAACTCGCCGGACGTGTGAGCTACAACGCTCACGTGCAGCTCTCTCCTCCACTCCTTGTTGTTCGCCGGTGGCGGGAGACAAGTGGACTGAATTAGGGGTAGCCGGCGTCATACTTATTTGAAGTAGTTCAATTAATCAACTTGATGTATGTTTTAGTTTGACCATTTTATGTGGTTCACTCGTGGCATCCCGCAATTCTTTTTTTTAAATGCAAAGATAAAAAGATGTTGCTCGAAAAGGAAAGACATGTGGGTCACTTCTCAAATGCACGAACAGCTAACAGTATGGAAGAGCAGACTGCATGTTTTGAATGTGGTTCACTAATGTGAGTATGGTTGTGTTTGTGTGTTTCAAAACTCAGTTGATTGCATCAACACATGCAGTGCGCTTAGTCTTTGGATGTGGTTCACTTTAGAGAGTGATACTGTTCACTTGCGCCCAACATGAAAGTGTGAAAAATGTTAGCTTCCTTGATCCTTGGATGTGGTTCACTTTCGAGAGTGATACTGTTCACTTGCGCCCAACATGAAACTATGAAAAATGTTAGCTTCCTTGATTCTTGGATGTGGTTCACTTTCGAGTGTGATACTATTCACTTGCGCCCAACATGAAAAGTGCATAAATTTTAGCAAAACAACAAAATAATAATGTGGTTCACTTCGATATATGTCGCGGTTCACTTGCCCTCACCTTTGCGGTACACTTGTTCATAAAAAAATGAAAAAAGACAACAAAAACACGTTTGAGAAAAATTTATGTTCGACAAAAAAATCGTGAAGTTCACTTTCATGTCTGATGCAGTGTTGTTTTCGTCCCATGCAATGCGGTTTTCTGTCGGATGACGTTCACTCACCGATTTAGGTGTCGCAAAAAACAGAGTGTCTGCATTTCCGTAATTTTAAAATTTCTCTTAAACCGTAAGGAATTAGAGGGAGCGTTCTACATGAAAAAGTTGCGTCTCGATGATATCTTTCCAATGGCGTATATATTGAATTATTTCAACCAGCGGTTTGTAAAAATTTCGCCAAAAACTATTGCTGCCCTCGTAGTCAGCCGCCAAAATTAACTAAAAACCGTAAGGAATCTCAAAAACATTTTAACATATGAAAGTTGCGTCTCTTCCATAGCTTTTCAACGTTATATTACACGCCTCGTTTCGACAAACGGTTAGAAAACTGAAGTGAAAACAGTACCAAAAATTTGAAAAAATTCGAAAAACAGAATTCCGCGATTTAGTAAATTTGAAACTGCTTTTAAACCATAATGAATTAGACAAAATAGTAAATATGAAAAAGACGCGGCTCGACGATATCTTTCCAACGGTGTATCATATGTTTCATTCCGACGAGCGATTTAGAAAAAAACACGAAACAAACGCTCACTGCCATTATTCGTGGGTCGCACCGTTTTTAAAACTGCTCTTAAACTGTGAGGAATCTAGGAAAGTGTTCAACATGGCGAAGTAGCGCATAATTCATAGCTTTTCAATGGTATATTACATGCATTGTTCGGACAAACGGTTAAAAACTAGAGAAAAAAAAGGTACCGAAAAAACAACACGTACAATTTTTTCAACATGAAGTTCACTCGTCACTATGTTGCAGTACCTTTGCTACTAAGAATGCAGTGCCCTCACATTATGCGTGTGTATATATATATATATATATATATATATATATATATATATATATATATATATATATATATACAGAGAGAGAGAGAGTAACACTATTCTAATCTCAGGATTAGAATAGTTATTTGGATCACGATCAGCCTATATAGGGGCGACGGGGTGTTCCCGAACCGGTGCATCCCGATAAAAAAAGCAGCCCACCCACCAGCCAAGCCCACGATCTTGCCCCGCACGACCGGCCACCACCCACGCTCGATCCCCACGCACCGTCGCCGCCCCGGATTCCTCGGTGCCGCCGCCGGTCCCTGGATCCCACGGCGCCGCCACCGGCCCCCGAATCCCACGGCGCCACCACCGGGCCATGGATCTCCGTGTGATGCTGCAGACCACCACATCCAACGCGTCTGTCCCTAACCTTCTATTTCTCCCCATCTCTCCCCACCACCACCTTCCTGCGCCACTGGCTGCGCACCAGCGCCGCCGAGGTCCACCCGCACCAACCACCCCGGCGCTGAGGTCAAACAGGATGCACCCGCACCTCCACCAACTGCCCCAGTCGCCCGCGCCTTGGGCCCTGCAGCTGTCGCGACCCGTCCACCCCACTGCACCGCTCGAGCTCCCTCACCTGGTCCTCCGGATGCCCGCCTTCTAGCCGCATCGCCGGATCCCCCACACTGGAGCCGACACTAACTTTCTACACATGACTATTCTGAACTTCATCACGTCGCTGGCTTATGCCTCCAGAAGCGAGCCTTTCTTCCTCCATGTTGCTGCTGCCACTCTTCCGCCATGCGGGCGACCCACACCCGGATCCCACCGCAGCTTCTGCTGGCCTCCACAACCAGATCCTCGCCGCGTCGTTCTTCTACCCTGAATCTGACGGTGGTTGCTCCTTGTCTCCAGCACATTACCTGCCACAGTACAAAGAATGGGCGTGGCCTCCCCTCCCGACAACCTCTTCCGGCACCAGAAACGGGGACGTGCATGAAGACACCCTCTCCTGCTAAGTGCTCTCTCCCTATAACACAATGAAGTTCATGTAAATTTGTTGGAAAGGTTCAGGGACATCAAAGAATATAAAAAATGTTTAAATGTATAGAGTTGATGCTCTTCCTGTATATATGTGCATATAGATGAGTTGTCACCAACCCTTTTTACTCTCACTGGATCTGATGCATTCTTCTCCCCAGCTGCGAGTGGAGTAGAACCGCCAGCGTGGCTTGTGTCCATTCCTTATTTGTGCACATGTGCTTCTGTGGTAGCAGTAGCACCACAAGAAACAACGCGTCAAATATTACAGCAGTGGATGATGCAGTTTGAGGAGGACTGAAGTTTAGAGTGCCATCCCTGGAGCATTACTTATTATGGCGCTTCTCACTGACCTTCCTCGGTGCCTCTCATCGACCTTCCCCATAGACACAGTAGTTCAGCAAAAAGTTTTGGCAAGGCAGCTCACAAAAAAGAGCAGCGATAGTGGTCTTCTCAGGAACCTCGCCTAAAAGAAGAACCTCTATCTCAGCTACTGATGGTCACCATATTGTAAATTGATGCAAAGAACATGTTTTGATTATGTGTTGTGTACATGCTTGTTGAAATGCCAATGAGAACTAATATTTTGATATTTTTCTTGTTCTTGAGGTAGTTTTGTTGATGTTTGAGATTTAATTTTTTTGAGATTTAATTTTTTTTGCAAGATCATGTAAATTAGCACAGAAGTCCAAATATAAAATCAACAAAACTTCACACATAGGGAAAAATGACTTTTTCAATTTCTTAAATAAATAAAACAAAGAAGTTAAAATTAAAAATAACAAAAATAGTTAGATGTTTATAAACAATGGGAAGTTCTATCTTTATTTAAAAAATCATTATTTCCGTGTGTGTGGTGGTGAGGTTGACGTTCAAAAAATGTGCGGTGAGCTTCAGAAAAACATGTTTGTGAGGGAGAAATTCACTACCTTTTTTAATTGGGACACAAGGAATAACTTCTTTTGTGCAAATACAAGACAAAAAATGCATGTGTCTTTTAGTAAGAGAAATAAAACAAATGTTCAAGGATCTTCCCACGAATGTTAATGCATATGAAAAAAGGAAATTCAGAAGGTCAGGGGTCACGAAGAGAGAAGTTCATGCATGAGTGTTGAGGAAATGTTCAAGAAAAAGGATAACACTGATTACTAACGAATAAAACCAAAAAGTTCAATTTAAAATAACGAAGAAGTTCGATGTTTCTAACAAAACTCCAATTTTCACATTTCTATAAAATACACAAAGAAGTTCAAATAAAAAATTAGAGAGGTTTGATGTCTATAAAAAAATCAGACTTTTTCCGTTATAAAGCGAATAGAGAGAAGTTCAAATGGATAATGGCCAAAAGTTCATGTACTGCATGGTGTGCGTTTCGTATAACAAAAAAAGGAATAAAAAGGTGTAGTCCAAATTTTTGTTGCTAGAAGTTCAAGTGCTCGGCCCGAGAAAGTTCAAAAATTCTTGTGAGAGAGGTTGAACAAAAATGCATGACAGATGTTCAAGATGAAACAAGCATGCAGTTCAACTACTACACGAAATATGTTTTGGATAGGAATATAAGAACAGAAAACAAAACGCTTAAAAGGTTTTGTTGCAATAAGATCATGTGCTACTCCTGGTGAAGTTCGAGATCTCTAGTGTGAGACGTCCGACCTTCAGTTACATGTAAAAAACAGGCAAAAAACGACGTTGTTTTACGCATTCAAAAATATATTTTGAACCGTTGCGAGTATAAAAAACTCATCAACACAAAAAAGTTGCGTGTTTAAATAGCTTTCCATCGGTATATCATTTGCCCAATTACCGTAAGTGGTTTGGGAGTTACGAGCGAAAAACATCACGTCAAAAAACAGAGTGAAGTTCAAACAGAACTACCACAGAAGTTCAAGTACTTCACGCGATGCGGTTTCGACAAATCTGTTTCGCGATAAAGGCAGAACAAATGATCTCGCCGTTTCTGAAATTACTTTAAAACGGCTAGGAATCAGAGAAAGTCGTCAACATGAAAAAGTTTTGCATTTTCCGTAGCTTTTCAACGGTATATTATTTGCCCCATTCCGATAAAATTTGTAGAAAATGCAGCGAAAATAAGTTTTTTGCCATTTTCAAAACTGATTTAAAACCGTGAAGAATTAGGAGAAATAATACATACCAAAAAGTTTCGCATTTGTTTAAGATTTCCAACGCCATATCATTTGCTGCATTCGGATAGACGTTTAAAAATTGAGCTCGAAAATACGAACTCGGTAGGACTTGTACTGTTTTCTAAATTACTCTTAAACCATTCCAAATTATAAAAAACTTTCAACATGAAAAAGTAGCGCATTTTCATAAGCTTTTGAACGCCATATCATATGCCTCAATTGGATTAGCCGTTTAGAAATGACATCGAAAATACAAACTCGACTGTTCGGTTTGCGAAATTTTACATTTTTGCATATTACTCTTTAACCATTGGGAATTAGAGAAAAACTTTCAAAATGTGGATGGGGCGGTTCTGTAGCAGCTTTCCAACGCCATATTATATGCCTCATTTCGATAAACGGTTTAGAAATGCGATCGAAAATACGATTCATGTTTTTTGTATGAAGAAAAAACGGTTTTCAAAACTGCTCTTAAACCGCTTACATTTTTCCAAAAATTTAACTTGGGTCATGATACTTGTGTCCATAGCTTTCCAACGGTATATGGCAAGCCCCATTTGGGCAATGTTGGCGGAAGTTCAACCTAGCACATGGGGAAGTTCAGGTGGAACAACTCACGCAGTAAAATTGCAAAAAACGTGAGTTCATCACGACCCGAGAGCAAAATCCGCCTATGAGCGAGATTCCTATTTAAAATGGCCATTTAGTTGCTAGAAACCGTTTGAATATTACACTTACATCACATAGAACACGACTAACCCGAAAAATTCACAGGGAGAGACACGGTTGCGAAGATAGCCCGAAGGTCGGGTTCCTACAAAGGGAAGTTCAGGCGTGTAACTCAGGAAGTTCATGCTGTGATCAGAATAATATTCCGATCCCGTGATCAGAATAGTGTTTATTTGTGTATATATATAGCCATTGAAGAACATCAGAGAAAGTTGAGGAAATTGCAAATTTTGAAGAATTTGAAAATTTAAGGAAAACTCAAATCTCAACTTTGGGTGGTGGCGTAACCCACCGTATAAGAATGATGATTTCAGACACCGTGTACAATTGTCGTAGGGATCTGAGAATCAATTTCTTCATTAATTTCTTCACACTTAGAGCGTTAGTCTTCATTGATTGAAGAAAAACGTTACTTCGTGTGTTGCGCATCAAAGTCATCAATTTTGCATAAGTGTTAGGATGTGTGTCCTTTCAAAGAAGATTCTAAGATATTTAGCTCACACCGCAACTTGCAAAATCTCTTCTCATCCAAGGGCTTAGTGAAAATATCTACCAGCTGATCTTCAGTCTTCACATGGTAGATGGAAATGTCGCCCTTGAAGACATGATCACGAAGAAAATGATGACGGGTCTTGGTGTGCTTTGTCTTCGAGTGATGAACTAGGTTGTGAGCAATCTTAATGGCACTCTCACTGTCACAGCAGAGTGGCACATTCTCATGTTGATGCCATAGTCCTTGAGGGTTTGCTTCATCCATCGTAATTGAGCACAGCATGAACCAGCAGCTATGTACTCAGCTTCAGCAGTGGAGAGTGATACACAGTTCTGCTTCTTCGAGGACCAACAAACTAGAGATGGTCCGCGGAAATGGCATGTGCCGGATGTAGACTTGCAATCCACTCGATCACCAGCATAGTCAGAGTCATAATATCCAATGAGATCAAAATCAGAGCCCTTGGGATACCATAATCCAAGTGTTGGAGTGTGAGCTAGATATCGAAGAATAAGCTTCACAGCCTTATGGTGTGATTCCTTAGGTGTAGCTTGAAATCGGGCACACATGCAAACACTAAACATAATATCTGGCCTAGATGCACATAGATTCAATAAAGAGCCAATCATGGAGCGGTATACCTTTTGATTGAGGTCTTTACCATTTTCATCGGTGCACAGTTGGCCATTTGTGGGCATAGGGATTTTGACGCCTTTGAAATCTTGCATGCCGAATTTCCTCAGAACATCCTTGAGGTATTTCTCTTGAGATATGAAGATGCCATTGTGTTGTTGACAAATTTGAAGGCCTAGGAAGAATTTCAGCTCTCCCATCATGGACATTTGATATTCTTCATGCATCATGTAGCCAAATTCATCACTATAACATTCATCGGTACAACCAAAGATAATACCGTCCACATAGATTTGACACACAAATAATTCATCATCATATGATTTAGTGAAAAGATTTGGGTCAAGTGAACCGGGTTTGAAGCCTTTCTTCATGAGGAATTCCTTCAAAGTATCATACCACGCCCGAGGGGCCTGCTTGAGGCCATAGAGGGCCTTGTTGAGTTTGAAGACTTTATCAGGATGTTTAGGATCTTGAAAACCTGGGGGTTGAGCAACATACACTTCTTCCTCAAGCTTACCATTGAGGAATGCACTTTTCACATCCATTTGATATAAGATGATATTATGATGGTTAGCATAAGCAAGTAATTTGTGAATAGCTTCAAGTCTAGCAACAGGAGCAAAGGTTTCATAAAAGTCAATTCCTTCAACCTGTGTGTAGCCTTGAGCTACGAGACGAGCCTTATTCCTCACCACAAGGCCATTTTCATCTTGCTTGTTTCGATAGATCCACTTGGTGACGATGATATTGTGCTTCCAAGGATCTGGTCGCTTGACGAGTTCCCACACATGGTTGAGCACAAATTGATACAATTCCTCTTGCATAGCTTGAATCCACTCAGGTTCCAGAAATGCCTCATCAACTTTGGTGGCCTCTATGATAGAGACAAAAGCAAAGTGCCCACAAAAGTTAGACAAGTGTGAGGCTCTTGAGCGTGTTAGAGGACCTGGTGCATTGATGTCGTCGATGATTTTCTCAATCTGCACTTCCTTTGCAACACGAGGATGAGCTGGTTGATGACTTTGGTCTGGCTGAGCATTTTCTTCAGCAGCAGTTTCTGCAGGAGCACCAGAATGATTTTCTTCATTGTCAGGAATGACTTCTTCAGCTGATTTCAGTGGGGATGATATCTTCAGTAGCTTTGAACTTGATGGATTCCTCAGGAGGTATTTCACCTGACACATGAGGCAGTTGCTCTCTTTGCGAGCCATTAGTTTCATCGAACCGCACATCTATAGTCTCAACAATCTTGTGAAGATGATTGATGAAGATTATGTAGGTGTGCGAGTCCTTTCCGTAACCAAGCATAAAACCTTCATGTGCTTTTGATGCAAATTTGGAATTGTGATGAGGATCTCTAACCCGACATTTAGCACCGAAGACTTTGAGATAACTCACATTGGGTTTCTTGTCAGTGAGTAGTTCATATGAGGTTTTCTTGAGGAGTTTGTGAAGATATACCCTATTGATGATCTGGCACGCAGTGTTGATAGCCTCAGGCCAGAACCGATGAGGTGTCTTGTATTCATCAAGCATAGTGTGAGCCATCTCAACAAGAGTCCTGTTCTTGCGCTCCACAATGACGTTCTGCTGAGGAGTGTATGGTGCTGATAGCTCATGAGTAATACCAAGTTCATCAAGATAGTCATCAAGACCAGTGTTCTTGAACTCGGTCCCATTGTCACCCTGGATATCCTTGATCTTCACACCAAAATTCGTCGAGGCCCTTGTGGAAAATCGTTTGAAGATTTCCTGCACTTCATGCTTAAATGTGATGATATACACCCATGTATAATGAGAATAGTCATCAACAATGACAAAGCCATAAAGAGATGATGCATTCGTGAATGTAGAGTAATGTGTAGGGCCGAAGAGGTCCATGTGAAGCAATTCAAAAGGACGAGTGGTAGTCATGATAGTCTTCGAGGGATGCTTGGATTTGGTCATCTTTCCAGCTTTGCAGACCACACAAAGATGATCTTTGATGAATTTGACACCCTCAATTCCAAGGACATGCTTCTTCTTCACAAGTGTGTGCAAGTTCCTCATGCCAGCATGACCGAGTCGTCGATGCCATAGCCATCCTTCTGAAGCTTTTGCAAGTAGACATGTGGCAGGCTGTGGTCCTGTAGAGAAATCAACAATATACAAGTCTCCTTTCCTAAAGCCTTCGAAGACTTTGGATCTGTCAGATTCCATAATAACAACACAGTTGTATTTGCCAAATACAACAAGCATATCGAGATCACAAAGCATTGAGACAGACATGAGGTTGAATCCAAGAGACTCGACAAGCATGACTTTGTCCATGTGTCGATCTTTTGAGATTGCAACCTTACCTAGACCCAATACCTTGTTTTTTCCTTTGTCAGCGTAGGTGATATGCTTCAGGTGAGATGGAGATAAAACAGAGTCCATCAATAGGTTCTTGTCACCGGTCATGTGATTTGTACATCCACTGTCGAGGACCCACTTAGTAGCTTTGAGAGAGTCATCCTGTAGAAGAATTAGTACATCTTACAACTCATATGCTTCATTGTGAAGAATGTGACATCAATTTCATCTGAATGAAATTCATCAATAAGAGCAATATATGAAGAATGAGGACGTGAGAAACGAATGAATCATTTCTGCATGATTAGCTTGCATCCTTTCAAGCATTTTTAGGTCTCCAGAAAATTCTTCAGACGTTGAAGTTTGTCTGGAGACCTATCGTGGTTTTGTCATGGCAGATGTCCTAGCAAAAGGACTTAGTCGTGAGGCCATCGCTACGGGTTAGCTTAAAGGGGTTAAAGCGGACAAGGACACATGGATTTTATACTAGTTCGGCCCCTTCGATGAAGGTAAAAGCCTACGTTTAGTTTGGTGTGTATTGCTAGGGTTTCGATGACCAGGGAGTGAATCCGCTTTGCGTGTGTCTCGATCTGTAGTCGTCTCTCCTTGAACCGTCGTCGGGTCGTCCCTTTATATAAGAGGTGACGCCCGGTACGGTTACAGAGTCCCGAGGCCGGCTCATAAACGTGTCTGCCTCGGCCTCTATTCTTTCTATCTTACATCTCAAGTTACATAGTATGGCGGTTTACAAATCATGGGCCCTAACACTTGGGCTCTAAACCTCTTGGGCTAAAGTCTTTTGCTTCATGCTCCGCTGGGCTTCAAGGTAATCTTGATAACATAAACCGGCCCCTCCTGGGCGGTTTATACGTGGTAGTAATATCCCTGACAAGACCTGACCCTGCATAAGAGATTAGTTTTTTTTCTTCACCACCCACATCTGCAGGGGTGGCAAAGAGTTCATCATTCGACGAGCACCAATTGAGAATGGTGGCATTGAAGCAAGTGCACATCATTTCACAGGCGAGGGGCTAGAGTATGAATATGAGTAAGCAGAGAAATTATTCGAGGATTTATAAACATAATGATTTGAAGAAAAATGCACATATTCATAATCCTTCTTTCCCTGTGAAACAGATGTGTTAGCATGATGATGATCATATGAGAAATTTGATCCATTTGAGGAATTTGGTCCATATGAGGATTTGGATCCATATGAAGATTTTGATCCATATGAAGAATTTGATCTGGGGTTCCTGTTCTTCATAGGGGCTCGTCGAATGATTTTTAAGGTGCCTCTTAGGGAGCCAGATTTTCTTCATAGGGGGCCGTTCCTGTAGTTAGTTTCAACATATCTAGCAAATACTTCACCATCCTGATTTTTGAAGAGTTTATAGTCGGAGTCAAATGACTCATCAGAAGAATATGAAGATTCACAAGTAAATCTAGATAAGTAGATGGATCTACGGGAGGTCCTTTTGCAGCAACCCATGAGGTTTTGGGATACTGCTCGGGTTTCCAGTAGGTCCCATCAACATTGAGTTTCCTCTCAAAAGCAATACCCTCTTTCCTAGGGTTCCTGTTCAGAATCTGCTTTTTAAGCACATCACAAAGAGTCTGATGACCTTTGAGGCTTTTGTACATGCCTGTCACATACAATTCCTTCAACCCTGCATTTTTGTCACTAGCATCGGTGTTTTCCTCGGTTGAGGAAATTGTCACCACATAAACAGTTCAAGAATTTGTAGCAATAGAATCATTTGAACTTTCAGGTGAAGAATTTGCAGCTTCACATTCAATGCATTTAAGACATGGTGGAATGAATTCCTCCTGAGCAACGCTGATCTGTTGAGCAAGCAATGAATCACGTTCTTCTGAAGATCTTCATAACTCTCCCTTAGCTTCTCAAGATCTTGCTTTCTTTGAAGAAATTCATAGGAAAGCTTATCATGATCAGATAAGAGAGTGTTATGATTATCCTGAAGGTTATCAAACTTGGACTGAAGTCTCTGAAGATTTTCAGTCAAGATTTTAGATCGATCCATTTCTTCACCCAATAGGTCATCACTTCTTTCTAGCAGATTTTGAACCTTATCAAAGGCCTTTTGCTGTTTTATGGCAATTTTAGCAAGTTTGGAATAGCTAGGTTTGAGGTTTTCATCAGATTCATCTTCACTAGAATATGATGAGGAACGGTTCAGTACCTTGGCACCTTTTGCCATGAAGCAATATGTGGGAGTATAGTCATCGTTGTCGTCATCGGCAGTGTCGGAGAAGTCATTTTCCTCAGTGTTGAAGATGGACTTGCTGACGAATGCGGTAGCGAGAGCGAGGCTAGCCACACCAGAGTCTGATTCCTCAGAT
Source organism: Secale cereale (assembly GCA_902687465.1). Classification (NCBI taxonomy): domain Eukaryota; kingdom Viridiplantae; phylum Streptophyta; class Magnoliopsida; order Poales; family Poaceae; genus Secale; species Secale cereale. The sequence continues at coordinate 267,330,772 of LR738710.1, forward strand.
TCCTCCTCTTCCTCAATTTCTTCAGATTCACCTGAGTCCATTTCCTTGCCAATGAATGCCCGAGCTTTCCTAGAACTGCTTTTCTTGTGAGAGGAAGACTTTGAAGATTTTGATGATAAGGACTTTGAAGATTTCTTCTTTTTCTTCGAGTCGTCTAATCTATAATCCTTGTATTTCTTCTTCTTTGATTCCTTTGCCCACTAAGGACAATCAATGATAAAGTGACCCGGTTTCGTGCATTTATGGCAAGTTCTTTTCTTAGAATCACGATATCAGGAATCAGATCTCACATCATCACCTCTTGAAGATCTTCCAAAGCGACCACGTCTTGAGAATTTCTGAAATTTCCTCACGAGCATTGCCAGCTCCTGACTTAGTTCTTCAGGATCGCCAAGGCTGCTATAAGAATCTTCACTTTCGGATGTGGAAACTGCCTTGGCCTTCAGTGCACGTGATCTACCATAGCTTGGACCATAGAGATCTCTCTTCTCAGCCTGTTGGAGCTCATGAGTGTTTAGCCTTTCAAGAATATCAGCTAGATCAAGTGACTTGTAGTCTCCACGCTCTTGAATCATCGGTGCCAGAGTGTCAAATGAGGAGTCAAGTGATCTTAGCAGTTTCTTCGCCACCTCGTGGTCTGTGATGTCTGTAGCACCAAGTGCTTGTAGCTCATTTGAGATATCAGTGAGGCGATCTAAGGTTTGCTGAACATTTTCATTGTCAAGTCTCTTGAAGCGGTTGAAGAGGTTGCGAAGAACATCAACTCGACAGTCACGTTGAGTTGAGACTCCTTCGTTGACTTTGGACAGTCTGTCCCAGATAAGCTTTGCAGTCTCCAAAGCACTCACTCTGCCATACTGCCCTTTGCTCAGATGGCCACATATGATATTCTTCGCTTGAGAGTCGAGTTGCTTGAATTTCTTCACATCAGCAGCATTCACGGAAGGAGAGACGGATGGAACACCAGTTTCTACAATGTACCAAAGATCATTGTCAATTGCCTCAAGATGCATGCGCATCTTGTTCTTCCAGTAGGGGTAGTCCGTCCAATCAATGGTATGACACCCAGCCGAGACTTTGATCATACCTGCAGTCGACATAACTAAAACTCCAGGCGGTTAAACCAAAATCACACAGAACAAGGCAGGACCTTGCTCTGATACTAATTGAAAGTGCGTTATATCGACTAGAGGGGGTGAATAGGCGATTTTTACAAATTCGTCACTGAGGAATTTCAGCTGGGGAATTTCCTAAGCAACGAACTACTTAGCAGCAGAATAGATACTCAAGTGCAAGCATAACAACACAGTAACATGGTCATCATGATGAAATGAAAACAAGCACAGAGTACAAGTAGCGTGTAAAGGGGATAAGTAGGCTGAGGACTAAGGACTGGAGATATTGGGTTGAGGAAATTAAGAAAGCCTTCAGTCAAAGTCGTCAAACAGTACAAATTAAGTTCATCAACACATGAATGAGTAAATGAAAGGGTTAAGGAAATAGAACCAATAGGCTTGATGAAGACAATGATTTGTTAGACCAGTTCCAACTGTTGTGACAGTTATACGTCTAGTTAGGGCGTCTAGGTATTTAAACCTATGGACACACAGTCCCGGACACCCAGTCCTGGACACACAGTCCAAGACACCAAGTCCTCACCGTATTCCCCTTGAGCTAAGGTCACACAGACCTCGCCCTATCACTTGTGGTAAATCTTCACAGGTGACTTCCAAACCTTCACAGACTTGGTCACTCGGAGATCCACAATTCCTCTTGCATGCTCTAGACCATTGACGCCTAACCGTCTGGAAGATCACAGTCTTCAAAGGTAACAAGCGTCGGCTCCACACAGGAACACTCTCTTCAGTGATGCTCAATCACTTTGGGTTTTAGGTGTTTGGGTTTGGGGGTTTTCCTCACTTGATGATTTTCGCTCAAAGTCCTGAGATGATGGGTTGCTCTTATGACAAGTGTCAGTTTCTCTCGGAGCAGCCAACCAGCTAGTGGTTGTAGGGGGCGGCTATTTATAGCCTAGGGAGTAGCCCGACATGATAAGACATAAATGCCCTTAAATGATATGACCGTTAGGTATATAAGACATTTTGGGACAGTTGGTGCATAGCATAGCAACGGTCGGAAATTTGAGGTCTCAAATTCCTCAAGGCTATCATGTTCCTCACTTGTAGGCAATCCGCACTGGCGAATTCCTAACTCCTCAGTCAGAACAAATTCCTCAAAGAACAGAAGAACTTCGTCTCTGTCACTAAAGAAATTGACTGAACTGTATGAGATTTCTAATGGCTTCACTCGAAAGGATTGGGTAGTGTAAGCTTTGAGTTGAGCATCACATGGAAATATGGTTTCTTAGTTTTACCTCGACCCCTTTTAACAGTACGGTGTTTCCTATGACTCAAGAAGGAGAAAATGAAACTACGAAAACAAAAGTCTTCATGCTTCATAATCCTCGCATGATTATCCAAGTCTTCAAGATCATACCAATTTCTTGATTTTCAAAGTCTTCAACTAAAGACATACATTTTTAGGGGTCGACTTTCAACGTAAACATCAAACTCCTCATAGACTTATAAGACATGTGTACACTTAAAAATACATTAGTACCTTAAACTATAAGTCTTCAATACACCAAAATCACTAAGGGGCACTAGATGCACTTACAAGGAGCCAGATGCCACCTTTGGCGACTGCTACTACCCCAAGGGTGCCTACTACTACGTGATGGCCGCCTACGACCAGGAGTAGTTAGGAGGATCCCAGGCAGGAGGCCTTGCCTTTTTTATCGTTGATGTTTTGTGCTAGCCTTCTAAAGGCAAACTTGTTTAACCTATGTATGTACTCACATATTGTTGCTTTCGTTGACTCTTATGTATTCGAGCTTATGTATTCGAGCCCTCGAGGCCCCTGGATTATAATATAAAGCTTGTATTATTTTATTTGTGTCTAGAGTTGTGTTGTGATATCTTCTAGTGAGTCCTGGATCTTGGCCGTACACGTTTGCGTGCATGATTAGTGTACGGTCAAATCGGGGGCGTCATAAAAATCCTCCTCACACTATTTCTTGAGCGCTTCGTAGGCTTGGCGATGTTCATTTGATAGTTCATCAAGACTAGGCATATGTTATCGGTGCTAACTTCTGAGCTTGGGGAGATTAGACATGGTTGATGATGATTCTTGATTTTTCGTCCCCAGCGGAGTCGCCAAAAAGTGTGTTCACACACAAACACGTCACCGTGTACCTCCAACGCCAAGGGTGATGCACCACAGCTCGTGTCGAAGGAGACCCGTGAGGGAGTCCTGGATTAAGGGGTCCTCAGGTGGCCGGGTCATTTACTATGGGCCGGACTGGTGGGCCGTGAAGATTATCAATAAAGACTATCTCCCGTAACTGGATAGGACTCCCTATGTGTAAAATAGCAAGTTTAGAGTCCGGGTGTAATGCTTTCCTTCCTCTGCAAGATCATGTGCAACCCTAGGTCCCTCAGGTGCATATATAAACTGGAGGGTTTAGTCCGTAGGGACGAGAACAACGGAATCATAGCAATCTCATATGCTAGACTTTTTTTTAGGGTTTAGCCATTACGATCTCGAGGTAGGTCAACTCTTGTAATCATATTCATCAAGATCAATCAAGTAGGAAGTAGGGTATTACCTCGATCGAGAGGGCCCAAACCTGGGTAAACATCGTGTCCCCTGTCTCCTGTTACCATCGATCCTCAGACGCATAGTTCAGGACCCCCTACCCGAGATCTACCGGTTTTGACACCGACATTGGTGATTTCATTGAGAGATCCACTATGTCGTCGACGGAAGGGTCAATGGCTTGCTTCGTCACCAATGACGCCACCACCGAGGGAGTTTTTCTCCCCGGCCAGCTCTTCGTGTTTGGCGGCTTCGTGCTTCACACCAACACTGAAGGACACCTCGAGCAGGTTGACAGCTATGCCCGTGGTCACCAGGTCAGGTTTGGAAGCTTAAACTACGTTCCTGATGTCCCTGGAGATTTGATCTTCAACGGATTCACACCCATGGAAGCTGCTCCTTGCAACCATGATGAACATGACTTAGATCTGTCGTCAGACCCCGTATAGGGGGTAACACTTACATCAGCTCTGGCCTTAGATGCGGAGCTGGTCACTTCATCCGAGGATGGGAAGATTAACCCCGCCAAGGAGATCGCAAACTCAACGACGCTTGAGCCGCCCACAGGCCCGGCCTTGAGCGGGACTTCCCTCATTGGATCTTCGGACTCGTTTCCATCTACAAGTTCCGAACTCTCAGGATTTGCATCCTTTGGGCTCGATCGAGCGGCTGTTGCTGAACTCAGCCCTGCCGATATCGGAACACATGCCCAACACTCGCCTTTAGACAAAGCGCTGTGCCTACTAAAATCTCTCTACCTAGCGGAGGATTCCCAGCCGAATTATGCCCAGTTCGAACTGGAGGCTGAGGACAGGGAATTTCGCTTCCCACCCACCACCCACTTGGTAGCCACAGTCGAGGACTTATAAGACCTATTAGATTACGCTTCCGAAGACATCGACGGGATGGACCAAGATGCCGAAGCCGATCTAAGTACAAACCCGCCCGCAATCGGGCAGTGGACGGCTACTTCTACATATGATGTATACATGGTGGACACGCCCAACAAAGAGAAGGGTGACGGTGATATCAATCCAGAGGAGGACAAGCCCATCGATGAACCTCCCAAACGCCGGCGTCAGAAGTGATGATCTCGATCCCGTAAAGGAAAAGAGAGCAACATTGTCACTGAAGACAATGACGACCCGGAACAAGCCGATGATACCGTGGAGCCAGGGATAGAGCAGGACAAACGGGGGGATGGGGAACATAGTTAAAACAAACCGCTGACCGATCACAGCGACACGGATGACAGAAGTTATCGACCTGTCTCTGAAGAGGACATCAGTCTGGGAGATGAAGAATACATCATCCCAGAAGAACCGCTCGAACAGAAGTGTTTCCAACAGCAGCTTATTACTACCGCACGAAGCCTGAAGCAGCAGCAGCAGCGGCTTAGAGCCAAACAGGATATGCTCAACGATAGATGGAATGACGTGCTAGACGATGAAGAACTATACACCTCTAAAGGCCAAACTTGAGATATTCTAAGCGCAAACTGCTGCCCATTCGACAACGAGGCCCCCGTGCCAATTCCGCCGAAGTATGATCAGGCCGATTAACCAGAGCGACCACCCCATGGACGGGACAAAGCGGCTAGTAACGCCGTACACAAGCCTGCACCTCCTCACCGTAAAGGCAAGGATATAGAGGCGCAGGCCCGTAACTACAACCTCGCCAGGACCTGAATAAAAAGGCTGGTGAGACTAGATCAATCTACGGACCAAGGGAACGCACACACACACGAGGCGGTGGCTATCAAGCCAAATAGACCGGTCGCATCCCAGTTCGGAGACAAAACCGAACACCAATACCATCCAAACTATGCCACGAAACTGCAAAATACAGGGGTGCCTCACACCCTCTGTGCTTCATCGATGAGGTGATGGATCATGAATTTCCAGAAGGGTTTAAACCCATAAACATCGAGGCGTACGATGGAACAACAGATCCAGCCGTATGGATAGAAAACTTTATTCTTCACATACACATGGCTCGAGGAGATGATCTCCACGCCATTAAATACTTACCCCTCAAGCTGAAAGGACCAGCTCGACACTGGCTAAATAGCCTCCCAAAAAATTCTATAGGAAGCTGGGAAGAACTTGAGGATGCTTTTCGGGCCAACTTTCAGGGGACTTATGCCCGGCCCCCGAATGCTGATGATCTAAGTCATATAATCCAGCAACCCGGGGAGTCAGCTCGTAAGCTTTGGAATTGGTTCTTAACTAAAAAGAACCAGATTGTAGACTGCCCGGACGCCGAAGCCTTAGAGGCATTCATACACAGTGTCCGGGATGAATGGCTGGCTAGACACCTCGGCCAGGAGAAGTCGAGAACAATGGCAGCCCTAACTTTTTACACTCATGACCCGCTTTTACATAGGTGAAGACAGCTGGCTGGCTCGTAGCAGCAACAGTACCAGTGATCCTGGCACATTTTAAGTCAGGGACGACAATGGGAAGCCACGGCGCAATAAAAACAAGCACCGAAACAACACTGGAAACACAGAAGATACAGCGGTAAACGCCAGATTTAGTGGCTCTAGGCTCGGTCAACGGAAGAAGCCATTTAAAGGCAACATGGATAGTCCATCCAGCTTGGACAAGAAACTAGACAGATCCTGCCAGATCCATGGCACCCGTGACAAACCTGCAAATCACACCAACCGTAGTGGTTGGGTCTTCACCGGCAAGCTAAATGCCGAACACAAGGGAAAAGGACCCCAGGGTGAAGACGAGGATGAAACTCGCCAGCCGAACACAAGGGGGTAGAAAAAATTTCCACCGGAGGTAAAAACGGTGAACATGATCTACGTCACCCACATCCCCAAGAGGGAGCGCAAGCGCGCACTCCGGGATGTATACGCCTTCGAGCATGTCGCCCCCAAGTTCAACCCATGGTTGGCTTGCCCAATCACCATTGATTTTAGGGATCACCCAACATGTATCCATCACGGAGGTTCGGCGGCCTTAGTGCTCGAGCCGATAATAGACGGATACCATCTTACTCGAATCCTTATGGACAGCGGCAGCAGTCTCAATTTGATATATCAGGACATTGTCCGCAAGATGGGGATCGACCCGTCAATAATTAAGCCAAACATCACTACCTTTAAAGGAGTGAACCCAGGCGTCCAAGCTCGTGCACGGGTCCATTAAAATTCAAAGTCGTATTCGGTTCCCCTGACAACTTCTGAAGCAAAGAATTAATCTTCGACATTGCTCCATTTCGTAGTGGCTATCACGCACTACTCGGAAGAACGGCCTTCGCCCGCTTTAACGCAGTCTTGCATTATGCCTACCTCAAGCTCAAAATGCCTGGACCACATGGCGTTATCATGGTCAATGGAAACATGGTGCGTTCCCTCCGTACGGAGGAAGAAACTGCGGACCTAGCGGCCGAGGTCCAAAGCGGCTTATTCAGGCCGAATAACTCACCAGTCGTCAAGACCACGGACACGGCTAAACATGCCCGGTCCACACTAGAATGTGGTAGCTCGGAAAAGCATGAGCTCGATTAGCAGCTGCGCCCATATCGACTGCCCCATAAGGTAGCAACTTACATACCTCCCGTACACAATTATGCCCTTAAAATACCTTGGGTGGCGCTACGGGCATACAACATATCATTAGTCCATAGTTCGGCTTGCCCCTATTCGGACTCCAACATATATCTTCTTCAGGTTCATTTAAAAACCTACATTGTCTTCGGCCGTACATGGGTACTCTTTTCCAGAATTCTGCACTTTTCCATTTTTTTTACAGACGGCCATTACAATTCTCCTTCTCATGGATACATTATCATGGAGAAAAAGGCGCAAACGTGCAGCAAGGCCACTGGTTGAAATTTCTTTCCCATAGATTAGGGCTCTGTGTAAACCTTTTTACTCTTTTTTATTTTTTCTATTTTATTTTTTCGCATGTCAAATGCCCGAGGCTGTTATCGACGATATATGTAACCTCACGGCTCGTCGTATTAAACAGGATATTAAAGAGGCAGTTTGGTTCCAATTTTGTTTGGGTTGTTGTTTATTCCACCACCTGTATTCTCTACCCCCAGGACAGATCGCCGCGTATGCCCTAATACCTGGACTTCATACCAGGGGTTGTACTCAGCCTCGCACTCGTACAAAAAGTCAGAACCCCTGTAGGGAATTGTTCGGTGTCCCGAATATTGTGTTATATGCATAGGCTCCTAATCATGTATTTGGTCAATAGTTGGGTTGTCCCACTCCTGTGCTTGCCACCTTACGCTCCGCATTGTTCGGCTAAGGTAGTAAAGGGAGAACTATTGCGGTTGTACTTCTGCTTTGTCCGGTCAAGTACCTCAGTAGAGAAACCAAAAACTGATTGTCATGATGAGGCAAGAGCCGGTCAAGCGATTTGGTGACCTAGTGTTATACTATTATCGATAGCGATCCACCCCGTGTTATACGAGGGGCCGGTCTTCGCCCAGCCACGTCAAAAAGGCAGTATAATCCGAAAAGCCTGGTACGCACTAGGGGCTAGTACTTAGCCCCACTAGTCAAGCTCCTATGGCTAAGTGAAAGCAATAAAGTTGCATAGTCTGGTTGCCTGGTTCGCTACGCAAACACCTCCTCTACGGACCAAGACGTTGGATAAAGAGTGTTTCTGCATGTTACCGAACACCCCTGTAATATTTACATGGGGGCTGAAGCCGGCGACTGGAAACTTTCAGATTTACATAACCAGCCGCATGGGAGGGAAAAGTCACTCATTAATATAAAAGCACAAAATTTATATACATCGGCACATTTTCTTAGTCCTTACAAACCGAATACAAATTACTCAAAAGCTATATCCTTTGAGCATTGGCCCTCTACAAGGCGGGCTCCTTCTAGGACATCGTCAAAGTACCTTTCCGGTCTGCGATGATCCTTGCCTTCTGGCGGGCCAGCAGTGGCTATTTCCGCGGCCTTCATCTTTGCCCAAGACACCTTCACGTGGGCAAAGGCCATCTGAGCACCCTCTATGTAGGACAAGACCTTGACAGCGTCAACCTGCGGACTCGCATCAATGAGCCTCTTCACCAATCCGAAGTAACGACTCGGGATCGGATCAGCAGGCCACAGCCGGACTATCAAGTCCTTCATGGCCGAACTCGCCATGTTATGCAGCTCGGCTAGCTGCTTCATCTGGTCGTTGAGGGGCACCGGATGGTTGGACGCAAGGAATTGCGACCAAAACAGCTTCTCCGTGTTGTTCCCCTCTTGAGCTCGGAAGTATTGGGCGGTGTCGGCAATGCTCCTCGGGAGATCCAAAACACATCTGGAGAACTCCGCAACTGTGTCAGCCCAAGATACCCCTGACCTCCGAAGATGCTCTGCAAGATAAAAACCTTACCAGCTGCTATCTGACGCGATTGTTTTATCTCCTCCTGAGCACCGCGTGATGTAGTTCGCGCATCCTTGGCAGCATTAACTGCCGTAGCGAGTTAGGTCGCTTGCTCCGAATTCGCCTTATCCAAGGTATCGCATTTGTGAATTGCGTCTTGGATCTCGACATCGACTTCAGTCACCCGAGCCTCGTGTCGTTGACGCCGGGCCTTCTCGATCTCCAGGTCGGCAACTGCTTTATCAATGGCTGCCTTGCTCGCTTTGGCCTTCTCCACTGGCCGTGGCAAGTTCGCCCTTCAGAGCCTCGACCATAGCTGCATCAGCTGTTTCACAAAAAAATGGTATAAACTATATTAGCCTATGTTTGGACATATAGTAGGCTAAAATTTAGATTTCCTAAACCCACATACCTTGTGTTTCGTCAAAACTCTTGTTGATGTGGTCGAGATCTTCGTGAGATAGTTGAAGTTTCCGATTTAACTCAGAAACCTCGGCGGCTCACACAGACGCCATAACTAGCGCAGCCTGCTCAAGCACAAAATTCACAGTTAAGCTATGTCATATGTTAGAACACGGATGCTTCGTCTGATTCTATTCAAAATCAAACAAAGCATCAGGGGCTACTGTCTATATATATATATATATATATATATATATATATATATATATATATATATATATATATATATATATATATATATATATATATATATGTGTGTGTGTGTGTGTGTGTATGTATGTATATGTATATACTCCCTCCGTTCCTAAATATAAGGTGTATTAGTTTTTCAAAAAGTCAAACGTAACCTATGTTTGACCAACTTTATATCAAAATATATAAAGATTTACAACACTAAATATATAAAATATAAAAATATACGTCATGGGCAATCTAGTGATAAATGGTTTGGTAGTCTAGGCATTGATATTTTTGTCTATGAACTTGGTCAAAGTTAGACAAGTTTGACTTTTTGAAAAAGTAATACACCTTATATTAAGGAACGGAGGGAGTATATAATAAAGCCATAGTTCTCTTTATAGAACATTACATCGCATACCTCGAAGCCTGTTAGTAGGCTGTTGAAGGCTTCGTTTAGTCCGCCTTTGACGGACTGAATCTTCTCCATGGCCGCACTCATTAGATTGTGGTGTTCCTTCATGATGGAAGCACTTTGCAGTGCTCCCTCCAGAGTGTTCTGCACCTCCGGATTGACAGCTGGAGGCGCAGGAGCAGTCGCTCCCTCCCCCGTTATAGGGGGCTGGACCCTTGATTCCGGTGCCGTACAAGACTCCGGAACAGTGTTCGGTGGGACCCCGGATTGTTTGCCCCCCCCCCCCGTCTTCGGTCTCCATGGGGATTTCTCCCCCCTGGTCGACCACGGCTGAAGGATTGACTTCGGCCACCCTCTCGTCCGCCCCACTCCCGGCTGCTAGAATAGGGGGAGTTTGTAGAGAGGATACCTCGGTATTCCCCACGTTGGGCGACGAATCCCACGGAGGCGTACCGCTCTCCATCTCTCCGGACGCGAGGGAATTCCCCGAGGACAGTGAAGCCACGGGGGATGTCGCGTGGAGGGCTATACAAAGGAAAATTAGATATTAGATGTCGAAAAAGGAAGATCATCCGAACATAAGCAGCGTTGAATACTTACGATTCGACCAGGGGCTTGACCCTGGATTGAACCCGGTAGCTGTGTTCGGACGATGAGTCCGAACTAACAGGAAGAGTTAGCTTCTTCCTGGGCGCGGTCGTGCCTGCGTCAGCAGGGGGCCGCTCTTTTCCTCCCCTTGGCTAGGACGGGGGAGTCTTCTTCTTCTTCCTCATCTTCTTCTTCGTCGGGGGAGAGTTGGGAGCCTGTTTCCTCGAACCTTGTGTCCGTAGGGCCAGCAGGGCGGGGGTTGCTCTTGACCTCCTTGCCCTTCTTCTTGGCCCTCTTCTCTGGCGCCTTGTACGGCACCGGAGTCAACATCGCTGTCACCCGAGGTGACTCTGTGTCTTCTGGTAGGGGAGCCGTACACTTGATCTGCTCCGCCTTTTTCGTCCAGGCTTGGATTAATCACAAAAACTCCAACTCCTGTTATAATTAAACAGAGAAGGGATATATGTTCGGCAGAAATCTCAAATACCTCTGATGCAGTGAGCACAGTGCTGAAGCCCTTGTCTTCAGTCTCCACCGGCCACCCCTTCTGATCCTTGAAGAGGTGCTTCCAGATATCTTCGTGCGTAGAGCCGAAGAGGTGCTTCAAGGGCCGCGGTCCTTCTGGATTGAACTCCCATAGATAGGAGCCCCAGTGTTGGCAGGGGAGGACGAGACGGGCAAGCATCACCTAGACCACGTTAGTGAGTTGGGTGCCCTTGGAGGTCATGTCGTAGATGCGTTTTTGGAGGGCTAGCACCTCCGTTTGGGATCCCCAATTCGGACCCTTATCGGTCCAGGAGGTTAGCCTCTCCGGGGTCTAGATTTGAATGCAGGAGTGGCCGCCCACCTGGTGTCGCGAGGCTCTGTGATATAAAACCACTACTGCTGCCAAATCTTGTTCGTCTCCACGAACGCCCCCTTTGTCCAGGTAGCATTGGGGAGTTTTCTTATCATAGCACCTCCGCACTCAGCATGCTGCCCGTCGACCACCTTCGGCTTCAGATTGAAGGTTTTGAGCGAGAGGCCGAAGTGTGGAGGGATTCGGAGGAACGCTTCACACACCACTATGAAAGCGGATATGTGAAGTATTGAATTCGGTGCTAGATCTTGGTCTATCCCGTAGAAAAATAGAAGGCCCCGTACAAAGGGGTGGAGGAAATCCCAGCCCCCGAATGAAGTGTGAGAGGAATACAACCCTCTCACCCGCCTTAGGGATGGGGATCACTTGGTACCTTTCAGGGACCCAATGCACCACATCATCGGCTAGATAGCCCGCGCTCCGGAGGCTCTTCATGGTCTTCTCTGTGATCGAAGATGCCTCCCACTTGCCCTTGGAGCCGGAACCAGCCATTGTTGGATACGGCGGTAGTGGTGGAGGAGTTGCGGATTGAGGGCGCAAGAGATGTGGATGCTGGAGGCTGAGCAGATTGGAGTGCTAGGGCTTGAGGAGAGTGTGGGGATAAATGGTAAAACTTTGGGTCCTTTTATAAGCCGTGAATGCTAAATGCCACCCACACCATCTATAAACCTCGCCCGTTCACAACGAGGTCGTGCGTATAAGGTGCGGTTAAGATGCTCACGTCACGTTGATAAGGATCCCGTCATAAGCGGGCACGATCTCTGTTTTGATAAGACGTGCCAATGAGGCTATACCTCGAAACGCGAAACCATAGCCAAGAAAATGGTTCTATATGTGTTAAAAGACACAAACGTGACGCTTTGCTGAAAGGTTGTCAGTAAAGACACAATATCTGTTTTTTGACACCTTGCCTTCAAGGCTAAGGGTTATACTAACCATGCAGAGCCAGACACAGTACCTTTGTAGGGAATATTTCTTCAATATGTTCGGGAGGAGGAACCTGCCTTGCAATGCCAAAGACAGTGTGTCAGCCGAACTCGTCGTCATCAAAGACTGGTTCAGGGGCTACTGAGGGAGTCCTCGATTAAGGGGTCCTCAGGTGGCCGGGTCGTTCACTATGGGCCGGACTGGTGGGCCGTGAAGATAATCAATAAATACTATCTCCCGTATCCGGATAGGACTCTGTGTGTGTAAAATAGCAAGTTTAGAGTCCAGGTGTAATGCTTTCCTTCCTCTCCAGTGCATATATAAACTGGAGGGTTTAGTCCGTAGGGACGAGAACAACAGAATCATAGCAATCTCGTAGGCTAGACTTTTAGGGTTTAGCCATTACGATCTCGAGGTAGGTCAACTCTTGTAATCATATTCATCAAGATCAATCATGTAGGAAGTACGGTATTACCTCGATCGAGAGGGCCCAAACCTCGATAAACATCGTGTCCCCTGTCTCATGTTACCATCAATCCTCAGATGCATAGCTCGGGACGCCCTACCCGAGATCTACCGGTTTTGACACCATGGTGCTTTCATTGAGAGATCCACTATGTCGTCGAAGGAAGGGTCAATGACTTGCTTCGTCACCAATGACGCCACCATCGAGGGAGTTTTTCTTCCCGGCCAGCTCTTCGTGTTTAGCGGCTTTGTGCTTCACACCAACACTGAAGGCCACCTCGAGCAGGTTGACAGCTATGCCCCTGGTCACCAGATCATGTTTGGAAGCTTAAACTACATTGCTGATGTTCGTGGAGATTTGATCTTCAATGGATTCACACCCATGGCAGCTGCTCCCTGCAACCATGATGAACATGACTTAGATCTGTCGTCAGACCCCGTACAGGGGGTAACACTTACAACAGCTCTGGCCTTAGATCCGGAGTTGGTCACTTCATCCGAGGATGGGAAGCTTAACACCGCCACAGAGATCGCAAACTCAACGATGCTTGAGCCGCACACAGGCCCGGCCTTGAGCGAGACTTCCCTCATCGGATCTTCGGACTCGTTTCCATCTACAAGTTCCGAACTCTCAGGATTTGCATCCTTTGGGCTCGATCGAGCGGCTGTTGCCGAACTCAGCCCTGCCGATATCGGAACACATGCCCAGCACTCGCCTTTAGACAAAGCGATGGGCCTACTTAAATCTCTCTACCTAGCGGAGGATTCCCAGCCGAATTATGCCCAGTTCGAATTGGGGGCTGAGGACAGGGAATTTTGCTTCCCAGCCACCACCCACTTGGTAGCCACGGTCGAGGACTTATAAGACCTATTAGATTACACTTCCGAAGACATCGACGGGATGGCATCTCGCCTCATAGACTTATAAGACATGTGTACACTTAAAAATACATTAGTACCTTAACCTATAAGTCTTCAATACACCAAAATCACTAAGGGGCACTAGATGCACTCACAAGGAGCTAGATGCCACCTTTGACAACTGCTACTACCCCAAGGGTGCCTACTACTACGTGATGGCCGCCGACGACCAGGAGTAGTTAGGAGGATCCCGGGCAGGAGGCCTTGCCTTTTTTATCGTTGATGTTTTGTGCTAGCCTTCTAAAGGCAAACTTGTTTAACATATGTATGTACTCAAATATTGTTGCTTTCGTTGACTCTTATGTATTCGAGCTTATGTATTCGAACCCTTGAGGCCCCTGGATTGTAATATAAAGCTTTTATTATTTTATTTGTGTCTGGAGTTGTGTTGTGATATCTTCTAGTGAGTCCCTGATCTTGGTCGTACACGTTTGCATGCATGATTAGTGTACGGTCAAATCAGGGGCGTCACAAGAATCCTGCTCGCACTGTTTCTTGAGCGCTTCGTAGGCTTGGCAATGTTCATTCGATAGTTCATCAAGACTGGGCATAATGATGTTATCGGTGCTAACTTCTGAGGGCTTGGGGAGATTAGACATGGTTGATGATGATTCTTGATTTTTCCTCCCCAGCGGAGTCGCCAAAAAATGTGTTCGCACACAAACACGTCACCGTGTACCTCCAACGCCAAGGGTGATGCACCACAGCTCGCGTCGAAGGAGACCCGTGAGGGAGTCCTGGATTAAGGGGTCCTCAGGTGGTCGGATTATTTACTATGGGCCGGACTGGTGGGCCGTGAAGTTTATGAATAAAGACTATCTCCCGTATCTGGATAGGACTCCCCGTGTGTAAAATAGCAAGTTTAGAGTCTGAGTGTAATGATTTCCTTCCTCTGCAAGATCATGTACAACCCTAGGTCTCTCCGGTGCATATATAAACCGGAGGGTTTAGTCCATAGGGACGAGAACAACAGAATCATAGCAATCTCATAGGCTAGACTTTTAGGGTTTAGCCATTACGATTTCGAGGTAGATCAACTCTTGTAATCATATTCATCAAGATCAATCAAGCGGGAAGTAGGGTATTACCTCGATCGAGAGGGCCCGAACCTGGGTAAACATCGTGCCCCTTGTCTCCTGTTACCATCAATTCTCGGGCGCATAGTTCGGGACCCCCTACCCGATGTCTGCCGGTTTTGACACCGACAACCCGTTTGGAAGCGCGGTACGCAAGCAATCTGGTGGGCGCTTTTGAGCACCCGAAACCCCACGTGACCAGGAGGGAGCCCGTCTGGACACGCGGGCCGCTATGGGCTGCCCTAGGTCGGTTCGCCTGCCCCTAGAGCCTCGAAGATCGCTGTCCTTCAACGAAGAATGAACGAAGAACGAGAGAGAAAGAACAAGGGAGAGATGTAAAATTACGGTAAAAAGTAGATGGGTTTTACGATTGTGTGTTGTTCTTCAATAGGCCGTCACCCCTTAGGTATATAAGAGGCGGCTGGACTTCCCATGCAAGGAAAAGACTTGGATTCAAGCGCAACACCCTAGTCAAATTCTGATTGGTTTTGTCCGAACTTTCCAAAACTATTCGGTTTAAACTGGTTGCACCTTGTTGGTCTTTTTGTGGCGTTAAACAATCTCGGATGAAAATCACCCAAAATCTTATTTACTCATTTCGACGAGAGGAACAACTTTCATGTTGGAAGTTTTTAGATTCGAGGCCATCTTCAGCGATGAATCGCTCGCGCAAAACAGACTGTCACTCGCGCTACCCATCAAACATATGTCTCGTGGGGCGCGCCATATGTAGCCTCCTGGTAGGCCTGCATTCAAATGGCTCTAACTTTTGCATAGGATCTCGGATTGAGATGATTTTTACATCAAAATCGACCGTTTCGATGAGACAAAGACAATTCGTGTAGAAACTTTTCTCATATGAGGCGATCTTGGGGGCGTGTTCAGCCGAATAGTATTCTGGATAGTAAATCTCAATAATTCGAACACAACTTCGGCCTTAGAGATGAGACCGAATGGCTATGGCCCAAATATCAAAGTTTATCCTTTTGATGGTATGAAATTTCCCTCTTTGAGCACTTTTCCATTTGAGGCCATCTTAATTAGGTTCTTGACCATGCCAAAATCTGGTGTCAACAATTTCTTTGCATGGATATTATCTACTTCCCTTCTACATATCTTTTGCGGATTAAAGAGAGTCGAGGATGACTCTTCGTCAAGGGAGGGATGATGATGAGCACATGGGTACATCATACATGACATTTCAGAAAAGTGAACATTTAGTTGGAAAGAATTACTAAGTCGAACCAAGCAAACACATGACCAGGTGAACGCTAACTTAAGTTTACCTTGTAACCTGGATGACACAACTATGATTTCATCCCCATTATTGTGGTTCAACTTAGGTATCACATGAAATAAATCCAACAACCTATGAGCTCTTGAAGCAACCGGTTTGGAGGAACAAGTTTGGAGAAAACAAGTTTAAAGTGAAGCTGATGCTGTCAGTTTTTACCTATGATGTTTCTTTGTGCCACACCTATGTGGTGTAGATACGGGGCCATAGGGGTCCATCACCAGAAGCTACATCAAATTATGTTTCCAGTGCAAAAAACCTCACATCATTTGGAGTTGTGAGTCAAAAGTTGTAGTCATTCTCGTGGAAGGTGTCGAGGCTGTCAAGACTTCGTGAATTTCCGAGGTGCTCTCAAAAAACTCCCAAAGTTGACTGCTTATTCCCCCATGGAAGCCATGCAAACCTGCTTACTTTTGAAACCATTTTTACACCTATCTCAAGGGGGGTTGTCCCTGCTATAAAACCCCATCTCCCTCATCCTCTTAAAAACCTTTTGTCAAACCATTCAGCTACAAGCTTATGTAGCAAGACAGCTAGAGAGACCCGAGAGATCCTTGCTACCTTGCTCTTGTGAGTTCATCCAGATTCGCGAGAAGGAGCCTCTGGTTCCCACTAATTCATGCTCTACGGTTCCAGCCGTTTTGTGTGGGTTAGTCCCGGTTTGTAATTCTGCGATTGTTCGGACATCGGGTTGGAGTTCTTGTAGCTTCGATCGGCCATCCCCAACGTACGGGTAGCATCCAACCTTGGCAGGTATAAAGCTAGTTATCCCGGCTACTTGCAGCTAGTTATCCCTACCGATTCGATCCTATGACGTGAAGATGGGGCCACCCTCGGGCGTGAACTTGTTCATCAGGTTCCCACCTATCATCTGGATCAGAGCCTTCGTTGACATGCTAGGATCTGTTATCTGACTTTATCTTGTTATCATCCCTTTAGGTCTCTATGGAGATGAAGATGGAAAATGGTGGCGACTAGGGTTTCTCGATGTCGTGGATGATGAAGATGGAGGTCTTGACCATATTCCGTTGCCCTTCTGGCATTGGCCCCTTTATAAAAAGTTATTGGGTTGGACGAGAGGGCACCGCTAGCATGTCATACGACTGCTCCTACGAGCGCTTGCGGTCGTATAGATGGTCGGCTTGCACTCTGTTTCTTCTCCCATGCCTCACTTGATCCTCCCTATCTCCTCTTTGCTCCCTTCCATATATATATGCTTTATTTTATCCATGTATGGCCCCATTTCTTATAGAAAAAAAATTAAACAGAGGATTTTGGTATCCTTTGCATTCAGTAGTCAGTAGTAGCAATATTGGAGCGTATATCTCGGCTTTTATGATATAAACCGGTTTGAATTTAGGTGTGATGAGCATAAAAATAACACTCATAGGATGAGATGCTTATACATGATTTTTGTTTGACATATAGATGCGGATCACATCCTGTAGATCCCTATATTTCATCATGAGATAGAAAATTTGTAGCTTGACACTAACAAATACTGGTATTTTCTCGGTTCAATCGGCTTATTATAAGCAATGGGTAGAATATTTTGGTGCTGACAATTTAGGGGTAGGGAGCCACAACTCAGCTCCACATCCGGTCTGGCGGAGGCTGTGGAACCTCAAATTGCAAGGAAAGATAAAAAATCATTTGGAAATATTTACACAACGCCATCCCGTATTATGATATTTTTGCTAACCATCATATAGGTCTAATCGTCATATAAATAATATCTCCTAGTGTCCTATATGCAAATCCAATGTGGATGATAATTGCTCATTTGCTTTTTAATTATGTGTGTGCCATGTAAGTGTAGGAAGCATTAGGGACCATAAAAGGAGTTTGTTTTCGCTAGTCAGATTTACCGGTGACATGATGAAGTTCTCATTATGCGATGACTGATACCAGCGATCTTGTATCGAACTGGTCAAGCTTCGAGAGCTAATGACCATCAATGTGCTGGTACCTATGGTGGCAATGACGGCAATTTGTTTAAGGTGAAGGGTGCAACAGGGAAGACATCATTTGCTTCAAAACTAAACAAATGGTCGATGGCTCTAGCAGGAGAGAATGTCGGCGTTCTGGGAACCAAGGTACCCAGACTTGCCTGCCTGCGGCCCACTGCGTGGCTCCACCAACGGCTTGGTATGGCCCATCTTCTACATCGACAAGATAAGACCCTCGCGGGGGGCCAAGCCTCGCGAGACGGATGACGCCAAGACCTCCGAAGGAAGCGGCCTCCTTAGGCACCCTCTTGAGGAGCGGAGTTTTATATGCAAGCACCCACCTCATGAGGATCAAGTGACGCAAGCCATGATGACCAAGGCTAGGCGGGCGCCAGCGGGTGCAGAGTAGCAGGTTTCCACTTTGGTGCTAAGAAGGAAGCGCAGTCGTGGAGTCCCGAGGAGTCGGGTTTCCATTCCGGTGCAACGAGACCAAGACTGCAAGGATGGAAGGATGGATATCATCACCGAGACCACATGGTGTCACGATCGGAAGCTTTGCAGGCGAAGACCACCTTTTGTCAGGATAAGATGTACTTCTTGTCCCCTTTCAAATTGGCCACTGTGGAATCTCTACCCGCCTTCACTTTCGGGGAAGAGGACCAAGGCCACTATAAATACAGCATAGCCACCACCGTAGGGACGGATCCGAGGATCGAAACCCAGAATCCTCACTAGCTCACGCTCATCCAAGAACAGACCTCCTAAGGTTATTCTTCCCCTTGTACTAGTTCATCCACAACCCTTTGAGGAGCTAATCCACCATAAAGCAGGATTAGGGTCTTACATCGCAAGGTGGCCCAAACCTGGGTAAACTGATGTGTCCCTTGTCTTTCTTGTTCATCGAGCTAGGCCACGAGATCGATGACTTAGTAGCCGAGAGAGGTTGAGTTCTTAGCACACGCCCCAGAGTTCGAACCTTCTTGGGTCTGCGGAGCCCTGAATCCAACATTTGGCGCGCTAGGTAGGGGCGTGTCGAAGCATCTCTCCCTCGTCGATTGATTTGCTGTTGTTCCGTCGGTCCCATGGCCGAGGCTCATCAAGTTCGTGCTGAGCGTCGGGTGGCCCTCGCCACCTGCGTCGCCCAGACAGCACCTCCAGGCGACGGCATCCCCACCGCTCGCCATCACCCGCGGCCAACGCTACCACCGGCCCCGTGGCCCAAGAGCAGCAGGACTTGTCGTAGCCACCTTCCGTGCGGTGCAACGTCCGCACCGCCACTCCATTGCTGACCCTCGCCGCTGCTTCATCCTCCCATGCCCTTCGCGAGCCAGCGAACTCGCGGGCTGCGTTGCTCATGGCATGCGAACTTCTGCGCTACCGCCCGGCCAACGACCTCTACGAGGACTGGCTAGACCGCATCGCACAGCTCGTCAGCACTGCGAGGGAGGCTCCTGCACCGTCTCGTTCACTGCCTCCTCAACCAGCTCAAGCGGGCAACATGGCCCATGATGCACCTCCTCCCCCTCTCCGGTGAGATGTTGTCCCTGAGCCAAGGCACGGGGCCCCTCAGCGTGACCCGCCATGCGGGGCGCCCGCGCGCGACGAAGAAAGTTGTCAGGTGGTGCAGCGGCCCCAAGGAGAAGCACATGCGCTTCCAGCACCACCCCGTCAAGGTCGTGCGCCACCCGAGGGGTTGGCACGCGAGCACCAAGACCAGGCTCCCCCTCCGCAGTGGGCTCCTGTGGGCGCGGCAGGCTGCCAAGCGTTCACTCCTGAGCTATGTCGCGTCGTCTGGCCCGGCAAGTTCAAGCCAGATCTGCCTCGCGCTATGATGGTACACCTGAACCTGCTGAGTTCCTCCAGCTCTACGAGCTGAGCATCGAGGCGGCGAGCAGCGATGAGAAGGTCATGGCGAATTGGTTCCCCATGGCCCTCTAGGATGGCGAACGTTCGTGGCTCCTGAACCTCCCCGCGGGATCAATCTCCTCCTGGGACGAGCTGCGCGAGCGCTTCATCTCCAACTTCCAGGGAACTCGCAACTGCGCCCCTGCAGTAGGTGACCTATGGCGCATCAAGCAGCAGCCTGGGGAGACGCTGCGCGAATACATCCAACGTTTCACCAACGTTCGCATCAAGATTCCCCAAGGTGTCGGACGAGGCCATCATCTCAGCATTAACAGATGGAGTTCAGGGTGTCAAGATGAAGGAAGAACTCGCCATCCATGAGGACCTATGCTCGACTCTGGAAATATTCAATACGGCAACCAAGTGCATGAGGCAGAAGCAAGACGCCTCTCGCTCCTCGAGCTTTCAGAGGTCGACTAATGCGGGGTCTAGCCGTTCTAGGCTGATCTTTCACGATTGGAGAGGGATCCCACGAAGAACACAAGGGAGGAACAAGAGAGAAACGAGGGGAAAACACTCAAATCAACAAGAAGTAGTCACACATATGCTAGATCCGGGAACACATAGAGATACATGATCCAAAGTCAATGACGGACAATACAAGTGGTAGTAGTCTTCTCCGTGAGGAGGTCTTGAATCTTCTCCCGGAGGAGGTCTTGAATCCGTGTGGATCTTCTCCGTAGAGGCCGCGGTCTCTCGTGGAGATGAACCACTAAGGATGAGCGATGCTCTAAGTCTAAATGAGCTATCACAATGCTAACCCTAACTGGGAAGATGTAGGGGTGTATTTATAGTCCATAGGTATGAGGGGATATATGGGCTTCGGCGCAGACGAAATGCACGCAGGCATCAGAGGCCGAATGTTTGGGCGTCAGGCCGGATGTCCGGGCTGTCACAAGGCGCTGGATGTCCAAGCTTGGAGTCGGACGTCCGGGCTGGTGGGGTCAAGCCTCGGGTATGCTTCTATAGAGGTGCCGGCTTTCCGGGCTAGGGGCAGATGTCCGGGATTTCATGAGGTGCCGGATGTCCGGGCTAGGAGCTGGATGTCCGAGTTAGCGGGGGTTGAGCCTCGGGTAGCTTCTGTAGTGGCACCGGATTTCTGGGCTGGGGGCCGGATGTCCGAGCTTTGGCGATTGGCCAGATGTCCGGGGCCTGGTCGGATGTCTGGCCCCTGTAGCTTTGGTCGAGGGGTGATGTCTACTACACAACCTTCTTCTTGTAGACGTTGTTGGGCCTCCAAGTGCAGAGGTTTGTAGGACAGTAGCAAATTTCCCTCAAGTGGATGACCAAAGGTTTATCAATCCGTGGGAGGCGTAGGATGAAGATGGTCTCTCTCAAGCAACCCTGCAATCAAATAACAAAGAGTCTCTTGTGTCCCCAACACACCCAATACAATGGTAAATTGTATAGGTGCACTAGTTCGGCGAAGAGATGGTGATACAAGTGCAATATGGATGGTAGATATAGGTTTTTGTAAGAGGAAAATATAAAAACAGCAAGGTAGCAAGTGATAAACATGAGCATAAACAGTGTTGCAATGATAGGAAACAAGGCCTAGGGTTCATACTTTCACTAGTGGAAGTTCTCTCAACAAGGATAACATAATTGGATCATATTACTAGCCCTCAACATGCAACAAAGAGTCACTCCAAAGTACTCCCTCCGTTCGGAATTACTTGTCTCGGGAATCGATGTATCTAGAACTAAAATACATCTAGATACATCCATTTCTGTGACAAGTAATTCCGAACAAAGAGAGTAACTAATAGCGGAGAACAACCGAATAGATTATGGTAGGGTACGAAACCACCTCAAAGTTATTCTTTCTGATCGATCTATTCAAGAGTCTGTAGTAACGTTCAATCTATCATGGAGTTTGAAATAGAATAACACCTTAAGACACAAATCAACCAAAACCCTAATGTCACCTAGATACTCCATTGTCACCTCAAGTATCCGTGGGCATGATTATACGATATGCGTCACACAATCTCAGATTCTCTACTACTATTAAACAAGCAAACATATTCATCACTACACGCACCCGGTCTAACATAGACACAACAACGTAAAGCAATTAGAGCCGTACAATCAGACCCACTAAATTAGATCTAACCATCAAATAACAATAACTCTCGCCAAAAGTGTGTTTAGCAATTTTAGACGGCGGACGAAAACTCTGCCATCCCACGTACGCAACAGTCGCCCCGCATCGAACGGAAGAAAGCCACCCCTTCCCCCACGACGCCCTCTCCCCCATGCCTCGCGTCCTGATCTACAGATTGACCAGGGCTGCTATGTCAAACACCGCCGCCGCACCTCCATATTGCAGCCCGTACCGGTGGCCGTGGTGCTCATGGCGCCGGCGGCGCCGACCGTCGTGGGAGGCGAAGCTCCGGGCCATCCGCGACGCTCTATCACTGCCTCAGATACGGATGATTGGATCTGCAGTTGATTCTTGCACCATGTATGTAGCGCCCAATCTCCATTAATCTTTTTTAATGATGGTATTTTTCCATTGATTGGGTTGATTGGATTCTGGGTATACTAATTCATGTGCCATGTCTTTTACGTACACATGTTTCTTCCACTCCAAGTCGCTGATGGCATTGGTGCATTGGAAGCCAACCAGCCGTGGACTCGCGATGGTGTGTGACAGTAGGGATAGGTAGAGCGCCCCATGCAGGACAATAGCGAAAGGCTAGCAATAGGCTGCACGAGCCCACCAAGGTGCAGCAACAGGCGCCAGGTGGCCAAGATTCCATACGCAATCAAGGGTAATTGGAACCGGTCGATGGGCGGCTCTCAGGTGCTATCTTTGCCTCTGTTTCTACCTACAATTTTGGATTTTGGACTTTGGCACCTATTCATTACAGATCAAGAAATGTATGAATTGATTCGATTTTACATTAGGCAACGTCATGGAAGGTTAATTTTTGCAATACATTTTCTGAATCTTTTTTTTGCGGGTAATGCATTTTCTAAATTATAAGTTAAGGAATACATTTTTCGTTGGCCTCGACGGGGTCCCTCTCCTCCCAGAGCAGTGGTGGCGGAGCGGGACGTAGCGGGCTCAGCCTGCTTCGGTGGCGGCAGTGTCCCCCTCCTCGCTCGAGCAGTGGCAGCGGTGCGGGACGCACCATTGGGTGATGGGCTTAGAGGCGGAGCTTCATGTGGCTGGCCTTATGGCACGGGCGTGCAGCAGTGGCTTGGCAGCTGTGCGGCGGAGGGTGTCGTGTGTGAAGAAGGCACGTTCCTCCGGCTTCCGGAGTGCCATGGCGTGGGCCTCCGTTTCATACTAGCATATATGTTTTTGTTCTTGGCATTCTTATGAACATTGAAGGATTCTCCTGAATTTCCCCATCCATTGAAGTCGTATAGAACTCTCTAATTTGGTCCTAATGTTTGGTTTGCAGGTCATGCTATTGCTGGGCTATTCTTCCTCTGCTCCACGCCTCCACTCTGTGGTCGCTGTTGTTGCAACAGATATTACAGCTTCTCTGCGAGTTGCATCTGACGAGAGCATTTGCACTGCATACTTTCAGAAATCAACAAACCCCATTTGTGGATACAGTTATATCATGAAACACACTGTATCTACCTTTGTTCTAATGATTTTCTGTCCATTGACTGACTTACAAGGGTGGATATACTCCCAGCCCCCCAAAAAGATAGATAAATCTAACATATAGTTTCAGCACTTTCAACGTTCAGAACTTTATCAAAGGTTGGATATACTCTCAGTCTACAAGGCTACAACGAAGAGAAAAAGAGAGGAGCTACAAATCAGTAGCAAAAACACAAAGGTGTCAACTGAACCTGTAACTATTTGCTCAACAGTTAAACTAATCCTTGAGTGATTTTTTTCCTAGCAATGTTTTTTGTTCTTAGTAAAATTTATCCCGTGGGAAGAAAATAAACCTTAAAATATTTAAGTGAATAGAAAGTGTTGTTGTGGACCTCTAATAGACAAGCATACATAGTATTGTTTTCCACAGTACAAAAAAATTGATGAACATGGTCAAACTTCTTGCTCTCGGGAGACTCAGGTTTATTGAGCAGGATTACCAGTAAGGCGAAGCCGATGGCGCTCATCACCACCGCCATGAACAAGGACCAGCCAAGCCTGCAAAGGTGATTTTACTTGGTAATTAGGTGACTCAGTTCTTAATGCAGTGTTTGGGAGTAACCAGGGGTGATATAATTATCATTACGTGTTGTTTCCATTCTTTATTTATCATATGAGGAAATCCACCCACCTTTTCTGATTTCTCAAAGTTTAAGATGATTTTGGGCATACCAAGCTTAAAGAATATATTTCGGAAGTAAGTTTGATATACTCTCGATGCATCTTGATATATATGATATCCTTGCTACTTTTTAGGATGATACTGTGGAGTTGGGCTTTCTGGATGGAAAGAAGAGTTGATCCATACCGACACCATGTATTCTCATGGACGCATGAGCCATCTCACTGTATGTGGACTATTTCTCTTGCGCCGAACTTACTTTATTTTATGTGTTGTCAATGTAATCTCCAATTTCATTCCCAGGTATACCATTACTCTTCTCACGGTCTTGCAAATGCATCATGTGTAGCTTTCCAGCTTGCACATTAGATATTTTGATTGATACATGCATATTGTTGGAATATTCGTCTGTTGGAAAGACTATGGGTGGAATTAACAAACTGACTAAACCTATGAAACAAATCCAGGATGCATTGACAGATCTTCTTGAAGCTTTTGCTAATTTCAACAAGGTAATATTTAAGATTTATTATAATCTTGCATTTCATTGTTTTAGCCGAGTCACCTATACAAAATGTGCAGTATTAACCAGATGAGGAACTTGAAGAATTGGAGGTAGCAGTGTGTGTCTTGTCCATAAGCAAGCAATTCTCTCTGCTCCACCGAAAGCTACAACATAAGATGAAGAACTTGCTGCACTACAAGCTGAAACTTTGCTATGACCATCTTCTATTAGATCGGCTTCTGAATTTTACTGTATACTTTCACATGATTAATTCACGGGTGCACGTTGAATACATACACAAGTGAATGTGCACATATGATTGTAATATTAGTCAAGACGTGCGTTGCACGTGCACACTTACTAGTCATCTATTCAACCGACACAAAGTACTTCAAAGAGTGCCCCAAAGTTTCTACCGGAGAGTCAAGACGAAAACGTGTGCCAACCCCTATTCATAGATTCCCAAGGTCACGGAACCCGCAAGTTGATCACCAAAACATGCATCAAGTAGATCACATGATACCCCATTATCACCACAGATAAGCACGTGCAAGACATACATCAAGTGTTCTCAAATCCTTAAAGACTCAATCCAATAAGATAATTTCAAAGGGAAAACTCAATCCATTACAAGAAATTAGAGGCAGAGAAGCATCATAAGATCCAACTATAATAGCAAAGCTCGCGATACATCAAGATCGTGCCATCTCAAGAACACGAGAGAGAGAGAGAGAGAGAGAGAGAGAGAGAGAGAGAGAGAGAGAGATCAAACACATAGCTACTGATACATACCCTTAGCCCCGAGGGTGGACTACTCCCTCCTCGTCATGGAGAGCGCCGGGATGATGAAGATAGCCACCGGTGAGGGTTCCCCCCTCCTGCAGGGTGCTGGAACGGGGTCTAGATTGGTTTTCGGTGGCTACAAAGGCTTTCGGCGGTGGAACTCCCGATCTAGGTTTCTTTCTAGAGGTTTCAGTATATATATGAGGTGTTGGAGTCGGGGCCAAGCAAAGGGAGGCTACGGGCTGTCCACGAGGGGGGCACGCGCCCCCACCCTCGTGGGCAGCCCGTGGGTCCTCTCGTCCCCCTCCGGCACTTCCTGGGCTTCTTTAAGTCCAAAAACAACCTCCGTTGATTTTCAGGTCAATTGGGCTCCGTTTGATATTCCTTTTCTGTAAAACCCTAAAACAGGAGAAAAACATAAACTCGCACTGGGCTCTGGGTTAATAGGTTAGTCCCAAAAATAATATAAAAGTGTATAATAAAGCCCATTAAACATCCTAGAAGGATAATATAATAGCATGGAACAATCAAAAATTATAAATACGTTGGAGACGTATCAGCATCCCCAAGCTTAATTTCTGCTCATCCTCGAGTAGGTAAATTATAAAAACAGAATTTTTGATGTGGAATGCTAACCAACATAATTTTCAATGTAATTCTATTAATTGTGGCATGAATGTTCAGATCTGAAAGATTCAAGACAAAAGTCTATATTGACATAAGAAATAATAATACTTCAAGCATACTTGCAGAGCAATGATGTCTTCCCAAAATACTATGGCTAAAGAAAGTTATCCCTACAAAATCATATAGTCTGGCTATGCTCCCTCTTCATCACACAAAATATTCATATCATGCACAACCCCGATTTCATCCAAGCACTTGTTTTCATACTCTATTCTTTCAAACCTTTCAACTTTCATGCAATACATGAGCGTGAGCCATGGACATAGCACTATAGGTGAAATAGAGTGGTGGTTGTGGAGAAGACAAAAAAGAGGGAGATAGTCTCACATCGACTAGGTGTATCAATGGGCTATGGAGATGCCCATCAATAGATATCAATGTGAGTGAGTAGGGATTGACATGCAACGGATGCACTAGAGCTAAAAATGTATGAAAGCTCAACAAAAGAAACTAAGTGGGTGTGCATCCAACTTGCTTGCTCACAAAGACCTAGGGAATTTGAGGAAGCCCATCGTTGGAATATACAAGCCAAGTTCTATAATGAAAATTCCCACAAGTATATGAAAGTGACTAAACATGAGACTCTCTATCATGAAGAACATGGTGCTACTTTGAAGCACAAGTGTGGAAAAGGATAGTAGCATTGTCCCTTCTCTCTTTTCTCTTATTTTTTTGGAGGGGCTTTCCTCTCTTTTTTTAGCCCCTCTCTATTTTTTTGGGCCATCTCCTTTTTTATTTGGCATTTATCTTTTTTTTTTGTTTCCTCACACGGGACAATGCTCTAATAATGAAGATCATCACACTTATATTGATTTACAGCTCGATATTACAACTCGATACTAGAACAAGTATGACTCTATATGAATGCCTCCGGCGGTGTACCGGGATGGGCAATGAATCAAGAGTGACATGTATGAAAAATTATGCATGGTGGTTTTGCCACAAATACGATGCCAACTACATGATCATGCATGGCAATATGACAATATGAAGCGTGTCATATGAATGGAACGGTGGAAAGTTGCATGGCAATATATCTCGGAATGGCTATGGAAATGCCATGATAGGTAGGTATGGTGGCTGTTGTTAGGAATAATATGTATGGTGGCTATTTTGAGGAAGGATATATAGGTGGTGTATGGTACCGCCGAACGTTGCGCGGTACAAGAGAGGCTAGCAATGGTGGAAGGGTGAGAGTGCGTATAATCCATGGACTCAACATTAGTCATAAGTACTCATATACTTATTGCAAAAATCTACGAGTCATCAAAACAAAGCAATCAACGCATGCTCCTAGCGGGGAGGTTGGTAGGAGTTAACCATCGCGCGCCCCCGACCTCCACACAAAGGTTGGCACTCTACAAATACCTCATGCTCTAACTTCGTCACATAGCGGTTCACCATACGTGCATGATACGGGAATCACTAACCTTAACACAAGTATTTCTCAATTTCATAATAACTCCACCAGCATGACTCTAATATAACTATCCTCATATCTCAAAACAATTACCAAGCATCCAACTTCTCATCATATTCAATGCACTTAGTATGAAAGTTTTTACTACATTGATTTTGGATGTCTATCATGCGATGGCTAGTTTTATAGCCAAAGCACATTACCATGCTGTTTTAATAGACTCTCAAAAGTATATAAGTGAAGCATGAGAGTTCAACAATTTCTACAAAATATAATCACCACCATGCTCTAAAAGATATAAGTGAAGCACTAGAGCAAAAACTATTGAACTCAAAAGATATAAGTGAAGCACATAGAGTGTTCTAACAATTCCTAGGCCATATTTAACTCTCTAAAATAGGTGTGTCCAGCAAGGATAATTGTGGCAAACTAACAAGCAAAGACTCAAATTATACAAGACGCTCCAAGTAAAACACATATCATGTGGTGAATAAAAATATAGCTCCGAGTATAGTTACCGATGGATGAAGACGAAAGAGGGGATGCCTTCCCGGGGCATCCCCAAGCTTAGGCTTTTGGTTGTCCTTGAATTTTACCTAGTGGTGCCTTGGGCATCCCTAAGCTTAGGCTCTTGCCACTCTTTGTTCCATAGTCCATCAAAGCAATACTCAAAACTTGAAAACTTCACAACACAAAACTTAGACAAAAATCTCGTGAGCTCCGTTAGTATAAGAAAGCAAACCACTACTCAAAGGTACTGCAATGAATTCATTATTTGTTTATATTGGTGTTAAACCTACTGTATTTCAACTTATCTATGGTTCATACTTCCCAATACTACTCATAGATGCATTGAAATAAGCAAACAACACACGAAAAACAGAATCTGTCAAAAACAGAACAGTCTGTAGTAATCTGCAGGTTTCGCATACTTCTGTAACTCCAAAAAATTCAAAATAAATTGGAAAACATGAGGAATTTGTCTATTAATGATCTGCAAAAATAATCAACTAAATAGCATGCTCCAGTAAAATCTGGTGATCATTCCTAGCGAGGGCTAACGATTCTGTTTTTCACAGCAAGATCATATAAACTTCACACAAGTCTTCCCAAAGGTTCTACTTGGCACAAACACTAAACAAAACACAAAACCACATATAAACAGAAGCTGGATGTAATATTTATTCCTAAACAAAAGCAAAATCAAAGAAAATAAAATAAATTTGGGTTGCCTCCCAACAAGCACTATCGTTTAACGCCCCTAGCTAGGCATAATGATGCTCACATAAAAGATAAGAGTTGAAACATAACGGGAGCATCATGAAGCATATGAATAGCACATTTAAATCTAACCCACTTCCTATGCATTGGGATTTTGTGAGAAAACAACTTATGGGAACGAGAATCAACTAGCATAAGAAAGCAAAACAAGCATAGCTTCAAGATTTTAAGCACATAGAGAGGAAACTTGATATTATTGCAATATGTAGAAGCATATGATCCTCTCTCATAATAATTTTCAGAGGCATCATGAATGAATTCAACAATATAACCAGCACATAAAGCACCCTTTTCATGATCCCCAAGCATATGAATTTTATTACTCTCCACATAAGCAAATTTCTTCTCATGAATAATAGTGGGAGCAAACTCAACAAAATAATTATCATGTGAGGCATAATCCAAATGAAAACTAAAATCATGATGACAAGTTTCATGGTTATCATTATTCTTAATAGCATACAAGTCATCACAATAATCATCATAGATAGCAACTTTGTTCTCATAATCAATTGGAACCTCTTCCAAAATAGTGGATTCACTAAATAAAGTCATGACCTCTCCAAAACCACTTTTATCACTATAATCATCATAAATAGGCATGCTTTCATCATAATAAATTGGCTCATCAAAACTTGGTGGACTAAAAATATCATCTTCATCAAACATAGCTTCCCCAAGCTTGTGGCTTTGCATATCATTAGCATCATGGGTAATCAAAGAATTCATACTAACAACATTGCAATCATGCTCATCATGCACATATTTTATGCCAAGCATTCTATGTAATTCTTCTTCTAGTACTTGGGCACAATTTTCCTTCCCATCATTTTCATGAAAGATATTAAAAAGATGAATCATATGAGGTAACCTTAATTCCATTTTTTGTAGTTTTCTTTTATAAACTAAACTAGTGATAAAATAGGAAAGTAAAAGATTCGATAGCAAGATCTAAAGATATACCTTCAAGCACTAACCTCCCCGGCAACGGCGTCAGAAAAGAGCTTGACGTCTACTACACAACCTTCTTCTTGTAGACGTTGTTGGGCCTCCAAGTGCAGAGGTTTGTAGGACAGTAGCAAATTTCCCTCAAGTGGATGACCTAACGTTTATCAATTCGTGGGAGGCGTAGGATGAGGATGGTCTCTCTCAAGCAACCCTGCAACCAAATAACAAAGAGTTTCTTGTGTCCCCAACACACCCAATACAATGGTAAATTGTATAGGTGCACTAGTTCGGCGAAGAGATGGTGATACAAGTGCAATATGGATGGTAGATATAGGTTTTTGTAATAGGAAAATATAGAAACAGCAAGGTAGCAAGTGATAAACGTGAGCATAAACGGTGTTGCAATGATAGGAAACAAGGCCTAGGGTTCATACTTTCACTAGTGGAAGTTCTCTCAACAAGGATAACATAATTGGATCATATTACTGGCCCTCAACATGCAACAAAGAGTCACTCCAAAGTAACTAATAGCGGAAAACAAACGAAGAGATTATGGTAGGGTACGAAACCACCTCAAAGTTATTCTTTCTGATCGATCTATTCAAGAGTCCGTAGTAACGTTCAATCTATCATAGAGTTCGTACTAGAATAACACCTTAAGACACACATCAACCAAAACCCTAATGTCACCTAGATACTCCATTGTCACCTCAAGTATTCGTGGGCATGATTATACGATATGCGTCACACAATCTCAGATTCATCTATTCAACCAACACAAAGTACTTCAAAGAGTGCCCCAAAGTTTCTACCGGAGAGTCAAGATGAAAACGTGTGCCAACCCCTATGCATAGATTCCTAAGGTCATGAAACCCGCAAGTTGATCACCAAAACATACATCAAGTAGATCACATGATATCCCATTGTCACCACAGATAAGCACGTGCAAGACATACATCAAGTGTTCTCAAATCCTTAAAGACTCAATCCGATAAGATAACTTCAAAGGGAAAACTCAATCCATTACAAGAGAGTAGAGGGGGATAAGCATCATAAGATCCAACTATAATAGCAAAGCTCGCGATACATCAAGATCGTGACATATCAAGAACACGAGAGAGAGAGAGAGAGAGAGAGAGAGAGAGAGAGAAAGAGAGAGAGAGAGAGATCAAACACGTAGCTACTGATACATACCCTCAGCCTCGAGGGTGGATGTCAGGCCCAAGATGCGATTCTATCCCGATCACGTGACACTTACGTGATTGGGGCACAACCGCATTTCGGGCGCTTAGCAAGATGGATATCATTACATCGTACCATTACATACATACATGGGGGGTACAACAATACTTACAGGACACATGAATACAACAACATCAAAACAAGGCATCCGACTACGGATGCAAACATGAAAAGAACAACGACATCCATCTGCTATCCCAGGCTGCCGACCCGGAACCTAACCCAAGACTGAAGAAGAAGAAAAAGAAGAAAGAACTCCAACACAATGGTCATCGCTCTCACGTCAAGACATCGGAAACCTGCACCTACAACTGTTGTTGTGGTACTGTGAGCCACGAGGACTCAGCAATCCCATAACCATGGGTAACAAGACTAGCAAAGCTTAATGGGTAGGAAGAGGTTAAGTGGTGAGGTTGCAGCTGTGAGTAAGCAAAACTATGGTGGCTAACTTACGAGTACAAGAATAAGATGAGCATCTACGCAAACGGTCGCAAACTAGTAGTGATCGCTAAAGATCCTGAACTACCTACGAGTCAAACATAACCCCACCATGTTCTCTTCTCAAAGTGAAAAGAGACAGTCACGGTTACTCACACAGTTGTGTGTTTTACTTCGGATCCTCTGTCAAGTTTTCTACAACCGGACATTAACAAATTCCAATCTGCCACATAACCGCGGGCACGGCTTTCGAAAGATCATAACCCTGCAGGGGTGTCCCAACTTAGCCCATCACAAGCTCTCACGATCAGCAAAAGTAATAATAATATTACCCCTTATCTTAGGGAAGGCCCGATCAGACTTGGAATTCCCGGTGCACAAGACATTTCGACAATGGTAAAATAAGTCCAGCAAGACCTCTCGGTGTGTCGACACCCTGATAGTAGCCGCGCGTATCTCGTCTCAGGCCACGACCGGATGGGCGATGCTACAGGTAAAACCAGCCCTCGAGTTTCCTCGAGGTGGCCCCGTAGGCTCCCCGTTTGGGACCAACACCATCAGCACTGGGCCCCCTGCTATGTAGAAGAAACCTCGGGTAGCGCTAACTCCCTATGCAATTAATTCATTAATTAAGTTGTTATTATGAGCAAATTAAAACCAAAGTTGGGCCTTGCTGGAGGAGTTTTATTCAAAGACGAACTGTCAAGGGGTCCCCATATACCCAACCATGTAAAAACGCAAAAACAAGGAACATAACACCGGTTTATCGGCTCCTAAGGTGGCATGAGTGGAACAAAACACCGAGCAAAAGGCCAAGCCTTCCACCCATGCCCAGTATATAGGTGTGTTAATATATATAAGACATATTGTGATATTCCAACAACAAGTTCCAACATGGAACGATCTTCATCTTCACCTGCAACTAACAACGCTATAAGAGGGGCTGAGCAAGCGGGTAACGTAGCCAAACAATGGTTTGCTGGGAAGGTGTCAAAGGTTAGAGGTTTCATGGCAACAAGGAGAGGGGCTGACAAAAATGATGGGTAGCACGACATGTAATGATAGCATCGAGACAACTAAGCATGGCAATGGTAGTAAAGGTATCCAAGGGTATGGTCATCTTGCCTGAGATCCCGCAAGGAAGAAGGATGAGTCCATGAAGAAGACGAAGACGGAGCCTCGAAGACGAACCACATGTAGACGAACGAATCCTCACGATTGCAACGGAATAGAACTAGCGAGAAGAAAGCACACAACATGGTAAACACACAACACAAGAACAAGACAAGATGCTCAAACAAGTATGAAGCAAGACAAGTCTACATGATGAAATTCATGGCAAGGGATGAAGCACACAAGAACAACACCAAACAACAAGTTTAAACGAGGCCGGAATCAACATATAACAAATCCGGTAAGTCCTCATATGCATAATTTGAAATTAGTCCAGATCTGAACAAACCTTAAGTTAAAGTTGTTAAACAGCAGTTTAACATGCACCATGATGATCTACACGAAATTCTAGTCAAGTTACATATAAAGTTTGTATAATTTGGAGCTACGGCCTAGAAGATATGAGCAAAACAAGACAAGCATGGCAACGGTGCAAGATGCACCCAAACATCAAGCAAACACACTCCAAACATGAAGACAATATGATATTATGATTCTACAAGCAAAATCACACAAGTTCCGTATAGGGCACACTCAAAACGGAGCAACGGTTCAACACATACACATGAAACAAGTTACAAAGCAAAGCTGAAGTTAACAACCACATAGCAACTTTGGAGCAAGGTATATATAAGCTACAGCACCCAAACATGATAACAAGAGGCATGGATGTGAAATAGACATGATACTTAACAAGCATGAACTTAGAATACACCCAAAAGCTTGCTGGAACACAATTAACCAAGCATGGCAAGTTGCAATAAAATTATCCAGACTTAGTCAAAATCTGGGAAGGCAAAAACATCATCACAATGCTGCCTACGGAGGCACAAAACAACAAGCATATCAACTCCAATAAGTATATAAATAGCATGGACATGAAATAGACATATCATACGTCAAACAACTCCATTGGAGCAACTCTATAGGAGGCATGGATCAATAACAACAAGCTTCACCAAATTGAACATGATGATAAAAGTCTGACAGGTAAAATTTATAGCAACTTGAGAGCAAGAAATAAATAAGCTACAGCACGCCATATGTGCAAGTAAGGGCATGAATGCATAGACAATAACATGTACAACAAGACATGATCATTGGCCACTCCAAAACAAGCATGGATTTGAGTGGGGCATCAAGCAAACATAGCATCAGCTTATAACAGATTCCAGACTTAGCAGGTTTTTTACAAAGTATAAAACGGCAACAACAACATGGCATGTTTACAAGCTTGTTTAAGTCACCTCAAGGCATAACATGGAAAGAGGATTGCACCAAAGCAAATACCATAAGATTGTGCTTCTAAAAATATAGGCATGTGGCATGAAGACAAACACATCAATAGCAATGAGCAAGTCAAATCAGCATCTCATAACAAGTTTCAGCACTTAACAGCCAAATGCACTTTTGTAACAAAGAATAACATGGCAATATGGCACCTAACATGAATGCTACATCAACCAACATGTAGAGCACATCACAATGAACATTTTGACATATCATATGCTCCATTTGGATAAACATGCACAAAGTTACAAGCATCACAAGTATGCAACAAAATATAGTTAACAACAGTTTTAAACTTATAGCACTCTTGCAACGATTATTAGGGCATCAAGATGAACTCAAACAAGCATGGCACAATGGAACAAAGTGAAGAGCATATCACCACGATCATTTTGACATATTATTCACTCAATTTGGACATATACACAATAAGTTGCAGGCATGCAAACATGCAACAAAAATTAACAGATTCTGAGGACTTAGCCATATTCACAGGACATGGAAAAGGAAAAAAAAACTAACGGGCCGAAACTAACAGGCTGGCCCAACAAGAAGAAAAATAAAATAAAAATGAAAGGCACGGGGGGCCTCACCATGGGCCCTGGCCCATTCGGCAGAGGAGGCAGGCCTATGCGGGTAGCTGGGCCGGCCACGGGCACTCGGTGGAGGCCGGCCCAAGAGGGCGCTCGGGCGCCCGTTATCCCGCACTTGCCCGAGGAGCACGAGCAGCAGAGGGGCCGCGGGGAGGCGAATGGAAGGAGCTGCTGGCGCGGACGCCTGCGGGCGGCGGCGGGCAGTTCGGGCCCGTGATGGGCTCCGCGGGCCGTCGGCGAAGTGGGCGCGGGAGGCGACGTGGCAGCCTCTGGTTGGCTCAGGGCGGCGGCGCGGACGTGTCCGGTGGCGGACGGACGTGTCCGGCGGGCGAGAGAGAGAGGAATTTTTAGGGTTTGGACCGTGATTTGGAAGGGGAGGCACATATATATAGGTAGAGGGAGCTAGGAGTGTCCAAATGAGGAGCAGTTCGCGGCCACGCGATCGTGATCGAACGGCCAAGAGCATGGAGGGGGTTAGGATGGGCTTGTGGGCTGTTGTGAAAGGGGTGTTGGGCCAAAAGAGGGAAGGCTTCCGGCTATTAACGCGGTTAACCGTTGGGCTATCAAACGAACTCCAAACGCGACGAAACTTGACAGGCGGTCTACCTATGCTATAATAAGATCACACGCCAAGTTTCACCCCATTCCGAGAACGTTTTCCGGCCACTCATAAAATAAATATTCGGAGGTGTCGCGGGCACGTGCAAGTGTGTCTGGGCTCAGAACGGACAACGAAAAGGACGGGCGGGCTCAGACGGATGCAAGTTTCGAAAACATGATGATGCAATGCACATGATGACATGGCAAGATGCAACACGCAAGCAGATGACATGGCAACGACGACGAATAACTGGCTGACACCTGGCGCATCGGTCTTGGGGTGTCACAACACTCCCCTACTAACAAGAGATCTCGTCCCGAGATCTTAGGAACAAGATGGAAGAGAAAAGGAAGAACAAAGTTCTTCGAGGACAAAAGAGTGAAACCAAAGAACCTTGAGAGGTTGAGCCACTTGAAAGAAGGATACAACGGAGATGAACGAAGTTGCAAAGACTTCGTTAAACAAGAGGAACAAGGAATGCTACGAGAATCAAAAGGTTGAAGGATATCAAGCACGAGTTGAAGGAACAAGAATGAATTCGAAACCACTCCGGTTAATAAGAGATAGAAAATGAATCTTCACGAAGGAATTCGGGCAGCACCCCGGCTAAAAATGGAAGGAATAGAACAAGAAGTTGATAAGATGAACAACACAACGCCTCCGGAAGAATTGAAATAAAGGAATTAAAAGAATGCATTGAAAAGAACGGAGGAGAGAACAACAACTTTGAACACAACTGAATTTGAAAGAGCATCTTGAAGGAAAGACTCGAACGGAGTTGTTGAGAAAATTAACAACAAAAGAATAAGCTTGTTGTGGACTTATTTAAACATCTCAAAACTTAAGGTGAATGATGCCACAACCAAAATATTGATGAGGTGAGAAGAGCGAAGAATGCAAAACTCCACTTCAAAAGAATACGGAGAATTATTTGCACTCGAGAGGCAAAAGAATAAGAATGCTTGAGTTGCTCTAGAAGTAATTGGAGAACACTTGAAGGATGATTTGAATCACGGTGAATCACCAAGAAGAACTCCGGTGACGAAAGGATGATGATATAGAAATGACGGATGAGAGGAATAAGATTAAAGCCTTGCGATGATTTAGAAAGAGCTTCCGACGAGATAATCGAGAATACTTGAACTCCGGAAAAGAATATATTAAAGCACTTGGGACTAGAATTTATTCAACAGATCAAATTCCGAAGGAAGGAATAAATCATTTTGATGAGAAGAATAAGAATTGTGTTATGCTTATCCTCCACCAATTAAATTGATGAGAAGCAATGGATTCGCATATCACTTATTCTCGTTGAAAATATTAAAGAGGGATATAACACGAACTCGAGAAAGTCTTCTGGAACCACCGGTAGGATTGGAAAGAACGAATGAATTGATATGATATCACCGGAAAAGAACTGTTGAGTGAACCACCGTAAGAATTAAGGCCGAGTGAAGAAAAAGGAACGAACCACCATGAAGAATTGAAATCGAGTGATGAAAGTGAACGACCACCGTAAGAATTGAATTGAGTCAATACAATAGAATGAATCACCGGGAAGAATAAAGCATTTGGGGAATTTAGATACAAGAGAACGAAGAGATCGCGAACTGATTAAAGAATACTTGAACAAAGCATCGGACGAATGTGAGACGAACGAACAAGCATCAATGAAGAATATTTGGAGGGCGAAGTTGAAAACTGGGAACGAAGAAATCTTCTGAAATGATGGCCTTCAAAGGAATACAAAGAAAGGAATTCATGAAATACTCCGTAAGAATGAAAAGAAGAAAGGTTGAACCAATGATGAAAAGAATAAAGAGCGATCTTGAAGAAGGCATATGACTGATGGAATCCATACTTACGTCACACTTGAAAAGAATTTGGGAATACTCCAGAAGAATTAGAAGAGTCAGGTAAGATCCTGGGAATAACCTGTGGGTTATGAGCCCACCGAAGAGAAAACACCGTTGAAAATGATCAAAAAGAAGATGATGCACCGGAACGATTCAAAGACTCGAATGAGGTGACAACCTTGAATTAATTAGAACAGAAACGAATCTCCTGGGATGTCTTCAGAACTTCGGGATGATTAAATGGCAAGAGGCGAACGGAACAAGGTAAAACACTTGAGCCGATGAAAGAATAAGAACAACACCGAGAAATTGGAATTGAATCCACCGAAAAAGAAGAAGAGGTGAAGAATATCAAACGAGAGGAGAATTCATCGGAGAAGAAAAGAGAAGAATGATGACGAGCTAGATGAGAATTCACCGGTTGAAATAACTGAGGAAAGAATGCAAAGGATTCAGACGAGTAGGATGGATACTCGATTAAGGACTCCGGCTCTGAGAAAAAAAAGGGTGGGCGGGTGGGAAAAAGAAAGTACACTTCGGACGGGGAAAACACCATCGGTTGAAAAGAACTAGGGGTTGAACTTGCAAAGAAGAGGAGGGTCGAGTCCACTTCACGAGAGATGCACCAGATGAAAGAACTGACAACGCAACAAACGAAAACTAACTACGCGATCCTAAAAAAATTTGAAGGGGAAGAGGAGTAATTCAAAACACCTACGTCAAGATTCCTCACCAGAGCGGCGAAGGGGTAGGGAAGTAAAAAGGATCCTACTCTCCGATATAACTAGACTCCGAAAAAGTTTTTCTACTAGACTCAACAACGGCCAAACTACGATCAATCAAGGGGGCTCCTATGGTCGGTCGAGGCCCTGATACCAACTTGCCAGGCCCAAGATGCGATTATATCCCGATCACGTGACACTTACATGATTGGGGCACAACCGCATTTCGGGCTCTTAGCAAGATGGATATCATTACATCGTACCATTACATACATACATGGGGGGTACAACAATACTTACAGGACACATGAATACAACAACATCAAAACAAGGCATCCGACTACGGATGCAAACATGAAAAGAACAACGACATCCATCTTCTATCCCAGGCTGCCGACCCGGAACCTAACCCAAGACTGAAGAAGAAGAAGAAGAAGAAGAAGAAGAAGAAGAAGAAGAAGAAGAAGAAGAAGAAGAAGAAGAAGAAGAAGAAGAAGAAGAAGAAGAAGAAGAAGAAGAAGAAGAAGAAGAAGAAGAAGAAGAAAGAACTCCAACACAACGGTCATCGCTCTCACGTCAAGACATCGGAAACCTGCATGTGTTGTTGTAGTACTATGAGCCACGAGGACTCAGCAATCCCATAACCATGGGTAACAAGACTAGCAAAGCTTAATGGGTAGGAAGAGGTTAAGTGGTGAGGTTGCAGCAGCGACTAAGCAAAAGTATGGTGGCTAACTTACGAGTACAAGAATAAGATGAGCATCTACATAAACGGTCGCAAACTAGTAGTGATCGCTAAAGATCCTGAACTACCTACAAGTCAAACATAACCCCACCGTGTTCTCTTCTCAAAGTGAAAAGAGACAGTCACGGTTACTCACACAGTTGTGTGTTTTACATCGGATCCTCTGTCAAGTTTTCTACAACCGGACATTAACAAATTCCAATCTGCCACATAACCACGGGCACGGCTTTTGAAAGATCATAACTCTGCAGGGGTGTCCCAACTTAGCCCATCACAAGCTCTCACGATCAGCAGAAGTAATAATAATATTACCCCTTATCTTAGGGAAGGCCCAATCAGACTCGGAATTCCCGGTGCACAAGACATTTCGACAATGGTAAAACAAGTCCAGCAAGACCTCCCGGTGTGTCGACACCCTAATAGTAGCCGCGCGTATCTCGTCTCAGGCCACGACCGGATGGGCGATGTTACAGGTAAAACCAGCCCTCGAGTTTCCTCGAGGTGGCCCCGCAGGCTCCCCGTTTGGGACCAACACCATCAGCACTGGCCCCCTGCTATGTAGAAGAAACCTCGGGTAGCGCTAACTCCCTATGCAATTAATTAATTAATTAAGTTGTTATTATGAGCAAATTAAAACCAAAGTTGGGCCTTGCTGGAGGAGTTTTATTCAAAGACGAACTGTCAAGGGGTCCCCATATACCCAACCATGTAAGAACGCAAAATCAAGGAACATAACGCCGGTTTATCGGTTCCTAAGGTGGCATGAGTGGAACAAAACACCGAGCAAAAGGCCAAGCCTTCCACCCATGCCCAGTATATAGGTGTGTTAATATATATAAGACATATTGTGATATTCCAACAACAAGTTCCAACATGGAACGATCTTCATCTTAACCTGCAACTAACAACGCTATAAGAGGGGCTGAGCAAGCGGGTAACATAACCAAACAATGGTTTGCTGGGAAGGTGTCAAAGGTTAGAGGTTTCATGGCAACAAGGAGAGGGGCTGACAAAAATGATGGGTAACGCGACATGTAATGATAGCATCCAGACAACTAAGCATGGCAATGGTAGTAAAGATATCCAAGGGTATGGTCATCTTGCCTGAGATCCTGCAAGGAAGAAGAATGAGTCCATGAAGAAGACGAAGACGAAGCCTCAAAGACGAACCACATGTAGACGAACGAATCCTCACGATCGCAACGGAAAAGAACTAGCGAGAAGAAAGCACACAACATGGTAAACACACAACACAAGAACAAGACAAGATGCTCAAACAAGTATGAAGCAAGACAAGTCTATATGATGCAATTCATGGCAAGGAATGAAGCACACAAGAACAACACCAAACAACAAGTTTAAACGAGGCCTGAATCAACATATAACAAATCTGGTAAGTCCTCATATGCATAATTTGAAATTAGTCCAGATCTGAACAAACCTTAAGTTAAAGTTTTTAAACAGTAGGTTAACATGCACCATGATGATCTACACGAAATTCTAGTCAAGTTACATATAAAGTTTCTATAATTCGGAGCTACGTCCTAGAAGATATGAGCAAAACAAGACAAGCATGACAACGGTGCAAGATGAACCCAAACATCAAGCAAACACACTCCAAACATGAAGACAATATGATATTATGATTCTACATGCAAAATCACACAAGTTTCATATAAGGAACACTCAAAACGGAGCAACGGCTCAACACATACACATGAAACAAGTTACAAAGCAAAGCTGAAGTTCACAGCCACATAGCAACTTTGGAGCAAGGTATATATAAGCTACAGCACCCAAACATGATAACAAGAGGCATGGATGTGAAATAGACATGATAATTAACAAGAATGAACTTAGAACACACCCAAAAGTTTGCTGGAACACAATTAACCAAGCATGGCGAGTTGCAATAAAATTATCCAGACTTAGTTAAAATCTGGGAAGGCAAAAACATCATCATGATGCTGCCTTCGGAGGAACAAAATAACAAGCATATCAACTCTACTAAGTATATAAAGAGCATGGACATGAAATAGACATATCATACATCAAACAACTCCATCGGAGCAACTCCATAGGAGGCATGGATCAATAACAACAAGCTTCACCAAATTGAACATGCTGATAAAATTCTGACAGGTAAAATTTATAGCAACTTGAGAGCAAGAAATAAGTAAGCTACAGCAGGCCATATGTGCAAGTAAGGGCATGAATGGATAGACAATAACATGGACAAGAAGACATGATCATTGGCCACTCCAAAACAAGCATGGATTTGAGTGGGGCATCAAGCAAACATAGCATCAGGTTATAACAGATTCCAGACTTAGCAGTTTTTTTACTGAGTATTAAACAGCAACAACAACATGGCATGTTTACAAGCTTGTTTAAGCCACCTCAAGGCATAACATAGAAAGAGGATTGCACCAAAGCAAAGACCATAAGATTGTGCTTCTAAAACATATAGGCATGTGGCATGAAGACAAACACATCAATAGCAATGAGCAAGTCAAATCAGCATCTCATAACAAGTTTCAGCACTTGACAGCCAAATGCACTTTTGCAACAGATATTAACATGGAAATATGGCACCTAACATGAATGCTACAGCAACCAACATGTAGAGCACATCACAATGAACATTTTGACATATCATATGCTCCATTTGGATAAACATGCACAAAGTTACAAGCATCACAAGTATGCAACAAAATATAGTTAACAGCAGTTTTAAACTTATAGCACTCTTGCAACGATGATTAGGGCATCAAGATGAACTCAAACAAGCATGGCACAATGGAACAAAGTGAAGAGCATATCACCACGATCATTTCGACATATTATTCACTCAATTTGGACATATACACAAAAAGTTACAGGCATGCAAACATGCAACAAAAATTAACAGATTCTGAGGACTTAGCCATATTCACAGGACATGGAAAAGGAAAAAAAACACTAACGGGCCAAAACTAACAGGTTGGCCCAACAAGAGGAAAATAAAATAAAAAGGAAAGGCACGGGGGTTCCCACCATGGGCCCCGGCCCATTCGGCAGAGGAGGCAGGCATGTGCGGGTAGCTGGGCCGGCCACGGGCGCTCGGTGGAGGCCGGCCCAGGAGGGCTCTCGGGCGCCGGTCGTCCCACTCGTGCCCTAGGAGCACGAGCAGCAGAGGGGCGGCGGGGAGGCGAAGGGAAGGAGCTGGTGGCGCGGACGCCTGCGGGCGGCAGCGGATGGTTCGGGCCCGCGCGGGCCTGCTATGGGCTCCGTGGGCGGGCGGCGAAGTGGGCGCGGGAGGCGACATGGCAGCCTCTGGTTGGCTCGGGGCGGCAGCGCGGACGTGTCCGGCGGCGAACGACATGTCCGGTGGGTGAGAGAGATGAATTTTTAGGGTTTGGACCGTCATTTGGAAGGGGAGGCACATATATATAGGTAGTGGGAGCTAGTAGTGTCCAAATGAGGAGCGGTTCACGGCCACGCGATCATGATCGAACGGCCAAGAGCATGGAGGGGGTTAGGATGGGCTTGTGGGCTGTTGTGAAAGGGGTGCTGGGCCAAAAGAGAGAAGGCTTCCGACGATTATCGCGGTTAACTGTTGGGCTATCAAACGAACTCCGAACGCGACGAAACTTGACAGGCGGTCTACCTATGCTATAATAAGACCACACGCCAAGTTTCAGCCCATTCCGAGAACGTTTTCCGACCACTCATAAAATAAATATTCGGAGGTGCCGCGGGCACGTGCAAGTGTGCCTGGGCTCAGAACGGACAACGAAAAGGACGGGCGGGCTCGGACGGATGCAAGTTTCGAAAACATGATGATGCAATGCACATGATGACATGGCAAGATGCAATACGCAAGCAGATGACATGTCAACGACGACGAATAACTGGCTGACACCTAGCGCATCAGTCTCGGGGTGTCACAGTGGACTACTCCCTCCTCATCATGGAGAGTGCCGGGATAATGAAGATAGCCACCGGTGAGGGTTCCCCCCTCCGGCAGGGTGCCAGAATGAGGTCTAGATTGGTTTTCGGTGGCTACAGAGGCTTTCGGCGGCGGAACTCCCAATCTAGGTTTCTTTCTGGAGGTTTCAGTATATATAGGAGGTCTTGGAGTCGAGGCCAAGCAAAGGAGGGCTACGGGTTGTCCACGTGGGGGGGCATGCTTCCTAGGGGGGCACGCGCCCCCCACCCCCGTGGGCAGCCCGTGGGTCCTCTCGTCCCCCTCCAGCACTTCCTGGGCTTCTTTAGGTCCAGAAATAGCCTCCGTTGATTTTCAGGTCAATTGGGCTCCGTTTGATATTCCTTTTCTGTAAAACCCTAAAATAGGAGAAAAACAGAAATTGGCACTGGGCTCTAGGTTAATAGGTTAGTCCCAAAAATAATATAGAAGTGTATAATAAAGCCCATTAAACATCCTAGAAGGATAATGTAATAGCATGGAACAATCAAAAATTATGGATACGTTGGAGACGTATCAAGGGGCTTTGCTGCTGTAGTTGTTCCAGGGGACGGATGTCCGGGGCCTAGAACATTCTCCGGTTCCGCTCGATGTTGCTCTTCCCCAGTGGGCTTGGGGACTTGTCCATCTTCATCAGCCTCTTCGAGGGGGTATTTGCTACCCCTTGAGCTTGCGTTGTATTCCCTCGAAGAGGAAAGGGAGATGCACCACAGTAGCATAAGTATTTCTCTCAGTTTTTTAGAACCAAGGTATCAATCCAGTAGGAGACCACGCGCGAGTCCCTCGCACCTGCACAAACAAATAAGAACTTCACCGCTAACACGATAAGGGGTTTTCAATCCCTTTACGGTCACTTACGATAGTGAGATCTGATAGAGATGATCATTATATTTTTGGTATTTTTGGTTTAATAAAACAGCAAACAAAAGCAAGAAAAGTAAAGTAGATGTAGATTGATATGTTGAGAATAGACCCGGGGCCATAGTTTTCTCTAGTTGCTTCTCTCATGATAGCGATATTCTACGGCGGGTAAACAAATTACTGTCGGGCAATTGATAGAAAAGTGAATAATTATGAGATTATATAGGCATGATCATTGTATATAGGCATCACGTCCGAGACAAGTAGACCGACTCCTGCCTGCATCTACTACTATTACTCCACACATCAACCACTATCCAGCATGCATCTAGTGTATTGAGTTCATACGAACAGAGTAACGCTTTAAGCAAGATGACATGATGTAGAGGGATAAACTCAAGCAATATGATGTAAACCCCGTCTTTTTATCCTCGA
The DNA here is from genome assembly GCA_902687465.1 of Secale cereale. Classification (NCBI taxonomy): domain Eukaryota; kingdom Viridiplantae; phylum Streptophyta; class Magnoliopsida; order Poales; family Poaceae; genus Secale; species Secale cereale. The sequence goes on from LR738710.1 coordinate 267,374,621, forward strand.
TGGCAACAATACAATACGTGCCTTGCTGCCCCTACTGTCACTGGGAAAGGACACCGCAAGATTGAACCCAAAGCCAAGCACTTCTCCCATTGCAAGAACTATAGATCTAGTAGGCCAAACCAAACCAATAATCCGAAGAGACTTGCAAGGATATTATGAGCACACATAAAAAGTTCAGAGAAGAACCAAATATCTTTCATAGATAACCTTGATCATAAACTCACAATTCATCGGATCTCGACAAACACACTGCAAAAAGAGATTACATCGAATAGATCTCCTCGAAGACCGAGGAGAACTTTGTATTGAGATCCAGAGAGAGAGAATAAGCCATCTAGATACTAGCTATGGACCCGAAGGTCTATGGTAAACTACTCACAACTCATGGTGAGGGCGATGATGATGATGATGATGAAGGACTCCGTGATGGATCCCCCTCCCGGAACAGGCTCCAAGATGGGATCTCCACGGGAACAGAAGCTACTGTAGTGGATTTAGGGTTTTCTCTCTGCATATGGAGTTTCTGGGATACGTAGGTACATATAGGAAGAAGGAGGGCACCGGGGGCCACACGGGCCAGCCTCGAGGTAGGGGGGCGCGCCCTGGGAAGGGGGGCATGCCCCCCACCCTCGAGGGCAGCCCCTCTGTCCCCTGACTTGGTCCTGAAGTTTCCCGTGCGTGATTTTCTCCAAAAATATCTCTCGCGAAGGTTTCATTCCGTTTGGACTCCGTTTGATAGTCCTTTTTTGCAAAACCCTGAAATAGGCAAAAACAGCAGTCTGGATTGGGCCTTTGGGTTAGTAGGTTAGTCCCAAAAATGATATAAAAGTGAATGGTAAAGCCCATTAAACATCCAAGACTTCATAAATAATAGCATGGAACAATCAAAAATTATAGATACGTTGGAGACGTATCAAGCATCCCCAAGCTTAATTCCTGCTCGTCCTCGAGTAGGTAAATGATAAATAAATAATTTTTGATGTGGAATGCTAACCAATATAGTTTTTCAATGTAATTCTCTTAATTGTGGCATGAATGTTCAGATCTGAAAGATTCAAAATAAAAGTCTATATTGACATAAGAAATAACGATACTTCAAGCAATACTAACAAAGCAATCATGTCTTCTCAAAATACTATGGCTAAAGAAAATTATCCCTACAAAATCATATAGTCTGGCTATGCTCCCTCTTCATCACACAAAATATTCATATCATGCACAACCCCGATTTCAGCCAAGCATTTGTTTCCATACTCTATCTTTTCAAACCTTTCAACTTTCACGCAATACATGAGCGTGAGCCATGGATATAGCACTATGGGTGGAATAGAGGTGGTTGTGGAGAAGACAAAAAGGAGGGAGATAGTCTCACATCGACTAGGCGTATCAACGGGCTATGGAGATGCCCATCAATAGATATCAATCTGAGTGAGTAGGGATTGCCATGCAACGGATGCACTAGAGCTAAATATGAATGAAAGCTCAACAAAAGAAACTAGTGGGTGTGCATCCAACTTGCTTGCTCACGAAGACCTAGGGCATTTGAGGAAGCCCATTGTTGGAATATACAAGCCAAGTTCTATAATGAAAATTCCCACTAGTATATGAAAGTGACTAAGCATAAGACTCTCTACAATGAAGAATTTGGTGCTACTTTGAAGCAGAAGTGTGGAAAAAGATAGTAGCAATTGTCCCTTCTCTCTTTTCTCCCATTTTTTTGGAGGGGCTTTCTCTTTTTCTTTTTTTATTAGCCCCTCTATATTATTTTTTTGGCCATCCCTTTTTTATTGGCCTTTCCTCACATGGGACGATGCTCTAATAATGATGATCATCACACATTTTGTTACAACTCGAAATTACAACTCGATACTACAACAAGTATGACTTTACATGAATGCCTCCGGCGGTGTACTGGGATGAGCAATGAATCACGAGTGACATATATGAAAAATTATGCATGGTGGCTTTGCCACAACTACGATGTCAACTACATGATCATGCATGGCACTATGACAATATGATGTGTGTCATATAAGCGGAACGGTGGAAAGTTGCATGGCAATATATCTCGGCATGGCTATGGAAATGCCATGATAGGTAGGTATGGTGGCTGTTTTGAGGAACAATATGGTGGCTGTTTTGAGGAAGGATATATGGTGGGTTTATGGCACCGGCGAAAGTTGCGCGGTACAAGAGAGGCTAGCAATGGTGGAAGGGTGAGAGTGCGTATAATCCATGGACTCAACATTAGTCATAAGAACTCATATACTTATTGCAAAAATCTACGAGTCATCGAAACAAAGCAATCAACACATGCTCCTAGGGGGAGGTCGGTAGGTGTTTACCATCGCGCGCCCCCGACCTCCACACGAAGGTTGGCACTTTACAAATACCTCATGCTCTAACTTCGTCACATAGCGGTTCACCATACGTGCATGATACGGGAATCACTAACCATAACACAAGTATTTTTCAATTTCATAATAACTCCACTAGCATGACTCTAATATCACTATCCTCGTGTCTCAAAACAATTATCAAGTATCCAACATCTCATTCTATTCAATGCACTTGATGTGAAATGTTTTACTACATTGACATTGGATGTTTATCATGTGAAGACTAGCTTCTTTAGCCTAAACACATTACCATGCTGTTCTAATAGACTCTCAAATAGATATAAGTGAAGCATGAGAGTTCAACAATTTCTACGAAATATTACCACCACCATGCTCTAAAAGATATAAGTGAAGCACTAGAGCAAAAACTATTCAACTCAAAAGATATAAGTGAAGCACATAGAGTGTTCTATTAATTTCTAGGGCATATTTAACTCTCTCAAATAGGTGTGTCCAGCAAGGATGATTGTGGTAAACTAACAAGCAAAGACTCAAATTATACAAGACGCTCCAAGCAAAACACATATCATGTTGCGAATAAAAATATAGCTCCAAGTATACTTACCGATGGATGAAGACGAAAGAGGGGATGCCTTCCCGGGGAATCCCCAAGCTTAGGCTTTTGATTATCTTGAATTTACTTGGGGTGCCATGGTAATCCCCAAGCTTAGGCATTTTCTACTCCTTGTTCCATAGTCCATCAAAGCAATACTCAAAACTTGAAAACTTCACAACACAAAACTTAGACAAAAATTCTCGTGAGCTCCGTTAGTATGAGAAAGCAAACCACTACTGAAAGGTACAGAAAGGAATTCATTCTTTGTTTATATTGGTGTTAAACCTACTGTACTCCAAGTTCTCTATGGTTCATATCCTCCAATATTACTCATAGATGCATCGGAATAAGCAAACAACACACGAAAAACAGAATCTGTCAATGACAGAACAGTCTGTAGTAATCTGTAGGGTTCGCCTAATTCTGGAACTCCAAAAAATTCAAACTAAATTGGTAAATTTGCGCAATTTGTCTTCCAATTAGCATAAAAAATAATCAACTAAAAAGCACGCTCCGGTAAAATCCCACGACTACTTTAGCGAGCGCTAACGATTCTGTTTTTCACAGCAAGATCAAATAAACTTCACACAAGACTTCCCAAAGGTTCTACTTGGCACAAACACTAAACAAAACATGAAACCACATCTAATCAGAGGCTAAATACAATATTTATTCCCTAACAGCAACAAAAACAAAAACAAAACTTAAAATTGGGTTGCCTCCCAACAAGCGCTATCGTTTTACGCCCCTAGCTAGGCACGATACAAGATAGATCTAGGTATTGCCATCTTTGGAAGGCAATCCATAAGTGGCTCTCATGATAGATTCATATGGTAATTTGATTTTCTTTCTAGCAAAGTGTTTCATTCCTTTCCTTAATGGAAATTGGAATCAAATATTTCCTTCCTTCATATCAATAATTGCACCAATCGATAGATTCATATGGTAATTTGATTTTCTTTCTAGGAAAGTGTTCCATGCCTTTCCTTAATGGAAATTGGAATCTAATATTTCCTTCCTTCATATCAATAATTGCACCAATCTTTCTAAGGAAAGGTCTACCAAGAATAATAGGACATGAAGGATTGCAATCTATATCAAGAACAATGAAATCTACGGGCACATAATTCCAATTGGCAACAATAAGAACATCATTAATTCTTCCCATAGGTTTCTTAATAGTGGAATCCGCGATATGCAAATTTAAAGAACAATCATCAAGCTCATGGAACCCTAACAAATCACACAAAGTTTTTGGGATAGTGGAGACACTTGCACCCAAATCACACAAAGCATAGCATTCATGATCTTTTATTTTTATTTTTATAGTACGTTCCCACTCATCATAAAGCTTTCTAGGTATGGAAACTTCCAACTCAAGTTTTTCTTCATAAGATTGCATCAAAGCATCAACTATATGTTTAGTGAAAGCTTTATTTTTACTATAAGCATGCGGAGAATTAACATGGATTGCAACAAGAAAATACAATCAATCAAAGAGCAATTATCATAATTGAATCCCTTGAAATCCAAAGTAGTGGGTTCATCACTATGCAAAGTTTTAATCTTTTCGTTCCCACTTTTAACAATTTTAGCATCAAGATCTAAAAACTCCGAATCATTGGGACAACTTAAAGTGGAATCATCTCCAATCCTATTCTCATCAAGATTAATACTAGGAAACAAGGATCTAATAGGAGACACATCAATAACTTTCATATCTTCATCTTTATTTCCATGATAACTATAAGAACACGATTTAATATAATCTTCTCTTTTAGTACGCATTCTAGCGGTTCTTTCTTTGCATTCATCATTGGAAATCCTCAAGGCTTTGAGAGACTCATTGATATCATGCTTAGGTGGGATAGATCTAAGTTTCAAAGAATCAACATAAAGAGTAATTATATCCACACTTCTAGCCAATTCATCAACCTTAAGCAATTTCTCTTCAAGCAAAGCATTGAAATTCTTTTGCGAGACCATAAACTCTTTAACACTAGTTTCAAATTTAGAAGGCATCTTTCCATAAGAGTTGTTGTAGGAATTACCAAAATTATTAGAGGAATTACTAGGGAAAGGCGTAGGATTAAAATTACCTCTATAAGCATTGTTACCAAAATTATTCCTACCAACAAAATTCAAATCCAAAGATTCATTGTTATTCTCAATCAAAGTGGACAAGGGCATATCATTAGGATCGGAAGAAGCACTCTTAGCAGCAAACAATTTCATATGTTCATCCATCTTTCCACTCAAAACACTAATTTCTTTGATAGCATGCACTTTTTTACTAGTAGATCTTTCGGTGTGCCATTGAGAATAATTAACCATAATATTATCTAGGAGTTTGGTAGCTTCTCCTAAGGTGGTTTCCATGAAAGTGTCTCCCGCGGCCGAATCTAAAAGATTTCTAGAAGCAAAATTCAAGCCAGCATAAAAGTTCTAAATAATCATCCATAGATTCAAACCATGAGTAGGGCAATTACGTATCATCAGTTTCATTCTCTCCCAAGCTTGTGCAACATGCTCATGATCTAGTTGCTTAAAATTCATAATATCATTTCTAAGAGAGATGATCTTAGCAGGAGGGAAATACTTAGAGATAAAAGCATCTTTGCACTTATTCCACGAATCAATACTATTTCTAGAAAAAGAGGAGAACCAAGTTTTAGCACGATCTCTAAGTGAAAATAGAAATAACTTCAATTTAACAATATCCTTATATGTATCCCTTTTCTTTTGCATATCACACAAATCAACAAAGTTGTTTAGATGGGTAGCGGCATCTTCACTAGGAAGGCCGGAGAATTGATCTTTCATGACAAGATTCAACAAAGCAGCATTGATCTCACAAGATTCAGCATCGGTGATAGGAGCAATCGAAGTGCTAATAAAGTCATTGTTGTTGGTATTGGAGAAGTCACACAATTTGGTATTGTTCTGAGCCATAGTGACAAGCATGCAATCCAACACACACACAAGCAAACAAGAAGCAAGCGAATGATAAACACACGGCGGAAGAAAGGCGAATAAAACGGCAAGGGTGAAGTGGGGGAGAGGAAAACGAGAGGCAAATAAATGTAATGCGAAGGATAAGGGTTTGTGATAGGTACTTGGTATATGACTTTTGCGTAAGCCTCCCCGGCAACGGCGCCAGAAATTCTTCTTGCTACCTATTGAGCTTGTGTTGTATTCCCTCGAAGAGGAAAGGGAGATGCAGCACAGTAGCATAAGTATTTCCCTCAGTTTTTTGAGAACCAAGGTATCAATCCAGGAGGAGACCATGCGCGACTCCCTCGCACCTGCACAAACCAATAAGAACTTCGCAGCCAACGCGATAAGGGGTTGTCAATCCCTTTATGGTCACTTACGAGAGTGAGATCTGATAGAGATGATAATTATATTTTTGGTATTTTTGGTTTAATAAAACAGCAAATAAAAGCAAGAAAAGTAAAGTAGATGTAGATTGATATGTTGAGAATAGACCGAGGTGGCATAGTTTTCTCTAGTGGCTTCTCTCATGATAGCGATATTCTACGGCGGGTAAACAAATTACTGTCGAGCAATTGATAGAAAAGCGAATAATTATGAGAATATCTAGGCATGATCATTGTATATAGGCATCACGTCCGAGACAAGTAGACCGACTCCTGCCTGCATCTACTACTATTACTCCACACATCGACCGCTATCCAGCATGCATCTAGTGTATTGAGTTCATAAGAATAGAGTAACGCCTTAAGCAAGATGACATGATGTAGAGGGATAAACTCAAGCAATATTATATAAACCCCATCTTTTTATCCTCGATGGCAATAATACAATACGTGCCTTGCTGCCCCTACTGTCACTGGGAAAGGACACCGCAAGATTGAACCCAAAGCCAAGCACTTCTCCCATTGCAAGAACTATAGATCTAGTAGGCCAAAGCAAACCAATAATTCGAAGAGACTTGCAAGGATATTATGAGAACACATAAAAAGTTCAGAGAAGAACCAAATATTTCTCATAGATAATCTTGATCATAAACTCACAATTCATCGGATCTCGACAAACACACCGCAAAAAGAGATTACATCGAATAGATCTCCTCGAAGACCGAGGAGAACTTTGTATTGAGATCCAGAGAGAGAGAGAAGAAGCCATCTAGATACTAGCTATGGACCCGAAGGTCTGTGGTAAACTACTCACAACTCATGGTGAGGGCGATGATGATGATGAAGAAGGCCTCCGTGATGGATCCCCCTCCCGTAACAGGCTCCAAGATGGGATCTCCACGGGAACAGAAGCTACGGCGGTGGAATTAGGGTTTTCTCTCTGCGTATGGAGTTTCTGGGGTACATAGGTATATATAGGAAGAAGGAGGGCACCGGGGGCCACACGGGCCAGCCTCGAGGCAGGGGGCGCGCCCCCCACCCTCGAGGGCAGCCCCTCTGTCCCCTGACTTGGTCCTGAAGTTTCCCGTGCGTGATTTTCTCCAAAAATATCTCTCGCAAAGGTTTCATTCCGTTTGGACTCCATTTGATATTCCTTTTCTGCAAAACCTTGAAATAGGCAAAAAAACAGCAATCTCGATTGGGCCTTTGGGTTAGTAGGTTAGTCCCAAAAATGATATAAAAATGAATGGTAAAGCCCATTAAACATCCAAGACTTCATAAATAATAGCATGGAACAATCAAAAATTATAGATACGTTGGAGACGTATCAGTATTCTCGTCACCTGAGTATGGATAGCAATTCTGTTTGAGGTAGTAGCCATGTCTCACATGATCCACATGGAAGTTGGTTAAGGAGAGATGTCACCTCGGTCTCGAGAGCTCTAGCACGGGCACGTGTCATGGGTCCACTTGGCACTTGGTGAGACGATGATAGGTCCATGGGAATGACCTTGGGACGCTCCGCATCATCTCCCCTCCCTTGGGAAAGATCCGACCTCGGATCGAAATATTCATCACCATGGAAAGGAGAGAGATCCTTGACGTTGAAGGTATCGCTCACATTGTACTTTTCGCATGGAATGTCGATCTTGTAAGCATTGTTGTTGTAGCGTGCTAACACCTTGAAGGGTCCGTCGGCTCAAGGTAGGAGTTTGGACTTGTGCTCGTTGGGGAAGCGGTCCTTGCGAAGATGAAGCCATACGAGATCTCCCGGTTGGAAAACCTTTGGTGTCTTGTTGGTGTTGAGCTTGTTGGCGAGGCGATGTACTTGGCACTAGATTGTTTCCCTTGTGTCTTCATGCATCTTCTTGAGATAACTTTCTCGTGCACTTGCGTCCATGTTGATGCGCTCTTGGAGAGGTAGAGGAAGAATGTCCAATGGGGACAATGGGTTGAAGCCATATACGACCTCGAAGGGGGACTTGCCGGTTGTTGAGTGTCTTGTGCGGTTGTAGGCATACTCGGCGATGGGCAAGCATTGCTCCCATTCCTTGATGTTCTTCTTGATCAACACACGAAGAAGAGTGGATAGCGTCCGGTTTGTCACTTCTGTTTGGCCGTCCGTTTGTGGGTGGTATGCCAAAGAGAATAGTAGCTTGATTCTGACCTTGGCGCAAAGTGTCTTCCAAAAGTAGCTTAGGAACTTGACGTCGCGGTCCAAGAAAATCGTCTTGGGCACTCCATGTAGGCGCAAGATTTCCCTACAAAAGATATTCCAACATGTGAAGCATTGAAGGAGTCCTGGATAGAGGGGTCCTCATGTGGTCGGATAACTCATGATGGGCCGGACTAGTGGACCGTGAAGATCATTGCTGAAGATCGTCTCTTGTATCCGGATAGGACTCCTGTATATGTATAATGACAGGTTTTAGGTTCGGGTGTAATCTTTCCTCCTCTGCAAGATGGTTATGTACAAACCCTAGGGCCCTCCGGTACATATATAAACTGGAGGGTTTAGTCCGTAGAGGCTAAGGTAGAAGAGAAACAACATAATCATAGGCTAGACTCCTGGGGTTTAGCCATTACAATATGAGGTAGATCAACTCTTGTAATCATATTCATCAAGATTAATCTTGCAGGAAGTAGGGTATTACCTCGATCAAGACGGCATGAACCTGGGTAAACATCGTGTCCCCAGTCTCCTGTTACCATCGATCCTCAGACGCATAGTTCGGGACCCCCTACCCGAGATCCGCTAGTTTTGACACCGACATTGGTGCTTTCATTGAGAGTTCCACTATGCCGTCGACCGAAGGACTGATGGATCACTTCGTCAATAGAGACGGCACCACCGAGGGAACTTTTTCTCCCATCCAGCTTTTTGTGTTCGGCGGCTTCATGCTCCATGCCAACACAGAAGGCCACCTCGAGCAGGTCGAGAGCTACGCCCTTGGCCATCAGGTCAGGTTTGGAAGCTTGAACTACGTTGCTGATATCCGCGGAGACTTGATCTTCGACGGATTCGAGCCCACGGCGATCGCCCCCTGCCACCACGGTGAACATGACCTAACTCTGTCATTGGACCACCTCTAGGGAATAGCACATGTAACTGTTCTGGCTCTAGATCCAGAACAGATCGCGTCACCCGAGGACGGGAAGCTCAACCCCGCTGCAGAAGCCGCAGACCCAGCGGCACTGGAGCCGCACATAGACCCAACTCTGAGCAGGATTTGTGTTACCGAAACTCCGGACTCGTCTCCGGCTGCAGGTTCCAAACCATGTGCATCTGCACCCTTCGAGCTTGATCAGGTGCCTATCGCCGAATTCAGCGCTGCAGATATCTTCCGGCACTCACCTTTTGGTGATGTGCTAAATTCATTAAAATCTCTCTCCTTAGCTTGGGACGCACAGTCGAATTATATTCGGTTCGAATTGGAGGCTGATGATGGAGAATTTCACATCCCACCCACCACCCACTTGGTAGCCACGGTCGAAGATTTAACTGATCTACTTGACTACGCTTCCAAAGACTTCGAAGGGATGGACCTCGAAGCCGAAGCAGATCTAGACCAAAACCGCCTGTAACCGGGTGATGGACAACTACATCTTCATGCGACGTGTATATGGTGGATACACCTAAGGAGAAGGAGGGCGACGGCAAAAACGATACCACAAAGGAAAAGCATGTCGATGAACCTCCCAAGCGTCGGCGTCCGAAGCGCCGAACTAAATCCCGTAAAGGGAAAGATAGCAACACTGTCACTAACGACGATGACAGTCCGAAGAAGCCGAAGACCCCGCAGATCTAGCGATGGAGCTGGACGAGCGAGAGGACGGCGAACATAGTCCGAGACTGCTGTCTGATGACAGCGATGCCAAAGACAACAATTATGAACCTGTCTCCGAAGAGGATGTTAGCTTGGGCGACGACGAATACATCGTCCCATAGGAACCCTTAGAACAAAAGCACTTCCATCGGAGGCTTATTGCCACCGCAAGCAGCCTGAAAAAGCAGCGGCGGCGGCTTCGAGCTGCACAGGATACACTCAATGATAGATGGAACGAAGTGTTGGACGTTGAGCAAAAATATGGCTGCAATCACCAAACCAAAGGCTATCATAAGCGTAAACTGCTGCCCGAATTCGATGATGAGGCTACTGCGCCTATACCGCCGAAGAATAACACCGCCAACAAGCCGGACCGACCACCTCGTGGACGGGACAGAGTGGCTAGCAACGACGTACACAAGCCTCCATCCCCGCCCCATAAAGTAAAGGAGGATGCGGCTCAGGGCCGGAAACACAGTCTGCGTGAGGACCTGAACAACTGGCTGGCAAGACGAAATCCATCTACGGATCCAGGGACCGTGCTCCCGCACGGTACGGCAGCTATCAAGCCAATCATGCCGGTCATATACCAGTTCGGGGTCAATACTAAACATCACAACCGTCGGACATACGCCATGGCATAGCAAAATACAGGGGCGCCGCCCACCCTCTGTGCTTCACCGATGAGGTGCTGGATCACGAATTTCCAGAAGGGTATAAACCCATAAATATCGAGGTGTATGATGGAACGACGGATCCTGCTGTCTTGATAGAAGACTTTATTCTTTAGATCCACATGGCTAGCGAAGATGATCTCCACGCCATCAAAAAATTACCCCTCAAGCTGAAAGGACCAGCTCGGCACTGGCTAAACAGCCTCCCGGAGAACTCCATCGAAAGTTGGGAAGAACTTGAGGACACTTTTTGGGCCAATTTTCAAGGGACCTATGTCCGGCCCCCGGATGCTCACGATCTAAGTCACATCATTCAACAACCCGGGGAGTCAGCCCGCAAGCTTTGGAATCAGTTTCTCACTAAGAAGAACAACATCATCGACTGTCCGGACACCGAAGCCTTAGCGGCCTTCAAACACAGTGTCCGAGACAAATGGCTAGCTAGACACCTCGGACAGGAAAAGTCGAGGACAATGGCAGCCCTAACTACACTCATGACCCGTTTTTGCGCGGGCAAGGACAGCTGGCTAGCTCGTAGCAGCACCAGCGACCCTGGAACTTCTGAAGTTAGGGACGACAATGGAAAGCTACGACGTAATAAAAACAAATGTCGAAATAATGCTGGAAGCCCAGATGATACAGTGGTAAACGCCGGATACAGTGGCTCCAGACCTGGTCAACGAAAGAAGCCATTTAAAGGCAACAAAGACGGTCCATCTTGCCTGGACAAAATATTAGATAGGCCCTGCCAGATCCATGGCACCCCAGATAAACCTTCAAAACATTGATACGTCTCCAACGTATCTATAATTTTTATTTGTTCCATGCTATTATATTATCATTCTATGATGTTTTATGGGCTTTATTATACACTTTTATATGATTTTTGGGACTAACCTATTAACCCAGAGCCCACTGCCAGTTTTTGTTTTTCTCCTGTTTTAGGGTTTCGCAGAAGAGGAATATCAAACGGAGCCCAATTGACCTGAAATTCAACGAAGATCTTTTTTGGACCAGAAGAAGCCCACGGAGTGCCGGAGGGGGACGAGAAGACCCACGGGCTGCCCACAAGGGTGGGTGCGCGCCCCCTGCCTCGTGGACAGCCCGTAGACCCCCTTTGCTTGGCCCTGACTCCAACACCTCATATATATACTGAAACCTCCGGAAAATAACCTAGATCGGGAGTTCCGCCGCCGAAAGCCTCTATTGCCACCAAAAACCAATCTAGACCCTGTTCCGGCACCCTACCGGAGGGGGAATCCCTCTCCGGTGGCCATCTTCATGATCCCGGCGCTCTCCATGATGAGGAGGGAGTAGTCCACCCTCGGGGCTGAGGGTATGTACCAGTAGCTATGTGTTTGATCTCTCTCTCTCTCTCTCTCTCTCTCTCTCTCTCTCGTGTTCTTAAGATGGCACGATCTTGATGTATCGCGAGCTTTGCTATTATAGTTGGATCTTATGATGCTTCTCCCCCTCTATCTTCTTGTAATGAATTGAGTTTTCCCTTTGAAGTTATCTTATCGGATTGAGTCTTTAAGGATTTGAGAACACTTGATGTATGTCTTGCGTGGGATACCCGTGGTGACAATGGGGTATTCTATTGATTCACTTGATGTATGTTTTGGTGATCATCTTGCGAGTTCCATGACCTTGGGAATCTATGCATAGGGGTTGGCACACGTTTTCGTCTTGACTCTCCGGTAGAAACTTTGGGGCACTCTTTGAAGTTCTTTGTGTTGGTTGAATGGATGAATCTGAGATTGTGTGATGCATATCGTATAATCATGCCCACGGATATTTGAGGTGACAATGGAGTATCTAGGTGACATTAGGGTTTTGGTTGATTTGTGTCTTAAGGTGTTATTCTAGTACGAACTCTATGATAAATCGAACGGAAAGAATAGCTTTGTGTTATTTTACTACGGACTCTTGAATAGATCGACCAGAAAGAATAACTTTGAGGTGGTTTCGTACCCTACCATAATCTCGTCGTTTGTTCTCCGCTATTAGTGAATTTGGAGTGACTCTTTGTTGCATGTTGAGGGATGGTTATTTGATCCAGTTATGTTATTGAGAAAACTTGCACTAGTGAAAGTATGAACCCTAGGCCTTGTTTCCTATCATTGCAACACCGTTTATGCTCACTTTTATTTTTAGGTACCTTGCTGTTTTTATATTTTCATATTACAAAAACCTATATCTACTATCCATATTGCACTTGTATCACCATCTCTTCGCCGAACTAGTGCACCTATACAATTTACCATTGTATTGGGTGTGTTGGGGACACAAGAGACTCTTTGTTATTTGGTTGTAGGGTTGTTTGAGAGAGACCATCTTCATCCTACGCCTCCCACGGATTGATAAATCTTAGGTCATCCACTTGAGGGAAATTTGCTACTGTCCTACAAACCTCTACACTTGGAGGCCCAACAACATCTACAAGAAGTTGTGTAGTAGACATCAAACATACCAACCGTAATCGTTGGGTCTTCAAGTAGGCCGGCAAGCTCAACGCCGAACACAAGGGAAAGGGACCTCATAGCAAAGACGAGGATGAACCTCACCAGCCGAACATAGGGGGACAGAAGAAATTTCCACCGGAGATCAAAACAGTGAACATGATCTATGCCACTCATATCCCAAAGAGGGAGCGCAAGCACGCACTCCGAGATGTCTATGCCGTCGAGCCTATTGCCCCCAAATTCAACCCATGGTCGGCATGTTCGATCACTTTTTGAAAGAACATGCGATGCCCCCATGTTTGGTTTTGGTAATTAATGACAATCTCTATGGACTAATGGTTGCCTTGAATTATATTTGAAGGGTTTGTCCATAGGCTTTTCTTGGAGTCCATTTGTTGGTTTCAAGGAGAGTTTGTGATGACCAAGGTGCTATTAAGGAATTATCCAATGATTGGTCTTGTGAGTGTTGAGCTTATTGCAAGCATGTCTTGAAGAAGAAGAGACTGTGATAATTCATGTTTACCTTCAAGACATCATCCAAATGAAGAGAGTTGGAAAGATTCAAGGTTGATCAAGACTAAGTCAAAGAGTGAAACAAGTTGATCAACACACAAGGCATAGAAGATGTACCGAGAGGGATCAAGCGATCCCATGGTATGGTAAGCATTGTCCATTACCCTTTGTGTACTAACCCATGGTCTACGTGAGAGTTCTATGTGGGGTTAGGTATGTTTCCATGGGCTTGTGTCAAGAGGAAGATATTATACAACCCATGGAGGATGTCATCAAATGGTGTTCGTCACCAAGTTTGCGTGTGCAAGTTCAACTGGAGCATCACGAAGAGATCAAGTGCTTGAAGCTTGTTGTCCATTGTGCTGACAATGGACTTGTGAAGATGTGCCGAAGAGTGGCTCCCCCATAGTGGTGTATGGGGGAGCAATCTACTAGTCTTCACTGAGCCAATGCAATCAAGAAAGGTAGTCCATCTTGAGGGAGTCAAGATCGTCATCATCCAGCTCAAGTGGACTATGTGCAAGGCAAAGGTTTGCCCTTGATAGGTTTTCTATTTTACCGGTCTCATGGTAGTTGTGGGAGACCGGGTTATAGGATCGATTGTCGTACTATCAAGGGGGGCTCTCGATGAGTAGCTTGATCGTATCGTTCATAGAGAGCTCAAACCATTGCATGCTTGCATCATCTTTATTGGTTCTTGTTTGGTTCTTATCCTTGTGAGATTTGGAGCTTATGGTCATTTTCATGACAAGCTCGAGTTCATCAAAAACAGAGTTCACATGCATCTTCTATGATGTTTTCAATGTTGGGGTTTTTTCCAGTTCTCTTTGTGAGTCTTAGAGCTTATGGTCATCTTAATGACAAGCTCGAGTTTATCGAAAACAGAGTTCACATGCATCTTCTATGATGTTTTCGATGTTGGAGGTTATGTCGGTTCTTCTCTGATGGAGTGTTCACTCCTTTATATCTTAGGCATACCTCCTTGCATCTTCTTACTATAACCATTCGATGTTTTGATGTTACTCGTCCTCCTCTATCCACTAAGCTTGAGTTTTCTCAATTCGGAGCTCATATGAAGAAGTTATGGCAGTTCTGTTTTTCTCCCTGCGGTAGTACCGCTTGTAGCGCCAAGCGGTAGTACCGCTCCAGTACCACTCTACTACTGCCTCAATTTTGGGTCTGCTCTTTTCGTGTCGGGTTCAGTAGTAGTCGTGCGGCAGTAAGGCACGGTAGTGCCGCCTAGAATGGGCAGTAGTACCGCTTATAAGCGGTAGTACCGTCTATAAGCGGTAGTACCGCTACTGCACTACTACCACCGTACTCTACTCTGTCCTGCCTCCTTTGGCCTCGTGTTCTGCTCCTCCAGTGGTTGTACTGCTGGGTGAGCGGTAGTACCGCTTATAAGCGGCACTACCGCCCCAAGGTCCATTCTGTTGCTCTATTTCCTGCTTCTACCGCCCGAGTGGTAGTACCGCTCGTGTGTGGGCTGAGCACATAACGGTTGGAATTTTCCCCTCCTATAAAAGGGGGTCTTCTTCGCCAATGAACCTGATCTCTTGAGCTCATGTTCTTCCCCCATTGTTGATCTTCTTCGAGCTTGCTATCTCTCAATCCATCGATGCATTCTTGCTAGTTTGGGGGGGGAGGAGATCTAGATCTATGTTTCCACCAATCACTTTCTCCTCTTCGTGAGGGGAACCCTTTGGATCTAGATCTTGGAGTTCTTCGTATTCTCTTCTCCATTCTTCCTCTCATTTCCCTCCCTAGCATTAGTTGCTTTGGTGGGATTTTGGAGAGAAGGACTTGGACACTCCGTGTGCCCTTGCCATTGCATTTGGTGCATCGGTTTGAGTTCTCCACGGTGATACGTGGAAGTTACAAGTTGAGAAGCTTATTACTCTTGGATGCTTGGTACCCTTGAGCTTGTTCATCTTGGGTTTTTGGAATCACTTGATTATGAATCATTGGATGCTTGCGAACCATGCCTCATGGGCAAGATGACTAAAACTCCATTCTCCGGAACAATGGAGCGAGCCAATGGCTTACTAGAAATAATACATACAGATGTATGCGATCCGATGAGTGTTGAGGCTCATGGCGGGTATCGTTATTTTCTGACCTTCACAGATGATTTGAGCAGATATGGGTATATCTACTTAATGAAACACAAGTCTGAAACATTTGAAAAGTTCAAAGAATTTCAGAGTGAAGTAGAAAATCATCGTAGCAAGAAAATAAAGTTTCTACGATCGGATCGCGGAGGCTAATATTTGAGTTACGAGTTTGGTCTTCATTTAAAACAATGTGGAATAGTTTCGCAACTCACACCACCTGGAACACTACAGCATAATGGTGTGTCTGAACATCATAACCGTACTTTATTAGATTTGGTGCGATCTATGATGTCTCTTACCGATTTACCACTATCGTTTTGGGGTTATGTGATACGTCTCCAATGTATCTATAATTTTTTATTGTTCCATGCTATTATTTATGATGTTTTGGATGTTTAATGGGCTTTGTCATACACTTTTATATTATTTTTGGGACTAACCTACTAACCCAAAGGCCCAGTCCAGATTGCTATTTTTTGCATGTTTCACGGTTTTGCAGAAAAGGAATATCAAACGGAGTCCAAACGGAATGAAACATTCGGGAGAGATATTTTTGGAGAAAATCACGCATGGGAGACTTGAGAACCACGGAGTAGGGTCCACGAGGTGCCTACGAGGGTGGGGGGCGTGCCCCCCCTAGAGCGCGCCCCGTGCCTCGTGGGTCCCTCGTAAGGCCCCCGGTGCCCTCCTTCCTCCTATATAAGCCTACATACCCCGAAACCATCAGAAGAAGAGAAAAAACCCTAGTTCCACCGCCGAACCTTCTGTTCCCGTGAGATCCCATCTTGGGGCCTATTCCGGAGCTCCGCCGGAGGGGGGATCTACCACGGAGTGCTTCTACATCATCATCATCACCTCACCATGAGTTGTGAGTAGTTTACTACAGACCTTCGGGTCCATAGCTAGTATCTAGATGGCTTCTTCTCTCTCTTTGGATCTCAATACAAAGTTCTCCTCGGTCTTCAAGGAGATCTATTCGATGTAATCTCTTTTGCGGTGTGTTTGTCGAGATCCGATGAATAGTGGGTTTATGATCAAGATTATCTATGAGAAATATTTGGTTCTTTTCTGAACTCTTTATGTGTGCTCATAATATCCTTGCAAGTCTCTTCGAATTATTGGTTTGGTTTGGCCTACTAGATCTATAGTTCTTGCAATGGGAGAAGTGCTTGGCTTTGGGTTCAATCTTGCGGTGTCCTTTCCCAGTGATAGTAGGGGCAGCAAGGCATGTATTGTATTGTTGCCATCGAGGATAAAAAGATGGGGTTTATATCATATTGCTTGAGTTTATCCCTCTACATCATGTCATCTTGCTTAAGGCGTTACTCTGTTCTTATGAACTCAATACACTAGATGCATGCTGGACAGCGGTCGATGTGTGGAGTAATAGTAGTAGATGCACGCAGGAGTCGGTCTACTTGTCTCGGACGTGATGCATGTATATAATGATCATGCCTAGATAGTCTCATAATTATTCTCTTTTCTATCAATTGGTCGACAGTAATTTGTTTACTCGTCGTAGAATATCGCTATCATGAGAGAAGCCACTAGAGAACACTATGGCCCCCGGGTCTATTCTCAACATATCAATCTACATCTACTTTACTTTTTCCGCTTTTACTTTCTGTTCTTATAATCAAAAATACCAAAAATATAAACTATCATCTCTATCAGATCTCACTTTCGTAAGTGACCGTAAAGGGATTGACAACCCCTTATCGCGTTGGCTGCGAAGTTCTTATTTGTTTGTGCAAGTGCGAGGGACTCGTGCGTGGTCTCCTACTGGATTGATACCTTGGTTCTCAAAAACTAAGGGAAATACTTACGCTACTGTGATGCATCTCCCTTTCCTCTTCGAGGGAATACAACACAAGCTCGAGAAGTAGCAAGAAGAATTTCTGGCGCCGTTGCCGGGGAGGCTTACGCAAAAGTCATATACCAAGTACCTATCACAAACCCTTATCCATCGCATTACATTTATTTGCCTCTCGTTTTCCTCTGCCCCACTTCACCCTTGCCGTATTATTTGCCCTTCTTTTGTCGTGTGTTTATCGTTCGCTTGCTTCTTGTTTGCTTGTGTGTGTTGGATTGCTTGCTTGTCACTATGGCTCAAAACAATACCAAATTGTGTGACTTCTCCAATACCAACAATAATGATTTTATTAGCACTCTGATTGCTCCTATTACCGATGATGAATCTTGTGAGATCAATGCTGCTTTGTTGAATCTTGTTATGAAAGATCAATTCTCCGGCCTTCCTAGTGAAGATGCCGCTACCCATCTAAACAACTTTGTTGATTTGTGTGATATGCAAAAGAAAAGGGATACAGATAACCATATTGTTAAATTGAAGTTATTTCCGTTTTCATTTAGAGATCGTGCTAAAACTTGGTTTTCTTCTTTGCCTAGAAATAGTATTGTGTCAGGCCCAAGATGCGATTATATCCCGATCACGTGACACATACGTGATTGGGGCACAACCGCATTTCGGGCGCTTAGCAAGATGGATATCATTACATCGTACCATTACATAAATACATGGGGGATACAACAATACATACAAGTCACATGAATACAACAACATCAATACAAGGCATCCGACTACGGATGCAAACATGAAAATCACAATGACATCCATTTGCTAACCCAGGCTACCAACCGGAACCAAACCCAAGACTGACGAAGAAGAAGAAGAAAGAACTCCAACAAAAGGAAACATCGCTCTCACGTCAAGTCATCGGAAACATGCACCTGCAACTGTTATTGTAGTATCTGTGAGCCACGAGGACTCAGCAATCCCATAACCATGGGTAACAAGACTAGCAAAGCTAAAAAAGGGGTGGAGAGGTTAAGTGGTGAGGTTGCAGCAGCGGCTAAGCATAAGTATGCTGGCTAACTTACGAGTACAAGAATAAGATGAGCATCTACGCAAACGATCGCAAACTAGTAAAGATCGCAAAAGATCCTGAACTACCTACGAGTCAGACATAACCCCATCGTGTTCTCTTCTCAAAGTTAAAAGAGACAGTCATGGTTACTCACACGGTTCGTGTATTTTACTTCGGATCCTCTGTCAAGTTTTCTACAACCGGACATTAACAAATTCCAATCTGCCACATAACTGCGGGCACGGCTTTCGAAAGATTATAACCCTACAGGGGTGTCCCAACTTAGCCCATCACAAGCTCTCACGTTCAGCAGAGATAATAATAATATTACCCCTTATCTTAGGGAAGGCCCGATCAGACTCGGAATTCCCGGTGCACAAGACATTTCGACAATGGTAAAACAAGTCCGGCAAGACCTCCCGGCGTGCCAACACCCTGATAGTAGCCACGCGTATCTCGTCTCAGGCCACGTCCGGATTGTCCAAACTTCCGGTAGGCCAAATATCAGAGTTGCCCCTGGCGGTCACAGGCAGTTGACAGGTTTGGACCAACAATCATGAGGAGCACTGGCACGGGGGTTGATTAAGAGTCCTCGGGATAGCTAGTCCCTATGCAAATTTTAGTTATTAGGCAAATGTAAAACCAAAGTTGGGTCTTGCTGGAGGAGTTTTATTCAAAGATGAATTGTCAAGGGGTCCCCATATACCCAACCGTGAAAGGAACGCAAAATCAAGGAACATAACGCCTGTTTATCGGCTCCTAAGGTGGCATGAGTGGAACAAAACACCGAGCAAAAGGCCAAGCCTTCCACCCATGCCCAGTATATAGGTGTGTTAATAATAATAGTAGATATTGTGATATTCCAACAACAAGATCCGACATGGATCAATCTTCATCTTCACCTGCAACTAGCAATGCTATAAGAGGGGCTGAGCAAGCGGCTAACATAGCCAAACAACGGTTTTGTTGGGAAGGTGTAATGCCCAGGATGGAGTTATACCTCCTACGTGTCGAGGCACGACTTAAAGGCATAAGTCCATCCTAGAATGATCTCAAGTTTGGTAATCTTTGCACAACTCATGTAAAAGAGGGGATAGTAAACTGAAAATAGTTGGCTTACACTCGCCACGTCACAGAATAACAGTACAAGTCTCAAACATCATACATTAAGATCACTACAACCCTCTAAGGGCAAAAGCCAAATGTCAAAGTACCAAACTCAGATAAATAAAACAACCACAGGCGGATCGAATCCTAGTAAGAGACTCCACTACTGATCGTCCGGGTAGCGCACGTAGTAACGACTACGCTCCTCGTCGTACTCCCAATCCAGCTCGGTGCCATCACCTGGATAGCTCACAGCTGGACCTGCATCTGGTGTGTGAAGTAACTGTGAGCCACAGAGGACTCAGCAATCCCGTTCCCGGGTAACAGAACTATCAAAGCCTTTAGGTGAGGGAAAGGCTGAAGAAAAGAACAAGTCTGCAGCAGCAACTAGCATCTATCTTACGCAAGTGAGAGCGAGAAGAGAAGGCATCGGCGAGAAGTGATCACGAAGTGATCCTAGCTACAAGCTCACAATCATAACCCCTCCGTGTTCAACTCCCGAATCCCTATTCGGAAATTGACAGTCACGGAACACACGCTGGTAGTGTATTAGTAACATTGTGTCAAGTTATCTACAACCGGAATTAACAAGCTCCCATCTGCCACATAACCGCGGGCACGGCTTTCGAAAGTTCAAACCCTGCAGGGGTGTTCCAACTTGACCCATTACAAGCCCACGATCCGCGGAGTCGCAACTCCAAAGTGGGAAGACCCGAGTATCCTCGGAATCCCGTGCTCAAGATATACCGAGCTAAGGTAAGGCTAATCCAGCAAATCCTCCCGGCGTGCCGACACCTTGATAGTAGCCGCGCGTATCTCGTCTCAGGCCACGACCGGATGGGCGATCCCATGGGTTTTTACCAAACCTTGAGTTTCCTCGAGGTGGCCCCGCGTAACCCCCGTTTCGGACCAACACTCATGGGGAGCACTGGCCCGGGGTTGTTGATTAAGAAAGAGGGTTAATTACTCCCTATGCATGTTTAGTTTGTTATTAGGCAAATAGTACCAATGTTGGGACTTGCTGGAAAAGACTTAGCACTTAGCGGTTTATCGAGGGGGTCCCATACACCCCAACCGTGTTAGGAACGCATAATCAAGGAACATAAAACCGGCTTATACGGATCCTAACGGCATGAGTGGAACAAAACACCAAGCAAAAGGCTTAGCCTTCCACCCTTGCCAATATATAGATGATTTCATTTAAAGCATTTATATAGTGTGATATAACCCAACCAAAAACTTCAACATGAAGCAAGCATCTTCACTTCACCTGCAACTAGCAACGCTATAAGAAGGGCTGAGCGAAGCGTACTTAGCCAAGCAACGGTTTGCTTAGGTAGGGTGGTTAAACATGGCAATTGGTTACAAGTAGGAGGCTGACAAGAAGAACATGGGCATCGAGGCAAAACTATAGATCGAGACTACTAGCAATAGACAAAGATAGTAATATTATCGGGGTTCGGTCATCTTGCCTGAAGAGAAGACGTTCGGATCGTAAGAAGGGTCCTCGTGCTCAACCTCGTTGGAAAACTCGTGCTCAACTTCGTTCCCGGTCTCAGCTTCCGGCTCTAAACACAACAAACACACCAAGCACCAATCAACAAAATGCAATGCGCACTCGAAAAACATGAATGCATGATGGATGCACTAAAGATGCACATGGAGCACGGAAAACATCACTCAAGCAAAACACCTCAAAACAAGATAACAACCCGACATTATTAATATACACAGAAAATCACCCAAGTTTGATATAAGATTCGCTGAAATCGGAGTTACGGGCTAAAAGTTATGCTCGAAACAAGATTTGAGCGAAAGCTGAAAATTACAGCAACATGGCATCTTTGGAGCTCAAAATAATTAATCTACAGCACCCAAAAAGCATGGCAAAGGGCATGAACACAAACTAGATATATAGTACAGCAACTAGGTCCAAAGTGCACCCCCAACGGAGTCACGGATCAATAGCAATGATCTTGGACATATTGAACTTTGAAATAAAATTCTGGCAGCAGAATTTTATTGAAAGTTTGGAGCAAAAGATAAACATGCTACAGCCACTCAAATGGACATGTGAGGACATGAATGGAAAGACAACAATATATACTTCAAGGAACAATCAAAATCCACCCCAAAACTATCATGATTTGTCCTACAACATCACACGAACATGGCATCGGAACGTTACAGATTTCAGACTTAGTGAAATTTCACTAAGTCCTAAAACAGCAACATCATCTTAGCACACAAAAGAGCATGTTTAAGTCACCTCGAAACTAAACATGGCAAAGGGTAAGCACCTCATCAAAATACATATGACGGTGATCCCGAAACACACAAGCATGCTTCAAAGTGGTGAACACACCGATTACAACAAGCTCAACAAGATGGCATTTCATAACAAGTGAAAACACCTTATATGAGCATGGCACTTTGCAAAGATGATAACAAGGCAACAATAAATCTACCATGCAACCTATCACACACAACACGTAGTTCGTGGCGAGACGAACACGTGGACATGTCAATTGCATCGTTTGGACAAACGAGCTAAAAGTTATCACAAGTCAAAGGTGGCATGAAAATAACACATAACAGCAGTTTATAACATGATGCACTCTTGCAACAGCAAAACAAGTGTCAAGAAGACATCTAACATGCATGACAACAACAGGTAAAACGTAGAGGACAACTCCACGAATATCTGGACATGCTACACGCGCAATACGGAGCAACAGGCACAAAATTAGAGCAGTTCAAAGATCGCATAACAGATCAGGAAAACAGGGACTTAGAGGGATTTAGGTCAACCTTCTCAGATCTGAGATCCGGATCTGATGAACAGTGCGGGCCGGCGGGGCTACAGTGGCGGCGGCCCGGCGGGATCTGGGCTTCGGGGCGGCCCAGGCGCGCGGTGCGGGAGGCGGCGGCCCAGCCGGCTGCGGGAGGGAGGCCCGCCTGGCCTCGGCTGGCCTGGGGCGGCGAACGGGCCCGTGGGGCGGTGCGGCGGCGGCCCACCGCGCGGAGGCGAGGCGGAGGCGAGAGGCCCAGGCGGCGGCGCAAACTGGCGAGGCAGAGGCGGCGCGGAAGGATGCGGCGAGGGGGAGCGGCGCCTGCTGTCGCTGTGCTGGGCCTTGGCCCGTTTCAGCGATGTGGTGGAGGACCACTTCGACGGACCGAACGGACGGAGGGATGCGGCGCGGTCGAGCCCAAGTGGCGCGGAGACCTGGCCCCAAGTGGCGACGAAGGAAGCCGGCTGCGTTGACCTCGCCTCGATCGAGGTCCGGTCGGAGGGGCTGGTTTGGATCGAAAGGATCCTCGGGATCCGGGCAGATATTTTGGATCTGAAGAAGAAAAAGAAAAAAAAAGGAAGGGGATCTAGAGGAGGAAGAAGAAGGGGATAGGGATGCCCATAATAGACTAGGGGGGTCTATATGTAGCAGTTTTTAGGGTTAGGAGGAGTTTTAGGGGCGCTAGGAGCCCTCCGATCGCGATCCGACGGATCCGATCGCGGGGACTGTTTTAAAGGGCCTAGACGGAGATGAAAGAATGCAACAGGGGTGTTTCCGGGACACGAAGTGAAGGCACATCGGACCCACACGGACAACGGATGGAAAAGTCAACGGAGTCCAAACGAAACGAGATTTGAGAGGCGGGTTGCACACAACAAAACAACAACACACAACACAACCTCGCGGCACACCGGTAACGAAAAACGCCCGAACAACAAAGTAGGCCTACGGGACGTCACGGACACGTGAGGGAGCTCCGGAACACGAAACGGACAACGGGAAGGAACGCCACGAACCGGATGCAACCCACAACACAGATGCAATGCAATGCACATGTCTACATGATATGAATGAATGCCACACACTCACACAACAAAACGACGAAAGCCCGAAAGACAAAGAACCCGAAATGGAAATAGATGAAGCCAGAGATATATTATAAGCCCAAAAGAGAAAGTATTACATCCGGGGCATTACAAACTCTCCTCTACTACAAAAATATCTCGTCCCGAGATCTAGGACTGGAAAAAGGAAGGGTACTCGGAACGAAGATGATCTTCTCGTTCCCAGGTAGCTTCTCGGTCTGTGTGTAATGCCCAGGATGGGACTATATCTCCTACGTGTCGAGGCACGACTTAAAGATATAAGCCCATCCTAGAATGATCTCAAGTTTGGTATCTTTGCACAACTCATGTAAAAGAGGGATTAAATTGCAAAAGGAGATAGTTGGCTTACACTCGCCACTTCACGCAATACATTACATAACAAACATCATTCAAAACATCACAACCCGACTACGGGTGAAGATCCAAAAGAAAGATACCAAAACAACATAAAGCCACAGGTCAGGATCGAATCCTAGTAGAAACCACTACTGAACATCGAAACGTCACAAGCAAACGGCCACAACTTCAACGAGCTCCTGGTGAAGCACTGAACCAGCTCCTGCATCGAACTCGGCTAAACCTGCAACTGGTGTGGTGGAGTAACTGTGAGCCACAGAGGACTCAGCAATCCCGTTCCCGGGTAACAAGACTATTTAAGCCTTGGGTGAGGACAAGGCTGAAGAAAGAATGAGAGGTGAAGGAACAAACAAGAGTCTGCAGCAGCAACTAGCACTAACTTACGTAAAGAGAGCGAGAAGAGAAGTGCATCGGTCGAAAGATGATCACGAAGTGATCCTAACTAAAGCCGGTCAAACATAACCCCACCGTGTTCAACTTCCGAATCCCTATTCGGAAATTGACAGTCACGGTACACACGCTGGTAGTGTATTGTATCATTATGTCAAGTTATCTACAACCGGAATTAACAAGCTCCCATCTGCCACATAACCGCGGGCACGGCTTTCGAAAGTTCAAACCCTGCAGGGGTGTTCCAACTTGGCCCATCACAAGCCCACGATCCGCGGAGTCGCAACTCCATAGTTGGGAAGACCCGAGTATTCTCGGAATCCCGTGCTCGAGTTAAACCGAACTAAGGTAAGGCTAATCCAGCAAATCCTCCCGGCGTGCCGACACCCTGATAGTAGCCGCGCGTATCTCGTCTCAGGCCACAACCGGATGAGCACAGCGTACAGTGGCCGAAATACCCAAGTTGCCAAGGGGGGCCCCGCACACGACTCTAGTTTGGACCAACACTCAAATCGAGCACTGGCCCAGGGGGGTGGAATTAAGATGAAAGGGGTAGCTAGTCCCATTCAAGTTTTATTAGTTTGTTATTAAGCAAATAGTACCAATGTTGGGACTTGCTGGAAAAGACTTAGCACTTAGCGGTTTATCAAGGGGGTCCCATACACCCCAACCGTGTTAGGAACGCATAATCAAGGAACATAATACCGGCTTATACGGATCCTAACGGCACGAGTGGAACAAATCACCAAGCAAAAGGCTTAGCCTTCCACCCTGCCAGTATATAGATGATTTCATTTTTAAGCATTTATATAGTGTGATATAACCCAACCAAACTTCAACATGAAGCAAGCATCTTCGATCTTCACCTGCAACTAGCAATGCTATAAGAGGGGCTGAGCGAAGCGTACTTAGCCAAGCAACGGTTTGCGTAGGTAGGTTGGTTAAACATGGCAATTGGTTACAAGTAGGAGGCTGACAAGAAGACATGGGCATCGAGGCAAAACTATAGAGCGGAACTACTAGCAATAGGCAGAAATAGTAATGGTATCCGGGTTCGGTCATCTTGCCTGGGATTCCACAAGGGAGAAGAACGGATCCAAGAAGAAGACGGAGCAACAGTCGAGCGGATCCTCACAACTCCGGAACGAAACCGAAGCTATCAAGAGAAGCAAACCGGAAAGAAACAAACAACACGGTAAACACACAAGCAAGAACATGGCATACGATGCACAAGCAAGTATGATGCATGTCCGGTTTAAATATGCATGGCATGGCAAGTGCACAAACAAATACTACAAGTTAAGTGGAGATCAATATGCAACGAGTTGCATATTGACGAAACACCACAATAATTATTTAGTTGACTCACACTATTTACAAGACAAGATTAAATGTTTTTAGCATGGCAAGAGGTGAAACATAAAGAAACTACACTAATAAGACAATTTAAATGAGGCCGGAAAATAACAACAACATATCCGGAAAATCCTCATGAGCATGTTTAATAATTATAAACAAACAACAATTAAACATTCTTATGTTGTTATCATGATGCGGATGACATGAACAAGTTTATGCAAGTTTTATTAAAAGGGTTGACTTAAGAGGAAGACATGAAGTATTTGTCACCGTGGTGGAAAGAACGGGTGCCACGGCAACGATCCGAAAATGATGCAACGGCAACATCTCGGTTCCGGTATCTCGTTAAGAGACCGGTGCAAAAGATAACGGAGAGCGAGTCAAACGAGATGAAAGAGGTGGGGCGATCCCGTTGCCGGGTTCCCACGAGTCGGTGATGAGGCAACCGAGGAACAAGAAAAAAGGTCGGAACGGGCACGAGCACACACAAGGGAGACAACATACAACACAACAAGCATTCACGGGTCACGTCTCGGGGTCGTCTCGGTATACCTTCGAAGCGTGCGTTTCGGGGCGGTTCGAGCTCGTAGAGGAAGAAGGCGTTCACGTGTCCGACGAGGAAGAAGTCGTTCCGTAGAGGGAAGTAGTGGTTCACGGGTCTTCGGCGACGGTAGGCGTTCACGAGGTCGTTTTGTAGATGTACATGTCGATGGTAGACGTTCGGGCGACGGTAGACGTTCGGGCGACGGTAGTGGTACTTGGGTCTCCGAGTAGTCGTTCGGGTCGTCGTGGACGTAGTGGAACTTGGTCTCGGCGCATCGAAGGGGTACACGGGTCGTCGTTCTCGTTCGCGTAGTCGTACACGGATGTAGTGGTACTTGGCGCATCACACATGTAGTCGTTCACGGGCTCGTTTTCCGTAGATGTTCGGTCGTCGTCGAGTAGTCGTTCCGTTCTCTGTCAAGGTCAACACCAGCAACCAAACAACACAAAAAAAATACTACAGCAGCAAAACAAGGGCAGCTCGGCGACGAGGTCACGGCAGCAGCAGGTAAACGCGCAGACGCGCGCGAGACAGAGGGCGCTCGGGGCCGGGCTCGAGGCGCGCAGGAAGAGGCAGGGGAACCCCGCGGCGAAGGAGGGCGCGGTCGCCTGGCTCCTGGAGACGGGGACGTTCGAGGCAGGCCGGTCGAGGGCTCCCGACCTGCCCGACGGCTCGCTGGGCGCGGTCCTCTTGCTGGGCCGCCAGGGGCGAGGGGAAAGGAACAGGGCGCCGGCCTGGCCTGGAGAGGAGCCAGCAAGGGCGCACGGCGCGTCGGAAGGCAGGCCTGCGCGAGGGCATCGGCGCTCCTGGCCGGCCCCATCGAAGCGGGCGAGGAGGCGAGGAGGCGAGGAGGACTGGAGGGAACGTCGGGACGCGGGGAGCTCGGGCCTGGGCGTCGCTTGGCCGCTGGAGGGCGGAGCCTGGCCGGCCCTGGCTAGGCGCGGCGTCGAGGCGAAGGTCGCGGGGAGAAGAGGGCTCGGGGCGCGGCGCTCGGGCTGCTGGAAGAAGGCGTCGAGGCGAGCGCCTGGCCGCGCGCTGGACGACGGCGACGGGATTCCACAGAGGAGAAAGACGCCGGCGGCTCCTGGCCTTGGCGTCGAGGACGGAGGGAAGGGGCGAAGCGGGGCGGCCGAGGCACTCGGGCCAGAGGCGAGGCGAGAACGGCGCGGCTCCCTGCTGCTGGGCTCGGGCCTTCGAGCGACGGGGCACCTGGCCGGAGGGACGCTGACGGCGCAGAGCAGAGGGAGCCCCGATGAGGGCGCGACGAAGGACGGGGTGAGGGCGCGCGAGGGAAGGAGAAAAGAGCGGCGGCGGGGTGCGGGGAATCGGCCTGCGGGGTCTCGAGGGAGAGAGAGGCACGAGCGCCAGAGGGAAGCGGTCGACTGTAGCGGCGGCGCACAGGGAAACAGGGAGAGCGAGGGAGAGCGCTAGGGTTTGGGAGGTATGCGGGCTTAGCAGGCCGGGCTGGAGGGAGTTGATTGGTGGCCTGCGGCCTGGGAGGCCCAAGAGGCTGAGAAAGGCCTAGGCCTCTCCCTTCTGCTGTTTTCCCAAAGTAAAACAGAAAAAAAAAGAACAAGAAGAAGAAAGAAAAAGAGGAGGGAAGAGGAAAAAGATAGCACAAGGAATTACTTTTCTCGGGCTCGTAAAAAAAATGAGCACGACCGGAGAAAATATAAAAGGTTAGAACGGAAAATAATTCAAACATATTTGAATTTAATTCAAATAGTTTGAACTAAGACTTGATTATTGAAGTCTCCAAAAATGTTCAAATTTTTGGAGGAACCTCGAAACAACGGAAAAGAATTATTGGCAAGATTTTGAAGGTGAAACTCGAAGTGAAAAGTCATGGAGAAAATGCAAGTGTGTTACGGTGATCCCAAACAATTGGAATATTTTTAATATAGCTCCCTAAAATAATGAGAGACTTTTATATGTTATAAAGAGAAGTCACCTTCCCTCGATTTAAATGGACCGAAGGTCCACACGGATTATTAAGGTTGGGATGCAAAAATAAAATGACATGATGGCATGATGACATGATGCAAAGCAAAAATAAAAACACAAGCACAAAAGAAACACACGGGCAACCCGGAACATCTGGAACTTCTGGAACCTTCTGGAATCTTCTGGAAGCTTCTGGAATCTTCTGGGACGTCGGTCTCGGGCGTCACAACTCTCCCACACTAACAGAGGATCTCGACCCGAGATCCTAGAGATAGCACCGGGTAAAAACGGAAGAGGAAGAGGTAAAACAAAGTTGCTTCTTCGCGAAACGAGTGAAACCAGGAACCTTGAGAGGTTGAACAAGTTGAAAGAAGAAAACAACGGAGATGAACGAAGTTAAGAGCACTCCGGTAAAAGGATGAACAAGGAACATTATGAGAACCTTGTAGGTTGAAAGACATGAAACAAGAGCTCACGTACCAAAAGAATAAGAAACCGCAATGGTATGGCTAAGGAATAAGAATGACAGAATTTCGGCAGCACTCCGTCTGAAAAAGGAAGGAATTGAACAAGAACTTGAGGAAATGGAGTGATACTTGATGAAAACAACAACATATTGCCTCCGAAACAATTAAAAGAATGGCACAAGGTGTAAGAAAGACTCAGACAGCACTCCGGTTAAAAGACAGACAAAACTTGATAAAATGAGGGAACTAGAATGGAGAATACAGCACTCTGGTTAAATGATAAGCAAGGGAAAAGAACATGATCTCGATAAAAACGAGATGATGGTTTGGAGAGAGCAACATTACAAAGCCTTCGGAATGAAAGAATAGAATATAGTTCAATGAAAGAAATGAACGGAGAAAAGTATGACAACTTCTCTCAAGTTAAATTTGAAAGAGCATCCTTACCAAGAAGGGTTGAATTGAGTTGATGGAAAAAAAATCAACAACGAAAGAATAAGCTTGATGTGGGCTTATGGAAAAACATCTCAAAATTATGAGGTGACAACCAACCACTATTGGAAAACAATTGATTGGATTGAGGTCAACAAGGAGATGATAAACTTATCACCGGAAGGATAAATGAAGAACTTGGGTCATTAATAAGCACCATAATAAGCAAAATCCTTAGGGAAAAGCTTTAGGTGAAATACAACCCAAGATGACTCCAAGGGATAAAATGAGGGGTTGAGAGATTTCTTGAACAATGAAAATGATGGTTTTAAATATCTCATTCTTGGCAACTCGTGAATCATGAAACATGAAGGAAAATTATCAAGAATGACATAACACCATCTCAAAGATAAGGTAGAAAGAATTGCACTTCAAAATGCAAGAAGTAGAATTATTTGAGCTCCAACAAGAATGTTGATGAAGACTTCAAGGATGAATTAAATGATGATGAACCACCATGAAGAACTCCGGTAATGAAAGCATGAGAAAAGAAAGGTGAAAAGAATAAGATTCAAGGCCTGCGGTGAATTAGATTGAGGTTGAAATGATAATTGAAAAAAAACTTGAAGCTCCGGAAAACAAGATGAACAACTTGGAACCAAGGATATGATATGATGAACAAGCACCAAACAAAACAATTAAATCACCTTGAAGGAATAAGAATAAGAATTATGTTATGCATCTCCTTCACCAATTTAATTGATGACAACCAAAGGATTTGGCATACTACTTATTCTCGTTGCAAGGAATTAAAGAGAGATCTAGCACAAGCTTGGGTAAATCTTCAACGAACCACCGGTAGGATTATGAAAAGAACAAATGAATTAACACGATAACAACGGAAGGGTAACTTGAAAGAACCACCGTAAGAATAGGGAGACGAACGAAGAGACATCAATGAAGAATATTTGGAGGACAAAGTTGAAAACTAAGAACGAAGAAACTTCTGAAATGATGGCCTTCGGAGGATCACAAAGAAAAGAATTCAAGAATTGCTCTGAAGGGGCATGAAAACAATTCCCACAATCGAAAACAATTATGAGGATGGCATTAAGCTAGAACCACAAATCTTCAAGAGAACGGGCCAAGATTTAAGAGAAACTCTTCTCCGGTCTTCAGATGTTGAGAAAGGAGACGAGAAATGCCATGAAGAATTATTGAGCACTCCGGAATGAAGAATTAAAAAGGTTGAACCAATGATGAAAAGAATTTGAAAGCGATCTTGGAGAAGGCATGTGACTGATGGGATTCATTCTTACGTCACACTTTGAAAAGAATTCTCCGGAAAATAGAAGAGTCAGGTAAGATCCTGGAAAAGACCTGTGGGTTAGGGCCCACTCAAAGAAATCACCGTTGAAGAGATTGCTTAAGAGATATTGCACTGGTTGAATTAAATGGCTAGAATAAGATGACAATGCTCAAAATAATTTGAACGGATTAAGAATGGAATTATGAATCTTCTGAGATACCTTCAGCTCTCCGGATATGAATAACAAGAGGAGAATGGTTAATTGGTCCACCGGAATAAGAAAGCATTATTAAATGAGGAAAAAGGATAAGATCAACACCAAAATCTTGAATTACATCCACCGGAAGAATTAGAGAACAAAAGAATGATGAACTTGAAGCTCATGAGCATCTTCACGATAAAACACCGGATAAGAACATTGAAGGAAAAGAATGAAGAAATATCACATGAATAAAATGGATACTTGATTAAGAATTCTGACTCCGAGAAGAAGAAGGGTGGGAGGGCGGGGAAAACAAAGACAACTTGGGATGAATGAAACAGACAAATCGTCAGATTTCTCAACGACGTCTGTATGGAATAACTTGAAGAGAAAGCACACCGGTTGAAAAGGATAAACAAGAAGATCTTGATGAACAAGAATGATTAGCACTCCCATAGAAATATGAGAATACCGATTAGGAAAAGGTATGGAATCAACATTTGACATCGAAGCAACTCGAATACCAAAATCAAAACAAGAACAAAGGATAGATGTGTAGCAGCCTAATCTTCACAACATCATTCGAACAGAGGATTGAACGAATGAATTCCGTAGGTACATCAACTAGTCGAGAAGCCACTTGGAGAACAAAAGTAAATAAAAGGAACAAGGATCAGATAGAACAAATACAAGATAGAAGCTTCGTTCGACATCTTCGTGCTGAAAGCTCATGGAACGTGTTACAAAAGGGTTTTGCAATCCCCGGATCAGCATAGCCAAGGACCCTTTAAGATGCAACTCCCGATCAGAACAAGTCCATAAAACCACTTCACTCAATGTAGAACCCCAAACTTCATATCGTGCATCCGTTGGAAGAATGCCTAGAACTACTAGATGAACCCACCTATAGATTTCCGAAAGTTTCCAGTTATGCAATCAGGTGTTGGGGATACACGGGAAGCACCGCGCAATCAACTCTAAACCTACATCCAGGTGTATCCATCCTTCAACACATAACCAGTCTTTCTCGGAAACTGTTTACCTCGGACCTTCGAAAAGCATCCACTATAACAAGCTATGGCAATACTCTCGAACTACCTCCCCAGTACTGGGTGATGTCGGGGTTATCTTGCCACTGGCCGTATAGGAGAGATTTTCGATGTCGGCCGTCTTAAGTATTTAGTACTGCCGCGATATACTTGTTACAATGATACCCCGAAGCTCAACTCCTCGGTAACAGGAGGCATCGAGAACAATATCCTTGTCACAAGAACATCGAAACAATCCCAGAATACTCGCGGGATCCTAAAAAAAAAATTTGGTGCAATTTTGAAAGTAGAAGAGAAAAGAGTAATCGTCAGGAGTCCTCACCAGAGAGAAAGGGGATGAGAAGCAAAGAAATCCTACTCTCCGATATAATATAGGACTCAAAAAGTTTTTCAGTGTGTGCCTAGACTCAACCGTCAACGATTCGATCAAACAGTGGGGGCTTCTAGGTCGGAGAAGGCTCTGATACCAACTTGTAATGCCCAGGATGGGACTATATCTCCTACGTGTCGAGGCACGACTTAAAGATATAAGCCCATCCTAGAATGATCTCAAGTTTGGTATCTTTGCACAACTCATGTAAAAGAGGGATTAAATTGCAAAAGGAGATAGTTGGCTTACACTCGCCACTTCACGCAATACATTACATAACAAACATCATTCAAAACATCACAACCCGACTACGGGTGAAGATCCAAAAGAAAGATACCAAAACAACATAAAGCCACAGGTCAGGATCGAATCCTAGTAGAAACCACTACTGAACATCGAAACGTCACAAGCAAACGGCCACAACTTCAACGAGCTCCTGGTGAAGCACTGAACCAGCTCCTGCATCGAACTCGGCTAAACCTGCAACTGGTGTGGTGGAGTAACTGTGAGCCACAGAGGACTCAGCAATCCCGTTCCCGGGTAACAAGACTATTTAAGCCTTGGGTGAGGACAAGGCTGAAGAAAGAATGAGAGGTGAAGGAACAAACAAGAGTCTGCAGCAGCAACTAGCACTAACTTACGTAAAGAGAGCGAGAAGAGAAGTGCATCGGTCGAAAGATGATCACGAAGTGATCCTAACTAAAGCCGGTCAAACATAACCCCACCGTGTTCAACTTCCGAATCCCTATTCGGAAATTGACAGTCACGGTACACACGCTGGTAGTGTATTGTATCATTATGTCAAGTTATCTACAACCGGAATTAACAAGCTCCCATCTGCCACATAACCGCGGGCACGGCTTTCGAAAGTTCAAACCCTGCAGGGGTGTTCCAACTTGGCCCATCACAAGCCCACGATCCGCGGAGTCGCAACTCCATAGTTGGGAAGACCCGAGTATTCTCGGAATCCCGTGCTCGAGTTAAACCGAACTAAGGTAAGGCTAATCCAGCAAATCCTCCCGGCGTGCCGACACCCTGATAGTAGCCGCGCGTATCTCGTCTCAGGCCACGACCGGATGGGTGATCCCACAGGTTTTTACCAAACCTTGAGTTTCCTCGAGGTGGCCCCGCGTAACCCCCGTTTCGGACCAACACTCATGTGGAGCACTGGCCCGGGGTTGTTGATTAAGAAAGAGGGTTAATTACTCCCTATGCATGTTTAGTTTGTTATTAGGCAAATAGTACCAATGTTGGGACTTGCTGGAAAAGACTTAGCACTTAGCGGTTTATCGAGGGGGTCCCATACACCCCAACCGTGTTAGGAACGCATAATCAAGGAACATAAAACCGGCTTATACGGATCCTAACGGCATGAGTGGAACAAAACACCAAGCAAAAGGCTTAGCCTTCCACCCTTGCCAATATATAGGTGATTTCAATTAAAGCATGTATATAGTGTGATATAACCCAACCAAACTTCAACATGGAGCAAGCATCTTCACTTCACCTGCAACTAGCAACGCTATAAGAAGGGCTGAGCGAAGCGTACTTAGCCAAGCAACGGTTTGCATAGGTAGGGTGGTTAAACATGGCAATTGGTTACAAGTAGGAGGCTGACAAGAAGAACATGGGCATCGAGGCAAAACTATAGATCGAGACTACTAGCAATAGGCAAAGATAGTAATGTTATCGGGGTTCGGTCATCTTGCCTGAAGAGAAGACGTTCGGATCGAAAGAAGGGTCCTCGTGCTCAAACTCGTTGGAAACCTCGTGCTCAACCTCGTTGGAAAACTCGTGCTCAACTTCCGGCTCTAAACAAGACAAACACACCAAGCACCAATCAACACGATGCAATGCGCACTCGAAAAACATGAATGCATGATGGATGCACTACAGATGCACATGGAGCACGTAAAACATCACTCAAGCCAAAACACCTCAAAACAAGATAACAACCTGATATTATTAATCTACACAGAAAATCACCCAAGTTTGATATAAGATTCGCGGAAATCGGAGTTACGGGCTAAAAGTTATGCCCGAAACAAGATTTGAGCGAAAACTGCAAATTACAGCAACATGGCATCTTTGGAGCTCAAAATAATTAATCTACAGCACCCAAAAAGCATGGCAAAGGACTTGAACACAAACTAGATATAATGTACAGCAACTAGGTCCAAAGTGCACCCCCAACGGAGTCACGGATCAATAGCAATGATCTTGGACATATTGAACTTTGAAATAAAATTCTGGCAGCAGAATTTTATTGAAAGTTTGGAGCAAAAGATAAACATGCTACAGCCACTCAAATGGTCATGTGAGGACATGAATGGAAAGACAACAATATATAATTCAAGGAACAATCAAAATCCACCCCAAAACTATCATGCTTTGTCCTACAACATCACACGAACATGGCATCGGAACGTTACAGATTTCAGACTTAGTGAAATTTCACTAAGTCCTAAAACAGCAATATCATCATAGCACACAAAAGAGCATGTTTAAGTCACCTCGAAACTAAACATGGCAAAGGGTAAGCACCTCATCAAAATACATATGACGGTGATCCCGAAACACACAAGCATGCATCATTGTGGTGAACACACCGATTGCAACGAGCTCAACAAGATGGCATTTCATAACAAGTGAAAACACAACATATGAACATGGCATCTTGCAACGATGATAACAAGGAAACAATAAACCTACCATGCAACCTATCACACACAACACGTAGTTCGTGGCAAGACGAACACGTGGACATGTCATTTGCATCGTTTGGACAAACGAGCTAAAAGTTATCACATGTCAAAAGTGGCATGAAAATAACACATAACAGCAGTTTATATCATCATACACTCTTGCAACAGAAAAACAAGCCCCTAGATGACATCTAACATGCATGACTACAACAGGTAAAACGTAGAGGACATCTCCACGAACATCTGGACATGCTACACGCGCGAAACGGAGCAACAGGCAAGAAACACACGGAACCGGATGCAACCCACAACACAAATGCAATGCAATGCACATGTCTACATGATATGAATGAATGCCACACACTCACACAACAAAACGACGAAAGCCCGAAAGACAAAGAACCCGAAATGGAAATAGATGAAGCCGGAGATTTATTATATACCCAAAAGGGAAAGTATTACATCCGGGGCATTACAAACTCTCCTCTACTACAAAAAGATCTCGTCCCGAGATCTAGGACTGGAAAAAGGAAGGGTACTCGGAACGAAGATGATCTTCTCGTTCCCAGGTAGCTTCTCGGTCTGTGTGATGTGACCACTTGACTTTCAGAAACTTGATGGTCTTGTTGCGAGTCTTGCGTTCAGTTTCATCGAGAATTGCAACAGGATGCTCTCGGTAGGAAAGGTCTTGTTGAAGATCAATCTCCTCAAACGGAATCATGCGCTCAGGTGCCTTGAAGCATTTGCGAAGCTGAGACACATGGAAGACATCATGAACATTTGCAAAGTTGGAAGGGAGCTCGAGCTGATAGGCTAGATCGCCTCTTTTGCCAAGAATTTTGAAAGGCCCGACGTATCTAGGAGCAAGCTTTCCTTTGATACCGAATCTTTGGGTTCCTTTCATCGGAGAAACTCGGAGATAGACATGATCACCGATGTCGAAAACCAAATCACGATGCTTTCCGTCATAGTAGCTCTTCTGACGCGACTGAGCGGCCTTGAGATTCTCACGTATGACTTTGCACATTTCTTCGGCTTCAGAGATCAAGTCATTGCCAAGAAGTTGGCGTTCACCTGTTTCAGACCAGTTGAGAGGGGTACGGCACTTTCTGCCATAGAGAATTTCAAACGGTGCTTTGCCTGCACTTGCTTGAAAGCTGTTGTTGTAAGAGAACTCGGCAAATGGAAGACAGTCTTCCCATTTCATGCCGAAGGAGATGACACAGGCTCTGAGCATATCTTCTAGGATCTGATTCACACGCTCGACTTGACCACTAGTCTGAGGGTGAAAGGCAGTGCTGAACCTGATCTTCGTGCCCATGGCGGACTGAAAGGAGTCCCAGAACCTTGATGTGAACAAGCTGCCGCGGTCTGAGGATATCACTTGAGGAATGCCATGTAGGGACACAATTCTGGAAGTGTACAGTTCTGCAAGTTGACCTGCATTGATTGATTCTTTGACTGGAAGAAAGTGAGCGACTTTGGTAAGCTTGTCAATCACCACAAAGATAGCGTCATTGCCTCGCTTGGATTTAGGAAAGCCAGTGACGAAGTCCATTTCAATGTGGTCGAACTTCCACTCAGGAATAGGAAGAGGTTGGAGAAGACCGGCTGGACGTTGATGTTCTGCTTTCACTCTTCTGCATACATCACATTCATTTACGAATTGGGCAATCTCCCTTTTCATGCGTGTCCACCAGTAAGATTGCTTGAGATCTTGATACATCTTGGAACTGCCAGGATGAATGGAAAGGAGAGAGTCATGAGCTTCTTCCATTATGAGCTTCCTGAGATCACCTTTGGGAACAACGAGTCTGTCCTCGAAGAACAAGGTATCTCTCTCATCAACACGGAAGCACTTGTATTTTGGAGTGCCCTTTGCAATCCCATGTTTCACCTTCTTCACCATGGTATCACTGAGCTGGGCCTCACGGACTTGATCTTCCAAGGTAGGAGCAATCTGGAGATTAGCAAGAAAACCCTGCGGAACAACTTGAAGGTTGAGCTTCCTGAATGCTTCACAAAGCTCAGGCTGGTGTGGCTTGATAAGAAGGCTGTTGCAATATGCCTTTCTGCTCAAAGCATCTGCAATCACATTCGCCTTGCCTGGAGTGTACTCAATGCTGGGGTTGTACTCTTGGATCATCTCGACCCAACGAGTCTGGCGGAGGTTCAGATGCGGCTGTGTGAAGATGTACTTCAAACTCTTGTGATCAGTGAAGATGTCGACCTTTCTGCCCAACAACAGATGTCTCCACGTAATCAGAGCATGTACCACAGCTGCTAGCTCGAGATCATGTGTGGGATAGTTCTTCTCAGCTGGCTTTAGTTGACGAGAAGTGTATGCCACAATTCTCTTCTCTTGCATAAGCACACCACCAAGACCTTGAAGAGAAGCGTCACAGAACACTTCATAGGGCTTGGATTCATCTGGAGGAATCAGAACTGGAGCAGAAACAAGCTTCTCTTTGAGGGTTTTGAAAGCCACTTCACACTCGGGAGACCAAAAGTATTTGACATTCTTCTGAAGGAGGTTGGAAAGAGGCTTGGCAATCTTGGAGAAGTTCTCCACAAACCTTCTGCAATAGCTGGCAAGACCCAGAAAACTACGGAGCTGCTTGACGTTCTGAGGAGCTTCCCAGTTGACAATTGCTTCAACTTTCTCGGGATTAACCGCAATACCGTCAGCTGAGATAATGTGGCCCAGGTACAAAACCTTATCGAGCCAAAACTCGCACTTTGAGAACTTGGCATAGAATTTATGCTCTCGGAGTCGATCAAGAACCAGACGCAAGTGCTTTTCGTGATCTTCTTCATTCTTGGAAAACACCAGAATATCATCCAGATACACAAGCACGAATTCGCCAGTATAGGGGTTGAAGATGTAATGCATCATCCTTGAAAAGGTAGGAGGAGCATTGGCGAGACCGAAGGACATGACGGTATACTCATATGAACCGTAGCTCGTTCTGAAGGCCGTCTTGGGAATGTCTTCCTCGCGAATGCGAATTTGATGATAGCCCATTCGGAGGTCAAGCTTAGAGAACACTTTAGCTCCTTTGAGCTGCTCAAAGAGTTCGTTGATGTAGGGGAGCGGATACTTGTTCTTAATCGTCTTCTTGTTCAATGGCCGTTAGTCAACACAGAGACGCTCCGTGCCATCTTTCTTCTTGACAAATAAGACACCACAGCCCCACGGAGATGTACTCGGTCTGATGAGACCCATACTCTCCTGCTTATCAAGCTGCTTCTTCAATTCCTTCAATTCATCCGGAGAGAGCTTGTAAGGACGCCGGCAAGCAGGTTCGGTGCCCGGCTCGAGTTCAATGACAAACTCCACCTGACGGTGTGGAGGCATGCCTGGAAGATCTTCTGGAAAGACGTCTTGATATTCATTCACCACTGGAATTTGCTCTATGGCATTAATTTCACCCTTATCATTAAGAGAGAAAAGCCGAATAGTATTATCCCTGGAGGCGAAGATAATCACATCTTCATCAGAATGAGTCAACTTGACTTCCTTTTGAGCACAATCAATGTGAGCATCGTGCTGAGAAAGCCAATCCATTCCGAGAATGAGGTCGATGTCAGAATGACCAAGAACCATCGGAGAAGCCAAAAATCGATAATCACCCATGCGAATAGAAACATCCGGAGCAAATATCTTTGAATGCAATAGTTTGCCTGGAGAAACAACTGACAATTCTCTTGGCAAACTTCTGGTGACGATGTTATGCTTGGATGCAAAAGGATATGACATGAAAGAGCATGTAGCACCCGAATCAAATAACACTTTAGCTGGAAAAGAGTTAACTGGAAGGTTACCCAGAATGACATCAGACGAATTCTCCGCTTGTGCTGCATTCATCAGATTGACCCTTGCAGACTTTGGATCATGCCTGACAATCGCTGAACTCATAGGTGGAGGAGGTGGAAGACGCTTCGGATTCGGACATCTGTTGGCATAGTGACCTTTCTGAGTGCATTTGTTGCAAGTCACTTCTGAGAGAGGACGGAACTGAGAGCCACTGGACTTGGAGCCTTGAGACTGAAACTGCTTCTTCGACTGGTTGCTTGGGTTGGGTGGGTGGGAGAAACCACGACCACTAGAGTTCTTGTTGTTGGAGTTGTTGAAGTTGCCAGAGTTGTTGTATGGAGCTCGAATCATTGGAGGAGGAGGAAGCCAGAATTTCTGTTGTTTCGCAGCCAACTGAGACGATGAGGTAGAGTGAACAGCATCTCGAATTCTTTTCTTAGAAGCCTCCATCTTGAGCTGAGCTGCTTCTTGTTTCAAAGCCATATTATAGAACTTATCGAATTCGTCTGGCTCGAACAAAGTGAGAGCAAGCTGAAGTTCATCTTTGAGACCTCCACGGAACTGATAGATTTTACTCTTTGCATCAGGAATGTCTTGCTTTGCATAGCGAGCGAGGTTTTGGAACTTGACATTATACTGATAGACTGTCATGGAGCCCTGCTTGAGGTTGCGGAATTGCTCACGCATACCCTCGATAACACTTGTAGGAATGTGATGCGAGCGGAAATCCTTGCAGAAATTCTCCCAAGAGATCACTTGACCCGGCCTTGAGTCTTTGTACTGCTGCCACCAGTCAGCTGCTTGATCTTTCAGTTGGAAGGCTGCAAACTTCACATAGTCATCTTCTTTCACGTTACTGCACTCAAAATGCTTCTTGATATCGGTTAGCCAATCTTCAGCATCAAGAGGGTCGACACAGTAACTGAAAGCTTTAGGATTGTTAGCCAGGAACTGGTTGAGGGTAGCATGGTGCTGCTGGAAGAAGTTGCCTTGGTTCATTGGAACGCCCTGATTAGCTTGATTAGCTTGATTAGCTTGCATCATCTGCATCATCTGCATCATCAACTGAGTGTTCTGAGCAGTAGTCTGCATAATTGCTCTCCAAGCCTCAGGCGGAGGAGGAGGTGAAGGAGGACGTTCTGGGACCTCTTCACCCTCTGGGTTGGCATTCGGAACCTTTTTCGGAGCCATCCTGTAAGAGATGACCACGAATCAGCAATTGATTGACAAAAGGAATAAGCTGAATCAATGGAATGAATTGCAACAAGTCTTCACAATAATCATTCGAACAATAAGAACGAATGAAATCATCCGAACAAGAGGAACGAATGAATTTCTTAGTTAATTGATAACATCAGTCTTCACGAGAAGCCACATAGGGATCAAAAGGATAAAATAAAATAAAAACAACAAGGTACGGAAAGGAACAAACACAAGAGAGGAGTTTCGTTCTAACATCTTTGTGCTGAAAGCATATGAACGCGTTACGAAAAGGTTTTGCAATCCCCGGATCAGCATAGCCAAGGACCCTTTAAGATGCAACTCCTGATAGTAACCTCGGTCATATAACTCCTTCACTCAATGTCGAACCCCGAACTCACTAACCTGCATTCGTTGGAAGAATGCCTACGATCTACTGGATAAAACCCACCTATAGTTTTCCGAAAGATTCCAGTTATGCAATCAGGTGTTGGGGATACACGGGAAGCACCGCGCAATCAACTCTAACCTACATCCAGGTGTATCCATCCTTCAACACATAACCAGTCTTTCTCGGAAACTGTGTACCTCGGACCTTCGAAAAGCATCCACTATAACAAGCGATGGCAATACTCTCGAACTACCTCCCCAGTACTGGGTGATGTCGGGGTTATCTTGCCACTGGCCGTATAGGGGAGATTTTCGATGTCGGCCGTCTTAAGTATTTAGTACTGTCGCGATATGCTTGTTACAATGATACCCCGAAGCTCAACTCCTCGGTAACAGGAGGCATCGGGAACAATATCCTTATCACAAGAACATCGAAACAATCCCAGAATACTCGCGGGATTCCTAAAAAAAATTTGTGCAAATTTTGAAGATAGGAGAGACAAGAGTAGACGTCAGGAGTCCTCACCAGAGAGAAAGGGGATGAGAAGCAAAGAAATCCTACTCTCCGATATAATATAGGACTCAAAAGTTTTCAGTGTGTGCCTAGACTCAACCGTCAACGGTTCGATCAAACAGTGGGGGCTCCTAGGTCGGAGAAGGCTCTGAATACCAACTTGTAATGCCCAGGATGGAGTTATACCTCCTACGTGTCGAGGCACGACTTAAAGGCATAAGTCCATCCTAGAATGATCTCAAGTTTGGTAATCTTTGCACAACTCATGTAAAAGAGGGGATAGTAAACTGAAAATAGTTGGCTTACACTCGCCACGTCACAGAATAACAGTACAAGTCTCAAACATCATACATTAAGATCACTACAACCCTCTAAGGGCAAAAGCCAAATGTCAAAGTACCAAACTCAGATAAATAAAACAACCACAGGCGGATCGAATCCTAGTAAGAGACTCCACTACTGATCGTCCGGGTAGCGCACGTAGTAACGACTACGCTCCTCGTCGTACTCCCAATCCAGCTCGGTGCCATCACCTGGATAGCTCACAGCTGGACCTGCATCTGGTGTGTGAAGTAACTGTGAGCCACAGAGGACTCAGCAATCCCGTTCCCGGGTAACAGAACTATCAAAGCCTTTAGGTGAGGGAAAGGCTGAAGAAAAGAACAAGTCTGCAGCAGCAACTAGCATCTATCTTACGCAAGTGAGAGCGAGAAGAGAAGGCATCGGCGAGAAGTGATCACGAAGTGATCCTAGCTACAAGCTCACAATCATAACCCCTCCGTGTTCAACTCCCGAATCCCTATTTGGAAATTGACAGTCACGGAACACACGCTGGTAGTGTATTAGTAACATTGTGTCAAGTTATCTACAACCGGAATTAACAAGCTCCCATCTGCCACATAACCGCGGGCACGTCTTTCGAAAGTTCAAACCCTGCAGGGGTGTTCCAACTTGACCCATTACAAGCCCACGATCCGCGGAGTCGCAACTCCAAAGTGGGAAGACCCGAGTATCCTCGGAATCCCGTGCTCAAGATATACCGAGCTAAGGTAAGGCTAATCCAGCAAATCCTCCCGGCGTGCCGACACCCTGATAGTAGCCGCGCGTATCTCGTCTCAGGCCACGACCGGATGGGCGATCCCACGGGTTTTTACCAAACCTTGAGTTTCCTCGAGGTGGCCCCGCGTAACCCCCGTTTCGGACCAACACTCATGTGGAGCA
Source organism: Secale cereale (assembly GCA_902687465.1). Lineage (NCBI taxonomy): Eukaryota > Viridiplantae > Streptophyta > Magnoliopsida > Poales > Poaceae > Secale > Secale cereale. Next base: position 267,416,712 of record LR738710.1, read on the forward strand.
CTGACCCGGGGTTGTTGATTAAGAAAGAGGGTTAATTACTCCCTATGCATGTTTAGTTTGTTATTAGGCAAATAGTACCAATGTTGGGACTTGCTGGAAAAGACTTAGCACTTAGCGGTTTATCGAGGGAGTCCCATACACCCCAACCGTGTTAGGAACGCATAATCAAGGAACATAAAACCGGCTTATACGGATCCTAACGGCATGAGTGGAACAAAACACCAAGCAAAAGGCTTAGCCTTCCACCCTTGCCAATATATAGATGATTTCATTTAAAGCATTTATATAGTGTGATATAACCCAACCAAAAACTTCAACATGAAGCAAGCATCTTCACTTCACCTGCAACTAGCAACGCTATAAGAAGGGCTGAGCGAAGCGTACTTAGCCAAGCAACGGTTTTCTTAGGTAGGGTGGTTAAACATGGCAATTGGTTACAAGTAGGAGGCTGACAAGAAGAACATGGGCATCGAGGCAAAACTATAGATCGAGACTACTAGCAATAGACAAAGATAGTAATATTATCGGGGTTCGGTCATCTTGCCTGAAGAGAAGACGTTCGGATCGTAAGAAGGGTCCTCGTGCTCAACCTCGTTGGAAAACTCGTGCTCAACTTCGTTCCCGGTCTCAGCTTCCGGCTCTAAACACAACAAACACACCAAGCACCAATCAACAAAATGCAATGCGCACTCGAAAAACATGAATTCATGATGGATGCACTAAAGATGCACATGGAGCACGGAAAACATCACTCAAGCAAAACACCTCAAAACAAGATAACAACCTGACATTATTAATATACACAGAAAATCACCCAAGTTTGATATAAGATTCGCTGAAATCGGAGTTACGGGCTAAAAGTTATGCTCGAAACAAGATTTGAGCGAAAGCTGAAAATTACAGCAACATGGCATCTTTGGAGCTCAAAATAATTAATCTACAGCACCCAAAAAGCATGGCAAAGGGCATGAACACAAACTAGATATATAGTACAGCAACTAGGTCCAAAGTGCACCCCCAACGGAGTCACGGATCAATAGCAATGATCTTGGACATATTGAACTTTGAAATAAAATTCTGGCAGCAGAATTTTATTGAAAGTTTGGAGCAAAATATAAACATGCTACAGCCACTCAAATGGACATGTGAGCACATGAATGGAAAGACAACAATATATACTTCAAGGAACAATCAAAATCCACCCCAAAACTATCATGCTTTGTCCTACAACATCACACGAACATGGCATCGGAACGTTACAGATTTCAGACTTAGTGAAATTTCACTAAGTCCTAAAACAGCAACATCATCTTAGCACACAAAAGAGCATGTTTAAGTCACCTCGAAACTAAACATGGCAAAGGGTAAGCACCTCATCAAAATACATATGACGGTGATCCCGAAACACACAAGCATGCTTCAAAGTGGTGAACACACCGATTACAACGAGCTCAACAAGATGGTATTTCATAACAAGTGAAAACACCTTATATGAGCATGGCACTTTGCAAAGATGATAACAAGGCAACAATAAATCTACCATGCAACCTATCACACACAACACGTAGTTCGTGGCGAGACGAACACGTGGACATGTCAATTGCATCGTTTGGACAAACGAGCTAAAAGTTATCACAAGTCAAAGGTGGCATGAAAATAACACATAACAGCAGTTTATAACATGATGATGTAATGCCCAGGATGGGACTATACCTCCTACGTGTCGAGGCACGACTTAAAGGTATAAGCCCATCCTAGAATGATCTCAAGTTTGGTATCTTTGCACGACTCATGTAAAAGAGGGATTAAAATGCAAAAGGAGATAGTTGGCTTACACTCGCCACTTCACACAATACATTACATAAGCAATCATCATTCAAAACATCACAACCCGACTATGGGTGGAGATCCAAAGAAAGATACCAAAACAACATAAAGCCACAGGCCAAGATCGAATCCTAGTAGAAACCACTACTGAACATCGAAACGTCACAAGCAAGCGGTCAAACTCTTCAACAAGCTCCTGGTGAAGCACTGAACCAGCTCCTGCATCAAACTCGGCTGAACCTGCATCTGGTGTGGTGAAGTAACTGTGAGCCACAGAGGACTCAGCAATCCCGTTCCCGGGTAACAAGACTATTTAAGCCTTGGGTGAGGACAAGGCTGAAGAAAGAACGAGAGGTGAAGGAACAAACAAGAGTCTGCAGCAGCAACTAGCACTACTTACGAAATAGAGAGCGAGAAGAGAAGAGCATCGGTCGAAAGATGATCACGAAGTGATCCTAACTAAAGCCGGTCAAACATAACCCCACCGCGTTCAAATCCCGAATCCCTATTCGGAAATTGACAGTCACGGTACACACGCTGGTAGTGTATTAGAACATTGTGTCAAGTTATCTACAACCGGAATTAACAAGCTCCCATCTGCCACATAACCGCGGGCACGGCTTTCGAAAGTTCAAACCCTGCAGGGGTGTTCCAACTTGGCCCATCACAAGCCCACGATCCGCGGAGTCGCAACTCCATAGTTGGGAAGACCCGAGTATTCTCGGAATCCCGTGCTCGAGTTAAACCGAACTAAGGTAAGGCTAATCCAGCAAATCCTCCCGGCGTGTCGACACCCTGATAGGTAGCCGCGCGTATCTAGTCTCAGGACACGACCGGATGAGACATCCTACGGGTTTTTACCAAACCTCAAGTTTCCTTGGGGTGGCCCCGCAGTCCGCTCGTTTCGGACCAACACTCATGAGGAGCACTGGCCCGGGGGGTGGAATTAAAATAAAAGAGGGTTTGCAAGGCCCTTATGCAAGTTTTATTAGTTTGTTATTAGGCAAATAGTACCAATGTTGGGATTTGCTGGAAAATACTTAGCACTTAGCGGTTTATCAAGGGGGTCCCATACACCCCAACCGTGTTAGGAACGCATAATCAAGGAACATAACACCGGTTTATACGGTTCCTAACGGCATGAGTGGAACAAAACACCAAGCAAAAGGCTTAGCCTTCCACCCTGCCAGTATATAGATGATTTCATTTAGCATTTATATAGTGTGATATAACCCAACCAAACTTCAACATGAAGCAAGCATCTTCAATCTTCACCTGCAACTAACAATGCTATAAGAGGGGCTGAGCGAAGCGTACTTAGCCAAGCAACGGTTTGCATAGGTAGGGTGGTTAAACATGGCAATTGGTTACAAGTAGGAGGCTGACAAGAAGACATGGGCATCGAGGCAAAACTATAGATCGAGACTCTAGCAATAGGCAAAGATAGTAATGGTATCCGGGTTCGGTCATCTTGCCTGGAATTCCACAAGGAAGAAGAACGGGTCCACGAAGAAGACGGAGCAACAGTCGAGAGAAACCTCACAACTCCGGAACGAAACCGAAGCTAACAAGAGAAGCAACCGGAAAGAAGAAACAACACGGTAAACACACATAACATAAACATGGCATACGATGCACAAACAAGTATGATGCATGTCCGGTTTAAATATGCATGGCATGGCAAAGTGCACAAACAATACTACAAGTTAAGTGGAGATCAATATGCAACGAGTTGCATATTGACGAAACACCACATTTAATTATTTAGTTGACTCTCGTTATTTACAACACAAGGTTAAATGTTTTTAGCAGGGCAAGAGGTGAAGCATAAATAAACTACACTATTAAGACATTTTAAATGAGGCCGGAAAAATAACAACAACATATCCGGAAAATCCCCATGAGCATGTTTAATAAATATTAAAGCAACAACAATTTAATATTCAGGGTTGTTAACATGATGCGGATGACATGATCAAGTTTATGCAATTTAAAAGGTTGACAATTAACAAGATATGAAGCATTTGTCACCGTGGTGGAAAGAAAGGGTGCCACGGCAACGATTCCGAAAATGATGCCACGGCAACATATCGGTACCGGTAACTCGTTGAGAGCCCGATGCAAAAGGTAAGATGGCATGAGCGAGTCAAACGAGATGGAAGTGGTTTGATCCCGTTACCGGGTTCCCACGAGTCGGTGACGAGGCAACCGAGGAACAAGACAAAAGGTGGAACAGGCACGAAGCACACACGGGAGACATTTCATACAACACAAGCAAGCATCTCACGGGTCACGTCTCGGGGTTATACCTTTGAAGCGTGCGTTTCGGGGCGGTTCGAGATCGTAGGAGGAACGTAGTGGTAGTAGTTGTACACGGCCGTAGAGCGAAGTAGGCGTTCACGTTTCCGAAGTGGAAGTAGTCGTTCCGTAGAGGTACTTGGCGCCTCGGTAGTCGTTCGGGTCGTCGTGGTACTTGTCGGTCATGTAGAGGTACTCGTGGCGACCGTGTAGTCGAACTTGACGGTCATCGTGTGTAGTCGTACTCGGCGAAGATAGTTGTACATGTCATTTGTCGCCGTGTAGTCGTACTTGATGGGTCGTCGGCGACTCGAAGGGGTACACGGGTCGTCGTTCTCGTACATGTAGTCGTTCTCGAGCTCGTAGCCGTAGTCGTACAAGGGTCCAAAAGAAGATAAACTTGCTGTTTTCCTGGTTATCTGAGATTAACAACACAGCAACAAAACAAAAACAAAAACAAACTACAGCAGCAGGACAAGGGGTTGCACGAGGCCACGGCAGCAGCACGCGAGGCGACGGCCGCGGGATCCGGTGGCCGGACGCGGGGCTCGCGGCAAGGCAGCAGGGGGCGGCGGCCCAGAAGACTGCAGAGGCGAGGAAGACTCGGCGCGGGACTCGCGCGGTGGCTGGAGAAGAGGGTCGTGGCCTGCTGGAGGTGAGGCAGCGCTCGGGGCCGCGGGGAGCAGAGGCCATGGCGAGGAAGAGGCCTCTGGCGCGGCGCCTACGCGACGGAGGAAAACGGCTGGAGGGGAGGCCGCGGTCCCGGGCCTCTGCGAGAGGAGCGAGGCGCGGAGACGTCGGGCGATGGGGGCTCCTTGCCTCGGCGCGACAGCAGGGAACGGAGGGAGGAAAAGAGAGCGCCCGGGTGGCTCTTGGCCGGGCTCGCGCGAGGGACGCAAGGGGACGGAGAGGGAGCTCCAGCGCGAGGACGTCGCTCGCGGGGCAGGCGCTGAGGGCCGGCCTGGAGGTGCAGGGCCGGAGGACGGAGGCCGCGCAGCGGCGCCTTGGACGGGGAGGAAGAGGGCACTCGGGGGCCAGAAGGAGAGAGCCTGCGCGGAGGAGAGGCGGCGGTGCGGGGTCGAGGGAGCGAGGCAGAGCGAGGGAATCGGGCCAGAGGCCTGCGGGATCGAGGGACGAGCGATGAGTGCGAGGGGTGGCGGCGGCTGAGCGAAAGGAGAGGGAGAAGCGAGGGATCGAGGGGTGAGGGCTAGGGTTCGGTGGGGAGGCCGGATGGGCTGCGGCCTGAGGGAGTTGTCTTGGGCCGCTGGGGGGGGGGAAGGAGGAGGCCCAGATGGGCCGGCGGCCTGGCGTGGTTGGCTTCTTTTTTTTATTAGAAATTAGCAGATAAAAACAAAAGAGAGAAAAGAGAAAGAGGAGGACGGTTAGGGAAAAGATAGCACACGGGAGCATTTTTCTCGGGCATCAGAAAAAGAGCAAGGACCGAGAAAAATAAGAAAGACAAGATTGGAAAATAATTCAAACATATTTGAATTTAATTCAAATAGTTTTGAACCAAGACTTGATTATTGAGGTGTCCAAAAATGTTCAAATTTTTGGAGGAACCTCGAAACAACGGACAAGAATTATTGGCAAGGTTTTGAAGGTGAACTTGAAGTGAAAAAGACATGGGGAAAAATGCAAGTGTGTTATGGTGATTCCGAAGCAATGGAATAATTATTAATATAGCTCCATAATTATTAGGAGGCTTTTATATGTTATAAAGAGAAGACATCTTCCCTCGATTTAAATGGACCGGAGGCCCACACAATTTATTAGGTTGAGATGCAAAATAAAATATGACATGATGGCATGATGACATGATGCAATGCAAAAAATAAATAACACAAGCACAAAAGAAACACACGGGAAACCCAGAACATCTGGAATCTTCTAGAATCTTCTGGAATCTTCTGGGACGTCGGTCTCGGGCGTCACAACTCTCCCACACTAACAGAGGATCTCGACCCGAGATCCTAGAGATATCACCGGGTAAAACGGAAGAGGAAGAGGTAAAACAAAGTTGCTTCTTCGACAAACGAGTGAAACCAAGGAACCTTGAGAGGTTGAACAAACTTGAAAGAAAGAATAGAACGGAGATGAACGAAGATGAAAACACTCCGTTAGAAAAGAGGAACAAGGAGCATTATGAGAACCTTGAAGGTTGAAAGACATGAAACAAGAGCTTACGAACGACAAGAATATGAAACCGCAATGGTATGGCCAAGGAATAAGAATGACAGAATTTGGGCAGCACTCCGTCTGAAACTGGAAGGAATTAACAAGAACTTGAGAAGATGGGATGATACAAGATGAAAACAACAACACACAGCCTCCGAAACCATTAAAAGAATGGCACAAGAGGTAAGAAAGATTCGACAGCACTCCGATTGAAAAGAGAGGCAAAACTAGATAAGATGACGGAACTAGAATGAAGAATACAACACTCCAGTTAAATGATAAGCAAGGGAAAGAACATGATCCCGATAAAAACGAGATGATGGTTTGGATAGAGCAACATCACAAAGCCTCCGGAATGAAAGAATAGAATATAGATCGTTGGGAAGAAAGAACGGAGAAGAAGATGACAACTTCTCTCAAAATTGAATTTGAAAGAGCATCCTTACGAGGAAGGGTTGAATAGAGTTGTTGAAAATTCAACAACGAAAAGAATAAGCTCATGTGGGCTTATGGAAAACATCTCAAAATTAAGAGGTGACAACCAGCCACTAATGGAAACAATTGATTGGATTGAGATCAACAAGGAGATGAAAACTTAACTCACCGGAATGATAATGCAGAACTTGGGTCATTTATAAGCACCATAATAGCAAAAACCTTAGGTAAAAGCTTTAGGTGAAAAAACAACCCAAGATAACTCCAAGAGATAAAAGGAGGGGTTGAAAAGATCTCCTAAAGAGAAAGAAATGATGGTTTTAAATATCTCATTCCTGACAACTTGTGAATCATGAAACATGAAGGAAAATTATCGAGAATGACATAACACCACCTGAAAAGACAAGGTAGAAAGAATTGCAATTAGAAAGTATGATGAAGAATGCTTGAACTCCAACAAGAATCTTGATGAAGACTTCGAGGATGAATTAAAACATGATGAACCACCATGATACTCCGGTAATGAAAGCATGAAAAGAGAAAGATGAAAAGAATAAGCTTCAAGGCCTGCGATGAATTAGATGGAGGTTTGAAAAGATATAATTGAAATAACTTGGAGCTCCGGAAAACAAGATGAACAACTTAGAACCGAGAATATGATATGATGAACAAGCTCCGGACAAAAGAATTAAACACTTGGAAGGAACAAGAATAAGAATTATGTCATGCATCTCCTTCACCAATTTAAATTGATGACAACCAAAGGATTTGGCATACTACTTATTCTCGTTGGAAAGAATTAAAGAGAGATCTAGCAGAAGCTTGGGTAAATCTTCAACGAACCACCGGTAGGATTATGAAAAGAACAAATGAATGAAAACGATACAAGGGAGAGTAATCTTGAAAGAACCACCGTAAAAATATGGAGACGAACGAAGAGACATCAATGAAGAATAGTTGGAGGACGAAGTTGAAAACTGAGAACGAAGAAATATTCTGAAATGATCGCCTTCGGAGGATCACAAAGAAAAGAATTCATGAAAAGCTTGAGAGAACGGCCAAGATTTAAGAGAAACACTTGTCCGGTCTTCAAATGCTGAGAATGAAGACGAGAAATGCCATGAAGAATTGTTGAGCACTCCGGAATGAAGAATTAAAAGGTTGAACCAATGATGAACAAAAATTTGAAAGCGATCTTAGAGAAGGCATGTGACTGATGGAGATCATTCTTACGTCACACTTGAAAAGAATTCTCCGGAAAAGAAGAGTCAGGTAAGATCCTGGAAAAGACCTGTGGGTTAGGGCCCACTCAAAGAAATCACCGTTGAAAAAGATTGCTTAAGAGATATTGCACCGGTTGAATTAAAAGGCTTGAACAAGATAACAATCCTCAAAAAATAATTTGAACGGATTAAGAATGGAATTATGAATCTTCAACACTCCAGATATGAATAGCAAGAGGAGAATGATTAATTGGTGCACCGGAATAAGAAAGCATTGAGAAATGAGGAAAAAGGATAAGATCAACACCGAAATCTTGAATTACATCCACCGGAAGAATCTGAGAACAAAAGAATGATGAACTTGAAGCTCTTGAGCATTTTCATGATAAAGCACCGGATAAGAACATTGAAGGAAAAGAATGAAGAAATATCACATGAATAAAATGGATACTTCATCTGAGACTTGCTGGCTCCATAAAGAAAAGGGGTGGGAGGGTGGGCAAAACAAAGACGACTTGAGATGAATGAAACAGACAAATCGTCAGATTTCTCAACGACGTCCGTATGGAATAACTTGAAGAGAAGGCACACCGGTTGAAAATGATAAACAAGACGATCTTGATGATCAAGAAGAATTAGCACTCCCATAAAAATATGAGAACACCGATTAGGAGGGTATGGAATCAACATTTGACATCGAAGCAACTCGAATACCAGAATCAAAACAAAACAAAGGATAGATATGCAGCATGATCTTCACAATATCATCCGAACAGAGAATTGAACGAATGAGTTCCGCAGGAACATCAACTAGTCGGGAAGCCACTTGGAGAACAAAAGATAAATAAAAAGGAACAAGGATCAGATAGAACAAATACAAGATAGAAGCTTCGTTCGACATCTTCGTGCTGAAAGCTCATGGAACGTGTTACAAAAGGGTTTTGTCATCCCCGGATCAGCATAGCCAAGGATCCTTTAAGATGCAACTCCCAATCAGAACAAGTCCATAAAACCACTTCACTCAATGTAGAACCCCAAACTTCATATCGAGCATCCGTTGGAAGAATGCCTAGAACTACTAGATGAATCCACCTATAGATTTCCGAAAGTTTCCAGTTATGCAATCAGGTGTTGGGGATACACGGGAAGCACCGCGCAATCAACTCTAAACCTACATCCAGGTGTATCCATCCTTCAACACATAACCAGTCTTTCTCGGAAACTGTTTACCTCGGACCTTCGAAAAGCATCCACTATAGCAAGCTATGGCAATACTCTCGAACTACCTCCCCAGTACTGGGTGATGTCGGGGTTATCTTGCCACTGGCCGTATAGGGGAGATTTTCGATGTCGGCCGTCTTAAGTATTTAGTACTGCTGCGATATGCTTGTTACAATGATACCCCGAAGCTCAACTCCTCGGTAACAGGAGGCATCGAGAACAATATCCTTGTCACAAGAACATCGAAACAATCCCAGAATACTCGCGGGATCCTAAAAAAAAATTTGGTGCAATTTTTGAAATAGGAGAGAAAAGAGTAATCGTCAGGAGTCCTCACCAGAGAGAAAGGGGATGAGAAGCAAAGAAATCCTACTCTCCGATATAATATAGGACTCAAAAACATTTTTCAGTGTGTGCCTAGACTCAACCGTCAACGATTCGATCAAACAGTGGGGGCTTCTAGGTCGGAGAAGGCTCTGATACCAACTTGTAATGCCCAGGATGGGACTATACCTCCTACGTGTCGAGGCACGACTTAAAGGTATAAGCCCATCCTAGAATGATCTCAAGTTTGGTATCTTTGCACGACTCATGTAAAAGAGGGATTAAAATGCAAAAGGAGATAGTTGGCTTACACTCGCCACTTCACACAATACATTACATAAGCAATCATCATTCAAAACATCACAACCCGACTACGGGTGGAGATCCAAAGAAAGATACCAAAACAACATAAAGCCACAGGCCAAGATCGAATCCTAGTAGAAACCACTACTGAACATCGAAACGTCACAAGCAAGCGGTCAAACTCTTCAACAAGCTCCTGGTGAAGCACTGAACCAGCTCCTGCATCAAACTCGGCTGAACCTGCATCTGGTGTGGTGAAGTAACTGTGAGCCACAGAGGACTCAGCAATCCCGTTCCCGGGTAACAAGACTATTTAAGCCTTGGGTGAGGACAAGGCTGAAGAAAGAACGAGAGGTGAAGGAACAAACAAGAGTCTGCAGCAGCAACTAGCACTACTTACGTAATAGAGAGCGAGAAGAGAAGAGCATCGGTCGAAAGATGATCACGAAGTGATCCTAACTAAAGCCGGTCAAACATAACCCCACCGTGTTCAACTCCCGAATCCCTATTCGGAAATTGACAGTCACGGTACACACGCTGGTAGTGTATTAGAACATTGTGTCAAGTTATCTACAACCGGAATTAACAAGCTCCCATCTGCCACATAACCGCGGGCACGGCTTTCGAAAGTTCAAACCCTGCAGGGGTGTTCCAACTTGGCCCATCACAAGCCCACGATCCGCGGAGTCGCAACTCCATAGTTGGGAAGACCCGAGTATTCTCGGAATCCCGTGCTCGAGTTAAACCGAACTAAGGTAAGGCTAATCCAGCAAATCCTCCCGGCGTGTCGACACCCTGATAGGTAGCCGCGCGTATCTAGTCTCAGGACACGACCGGATGAGACATCCTACGGGTTTTTACCAAACCTCAAGTTTCCTTGGGGTGGCCCCGCAGTCCGCTCGTTTCGGACCAACACTCATGAGGAGCACTGGCCCGGGGGTGGAATTAAAATAAAAGAGGGTTTGCAAGGCCCTTATGCAAGTTTTATTAGTTAGTTATTAGGCAAATAGTACCAATGTTGGGATTTGCTGGAAAAGACTTAGCACTTAGCGGTTTATCAAGGGGGTCCCATACACCCCAACCGTGTTAGGAACGCATAATCAAGGAACATAACACCGGTTTATACGGTTCCTAACGGCATGAGTGGAACAAAACACCAAGCAAAAGGCTTAGCCTTCCACCCTGCCAGTATATAGATGATTTCATTTAGCATTTATATAGTGTGATATAACCCAACCAAACTTCAACATGAAGCAAGCATCTTCAATCTTCACCTGCAACTAACAATGCTATAAGAGGGGCTGAGCGAAGCGTACTTAGCCAAGCAACGGTTTGCATAGGTAGGGTGGTTAAACATGGCAATTGGTTACAAGTAGGAGGCTGACAAGAAGACATGGGCATCGAGGCAAAACTATAGATCGAGACTCTAGCAATAGGCAAAGATAGTAATGGTATCCGGGTTCGGTCATCTTGCCTGGAATTCCACAAGGAAGAAGAACGGGTCCACGAAGAAGACGGAGCAACAGTCGAGAGAAACCTCACAACTCCGGAACGAAACCGAAGCTAACAAGAGAAGCAACCGGAAAGAAGAAACAACACGGTAAACACACATAACATAAACATGGCATACGATGCACAAACAAGTATGATGCATGTCCGGTTTAAATATGCATGGCATGGCAAAGTGCACAAACAATACTACAAGTTAAGTGGAGATCAATATGCAACGAGTTGCATATTGACAAAACACCACATTTAATTATTTAGTTGACTCTCGTTATTTACAACACAAGGTTAAATGTTTTTAGCAGGGCAAGAGGTGAAGCATAAATAAACTACACTATTAAGACATTTTAAATGAGGCCGGAAAAATAACAACAACATATCCGGAAAATCCCCATGAGCATGTTTAATAAATATTAAAGCAACAACAATTTAATATTCAGGGTTGTTAACATGATGCGGATGACATGATCAAGTTTATGCAATTTAAAAGGTTGACAATTAACAAGATATGAAGCATTTGTCACCGTGGTGGAAAAAAAGGGTGCCACGGCAACGATTCCGAAAATGATGCCACGGCAACATATCGGTACCGGTAACTCGTTGAGAGCCCGATGCAAAAGGTAAGATGGCATGAGCGAGTCAAACGAGATGGAAGTGGTTTGATCCCGTTACCGGGTTCCCACGAGTCGGTGACGAGGCAACCGAGGAACAAGACAAAAGGTGGAACGGGCACGAAGCACACACGGGAGACATTTCATACAACACAAGCAAGCATCTCACGGGTCACGTCTCGGGGTTATACCTTTGAAGCATGCGTTTCGGGGCGGTTCGAGATCGTAGGAGGAACGTAGTGGTAGTAGTTGTACACGGCCGTAGAGCGAAGTAGGCGTTCACGTTTCCGAAGTGGAAGTAGTCGTTCCGTAGAGGTACTTGGCGCCTCGGTAGTCGTTCGGGTCGTCGTGGTACTTGTCGGTCATGTAGAGGTACTCGTGGCGACCGTGTAGTCGAACTTGACGGTCATCGTGTGTAGTCGTACTCGGCGAAGAAAGTTGTACATGTCATTTGTCGCCGTGTAGTCGTACTTGACGGGTCGTCGGCGACTCGAAGGGGTACACGGGTCGTCGTTCTCGTACATGTAGTCGTTCTCGAGCTCGTAGCCGTAGTCGTACAAGGGTCCAAAAGAAGATAAACTTGCTGTTTTCCTGGTTATCTGAGATTAACAACACAGCAACAAAACAAAAACAAAAACAAACTACAGCAGCAGGACAAGGGGCTGCACGAGGCCACGGCAGCAGCACGCGAGGCGACGGCCGCGGGATCCGGTGGCCGGACGCGGGGCTCGCGGCAAGGCAGCAGGGGGCGGCGGCCCAGAAGACTGCAGAGGCGAGGAAGACTCGGCGCGGGACTCGCGCGGTGGCTGGAGAAGAGGGCCGCGGCCTGCTGGAGGTGAGGCAGCGCTCGGGGCCGCGGGGAGCAGAGGCCATGGCGAGGAAGAGGCCTCTGGCGCGGCGCCTGCGCGACGGAGGAAAACGGCTGGAGGGGAGGCCGCGGTCGCGGGCCTCTGCGAGAGGAGCGAGGCGCGGAGACGTCGGGCGATGGGGGCTCCTTGCCTCGGCGCGACAGCAGGGAACGGAGGGAGGAAAAGAGAGCGCCCGGGTGGCTCTTGGCCGGGCTCGCGCGAGGGACGCAAGGGGACGGAGAGGGAGCTCCAGCGCGAGGACGTCGCTCGCGGGGCAGGCGCTGAGGGCCGGCCTGGAGGTGCAGGGCCGGAGGACGGAGGCCGCGCAGCGGCGCCTTGGACGGGGAGGAAGAGGGCGCTCGGCGGCCAGAAGGAGAGAGCCTGCGCGGAGGAGAGGCGGCGGTGCGGGGTCGAGGGAGCGAGGCAGAGCGAGGGAATCGGGCCAGAGGCCTGCGGGATCGAGGGACGAGCGATGAGTGCGAGGGGTGGCGGTGGCTGAGCGAAAGGAGAGGGAGAAGCGAGGGATCGAGGGGTGAGGGCTAGGGTTCGGTGGGGAGGCCGGATGGGCTGCGGCCTGAGGGAGTTGTCTTGGGCCGCTGGGGGGGAAAAAGGAGGAGGCCCAGATGGGCCGGCGGCCTGGCGTGGTTGGCTTCTTTTTTTTATTAGAAATTAGCAGATAAAAACAAAAGAGAGAAAAGAGAAAGAGGAGGACGGTTAGGGAAAAGATAGCACACGGGAGCATTTTTCTCGGGCATCAGAAAAAGAGCAAGGACCGAGAAAAATAAGAAAGGCAAGATTGGAAAATAATTCAAACATATTTGAATTTAATTCAAATAGTTTTGAACCAAGACTTGATTATTGAGGTGTCCAAAAATGTTCAAATTTTTGGAGGAACCTCGAAACAATGGACAAGAATTATTGGCAAGGTTTTGAAGGTGAACTTGAAGTAAAAAAGACATGGGGAAAAATGCAAGTGTGTTATGGTGATTCCGAAGCAATGGAATAATTATTAATATAGCTCCATAATTATTAGGAGGCTTTTATATGTTATAAAGAGAAGACATCTTCCCTCGATTTAAATGGACCGGAGGCCCACACAATTTATTAGGTTGAGATGCAAAATAAAATATGACATGATGGCATGATGACATGATGCAATGCAAAAAATAAATAACACAAGCACAAAAGAAACACACGGGAAACCCAGAACATCTGGAATCTTCTAGAATCTTCTGGAATCTTCTGGGACGTCGGTCTCGGGCGTCACAGATGCACTCTTGCAACAGCAAAACAAGTGTCAAGAAGACATCTAACATGCATGACAACAACAGGTAAAACGTAGAGGACAACTCCACGAACATCTGGACATGCTACACGCGCAAAACGGAGCAACAGGCACAAAATTAGAGCAGTTCAAAGATCGCATAACAGATCAGGAAAACAGGGACTTAGAGGGATTTAGGTCAACCTTCTCAGATCTGAGATCCGGATCTGATGAACAGTGCGGGCCGGCGGGGCTACAGTGGCGGCGGCCCGGCGGGATCTGGGCTTCGGGGCGGCCCAGGCGCGCGGTGCGGGAGGCGGCGGCCCAGCCGGCTGCGGGAGGGAGGCCCGCCTGGCCTCGGCTGGCCTGGGGCGGCGAACGGGCCCGTGGGGCGGTGCGGCGGCGGCCCACCGCGCGGAGGCGAGGCGGAGGCGAGAGGCCCAGGCGGCGGCGCAAACTGGCGAGGCAGAGGCGGCGCGGAAGGATGCGGCGAGGGGGAGCGGCGCCTGCTGTCGCTGTGCTGGGCCTTGGCCCGTTTCAGCGATGTGGTGGAGGACCACTTCGACGGACCGAACGGACGGAGGGATGCGGCGCGGTCGAGCCCAAGTGGCGCGGAGACCTGGCCCCAAGTGGCGACGAAGGAAGCCGGCTGCGTTGACCTCGCCTCGATCGAGGTCCGGTCGGAGGGGCTGGTTTGGATCGAAAGGATCCTCGGGATCCGGGCAGATATTTTTGATCTGAAGAAGAAAAAGAAAAAAAAAGGAAGGGGATCTAGAGGAGGAAGAAGAAGGGGATAGGGATGCCCATAATAGACTAGGGGGGTCTATATGTAGCAGTTTTTAGGGTTAGGAGGAGTTTTAGGGGCGCTAGGAGCCCTCCGATCGCGATCCGACGGATCCGATCGCGGGGACTGTTTTAAAGGGCCTAGACGGAGATGAAAGAATGCAACAGGGGTGTTTCCGGGACACGAAGTGAAGGCACATCGGACCCACACGGACAACAGATGGAAAAGTCAACGGAGTCCAAACGAAACGAGATTTGAGAGGCGGGTTGCACACAACAAAACAACAACACACAACACAACCTCGCGGCACACCGGTAACGAAAAATGCCCGAACAACAAAGTAGGCCTACGGGAAGTCACGGACACGTGAGGGAGCTCCGGAACACGAAACGGACAACGGGAAGGAACGCCACGAACCGGATGCAACCCACAACACAGATGCAATGCAATGCACATGTCTACATGATATGAATGAATGCCACACACTCACACAACAAAACGACGAAAGCCCGAAAGACAAAGAACCCGAAATGGAAATAGATGAAGCCAGAGATATATTATAAGCCCAAAAGGGAAAGTATTACATCTGGGGCATTACAGAAGGTGTCAAAGGTTAGAGGTTTCATGGCAACAAGGAGAGGCTGACAACAAAGATAGGTAGCGCGACATACAGCGATAGCATCGAGACATCTAGCATAGCAATGATAGTAAAGGTATCCAAGGTGATGGTCATCTTGCCTGAGATCCCGCAAGGAAGAAGAAATGATTCCATGAAGAAGACGAAGAAGAAGCCTTGAAGACGAACCACGTGTAGCCGAACGAATCCTCACGATCGCAACGGAAAAGAACTAGCGAGAAGAAAGCACACAACATGGTAAACACACAACACAAGAACATGACAAGATGCTCAACCAAGTATGATGCAAGACAAGTCTATATGATGCAAAACATGGCAAGGGATGAAGCACACAAGAACAACACAAAAAAACAAGTTTAAATGAGGCCGGAATCAACATATAGCAATTCCGGTAAGCCCTCATATTCACATTTCAAAATTGTTCCATATCTGAACAAACATTAAGTTGAAGTTATTAAACAGCAAGTTAACATGCACCATGATGATCTACTCGAAATTCTAGTCAAGTTACATATCAAGTTTGTTTAATTCGGAGCTACGGCCTAGAAGATATGAGCAAAACAAGACAAGCATGGCAATTGTGCAAAATGCATCCAAACATCAAGAAAACACACTCCAAGCATGCAAACAACATGATATTAAGCTTCTACATGCAAAATCACACAAGTTTCATATAGGACACACTCAAAACGGAGCAACGGTTCAACACATACACATGAAACAAGATATAACAACAAGCTATCCAAATCAGCAACATAGCAACTTTGGAGCAAGGTATAATTATGCTACAGCACTCAAACATGATAACAAGAGGCATGGATGTGAAATATACATGATACTTAACAAGCAGGAACTTAGAGCACACCCAAAAACTTGCTGGAACACAATTAAGCAAGCATGGCTAGTTGCAATAAATTTATCCAGACTTAGTCAAAATCTGGGAAGGCAAAAACATCATCACGATGCTGCCTTCGGAGGCACAAAACAACAAGCATATCAACTCTACTAAGTATATAAAGATCATGGACATATAATAGACATAACATACATCAAACAATAATAGACATAACATACATCAAACAACTCCATTGGAACAACTCCATAGGAGGCATGGATCAATAACAACAAGCTTCACCAAATTGATCATGCTGATAACAGCCTGACAGGTAAATTTATAGCAACTTGAGAGCAAGAAATAAATAAGCCACAGCATGCTATATAGGAAAACTAAGGCATGGATGGATAGAGCATAACATGGAAAACAAGACATGATCATTAGCCAACCCAAAACAAGCATGGATTTGAGTGAGGCATCAAGCAAACATAGCATCGGGTTTAACAAATTCCAGACTTAGCAGTTTTTTCACTAAGTATAAAACAACAACATTGGCATGGCATGTTTACAAGCTTGTTTAAGTCACCTGAAGGCATATCATGAAAAGTGGATTGCACCACAGCAAAGACCATATGATTGTGCTTCTAAAAAATATTGACATGAGGCATGAAGACAAACACACCAATAGCAATGAGCAAGTCAAATCAGCATCTCATAACAAGTTTCAACACTTAACAACCACATACACTTTTGCAACAGAGATTAACATGGCAATATGGCACCTAACATGAATGCTAAAGCAACCATCATGTAGAGCACTTCACAATGAACATTTTGACATATCATATGCTCCATTTGGATAAACATGCTCAAAGTTATCACCACCACAAGCATGCAACAAAATTATAGTTATCAGCAGTTTTAAACATATAGCACTCTTGCAACGATGATTAGGGCATCTAGATGAACTCAAACAAGCATGCCTCAATGAAACAAAATGAAGAGCATATCACAACGAACATTTTGACATATTATTCACTCAAATTGGACATACACACAAAAAGTTACAGCCACTCAAACATGCAACATTTTTTAACAAAACTCAGGGACTTAGTCATATTTATACCTAGTGATCAGGCGGACAATGTCCGGGTCCAGGTGGACATGTCCGTCGGTGGTGCTCTTTGGCCCACGTGACAGCGACACATGGCGAGGGGAATTCGGAAATGTCCATGTACAGCGGACACGTCTGGCGTCTCGGGTCCAGGCGGCAGACACACGGCGACGGGGTCGATCGGGGCGCGGTTCTCCGGCGAGGGCGTCGGGCACTAGCAGGGAGACGCGGCCGCGGAGGCCGGAAATGGGTGCGGGGAGGGAGTTGAGGATGGATCTAGCCACGGGCGCCTCGGATCCGACCGGTGCCCGGCGAAGGGCGGCGCGGCAAGGCCACCAGCGGCGGGCGGCGGTGGTTGTGGCTCGGAGGAGCTGCGGGATTGGGCCTCCGCCCCGATCCAGAGCGGGGAGGCTGGGGAAGGAGCAGGCGGCGGGATCCGCCCTGGAGGCAGACGTCACCGGCGGCAAGGCCGGTCGGCGGCGGAGCAAAGGACGGGCGGCTGGGGAGGCAAGGTCCGTTGCGGCGGCGGCGGGAGGAAGACGACGGAGGGAGGCGCGGGCGCGGCTTGGGCGCTCGGCCCGGTTCGGGCCGGCGGCGAGGGAAGCTGGCTGGGGGCACGTGGCAGCACGTGAGAGGCTGCCCGGTGCCCAGACGGCGGCGCGGCGACCAAGTGGCTGCGAGGGAGTGGTCGGGCGCGGATTCCGAGGAGTGGCGGTGGCTGCGAGGTGGGAGGAGGTAGGGGCTAGGTCTAGTCTGGAAAAATGCCCAAAATGGCGTGGGGGCTGTTTAAATAGAGTAGGGGGGTCTAGGTTTAGGGATTTGCTCCGTTTCGGAGCCGTTCGATCGCCATCGGACGATTCCGGACAGAGGGGAGTGTAGGTAGGCTGCAAGTGGTAGTGGGCTATGTAGAAGGCCTCGGGCTTATAGGAGAGTAGAGAGAGAGGCCCGCAGGGGTTTCGGAGACCGAAAACATCCGACGTTTTAACCGGCTATACTGCCACTATAGTTTAACGGTCGGGCTATCAAACGAGCTCCGAATGCGATGAAATTTGGTAGGCGGCCTGTCTACACTATAATAAGACCACACGCCAAGTTTCATCCCATTCCGAGAATGTTTTCCGGCCACTTATAAAATAAATATTCGAAGGCGCCGCAGCCGCGTGCGAGTGTGTCTGGGCTCAGAACGGACAACGGAGAGGACGGCCAGACTCGAACGGGTGCAAGTTTTGAAAACATGCTGATGCAATGCACATGATGACAAGGCAAAGATGCAACAAGCAAGCAGATGATATGGCAACGGCAACGAATAACTGGCTGACACCTGGCGCATCGGTCTCGGGGTGTCACATATTGATTCGTGGAATAAGTGCAAAGATGCTTTTATCTCTAAGTATTTTCCTCCTGCTAAGATCATCTCTCTTAGAAACGATATTATGAATTTTAAGCAACTAGATCATGAGCATGTTGCACAAGCTTGGGAGAGAATGAAATTAATGATACGTAATCGCCCTACACATGGTTTGAATATATAGATGATTATTCAGAACTGTTATGCTGGCTTGAATTTTGCTTCTAGAAATCTTTTAGATTCGGCCGCAGGAGGCACTTTCATGGAAACTACCTTAGGAGAAGCTACCAAATTCCTAGATAATATTATGGTTAATTATTCTCAATGGCACACCGAAAGATCTACTAGTAAAAAAGTGCATGCTATTGAAGAAATTAGTGTTTTGAGTGGAAAGATGGATGAACTTATGAAATTATTTGCTGCTAAGAGTGCTTCTTCTGATCCTAATGATATGCCTTTGTCCACTTTGATTGAAAATAACAATGAATCTTTGGATGTGAATTTTGTTGTTAGGAATAATTTTGGTAACAATGCTTATAGAGGGAATTTTAATCCTAGGCCTTTCCTAGTAATTCCTCTAATAATTATGGTAATTCCTACAACAACTCTTATGGAAAGATGCCTTCTGAATTTGAAACTAGTGTTAAGGAGTTTATGATCTCGCAAAAGAATTTCAATGCTATGCTTGAAGAGAAATTGCTTAAGATTGATGAATTGGCTAGAAGTGTGGATAGAATTACTCTTGATGTTGATTCTTTGAAACTTAGATCTATCCCACCTAAGCATGATATCAATGAGTCTCTCAAAGCCATGAGAATTTCCATTGATGAATGCAAAGAAAGAACCGCTGGGATGCGTGCTAAAAGAGAGAATTATATAAAAGCGTGTTCTTCTAGTTATCATGAAAATAAAGATGAAGATCTAAAAGTTATTGATGTGTCTCCTATTAGATCCTTGTTTTCTAGCATAAATCTTGATGAAGATGGGATTGGAGATGATTCTACTTTAAGGTGTCCCAATGATTCGGAGTTTTTAGATCTTGATGCTAAAATTGTTAAAAGTGGGAGTGAAGAGATTAAAACTTTGCATAGTGATGAACCCACTACTTTGGATTTCAAGGGATTCAATTATGATAATTGCTCTTTGATTGATTGTATTTCCTTGTTGCAATCCGTACTAAATTCTCCGCATGCTTATAGTCAAAATAAAGCTTTCACCAGACACATAGTTGATGCTTTGATGCAATCTTACGAAGAAAAACTTGAGTTAGAAGTTTCTATCCCTAGAAAGCTTTATGATGAGTGAGAACCTACTATCAAAATAAAAATTAAAGATCATGAAGGCTATGCTTTGCGTGATTTGGGTGCAAGTGTCTACACTATCCCAAAAACTTTGTGTGATTTGCTAGGGTTCCATGAGCTTGATGATTGTTCTTTAAATTTGCATCTTGCGGATTCCGCTATTAAGAAACCTATGGGAAGGATTAATGATGTTCTTATTATTGCCAATAGGAATTATGTGCCCGTAGATCTCATTGTTCTTGATATAGATTGCAATCCTGCATGTCCTATTATTCTTGGTAGACCTTTCCTTAGAACGATTGGTACAATTATTGATATGAATGAAGGAAATATTAGATTCCAATTTCCGTTAACGAAAGGCATGGAACACTTTCCTAGGAAGAAAATCAAGTTACCATATTAATCTATTATGAGAGCCACTTATGGATTGCCTTCCAAAGATGGCAATACCTAGATTTATCCTTGTATCGTGCCTAGCTAGGGGCGTAAAACGATAGCGCTTGTTGGGAGGCAACCCAATTTTATATTTTTTTGTTTTTGCTTATGTTAGGGAATAAATATTGCATATACCTTCTGTTTAGATGTGGTTTTGTGTTTTGTTTAGTGTTTGTGCCAAGTGGAACCATTGGGAAGACTTGTGTGAAGTTTATATGATCTTGCTGTGAAAAACAGAATCGTTAGCGCTCGCTAGAATGGTCATCAGGTTTTACCGAAGCGTGCTATTTAGTTGATTCTTTTTGCAGATGATTAATAGACAAATTCCTCACGTTTACCAATTTAGTTTGAATTCTTTGAAGTTACAGAACTATGTGAAACCTGCAGATTACTACAGACTGTTCTGTTTTTGACAGATTCTGTTTTTCGTGTGTTGTTTGCTTATTTCAATGCATCTATGAGTAATATTGTGAGGTATGAACCATAGAGAAGTTGGAATACAGTAGGTTTAACACCAATATAAACAAAGAATGAATCCATTGCAGTACCTTTGAGTAGTGGTTTGCTTTCTTATACTAACGGAGCTCACGAGATTTTTGTCTAAGTTTTGTGTTGTGAAGTTTTCAAGTTTTGAATATTGCTTTGATGGACTACAGAACAAAGAGTAGCAAGGGCCTAATCTTGGGGATGCCCAAAGAACCCCAAGTAAAATTCAAGTACAATCAAAATCCTAAGCTTGGGGATGCCCCGGGAAGGCATCTCCTCTTTCGTCTTCATCCATCGGTAATTATACTCAGCTATATTTTTATTCACCACATGATATGTGTTTTGCTTGGAGCGTCTTGTATAATTTGAGTCTTTGCTTGTTAGTTTTCCACAATTATCCTTGCTATACACACCTATTTGAGAGAGTTAAATATGGCCTAGGAATTGTTAGAACACTCTATGTGCTTCACTTATATCTTTTGAGTTGAATAGTTTTTGCTCTAGTGCTTCACTTATATATTTTAGAGCACGGTGGTGATAATATTTTGAAGAAATTGTTGAACTCTCATGCTTCACTTATATCCATTTGAGAGTCTATTAAAACATCATGGTAATATGTTTAGGCTATAAAACTAGTCTTCACGTGATAGACATCCAATACCAATGTAGTAAAAACTTTCACACTAAGTGCATTGAATATGATGAGAAGTTGGATGCTTGATAAATGTTTTGAGACATGAGGATAGTGATATTAGAGTCATGCTAGTGGAGTTATTATGAAATTGAGAAATACTTGTGTTAAGGGTAGTGATTCCCGTAGCATGCACGTATGGTGAACCGCTATGTGACGAAGTTAGAGCATGAGGTATTTGTAAAGTGTCAACCTTTGTGTGGAGGTCGGAGGCGCGCGATGGTTAACTCCTACCAACCTCCCCCCTAGGAGCATGCATTGATTGCTTTGTTTTGATGACTTGTAGATTTTTGCAATAAGTATATGAGTTCTTATGACTAATGTTGAGTTCATGGATTATACGCACTCTCACCCTTCCACCTTTGCTAGCCTCTCTTGTATCGCGCAACTTTCGCCGGTACCATACACCCACTATATATCCTTCCTCAAAACAGCCACCATATTATTCCTCAAAACAGCCACCATACCTACCTATCATGGCATTTCCATAGCCATTCCAAGATATATTTCCATGCAACTTTCCACCGTTCCGTTCATATGACACGCATCATGTTGTCATATTGCCATGCATGATCATGTAGTTGATATCGTATACATGGCAAAGCCACCATGCCTAATTTTTCGTACATGTCACTCTTGTTTCATTGCACATCCCGGTACACCGCCGGAGGCATTCATATAGAGTCATACTTTGTTGTAGTATCGAGTTGTAATGAAAGTGTGATGATCATTATTATTAGAGCATTGTCCCATGGGAGGAAAGGCTAAATCAATAAAGCCCCTCCACAATAAAAGAAAAAGAAAAGAAAGGCCAAAGAAAAAAAAGGCCCAAAAAAAGAAAAAAGAAAAGAAAAGAAAAAAGGGACAATTGCTACTATCTTTTTTTCCACACTTGTGCTTCAAAGTAGCACCATGTTCTTCATGATAGAGAGTCTCATGTTTAGTCACTTTCATATACTAGTGGGAATTTTTCATTATAGAACTTGGCTTGTATATTCCAATGATGGGCTTCCTCAAATGCCCTAGGTCTTCGTGAGCAAGCAAGTTGGATGCACACCCACTAGTTTCTTTTGTTGAGCTTTCATACATATTTAGCTCTAGTGCATCCGTTGCATGGCAATCCCTACTCACTCACATTGATATCTATTGATGGGCATGTCCATAGCCCGTTGATACGCCAAGTCGATGTGGGACTATCTCCCTCCTTTTTGTCTTCTCCACAACTGATGGCTTCTCACCCCTCGTTGGTTACCCAAGTGGAAGGTTGAGATGTAGCGTAGCGGCAAATTTCCCTTGGCAAAGATACCAAGGATCAAATCCCGTGAGAATCCGAGGGTCGACAAGTAGGTGTCAACGGCGCCAGAAACTTAGCGGTTGACAGGACCTGCACACAGATACAGATAACTTTTCTCCCAACGACTACAGAGAGGTTGGCAATCCCTCCGGCCTTGTTGTTTACAAAGGTTCAAACACAAGAGATAATAATGATAGCTATGACTGCAACTAGGAAATAAAAACAGGAAGTAAATAGAAGGTGTGATCAGTGGTGGTAATATGGACCGGGGTCCCATGATGTTCACTAGTGATGTCTCTCTCCCAAAAGACGATAAAACAGCAAAGCGAGGTAAACAAATTACAGCTGGGCAATTGACAGGATTATGTGCGCAAACCAATGCTAACAATGCTGCAAAGAAAGGTAGAGGCTCAAAAGCATGGGCGGTACGCCAAGGCAAGTAGACCGAAATCCATCTGCATCTACTACTAATCATCCACCTTGAGATATCTATCCAGAACATCTCGCTGGTATTAAGTTGCAAATCCCACCCAAAGTGTAAACTCAAAGCAACAGACAACTGCATTAAAAGAACTTTGCGTAAAGTAAACAATCCTTGCACCCGCAAGTACAAGCACCGTTGTTTTCCCCCTTGTGTCAACAGCACATCCCCTAGACTCATGTTTCTGTCACTCAAGCTAGTCATCAGGGGGCATGAACCCACAATCAAGCATAACGCTCCCTCTTGGAGTTACTACCTACTACTTGGCCAAAGCAATAAACAGCAACGGAGAACATGCAAGAATTACTCAAGAACAAAGATATAAAAGAGGTGAATCAAATATATTACTCAAACACAATCTGAACATAATCCCGTAATCCATCAGATCCCAGCAAACTCAGCAGAGCAACAGCAGAAAGATTACATATGTGCCTCGATCATGTAGGGCAGCTCACGAGGTCTAAACCATGAAGAGCAAAGAGGGGAGGAGAACATCACATAGCTACTGATCATGGACCCATGGTCCAAGGTGGACTACTCACGACTCATCCGGGAAGCGTCCATGGTGGTGGAGAAGCTCCCGGTGTTGATTCTCCCCTCCGGCAGGGTGCCGGGAAGAGTTCTCCTGATGCTCCCGATCTTGGAAGCGTTGCGACGGCGGAACAGAGGCGAGATCGCGAAAAAGGGTTCCGTCCTCGAGGGTTTCGGGACGAGAGGAATATATATGCAAAGGGGGGCAACCAGAGGCGGAGCAGGGGCCCCAGGCGCCCCCCCTGGCGCGGCCAGGGGTGGGGCCGCGCCAGGTGGCCGCCTGGGCCCCCCCTGGCTCCCCTCTGGCCCCGCTTTGGTTCTTCGCAAAGCTTCCTGTACGCTGATTTTTCCTGTATTTTTCCCGGAATTTTTGGGGCACTTTTAATATGGGGGAAACCTGAAATAGAAAAACAGAAGAAAACAGGAACTGGCACTGTGGTGCACTGAGTTAATAGGTTAGTCCAAATATGATCAAAAGTGTATGGAAGTGCATCAATATCATAGCAATATCACACAAAAGAAGCATGGAGCAAGCAGAAATTATAGATACGTTTTGGACGTATCAACATCCCCAAGCTTAATTCCTGCTCGTCCTCGAGTAGGTAAATGATAACAAGCATAATTTCTGTGGTGACATGCTATCAACCATATAAGAACTTTTAAGTAAAGCAATCAAGGCATGTAATTCAATTCAAGTCATAACAAGCAAGAGTCTGTATTAGCATTGTAACAAGCAACATAAGAACATAAAGGTGCAAGAGCTCTCGTTGTCCGTGACTCGAATGTCTCCAAATGGTGTTTGCGTGCAAGAAAGGGGATAGGGATATATGAGAGAGTAAACATAGTTTTTGTATTGTTGAGAACTTAATCTACTAAAGTTTCACACTTGGTCTTCTTTGGAATCTTATCTTGACTCATCCCCAGACCACCAGCCAGGTACAAGTCAAAATGATCCACTCCCTTTCGATATTTTGAGCACTCATGCAATGGATGAGCGTAAGCAAGAAAGTTGACACTTAGGATGGCAAAGAGAGAAAAATGATGAAGGGGGAAGACAAAAAAGGTGTGAAAGGCTCACATCAATGAGGACAATCATAGGCGAGAGAAAGCCAAATGATAGATATGATGTGAGGAGTAGGGATTGCCATGCAACGGATGCACATATGAGCTAAGGTAAGCTCTCCAATGGAACTAGTGGGGGTGCATCCAACCTGCTCGCTCAAGAAGACCTAGAGCTCTTTTGAGGAGGCTCATCATTGGAATATACAGGCCAAGTTCTATAGTGTGAAGGTCCCCACATAGCTATATGCATGAATGATAATCTCTATGGAGTACAAGGTATAATATGGAGTACGAGTGTGGATCTCTCAAAAAGAAATAGTAGTGTGCCCCCTTCTCTCTTTTTTCCTTTTTTTCTATTTTTTTTATTTTTTGTGGCCTCAATGGCTCTTTCTATTTAACTCTCATTTGTCCTCTTTGGGATCTTTTGATTTTGTCCTCTTTGGGATCTTTTGATTTTGTCCTCTTTGGGATCTTTTCCTCACTTTAGGGGCAACACTCTATGTATTACAAGAAGTATAGAAGATCTTTCACCCTTTACAAAAGTACTCAACATAAAGAAAATGAAACTATCATGATGTATGCAAATGTATGCCTCTGCCAGTGTAGCAGGATATGCAATGATACTAGTGCGTCATGTAGCAATGATTAGGGCAAGGCCTAACTAGCATGCGGCTCATCGATCAAGCAAAAAGCATGTATGACATGAAGATCAAGTCATGAGAAGATGGATGTTGCATGGCAATGTATCTCGGAAAGGCTATGGAAATGCCTTGATAGGTAGGTATGGTGGCTGTTTTGAGGAAGGATATAATGAGGCTTATGATGATAGAGCGTATCGTGCCAAGGATTTGGATGCACCGGCGAAGTATGCGCCAACTCTCGAGGTGAGAAAGGGCAATGCACGGTACCGAAGAGGCTAGAAAAACATGGCTAGGTGGAAGTGTCAACTTTCGAATACTCACATTAGTCCGAAGAACTCATGCACTTATTATCGGTAACTCTCAATCTAATTAGGAGGTTCACAAAGAGACAAGTACCCCGAGGAGGAGTGTATTGGGGTTTGGTTATCCTTGCGCATCCTCGACTCATGGTACGTGAGTGTACTCTAATATTCGATCCCTCCAAAGATTAGTGATCCATCTAGTAGCTAAAGTTCTCAACTATTTTGTAGGTTTTCGAAAATAAACACGGATTGCCCAAAGTACGACATCTATCACTAATAGGCTAAAGCTCTTGACACCAAAAGTTCAGACATTACTCATGGCAATACCTCAAAACTATTGCAAGTTACTACTAAAATTAAATAGCAACCTCAATTACCTACCTTAAGTTAAGACACACAACTCAGTGCAACAGGCAAACTCTCTTAACAAAATAAACATGAAAACTCAAGAGAGTTCAGCAACCAACTAAACAAAAGCTCTTTAAAAAGAAAAGCATGAAAACTAAGAGCTAAACATGACAGCAGCTATGGAAAGACAAAGAACACACACAACAAAGATAAGCATGAAAATCCTATGTTGTGTTCTAGGTTGAAGTGGAGCGTGTTTCTCTCCCACACAAAGAAATCTGGGTTCTAACTTGTTATGAACAGCAAGCAAAGCTAAAGAAAACTAAAAAGGAAACTAAGAGCAAGACGCTCCAAGCATAGCACATAACGCATGAAGTGATAAGAATATAGTGGAACGAAAGACGAACAGATAATTGTTGATGGAGAAGGGGATGCATGGGGGCATCCCCAAGCTTAGACGCTTGAGTCTTCTTGAATATTTCTTGGGGGTGCACGGGGGCATCCCTAAGCTTGAGCGTTTGACCCTCCTGAATCTTCTTTTATCATCTTCCCTCGCACACTTGAAAACTCCCTTCATACATAACTCATCATAATCTGATTAGCGAGGTTAGTACCCACAATAAAATAATTTTCCCCTACTGGAAATAAAGATAATCTTGAAGAGCTACTGTTTCTCAAGAATGCCAAAAGGTTTTTGCAAAGAAAAAGCAAGCTCAAGGTTTGCAAAACGAAGAAAAGGCAAAACAGGACAGAATCTGTGAAAAACAGACCAGCAGGTAGTAAATATTTTTTTCGGGGCACTTCTGCAACTCAAATCAAAAAACTCAGAACAGACGCTCGAAAGCCAATTGTATAGAGCACGCTGTCAAAAAAATTCAGATCAAAAAGATGATCTGGTGATTTATTCGAATTTTTCTGTCCAAGGACAGATTCTGTTTTCTGGACAGCGCGTCTCAACTTTTGAACTTTTTTTTGCAATCGGAGGCTAAACTTGGCACAAAGCTGAAAAGAAAAGATACAATGATGATGCTACTGTAGTAACAAATATCAAGACACAACAAAAGCAAAATAAAACCTAATTCGTTGTGGGCTGCCTCCCAAAAGCGCTTTCTTTTATGCCTTTAAGCTAGGCATGATGCAAAAAGAGAAGATCAAGTTTTATCAAGAGTAAGAGAATAGCTAGCCCGTGTAACGGACTCAAAAGGCAACTTAATCTTCTTTCTAGGGAAGTGTTCCATCCCTTTCTTGAGAGGGAATTGGAATTTTATATTCCCCTCTTTCATGTCAATGATAGCACCAATGGTGCGAAGAAAAGGACGTCCCAAAATAATTGGACATGAAGGTTCACATTCAATATCATAATAGTAAAATCAACGGGAACATAATTGTCATTGACAATGATAAGAACATCGTCGATCTTCCCCAAAGGTTTCTTTACGGAAGAATCAACAAGACGAACACCAAAAGAACAAGGATCAAAAGGCTTCAATTCAAGCATATCATACATTCTTTTGGGCATAACGGAGGTACTAGCTCCAACATCACATAAAGCATAGCAAGAGAAGTTATTCAACTTAATTTTAATCATAGGATCCCAACTATCTTCTAGCTTTCTAGGTATGGAGGCTTCTACCCTAAGCTTCTCCTCCCTAGCTTTGATAAGAGCATTAGTGATATTCTCCGTGAAGGCAAGATTAAGCGTGCTAGTGTGGGGATCTCTAGACATCTTGTGAAGAAACCAATAACTTCAGACAGGGTGCAATTATCAAAATTAAGGTCACTACTATCAAGTAAAGTGGTAGTGGTGTCCTTTAGGCTCACTTGTTTGGTAGCTTCTATGGTCATAGGAGTTTCTTCTTCTACGGTTGAGGTCATAGCATCACCATTAATAGGTCCAATGGGACTAGGAGTGCATTGGGTGCTAAGAGTTTGGATATCCTCAACAACTTGAATAGTAGCAACAGTGTGGTGGGTAGGAAGGCTCTTAATTCTATCTTCTTCCTCCTTTTCTCTAGCCCATCTCTCTTTAAGTTTAGCCATCATCCTAATGTTTTCATTAATTTGCACTTGAATAGCATTCATAGGAGTGGTCTTCCTCTCCTCAAGAGGAGAAGTTCTAATTTTAAGCAACTCTACCTCATGGGCTAAATTGTCTACCTTAGAAGAGAGATTATCTAGTTTGTCTAGTTTTTCTTCTACACTCTTATTGAAGGCCTTTTGGGTAGTGATGAAGTCTTTAAGCATAATCTCTAGTTCAGAAGTGGAGTCCTTGGTTCTAGGATAAGCATTGTTGTTCCCATAGGAATTAGAGGGGAACGGTCTAGGGTTGCTACCAAAATTACTCCTATAAGCATTGTTATTGAAATTGTTTCTAGAGATAAAGTTCACATCTACTTGATCTTGAGCAATCAAAGAATTTAAAGGAACATCATGAGGATCAATAGAAGATTGCTTGGAAAGTAGAGACATGATCAAGTCAACTTTTTTCATTTAGGGAGGAAATCTCCTCGACAGAGTTTACCTTCCTACCTGTTGGAGCGCGTTCGGTGTGCCATTGGGAATAATTGGTCATCATCTCGTCGAGAAGCTTCGTGGCAGCATCAAGTGTAGTTGACATAAAGGTTCCTCCCGCGGCCGAATCTAACAAGTTCCGCGAGGTAAAGTTCAAGCCTGCATAAAAAGTTTGGATAACCATCCAAGTAGTCAGACCATGAGTAGGGCAGTTCTTGACAAGAGATTTCATGCGTTCCCAAGCTTGGGCAACGTGTTCATTATCCAATTGTTTAAAATTCATTATGTTACTCCTTAATTGGATAATTTTAGCAGGGGGATAGTACTTTCCAATAAAGGCATCCTTGCACTTGTCCCAAGAATCTATACTATTCCTAGGCAAGGATTGAAACCAGATTTTAGCTCCTCCTCTCAGGGAGAAAGGAAAAAGCTTAAGCTTAACAATATCACCATCTATTTCTGTGTACTTTTGCATATCACAGAGCTCAACAAAATTATTTAAGTGCAAAGCAGCATCATCTCCAGCACCGGAGAATTGATCTTTCATAACTAGGTTCAGTAAAGCAGGTTTAATCTCATAAGAAGGTGCTAAAGTGGCAGGTGTAGCAATAGGCGTGCAGATAAAGTCATCGTTGTTATGACTAGTGAAGTCACACAACTTGGTGTTCTCGGTGGAACCCATAGCAGCAGCAAGCAAGATAACTATTTTTGTGATTTTTGGTAAGGGACACTAAAGCAAGAACTGAAAGGTAAACTAACAAGACTAAAAAGCAAAGATAAAAGACAGCGTGCAACTCCCCTATCTTGAAGAGTGGAGTCCCCGGCAACGGCACCAGAAACTTGCTTGATGGCTTCTCGCCCCTCGTTGGTTACCCCAAGTGGAAGGTTGAGATGTAGCGTAGCGGCAAATTTCCCTTGGCAAAGATACCAAGGATCGAATCCTGTGAGACTCTGAGGGTCGACAAGTAGGTGTCAACGACGCCAGAAACTTAGCGGTTGACAGGACCTGCACACAGATACAGATAACTTTGCTCCCAACGAGTGCAGAGAGGTTGTCAATCCCTCCGGCCTTGTTGTTTACAAAGGATCAAACACAAGAGATAATAATGATAGCTATGACTGCAACTAGGAAATAAAAACAGGAAGTAAATAGAAGGTGTGATCAGTGGTGGTAATATGGACCGGGGTCCCATGATGTTCACTAGTGATGTCTCTCTCCCAAAAGACGATAAAACAGCAAAGCGAGGTAAACAAATTACAGCTGGGCAATTGACAGGATTATGTGCGCAAACCAATGCTAACTATGCTGCAAAGAAAGGTAGAGGCTCAAAAGCATGGGTGGTACGCCAAGGCAAGTAGACCGAAATCCATCTGCATCTACTACTAATCATCCACCTTGAGATATCTATCCAGAACATCTCGCTGGTATTAAGTTGCGAATCCCACCCAAAGTGCAAACTCAAAGCAACACACAACTGCATTAAAAGAACTTTGCGTAAAGTAAACAATCCTTGCACCCGCAAGTACAAGCACCGTTGTTTTCCCCCTTGTGGCAACAGCACATCCCCTAGACTCATGTTTCTGTCACTCAAGCTAGTCATCAGGGGGCATGAACCCACAATCAAGCATAATGCTCCCTCTTGGAGTTACTACCTACTACTTGGCCAAAGCAATAAACAGCAACGGAGAACATGCAAGAATTACTCAAGAACAAAGATATAAAATAGGTGAATCCGGGAAGCGTCCATGATGGTGGAGAAGCTCCCGGTGGTGATTCTCCCCTCCGGCAGGGTGCCGGGAAGAGTTCTCCTGATGCTCCCGATCTTGGAAGCGCTGCGGCGGTGGAACAGAGGCGAGATCGCGAAAAAGGGTTCCGTCCTCGAGGGTTTCGGGACGAGAGGAATATATATGCGAAGGGGGGCAACCAGAGGCGGAGCAGGGGCCCCAGGCGCCCCCCTGGCGCGGCCAGGGGTGGGGCCGCGCCAGGTGGCCGCCTGGGCCCCCCCCTGGCTCCCCTCTGGCCCCGCTTTGGTTCTTCGCGAAGCTTCCTGTACGCTGATTTTTCCTGTATTTTTCCCAGAATTTTTGGGGCACTTTTAATATGGGGGAAACCTGAAATAGAAAAACAGCAGAAAACAGGAACTGGCACTGTGGTGCACTGAGTTAATAGGTTAGTCCAAATATGATCAAAAGTGTATGGAAGTGCATCAATATCATAGCAATATCACACAAAAGAAGCATGGAACAAGCAGAAATTATAGATACGTTTTGGACGTATCAACAACCACCTCTCGATTCCACTCATAGTGCTATGTGCATGGCTCACGCTCATGTATTGCGTGAAAGTTGAAAGGTTTGAAAGAATAGAGTATGAAAACAAGTGCTTGGCTGAAATCGGGGTTGTGCATGATATTAATATTTCGTGTGATGAAGAGGGAGCATAGTCAGACTATATGATTTTGTAGGGATAACTTTCTTTAGCCATAGTATTTTGAGAAGACATGATTGCTTCGTTAGTATGCTTGAAGTATTATTATTTCTTATGTCAATATAGACTTTTATCTTGAATCTTTCAGATCTGAACATTCATGCCACAATTAAGAGAATTACATTGAAAAACTGTGTTGGTTAGCATTCGACATCAAAAATTCTGTTTTTATCATTTCCCTACTCGAGGACGAGCAGGAATTAAGCTTGGGGAAGCTTGATACATCTCCAACGTATCTATAATTTTTTATTGTTTCATGCTATTATTTATGATGTTTTGGATGTTTAATGGGCTTTGTCATACACTTTTATATTATTTTTGGGACTAACCTACTAACCCAAAGGCCCAGTCCAGATTGCAGTTTTTTGCCTGTTTCAGGGTTTTGCAGAAAAGGAATATCAAACGGAGTCCAAACGGAATGAAACCTTCGGGAGAGATATTTTTGGAGAAAATCACGCACGGGCGACTTAAGAACCACGGAGTAGGGGCCATGAGGGTAGGGGGGCGCGCCCCCTGCCTCGTGGGTCCCTCGTAAGGCCCCCGGTGCCCTCCTTCCTCCTATATAAGCCTACGTACCCCGAAACCATCAGAAGAAGAGAAAAAACCCTAGTTCCACCGCCGTAACCTTCTGTTCCCGTGAGATCCCATCTTGGGGCCTGTTCCGGAGCTCCGCCGGAGGGGGGATCTACCACAGAGTGCTTCTACAGCATCATCATCGCCTCACCATGAGTTTTGAGTAGTTTACTACAGACCTTCGGGGTCCATAGCTAGTATCTAGATGGCTTCTTCTCTCTCTTTGGATCTCAATACAAAGTTCTCCTCGGTCTTCGAGGAGATCTATTCGATGTAATCTATTTTGCGGTGTGTTTGTCGAGATCCAATGAATGGTTGGTTTATGATCAAGATTATCTATGAGAAATATTTGGTTCTTTTCTAAACTCTTTATGTGTGCTCATAATATCCTTGCAAGTCTCTTCGAATTATTGGTTTGGTTTGGCCTACTAGATCTATAGTTCTTGCAATGGGAGAAGTGCTTGGCTTTGGGTTCAATCTTGTGGTGTCCTTTCCCTTTGACAGCAGGGGCAGCATGGCACGTATTGTATTGTTGCCATCGAGGATAAAAAAGATGGGTTTTATATCATATTGCTTGAGTTTATCCATCTACATCATGTCATCTTGCTTAAGGCATTACTCTATTCTTATGAACTCAATACACTAGATGCATATTGGATAGCGGTCGATGTGTGGAGTAATAGTAGTAGATGCAGGTAGGAGTCGGTCTACTTGTCTCGGACGTGATGCCTATATATAATGATCATGCCTAGATAGTCTCATAATTATTCGCTTTTCTATCAATTGCTCGACAGTAATTTGTTTACCCGCCGTAG
The DNA here is from genome assembly GCA_902687465.1 of Secale cereale. NCBI lineage: Eukaryota > Viridiplantae > Streptophyta > Magnoliopsida > Poales > Poaceae > Secale > Secale cereale. The sequence continues at coordinate 267,449,427 of LR738710.1, forward strand.
AATATCGCTATCATGAGGGAAGCCACTAGAGAACACTATGGCCCCGGGGTATATTCTCAGCATATCAATCTACATCTACTTTACTTTTTCATCTTTTACTTTCTGTTCTTATAATCAAACATACCAAAAATATAAACTATCATCTCTATCAGATCTCACTTTCGTAAGTGGCCGTAAAGGGATTGATAACCCCTTATCGCGTTGGCTGCTAAGTTCTTATTTGTTTGTGCAGGTGCGAGGGACTCGCGCGTGGTCTCCTACTGGATTGATACCTTGGTTCTCAAAAACTGAGGGAAATACTTACGCTACTGTGTTGCATCTCCCTTTCCTCTTCGAGGGAATACAACGCAAGTTCGAGAAGTAGCATTATGCATTAGAGATAGCTGCATTCACGTTAAATAGGGCACCATCTAAATCCGTTGAGACAACACCTTATGAATTGTGGTTTGGCAAGAAACCCAAGTTGTCATTTCTTAAAGTTTGGGGTTGCGACGCTTATGTGAAAAAGCTTCAACCTGATAAGCTCGAACCCAAATCGGAGAAATGTGTCTTCATAGGATACCCAAAGGAAACTGTTCGGTACACCTTCTATCACAGATTTGAAGGCAATATATTCGTTGCTAAGAATGGATCCTTTCTAGAGAAGGAGTTTCTCTCGAAAGAAGTGAGTGGGAGGAAAGTAGAACTAGATGAGGTAATTGTACCTTCTCCCGAATTGGAAAGTAGTTCATCACAGAAATCAGCTCCAGAGATGCCTACACCAATTAGTGAGGAAGTTAATGATGATGATCATGAAACTTTGGATCAAGTTACTACCAAACCTCGTAGGTCAACCAGGGTACGTTCCGCACCAGAGTGATACGGTAACCCTGTTCTGGAAGTCATGTTACTAGACCATAACGAACCTACGATCTATGAGGAAGCGATGATGAGCCCAGATTCTGCGAAATGGCTCGAAGCCATGGAATATGAGATGGGATCCATATATGAGAACAAAGTGTGGACTTTGATTGACTTGCCCGATGATCGGCAAGCCATTGAGAATAAATGGATCTTCAAGAGGAAGACGTACACTGATGGTAGTGTTACTATCTACAAAGATCGACTTGTCACAAAAGGTTTTCGACAAGTTCAAGGAGTTGAATACGATGAGACATTCTCACCCGTAATGATACTTAAGTCTATTCAAATCATGTTAGCAATTGTCGCATTTTATGAAATCTGGCAAATGGATGACAAATCTACATTCCTTAATGGATTTCTGAAAGAAGAGTTGTATATGATGTAACCAGAAGGTTTTGTCGATCCTAAAGGTGCTAACAAAGTGTGCAAGCTCCAGCGATCCATCTATGGACTGGTGCAAGCATCTCGGAGTTGGAATATACGCTTTGATGAGGTGATCAAAGCATATAGTTTTATACAGACTTTTGGAAGAAGCGTGTATTTACAAGAAAGTGAGTGGGAGCTCTGTAGCATTTCTGATATTATATGTGGATGACATATCGTTGATTGGAAATGCTGTAGAATTTCTAGATAGCATAAAAGGATAATTGAATAAGAATTTTTCAATGAATGACCTCGGTGAAGCTTCTTACATATTGGGCACCAAGATCTATAGTGATAAATCATGACGCTTGATAAGATTTTCGAATAGTACGTACATTGATACCATTTTGAAGTAGTTCAAAATGGATCGGTCAAAGAAGGAGTTCTTGCCTGATTTGTAAGGTGTGAAGTTGAGTAAGACTCAAAGCCCGACCACGATAGAAACATATAGAGAGAATGAAAGTCATTCCTTATGCCTCAGCCATAGGTTCAATAAAGTATGCCGTGCTATGTACCAAACCTGTTATGTCCCTTGCCATGAGTTTGGCGAGGAGGTACAATAGTGATCCAGGAGTAGATCACTGGACATCGGTCAAAATTATCCTTAGTAACTGGAGGACTAAGGAAATGTTTCTCGATTATGGAGGTGATAAAGAGTTCATCGTAAAAGGTTACGCCGATGCAAGATTTGACACTAATCCAGATGAGTCTAAGTATCAATCTGGATGTGTATTGAAAGTGGGAGAAATTAGCTAGAGTAGCTCCATGCAGGGCATTGTAGACATAGAAATTCGCGAAATACATACGGATCTGAATGTGACAGACCCGTTGACTAAACTTCTCTCACAAAGCAAAACATGATCACAGCTTAGTACTCTTTGGGTGTTAATCACATGGCAATGTGAACAAGATTATTGACTCTAGTAAACCCTTTGGGTGTTGGTCACATGGCGATGTGAACTATCGGTGTTAAATCACATGGCGATGTGAACTAGATTATTGACTCTAGTGCAAGTGGGAGACTAAAGGAAATATGCCCTAGAGGCAATAATAAAGTTGTTATTTCATATTTCCTTATATCATGATAAATGTATCTTATTCATGCTAGAATTTTATTAACCGGAAACTTGATACATATGTGAATACATAGACAAAACAGAGTGTCCCTAGTATGCTTCTACTAGACTAGCTCGTTAATCAAAGATGGTTGAGTTTCCTAACCATAGACATGTGTTGTCATTTGATCAATGGGATCACATCATTAGGAGAATCATGTGATGGACAAGACCCATCCATTTGCTTAGCACTATGATCATTTAGTTTTACTACTATTGCTTTCTTCATGACTTATACATGTTCCTATGACTATGGGATTATGCAACTCCCGAATACCGGAGGAACACCTTGTGTGCTATCAAACGTCACAACGTAAATGTGTGATTATAAAGATGCTCTACAGGTGTCTCCGAAGGTGATTGTGGTGTTGGCATAGATCGAGAATAGGATTTGTCACTCCGAGTGTCGGAGAGGTATCTCTGGGCCCTCTCGGTAATACACATCGTAATAAGCCTTGCAAGCAGACGACTAATGAGTTAGTCACGAGATGATGTATTACGGAACAAGTAAAGAGACTTGTCGGTGATGAGATTGAACTAGGTATGATGATACCGACGATCGAATCTCGGGCAAGTAACATATCGATGACAAAGGGAACAACGTATGTTGTTATGCGGTTTGACCGATAAAGATCTTCATAGGGGGAGAGAGAGGGAGGCTGCCTAGGGCAGGCCGCGCGCCCCCCATGGCCTAGTCTGAATTGGACTATTGGTAGGGCGGCGTCCCCTCCTTCCTTCTCTTCTCTCCCTCCCTCCCTTCTTCTCCTAGTAGGACCAGGAAGGTTGGGTTCCTACTCCTGGTAGGAGTAGGATTGCCCCCCTTGGGCGCGCCTATAGGGGCCGGCTGGCCTCCCCCTTGCTCCTTTATATACAGGGGCAGGGGGCACCCTAGACACACAAGTTGACAACTGTTTTAGCCGTGTGCGGTGCCCCCCTCCACTGTTACACACCTCGGTCATATTGTTGCAGTGCTTAGGCGAAGCCCTGCGTCGGTAACATCATCAACACCGTCACCATGCTGTCATGCTGAAGAAACTCTCCCTCGGCCTCAACTGGATAAAGATTTCTTGGGACGTCACCGAGCTGAACGTGTGCAGATCGTGGAGGTGCCGTGCATTCGGTGCTTGATCGGTTGGATCGTTGTAGCGACCAGACCTCAAACAGTCTGATCTCCGTGCATCAGTGTCATCCCTGGATCAGTAATGCTGACACGCACGGTACTTGAAGGATTTATAACAGAGTAGCAATCACACACTTATTACATCGATAGTCCAACGATGAATTTATTAGAAATAATATGGCTGAAGGCCATCTAACACGATAACAGCGAAAGGCTTGGAAGATAAGTGAGTCCATCAACTCCAGCGGCATCACTGAGTATAGAACCACGACCTAAAAAGGGCATCTTACTCGTCGTCTGAAAAGTCTGCAACATGAAACGTTGCAGCCCGAAAAACGGGTCAGCACATGGAATATGCTGGCAAGGTAACACAAGAGATGCAATGAAAGTAAAGCTATACTATATGCAGTATGGCTGGTGGAAAGCTCTATGGTTAAGTTTTTGCGTAAAGCCAATTTTTCCCTACTCCAAAGGAATGTATTTTAATTAACTATCATGGTAGTTGAAGCATCGTTGAGAAGATAGACATCCTCTCAACCCCAATTAAAAGTAATCATTAAACCCAACAAAATTAAATTAAAGTAACATGTTGAGACGCACATGATAATCCAAGTACCAGATACTCAAGACGTCCATAACCGGGGACACGGCTAATCATGATCAGTTTGTACACTCTGCAGAGGTTTGTGCACTTTCCCCACAAGACTCGATCGCCTCCGTTTGGTTTCTCTCACTGCATGGTGTTTGAGAAACGGATGACTGAGACACAGTCTTTCCGAAGAGGTCCCCTTAACCAGATAGATAGGCCGGTACACCTACAAAAACCCAACTACATCTGCTAGCCCATCATGAAAAGGTTTCCCACAACTTACTCAACTATGCCAGAGCCCATATTGGCATGTGGCTGCACACGGAAGTTTCTAGTATGAAAAATCTCATGATCCCTTTGAGCCTGGGTGGCGGTCCAAAAGAAAAATAGGCAATCCTGGAATACCCAGATGCCTCAATCCACCCAGATGTGTATTAAAGTTGCCACCTTAAGTTGAACCATTAATTAAACAACTCACATTTGTCATGGATTTCACTCAAACCCAAACCACGTCTACGAGCATAGCATGTCCAAACAGCAAACGTAGAAGTAACTCCCAAGGGTTTGAATGTAATGTAGGTAATAGGTACTACCTCAATCTACTTCCCAATCCCACAAGTTAATTGATCCTACTCATGCAATGTGTGAGGGCTTGACTAATGCAGTGAAAACTGGGTAATTGGAAAGCATGATCAAAGTGTTACTTGCCTTGCTGATGATCCGCAAAACCTAGAGACTCAAAGTAGCAAGCGGCGCACTCCGGGTACTCTATCGCAATCAAACAAACAAGCATACAATAAGTACTTAACTAATGCACGGGTAAAACTCAAATAAGAGATCTAACCAGAAAGTTCAACTTAAGAACTCCGGTTTGCAAAAAGAATCAACTCGAAAGAAGCAACGAAACTCAAACTGCAAAAGAAACGAACTCTGAATTACTAGTTGGCCTAGAGTAAAATTTTTACAGTAGCCAAAACTTTGTTCAAGTTGATCTAACTTAAAGAGGGCTTCGAGACGAAGATCTGGGATTTTGAATCACCTGATTCCGACTCTCGAGCGAAAAGAAAAACGAAAAACAAGATCAGGGCAGAAATCTCGATCGGAATAACCGCGGATAAATACCCCGAAAAGGAAAAACGACGAACAGGCTAAGGAACGAACGTTCGCTGTCTGCGCTTAACTAACGAAAACCGTTCGTTAAAACGAACGTACGGACGAACGTCCGCTAAATAACTAAACCGACGAAAAACCGATCTAAACCAAAAACCAGATCTAGGGTTTTTACTAAAAAAACGATCGGGTCTTTCGAAAAAAACCAATGGCGGCGTATACCTCGGCGGCTCCGGCGAGGGGCGGCTCCGGCGGGGCGGCGGCCCCGGCGAGGGGCGGCGGGGTCCGGCGGCGCGGGCGGTGGCTCCGGCGGCGGTGGCTGGCGGCGCGGGCGGCGGGGTCCGGCGACGGTGGCTCACGGCGCGGCGGCGGCGTGCGGCAGCAGCGGCGGCGGGGTGCGGCAGCAGCGGCGGCGGGGTGCGGCAGCGGCAGCGGCGGCGGCTGGCGGGTGCTAGGGTTAGAGTTCGGCGCGGCGTGGGCTGAGGGCGACGGCGGGCCGGCTGCGGGTGCTTATAAAGCCCAGGAGTCCTGGGCTAATAAGACTCCTAGTCGGTTTCCCCTTTTTTTTCTAAAAGAGTCCCGGCGCAGAAAAACTAACGAAAGAAATACCAAATGGACTCCAAAATTCCCGAAATAAATTTTCACCGTCCTCTAATAATATTTAGGACAAAGTGAACATTTTTCCCGGACCTAAATGCACTTTTCAAAAACGCGTATTTTTCCTATGCAAATAAATCCGCAAATAAATCCAGAAAATTACCAAAAGTGATTTTAATATTTTTCCTCCAATATTTCTGTTATTTTGGAGAAGTCATATTATCTCTGCTCATATTTTGTATTTATAAATATTTTTAGGAGAGAAAAATAATTAGAATCACATTGTCCTCGTACCGGTATTCGAGCGAACTCAAATACGAAAACGGTAAAATTCCCAACTCTCTCCGTAGGTCCTGGAGTTGCTTAGAATTTCGAGGAACGCCACGAACAAAAATGCAAAAACATGAAATGCAATTATGATCTATGTAGAACATTCCAAATTGAAAATTTGGGATGTTACAAACCTACCCCCCCTTAGAATGAATCTCGCCCTCGCGATTCGACTTGGCTAGAGAACACGTGTGGGTGGTCCGTGCGTAGATCATCTTCTCGCTCCTAGGTGGCTTCTTCCTCGGTGTGGTGACTCCACTGAACTTTGCAAAACTTGATAACCTTACTGCGGGTAACTCTGCTCGAAAATTCGAGAATCTTAACGGGCTTCTCCTCGTAGGTCAGGTCACTGTCCAACTGAATTGCTCCCAGGGGTACTGTGTCTCTAAGCGGTATATCGGCCATCTCCGCATGACACTTTTTCAGCTGCGAAACGTGAAACACGTTGTGTACTCCTGACAATCCTTCTGGCAATTCCAACTTATAGGCAACCTCTCCCATGCGTTCCAAAACACGGTAAGGTCCTACAAATCTCGGGGCTAACTTCCCTTTAACTCCGAAACGTTTGACTCCTCGTAGAGGCGATACTCTCAAGTATGCTCTATCTCCGATCTCATAGGTTATCTCCTTACGCTTCGAGTCGGCATAACTCTTCTGCCTGGACTGAGCTACCTTCAGTCTATCTCGGATTAACTTCACCTTCTCCTCAGACTCTTTGATTAAGTCTGGTCCAAACAACTATGGGTCTCCAACTTTGTCCCACGACAACGGTGTTCGGCATCTCTTCCATACAATGCCTCGAACGGTGCCATCTTCAAACTGGCCTGGTAACTGTTGTTGTATGAGAACTCTGCGTAAGGCAAGTTGTCATCCCAACTAGATCCATAATCTAATGCGCAGGCTCTCAGCATATCCTCCAAAATCTGGTTGACTCTTTCAGTATGTCCATCTGTATGCGGGTGAAATGATGTGCTAAACTCTAGCCAGGTACCCAAAGTTTCATGTAATTGATTCCAGAACTTTGAGGTAAACTGGGTTCCTCTATCTGATATATCACTCCTCGGAACTCCATGCAGACATGCAATTCTGGTCATGTATATCTTAGCCAACTTTGCACTGGTATATGTGGTTTTCACAGGGATAAAGTGGGCTACTTTCGTCAATCGGTCTACTACTACCCTGATTGAATCATATCCTGCTTTTATCCTGGGCAATCCGGTTATAAAATCCATGCCAAGCTTCAACCACTTCCATTCGAGTATTGGCATAGGTTGTAACAATCCTGCTGGCTTCTGATGTTCTGCCTTTACTCTCTGGCATACATCACAAACTGCTACATACTCCGCGATATCCTTCTTCATACCGGTCCACCAGAAAATATCCTTCAAATCCAAATACATCTTAGTATTTCCTGGGTGAATCGAGTATGGCGAATCATGGGCCTCCTGTAAAATCAACTTCCTGATCTCCGGGTCATTGGGCACATAGATTCGATCCTCAAACCATAGGGTGTCGTGTTCATCCTCACGAAATCCTTTAGCTTTTCCTTCGCACATCTTCTCCTTTATAGCGACAATCTCCTTGTCAGCTTTCTGAGCTTCTCTGATTTTATCCATCAGGGTAGACTGGATTTCTAATGTTGCTACATAGCCTCTCGGAACTATCTCCATACATAGTTCTCATAGGTCCTCTGCTAACTCCTTTGGAAACTCCTTCATCATTAGGGTATTGACATGGCTCTTACGGCTTAGCGCATCAGCTACTACGTTAGCCTTTCCGGGATGATAATGTAATCTCATGTCATAATCCTTAATGAGTTCCAGCCATCTCCTTTGCCTAAGATTCAACTCCTTCTGAGTGAATATATACTTCAAACTCTTGTGATCCGTATATACTTCACAATGGTTTCCAATAAGAAAATGTCTCCACGTCTTCAGTGCATGCACTACGGCTGCTAATTCCAAATCGTGGGTGGCATAGTTCATCTCATGAGGTTTTAGTTGTCGTGAAGCATACGAAACAACTCTTCCTTCCTGCATAAGAACTGCTCCAAGTCCTCGACATGGAGCGTCGCAGTACACCTCATAATCCTTATGTTGATCTGGCAGAATCAACACAGGAGATGATACCAACCTTTTCTTCAATTCCTGGAAACTAGTCTCACATTCTTCTGTCCAACTGAACTTGGTGTCCTTCTTCAACAACTCCATCATTGGCTTTGCAATCTTCGAGAAATTCTCGATAAATCTCCGGTAGTATCCTGCGAGTCCAAGAAAACTCCGGATCTCTCCAACGGTCGTAGGTGCTTCCCAATTGGTCACAGTGTCCACCTTGGCGGGATCTACTGCTATTCCTTCTCCGGATATAACATGTCTGAGGAATCCGACTTCCTTCAACCAAAACTCACATTTGCTAAACTTGGCATATAACTGATGTTCTCTGAGCTTCTCCAATACCAAACGCAAATGCTCTTCATGCTCCTCTTCATCCTTCGAGAAGATCAAGATATCATCTATGAACACTATGACGAACTTATCCAAATAATCCATAAACACTTTGTTCATCAGGTTCATAAAGTATGCCGGTGCGTTTGTCATACCAAACGACATAACGGTATACTCGTACAACACATACCTAGTGGTAAAGGCCGTCTTAGGTATATCTTGCTCTCGGATCTTCAATTGATGGTACCCTGATCGCAGATCGATCTTAGAAAAGACCTTAGCTCCTTGCAATCTATCGAACAGATCGTTGATCATTGGCAGTGGGTACTTGTTCTTGATCATTACTTCATTCAATCCACAGTAATCAACAACCATTCTTAACGATCCATCCTTCTTCTCCACTAGAAGTACTGGCGAACCCCAAGGCGAAGAACTTGGGCGTATAAATCCTTTATCCAGTAACTCTCTAATCTGCTTCTTAATTTCCTCCAAATCATTTGCGGGCATCCTATATGGTCTCTTAGAAATTGGCTCGGTGCCTGGCAAAAGCTCAATCAAAAACTCTATATCTCTATCCGGTGGCATACCAGGTAACTCCTCTGGAAATACATCCGGATAATCCTTCACTACTGGCACTTCCTCCTGAACAACTCCCATGAGAGAATATACTTGAGTCCTTGTAGGCGAATGCCTAGATACATACTTAATCCTTTTTCCCTCCGGGGTGGTGAGCAAAATAGACTTACTAGCACAGTCAATGTTACCTCCATACTTTGATAGCCAATCCATACCTAATATCACATCCAATCCTTGTGACTCTAGAACTATTAGGTCAGAGGGGAAAGTATGGCGTCCTATGCTCAATGGCGTCTGAAAACATCCTTGGTGTGCCATATAATCTGCTCCAGGTGAGCTTACTAACATGGGGGTCTTAAGAACTCAGGTGGACATCCTATGTCTATTTACGAATCCCCTTGAAATATATGAATGCGATGCACCAGTATCGAAAAGAACTATTGTGGTAAAGGTCTTAACCAAAAACTTACCGACAACAGCGTCTGGTTGCTCTTCTACCTCCTCCACGGTCACGTGGTTCACTTTTCCTTTGTTGAACGGGTTGGGCTGCTTCCCGGCACTTCCATTGCCGTTCCCATTCTTAGCTTCTGGGCATTCATTAGCATAATGTCCAGTCTTCCCACACTTGTAACAAGTGACATGGCTAAAATCCCTCTTGGTGGGTGTGGACTGTGTAGGGCGGTTCTGGTTTCCATTGGCTCCATTCCCATTCCCATTACCATTGCCATTCTTGGTGCCATTGTGGTTGTGTGAGCTACTTCCTCCATGGGTATGCTGAAACTGTCCTACTGCTCTAGGGGTAAAGCGAGGCTTCTACTGAGCTCCGGAATTATACTTTTCTTGCCCATACTTCCTCTTGTGACTCTCAATCTGTTGATGCTTCCTTTCAATCATCAGGGCGCGGTCAACCAACTCCTAGTAATTGTTGAAAGTTGCCACCATCAACTGCACACTCATCTCATCATTCAGCCCTTCCATGAATTTCTCCTGCTTCTTGGCATCTGTGGCCACATCATCTAGGGCATAACGAGATAGGGTACTAAACTCATCCACGTACTGAGCCACAGTACGATTTCCTTGGCGCAAATTGCGAAACTCCTGCTTCTTCATACTCATGGCTCTAGTTGAGACGTGGGCGGTACGAAAAGCTTGCTGAAACTGATCCCAAGTCACATTGGCTACGGGGTAAGTGGCTGTGTAATTCTCCCACCATGCTGCGGCTGGTCCAGACATCTGGTGTGCGGCAAATCGCACCTTCTCAGCATCCGAGCAATTGGCGGTGGTCAAATCCCCTCCAATCTTGCGTAGCCAGTCATCGGCCACAAGTGGTTCGATGCTGCTAGCAAACACGGGTGGTTGCAACCTTAAGAAACGTGTCAGGTTGTCCACAGGTGGTGGTGGTGGTGGAGGGTTGTTGTTGTTGTTCTGGTTGTTCTGAGTGTTCTGGACAAGAAGTTGCATCAGGGTGTTCTGCTGCTGGATCAACTGAGTGAGCTCAGGGGGGAACTCGAATTCACGTCTTGGAGGCATCTGATGGGTGTAGAGGGAAGAGATTAGAATAGAATAGAGGTCTAAGAGAAATCACTACCCATATGCACATGAGACAAACACACAATCATATCACACCAATCAATTTTCAAACAAGGTCTTACAAATCTAACGATCGTTACAAAGGTGCTCTAAATCTAGTATATGGTGGTAAACTACTAGTCACAGGGTGGTCATCTAAAAATACTGATCGGCAGAGGATTTCATAATATCTGCCCCAGCTTCATCTTCATAGTCTTCATCCTTGCTATCCTCAGCTTCCGAATCTGTGTCATCTATGATGATATAATCTTCCGGTGGAATCTCCTTGGGTTATTCTTCCTCGTCTTCTTCTCCCATGAGTATCCCTAACTTCCGGGTCAAATTATCATTCTTCTCCACAAGTATCTTCACCTCCTCCTCATATCCGTCGCGTGTAGACTTGAGTTCTTCTTCTAGCTCCAAATTCCTATTTAGGGCCTTCTTCGAATCTATCATCCCTGCACACATCTGGTGCTCCTGGCGATGAATGTGGTGGTTCAACTCCTGGATGAATGCTGCAATGGACATACCCTTCCGAGTGCTGATCAAATCCCAATTCTCATCTCGGCGTCCACAAATCTGGTAGATAGTGTCCTTTAGCTCCCGCTGGTAGACTTCTCCAATCCTTCCCATAGCAATGTGGGCTGCCATACTCCTTCCTAGGCTCCATGTAGGTACATTGAAGGAAAATGCTATGAGTGAGGTGACAGGTGCGAACGTCCTTCCTGGAACTTGGGCTTGAATCAACCAACAATCCTCCTCAGGTAGAGTGGCATTGTAGGTTCCAATGGAACTTGGTAATCCAATGTTGAGGTATCTTGTGACTTCCTTCAGGTGTCGTCCAAAGGGTGTATCATCATCCGGTTGCATGAACTTGTGCTTTGCTTCCACCATCCTAAAGAATAGAAAAGATGAGGAGTCAGAAGAGAGAAGAGTGAATAGTGTTCTAGGGCTTGTCTTAGTGGTCGTGTCCTACAGTCAGCGTGTGCTATGATACCATCTTGTAGCGACCAGACCTCAAACAGTCTGATCTCCGTGCATCAGTGTCATCCCTGGATCAGTAATGCTGACACGCACGGTACTTGAAGGATTTATAACAGAGTAGCAATCACACACTTATTACATCGATAGTCCAACGATGAATTTATTAGAAATAATATGGCTGAAGGACATCTAACACGATAACAGCGGAAGGCTTGGAAGATAAGGGAGCCCATCAACTCCAGCGGCATCACTGAGTATAGAACCACGACCTAAAAACGGGTCAGCACATGGAATATGCTGGCAAGGTAACACAAGAGATGCAATGAAAGTAAAGCTATACAATATGCAGTATGGCTGGTGGAAAGCTCTATGGTTAAGTTTTTGCGTAAAGCCAATTTTTTCCTACTCCAAAGGAATGTATTTTAATTAACTATCATGGTAGTTGAAACATCGTTGAGAAGATAGACATCCTCTCAACCCCAATTAAAAGTAATCATTAAATCCAACAAAATTAAATTAAAGTAACATGTTGAGATGCACATGATAATCCAAGTACCAGATACTCAAGACGTCCATAACCGGGGACACGGCTAATCATGATCAGTTTGTACACTCTGCAGAGGTTTGTGCACTTTCCCCACAAGACTCGATCGCCTCCGTTTGGTTTCTCGCACTGCATGGTGTTTGAGAAACGGATGACCGAGACACAGTCTTTCCGAAGAGGTCCCCTTAACCAGATAGATAGGTCGGTACACCTACAAAAACCCAACTACATCTGCTAGCCCATCATGGAAAGGTTTCCCACAACTTACTCAACTATGCCAGAGCCCATATTGGCATGTGGCTGCACACGGAAGTTTCTAGTATGAAAAATCTCATGATCCCTTTGAGCCTGGGTGGTGGTCCAAAAGAAAAACAGGCAATCCTGGAATACCCAGATGCCTCAATCCACCCAGATGTGTATTAAATTTGCCACCTTAAGTTGAACCATTAATTAAACAACTCACATCTGTCATGGATTTCACTCAAACCCAAACCACGTCTACGAGCATAGCATGTCCTAACAGCAAACGTAGAAGTAACTCCCAAGGGTTTGAATGTAATGCAGGTAATAGGTACTACCTCATTCTACTTCCCAATCCCACAAGTTAATTGATCCTACTCATGCAATGTGTGAGGGTTTGACTAATGCAATGAAAACTGGGTAATTGGAAAGCATGATCAAAGTGTTACTTGCCTTGCTGATGATCCGCAAAACCTAGAGACTCAAAGTAGCAAGCGGCGCACTCCGGGTACGCTATCGCAATCAAACAAACAAGCATATAATAAGTACTTAACTAATGCACGGGTAAAACTCAAATAAGATATCTAACCAGAAAGTTCAACTTAAGAACTCCGGTTTGCAAAAAGAATCAACTCGAAAGAAGCAACGAAACTCAAACTGCAAAAGAAACGAACTCCGAATTACTAGTTGGCCTAAAGTCAAATTTTACAATAGCCAAAACTTTGTTCAAGTTGATCTAATGTAAAGAGGGCTTCGAGACGAAGATCTCGGATTTTGAATCACCTGATTCAGACTCTCGAGTGAAAAGAAAAACGAAAAACAATATCAGGGCAGAAATCACGATCGGAATAACCGCGGATAAATACCCCGAAAAGGAAAAACGACGAACAGGCTAACGAACGAACGTTCGCTGTCTGCGGTTAACTAACGAAAACTGTTCGTTAAAACGAACGTACGGACGAACGTCCGCTAAATAACTAAACCGACGAAAAACCGATCTAAACCCAAAAAACCAGATCTGGGGTTTTTCCTTAAAAAACGATCGGGTCTTTCGAAAAAAACCGATGGCGGCGTATACCTCGGCGGCTCCGGCGAGGGGTGGCTCCGGCGGGGCGGCGGCTCTGGCGAGGGGCGACGGGGTCCGGCGGCGCGGGCGGTGGCTCGCGGCACGGGCGGCGGGGTCCGGCGGCGGTGGTTGGCGGCGTGGCGGCGGCGTGCGGCAGCAGCGGCGGCGGGGTGCGGCAGCGGCGGCGGCGGCGGCGGCTGGTGGGCGCTAGGGTTAGGGTTCGGCGCGGCGTCGGCTGAGGGCGACGGCAGGCCGGCTGCGGGTGCTTATAAAGCCCAGGAGTCCTGGGCTAATAAGACTCCTAGTCGGTTTTCCCCTTTTTTTTTTCTAAAAGAGTCCCGGCGCAGAAAAACTAACGAAAGAAATACCAAATGGACTCCAAAATTCCCGAAATAAATTTTCACCGTCCTCTAATAATATTTAGGACAAAGTGAACATTTTTCCCGGACCTAAATGCACTTTTGAAAAACGCGTATTTTTCCTATGCAAATAAATCCGCAAATAAATCCAGAAAATTACCAAAAGTGATTTTAATATTTTTCCTCCAATATTTCTGTTATTTTGGAGAAGTCATATTATCTCTGCTCATATTTTGTATTTAGAAATATTTTTAGGAGAGAAAAATAATTAGAATCACACTGTCATCGTACCAGTATTTGAGCGAACTCAAATACGAAAACGGTAAAATTCCCAACTCTCTCCGTAGGTCCTGGAGTTGCTTAGAATTTCGAGGAACGCCACGAACAAAAATGCAAAAACATGAAATGCAATTATGATCTATGTATAACATTCCAAATTGAAAATTTGGGATGTTACAATCACGAAGACATTCGACTACATCAATCGCGTTACTAAACGCTTCCTCTTTCGGTCTACGAGGGTATGTGGACACACTCTCCCGCTCGTTGCTATGCTTCTCCTAGATAGATCTTGCGTGATCGTAGGATTTTATTTGAAATACTACGTTCCCCAACATAGCCTCGTGAGGACCACTGGCAGGGCCAGCCTCATGACGGCCCCTGGAGGGATCAGCCTCGCGAGGATCGCCCTCAGGGCAACACGGGCCCTCCTCCTATGCCACCGTCCCCAAGAAGGAATGACGACCACCGCCAAGATGATGGGACTGGGGGCGTCCAAGAGCCTCGCGCCATTGCCTGCATCTTGGGCGGCGCTCAGGCCCCTGCCTCTCATCGCGTCTTCAAGAAGTTCACTCGCGAGGTGAACGCGGCCCTCCCCAAGTGCGCAGCAACTGCCGGTGCACTCCCGATGCTCTGCTCTCCCACCATCAGCAATGTCCTCGTCACCAAGTGATACGTGTCCAACGTATCTATAATTTTTTATTGTTCCATGCTATTATATATTCTGTTTTGGATGTTTAATGAGCTTTATTATACACTTTTATATTATTTTTGGGACTAACCTACTAACCCAAGGCCCAGTGCAAATTGTTGTTGTTTTTGCCTATTTCAGTGTTTCGCAAAATAGGACTATCAAACGGAGTCCAAATGGAAAGAAACCTTCGGGAGAGTTATTTTTGGAACGATATCAACACAGATGACTTGGAGTACACGCCAGGAAGCAAGAGAGGCGGCCACGGCCCCTGTGGCTCCCCTGACGTGCCTCTTTAGCCTATATATACTCCCATACCCTGAAAACATCGAGGATGCCAACGAAACCCTAATTCCACCGCCGTAACCTTCTGTACCCGTGAGATCCCATCTTGGGGCCTATTCCGGAGCTCCGCCGGAGGGGGCATCGATCACGGAGGGCTTCTACATCAACACCATAGCCTCTCCGATGAGTTGTGAGTAGTTTACTACAGACCTTCGGGTCCATAGTTATTAGGTAGATGGCTTCTTCTCTCTCTTTGGATCTCGATACCAAGTTCTCCTCGATCTTCGAGGAGATCTATTCGATGTAATCTTTTTGCGGTGTGTTTGTCGAGATCCGATGAATTGTGGTTTACGATCAAGATTATCTATGAACAATATTGGATTCTTTTCTGAAATCTTTTATGTATGATTTAAATATCCTTGCAAGTCTCTTTGGATTATCAGTTTGGTTTGGCCTACTAGATCTATAGTTCTTGCAATGGGAGAAGTGCTTGGCTTTGGGTTCAATCTTGTGGTGTCCTTTCCCAGTGACAGAAGGGGCAGCAAGGCACGTATTGTATTGTTGCCATCGAGGATAAAAATATGGGGTTTATATCATATTACTTGAGTTTATCCCTCTACATCATGTCATCTTGCTTAAGGCGTTACTCTGTTCTTATGAACTTAATACTCTAGATGCATGTTGGATAGCGGTCGATGTGTGGAGTAATAGTAGTTGATGCAGAATCATTTCGGTCTACTTGTCACGGACGTGATGCCTATATACAATGATCATGCCTATATATTCTCATAACTATGTGCTTTTCTATCAATTGCTCGACAGTAATTTGTTCACCCACCGTAGAAATATGCCCCCGGGTCTATTCTCATCATATTAATCTTCCATCAACTATTTACTTTACTTTGCATTATTTACTTTCAATCTCTATACCAAAAATACTAAAAATATTATATTATCATATCTATCAGATCTCACTTTTGTAAGTGACCGAGAAGGGATTGACAACCCCTTTTATCGTGCTGGCTGCAAGATTCTTATTTGTTTGTGCGTGGTCTCGTACTGGATTGATACCTTGGTTCTCAAAAACTGAGGGAAATACTTACGCTACTGTGCTGCATCACCCTTTCCTCTTTGAGGGAATACAACGCAAGCTCGAGAAGTAGCACCAAGTCACTGATCGATGGCGGTGCAGGGCTCAACATCTTCTCCGTCGAGACATTTGACACGCTCCAAGTTCCATATGACCAGCTCGAGCCAACCAAGCCTTTCTCAGGAGTGATTGATGGCTCCACAGTCCCCATTGGGCAGATCTGTCTCCCTGTCACCTTCGACCGACACAAAAACTACCACACCGAGCTCATCGACTTCGACGTTGCTCACATTCGTCTCCCGTACAACGCCATCCTTGGGTATCCGGCCCTGGCCAAGTTCATGGCGGCGACTCACCATGGCTACAATGTCCTCAAAATGCCGAGAAGTGGCGACATCATCACGGTCGCCTGCGACGAGAAGGATGCGGTGTGCTCCCTTGAGCGCGCCTACCAAGCTACGGCGATCGAGAACTCAGATGGCGAGGCGCCATCCACCCCCCTGAGGTCATCCCCAAGAAGAAGAAGAAGAAGCACCTACTCCACCAAGGATCTCATGAGGATGGGGCATCCGATGATCGTTCCTCAGGACCTGCACCCACTACTGGGGCGCCTTCCTCCCTTGCATAGGAAGGAGCGCCTGGTGCCCCTCTCAGGTTGGGCTCGGGGGCCATCATCACGAGGGAGGCATTCGGGCACCACGTGGAGGCGTGCTTCGACGCACGCTTCCGCAGGCAGGGCGCAAGGCGCTAGGCGCTCAGGAATTCATCACCCAGGCAATCATGGAACTTCAGGAGGCGTGGGCCATGCGTGGCCAGCGTTGCACCGTGCAACCCAGTCCAGCTGCTGCCCCGGACGTGGGTGATGAGCTGCGCGTCTGCGTCAACATCCCAGGGCTCAACACAGCCACATCTCAGGAGCTCTTCTGGCCGTCCCACATCGGCCGGTGCGGAGGCCCCCCTCACAGCTACGTTCGCATGCCCTTCGGCCTGCTGAACGCGGCTACCTTGCACCAGCGGCACATGCAGGGCATCCTGGCAACTCACGAGGCCAGGCACCAGGGGATCCTAACGGAGGAGGCGTCGATCCTTTGCGAGCTTCCTGGGCCTCGGGAGCCTCGCAAGGCCCAGGAGCCAGACGACTCGTGAGGGGCGACATCTGCAACATGCATCCTCAACTGCCCCAACTCTTCTTTAGGAACAATGCGAGGTGACTTTTTGGTTTGTTCAATTGAAGGTGCCCCTCGGGCAGCATCATCCTCAAACTGTTGGGCCAGCCCTACGGCAGCGCTTTGGTTTATGTACTCCAGACTGGTATGCATGCCTATGCTACCATGGTTATCCAACGTTGCCTCTGTTGTCTCGTTACCCGTGGAGCCGCTCCTCGCGGCCCTCGCGCATCGCTAACCTGCCTATTGCTCATCCCGCAACGGGGGCTACATCGGCACGGTGCCTGTGCTCGGGCCTGTCCCTGCAGCACTGATAAATCTGAGAGAGCAAGCTCTAGCTCGCGGCAAGCCCCGCACACGTCACCTCACCAGGTCCTCGGTGCCTTCATCTTCTTGCGGAAAGATCACCGGCGGAGCAGCAAGCACGGCTATGTTTTCTTTTTTCCTTCGTCTAACTCGCGGGGATCTACGGAGTCGGGATCACGGGCGGCCTCGCCAGCACCTCAAGTTGCAACCCCCTCAAGGCCAGCCACTCCTTCTCTATGCAAATCGCTTGCACGTTAAAGGGGGAGGCCCTGAGCAACGCGCCTCAGGGACTCCTACCGGCTCTCGAGCCCTCACCTCCTGGCCATGACCACAACATCGCGACCTGGCATACAAGCGGCAGCTGAGCCTCGCTCGAGGGCTGGGACCCGAGGACGTAGAGCACCTAGATGAGCGGGGGAGAAGGAGTTGTCGCAGGCCTGGAAGCGCCGCCGACACCAAGGCATGGCCATTCGTCGCGTCGAAGGCTGCCTTCACAACAAAGGATCCACCACAGGGCCGCCAAGATAAGTCACTGAAGGAAATATGCCCTAGAGGCAATAATAAAGTTGTTATTTATATTTCCTTATATCATGATAAATGTTTGTTATTCATGCTAGAATTGTATTAACTGGAAACTTAGTACATGTGTGAATACATAGACAAAACAGAGTGTCCCTAGTATGCCTCTACTAGACTAGCTCATTGATCAAAGATGGTTATGTTTCCTAACCATAGACATGAGTTGTCATTTGATCAACGGGATCACATCATTAGGAGAATGATGTGATGGACAAGACCCATCCATTAGCTTAGCACTATGATCGTTTAGTTTTACTGTTATTGCTTTCTTCATGACTTATACATGTTCCTATGACTATGAGATTATGCAACTCCCGAATACCGTAGGAACACCATGTGTGCTATCAAACGTCACAACGTAACTGGGTGATCATAAAGATGCTCTACAGGTGTCTCCGAAAGTGTTCGTGGTGTTGGCATAGATCAAGACTAGGATTTGTCACTCCGAGTGTCGGAGAGGTATCTCCGGGCCCTCTCGGTAATGCACATCATAATAAGCCTTGCAAGCAAAAGACTAATGAGTTAGTCACGAGATGATGTATTACGGAACGAGTAAAGAGACTTGCCGGTAACGAGATTGAACTAGGTATAGAGATACCGACGATCGAATCTTGGGCAAGTAACATACCAATGACAAAAGGAACAACGTATGTTGTTATGCGGTTTGACCGATAAAGATCTTCGTAGAATATGTAGGAGCCAATATGAGCATCCAGGTTCCCCTATTGGTTATTGACCGGAGATGAGTCTCGGTCATGTCTACATAGTTCTCGAACCCGTAGGGTCCGCACGCTTAACGTTTGATGACAATCGGTATTATGAGTTTATGAGCTTTGATGAGACCGGGGACATGACGAGGAGTCTCGAAATGGTCGAGACGTAAAGATCGATATATTGGACGACTATATTCGGACATCGGAAAGGTTTCGAGTGATTCGGGTATTTTTCGGAGTATATGGGCCTTATTGGGCCATACGGGAATAGAGGAGAAAGGCCAAAAGGAAGGAGGCGCGCGCCCCCCCTCTGGTTCGAATTGGACAAGGGGTGCAGCCCCCTTTTCCTTCTCCCTCTCCACCTCTTTCCTTCTCTCCTACTCCGAAAAGGAAAGGGGAATCCTACTAGGACTTGGGAGTCCTAGTAGGACTCCCCACACTTGGCGCGCCCCCTCTAGGGCCGGCCTCTCTCTTGCTCCTTTATATACGAGGGCAGGGGGCACCCTAGGACACACAAGTTTAATTCTTTTAGCCGTGTGCGGTGCCCCCTCCATAGAAACACACCTCGGTCATACCGTTGCAGTGCTTAGGCGAAGCCCTGCGCAGGTAGATACATCATATCTGTCACCACGCCGTCGTGCTGACGAAACTCTCCCGTTAAGCTCAACTGGATCAAGAGCTCGTGGGACGTCATCAAGCTGAACGTGTGCTGAACGCGGAGGTGTCGTACGTTCGATGCTTGATCGGTTGGATCGCGAAGAAGTTTGACTACATCAACCGCGTCACTTGATGCTTCCGCTTCCGGTCTACGAGGGTACGTAGACACACTCTCCCCTCTCGTTGCTATGCATCTAGTAGATAGATCTTGCGTGATCGTAGGAAAATTTTGAAAATACTACGTTCCCCAACAGTGGCATCATGAGCCAGGTCTATGCGTAGATGATATGCACGAGTAGAACAAAATGAGTTGTGGGCGATACTAGTCATACTGCTTACCAGCATGTCATACTTTGCTTCGGCGGTATTGTGAGATGAAGCGGCCCGGACCGACATTACGCGTACGCTTACGCGAGACTGGTTTCACCGTTATGAGCACTCGTTGCTTAAAGGTGACTGACGGGTGTCTGTCTCTCTCACTTTAGCTGAATCAAGTGTGGCTACGCCCGGTCCTTGTGAAGGTTAAAACAGCACATACTTGACGAAACATCGTTGTGGTTTTGTATGCGTAGGTAAGAACGGATCTTGCTAAGCCCATAGCAGCCACGTAAAACTTGCAACAACAAAGTAGAGGACGTCTAACTTGTTTTTGCAGGGCATGTTGTGATGTGATATGGTCAAGACATGATGAGATATACGGTTTTGTATGAGATGATCATGTTTTGTAAAGTTATCGGCAACTGGCAGGAGCCATATGGTTGTCGCTTTGTTGTATGAAATGCAATTGCCATGTAATTGCTTTACTTTATCACTAAGCGGTAGCGATAGTCGTAGAAGCAATAGTTGGCGAGACGACAACGATGCTACGATGGAGATCAAGGTGTCACGCCGGTGACGAAGGTGATCATGACGGTGCTTTGGAGATGGAGATCAAAAGCACAAGATGATGATGGCCATATCATGTCACATATTTTGATTGCATGTGATGTTTATCTTATTTTGCTTAGTTCGACGGTAGCATTATAAGATGATCCCTTACTAAATTTCAAGGTATAAGTGTTCTCCCTGAGTATGTACCGTTGCGAAAGTTCGTCGTGCCGAGACACCACGTGATGATCGGGTGTGATAAGCTCTACGTTCAAATACAACGGGTGTAAGCCAGTTTTGCACACGCAGAATACTCGGGTTAAACTTGACGAGCCTAGCATATGCAGATATGGCCTCGGAACACTGGAGACCGAAAGGTCGAGCGTGAATCATATAGTAGATATGATCAACATAAGATGTTCACCATTGAAACTACTCCATCTCACGTGAT
The DNA here is from genome assembly GCA_902687465.1 of Secale cereale. Classification (NCBI taxonomy): domain Eukaryota; kingdom Viridiplantae; phylum Streptophyta; class Magnoliopsida; order Poales; family Poaceae; genus Secale; species Secale cereale. Next base: position 267,470,480 of record LR738710.1, read on the forward strand.
GATCGGACATGGTTTAGTTGATTTGGATCACGTGATCATTTAGATGACTAGAGGGATGTCTATCTAAGTGGGAATTCTTAAGTAATATGATTAAATTGAACTTTAATTTATCATGAACTTAGTCCTCGTAGTATTAGCATATCTATGTTGTAGATCAATAGCTCACGATGTTGCTCCCCGTTTATTTTTTATATGTTCCTAGAGAAAACTAAGTTGAAAGATGTTAGTAGCAATGATGCGGAATTGTTCCGTGATCCGAGGATTATCCTCATTGCTGCACAGAGAATTATGTCCTTGATGCACCGCTAGGTGACAGACCTATTGCAGGAGCAGATGTAGACGTTATGAACGTTTTGACAAAAGCTCGGTATGATGACTACTTGATAGTTTAAGTGCACCATGCTTTACGGCTTAGAACCGGGACTTCAAAAACGTTTTGAACGCCACGGAGCATATAAGATGTTCCAAGAGTTGAAATTAGTATTTCATACTCATGCCCGTGTCGAGAGGTATAAGACTTCTGACAGTACTTTGCCTACAAGATGGAGGAGAATAGCTCAACCAGCGAGCATGTGCTCAGATTGTCTGGGTACTACAATTACTTGAATCAAGTGGGAGTTAATCTTCCAGATAAGATAGTAATTGACAAAGTTCTCTAGTCACTATCACCAAGTTAGTAGAACTTCGTGATGAACTATAATATGCAAGGGATGACGAAAGGAATTCCCGAGCTCTTCGCGATGCTGAAGTCGGCGAAGATAGAAATCATGAAAAATCATCAAGTGTTGATGGTTAACAAGACCACTTGTTTCAAGTAAAGGGCAAAGGGATAGAAGGGGAACTTCAAGAAGAATGACAAGCAAGTTGCCACTCCCATGAAGAAACCCAAAGCTAAAACTCAAGCCTGAAACTAAGTGCTTCTACTGCAAAGGAAATGGTCACTAGAAGTGGAACTGCCCTAGATACTTGGCGGATAAGACGGATGGCAAAGTGAACAAAGGTATATTTTGATATACAGATTATTGATGTGTACTTTACTAGTGTTCATAGTAACCCCTGGGTATTTGATACCGGTTCAGTTGCTAAAATTAGTAACTCGAAACGGGAATTGCAGAATGAACAGAGACTAGTTAAAGGTGAAGTGACGATGTGTGTTGGAAGTGGTTCCAAGATTGATATGATCATCATCGCACACTCCCTATACTTTCGGGATTAGTGTAAAACCTAAATAAATGTTATTTGGCATTTGCGTTGAGCATGAATATGATTTGATCATATTTGTTGCAATACGATTATTCATTTAAAGTCATAGAATAATTGTTATTCTGTTTACATGAATAAAACCTTCGATGGTCATACACCCAATGAAAATAGTTTGTTGGATCTCGATCGTGGTGATACACATATTCATAGTATTGAAGTCAAAAAATGCAAGGTTAATAATGATAGTGCAACTTATTTGTGGCACTGCCGTTTAGGTCATAATGGTGTAAAGCGCATGAAGAAACTCCATAGTGATGGACTTTTGGAATCACTTGATTATGAATCACTTGGTGCTTGCGAACCATGCCTCATGGGCAAGATGACTAAAACTCCGTTCTCCGGAACAATGGAGCAAGCAACAGATTAATTGGAGATCATACATACAGATGTATGTGGACCAATGAGTCTTGAAGCTCGTGGCGGGTATCGTTATTTTCTGACCTTCACTGATGATTTGAGCAGATATGGGTATATCTACTTAATGAAGCACAAGTCTGAAACATTTGAAAAGTTCAAAGAATTTCAGAGTGAAGTGGAGAATCATCATAACAAGAAAATAAGAGTTTCTACGATATGATCGTAGAGGTAAAATATTTGAGTTAGCGAGTTTGGCCTTCAGTAAAAACAATGTGAAATAGTTTCACTACTCACGCCACCTGGAACACCACAGTGTAATGGTGTGTCCGACGTCATAACCGTACTTTATTAGATATGGTGCGACCAATGATGTCTCTTACCGATCTACCACTATCGCTTTTGGGGTTATGCATTAGAGACAACTACATTCACGTTAAATAGGGCACCATCTAAATCCATGGAGATGACACCGTATGAACTATGGTTCGAGAGAAACCTAAGATGTCATTGCTTTAAGTTTGGGACTGCGATGCTTATGTGAAAAGTTTCAACATGATAAGCTCGAACCCAAATCGGAGAAGTAAATCTTCATAGGATACCCAAAAGAAATTATTGGGTACACCTTCTATCACAGATCCGAAGGCAAGTTCTTTGTTGCTAAGAGTGGATCCTTTCTAGAGAAGGAGTTTCTCTCGAAAGAAGTGAATGGGAGGAAAGTAGAACTTGATGAGGTAATTGTACCTTCTCCCGAATTGGAAAGTGGAACATCACAGAAACTAGTTCCAGTGATTCCTACACCAATTAGTGAGGAAGATAATGATGATGATCATGAAACTTCAGATCAAGTTTTTGCTGAACTTCGTAGGTCAACCAAAGTTCGTTCCGCATCACAGTGGTACGGCAACCCGGTTCTGGAAGTCATGTTACTGGACCATGATGAACCTACGAACTATGAGGAAGCGATGATGAGCCCAGATTCTGCAAAATGGCTTGAGGCCATGAAATCCGAGATGGGATCCATGTATGAGAACAAAGTGTGGACTTTGGTTGACTTGCCCGATGATCGGCAAGCCATAAAAAATAAATGGATCTTCAAGAGGAAGACTGACGCTGACGGTAATGTTACTGTTTACAAAGCTCGACTTGTTGCGAAAGTTTTTCAACAAGTTCAAGGAGTTGACTACGATGAGACTTTCTTACCCGTAGCGATGCTTAAGTCTGTCCGAATCATGTTAGCAATTGCCGCATTTTATGAAATCTGGCAAATGGATAAAACACTGCATTCTTTAATGGATTTATTAAAGAAGACTTGTATATGATGCAACCATAAGGTTTTGTCAATCCTAAAGGTGCTAACAAAATGTGCAAGCTCCAGCGATCCATCTATGGACTGGTGCAAGCATCTCGGAGTTGGAATATACACTTTGATAAGTTGATCAAAGCATATAGATTTGTACAGACTTGCGGTGAAGCCTGTATTTACAAGAAGTGAGTGGGAGCACTACAACCTTTCTGATAAGTATATGTGGATAACATATTGTCGATCGGAAATGATGTAGAATTTTCTGGAAAGCATAAAGGAGTGTTTGAAAGGAGTTTTTCAAAGAAAGACCTTGGTGAAGCTGCTTACATATTGGGCATCAAGATCTATAGAGATAGATCAAGAAGCTTGATAAGACTTCCGATGAGTACATACCTTGATAAGATTTTGAAGTAGTTCAAAATGGATCAGTCAAAGAAGGAGTTCTTGCCTGACTTGTAAGGTGTGAAGTTGAGTAAGACTCAAAGCCAGACCACGGCAGAAAAATATAGAGAGAATGAAAGTCATTCCCTATGCCTCAGCCATAGGTTCTATAAAGTATGCCATGCTGTGTACCAAACATGTTGTGTACCTTGCCATGAGTTTGTCAAGGGGGTACAATAGTGATCCAGGAGTAGATCAATGTACAGCGGTCAAAATTATCCTTAGTAACTGGATGACTAAGGAAATGTTTCTCGATTATGGAGGTGATAAAGAGTTCGTCGTAAAGGGTTACGCCGATGCAAGTTTTGACACTAAATCCAGATGACTCTAAGTATCAATCTGGATGCGTATTGAAAGTGGGAGCAATTAGCTAGAGTAGCTCTATGCAGAGCATTGTAGACATAGAAATTTGCGAAATACATATGGATCTGAATGTGACAGACCCGTTGACTAAACTTCTCTCACAAGCAAAACATGATCACACCTTATTACTCTTGGGTATTAATCACATAGCGATGTGAACTAGATTATTGACTCTAGTAAACCCTTTGGGTGTTGGTCACATGGCGATGTGAACTATGGGTGTTATTCACATAACGATGTGAACTATCGATATTAAATCACATGGCGATGTGAGCTAGATTATTGACTCTAGTGCAAGTGGGAGACTGAAGGAAATATGCCCTAGAGGCAATAATAAAGTTGTTATTTATATTTCCTTATATCATGATAAATGTTTGTTATTCATGCTAGAATTGTATTAACCGGAAAATTAGTACATGTGTGAATACATAGACAAAACAGAGTGTCCCTAATATGCCTCTACTAGACTAGCTCATTGATCAAAGATGGTTATGTTTCCTAACCATAGACATGAGTTGTCATTTGATCAACGGGATCACATCATTAGGAGAATGATGTGATGGACAAGACCCATCCGTTAGCTTAGCACTATGATCATTTAGTTTTACTGCTATTGCTTTCTTCATGACTTATACATGTTCCTATGAGTATGAGATTATGCAACTCCCGAATACCGTATGAACACCTTGTGTGCTATCAAACATCACAACGTAACTGGGTGATCATAAAGATGCTCTACAGGTGTCTTCGAAAGTGTTCGTGGTGTTCGCATAGATCAAGACTAGGATTTGTCACTCCGAGTGTCGGAGAGGTATCTCTGGGCCCTCTCGGTAATGCACATCATAATAAGCCTTGCAAGCAAAAGACTAATGAGTTAGTCACGAGATGATGTATTACGGAACGAGTAAAGAGACTTTTCGGTAACGAGATTGAACTAGGTATAGAGATACCGACGATCGAATCTCGGGCAAGTAACATACCAATGACAAAAGGAATAACGTATGTTGTTATGCGGTTTGACCGATAAAGATCTTCGTAGAATATGTAGGAGCCAATATGAGCATCCAGGTTCCGCTATTGGTTATTGACCGGAGATGAGTCTCGGTCATGTCTACATAGTTCTCGAACCCGTAGGGTCCGCACGCTTAACGTTTGATGACGATCGGTATTATGAGTTTTGATGTACCGAAGGAGTTCGGAGTCCCGGATGAGATCGGGGACATGATGAGGAGTCTCGAAATGGTCGAGACGTAAAGATCGATATATTGGACGACTATATTCGGACATCGAAAAGGTTTCGAGTGATTCGGATATTTTTCGGAGTATATGGGCCTTATTGGGCCATACGGGAATAGAGGAGAAAGGACAAAAGGAAGGAGGCGCGCGCCCCCCCTCTGGTCCGAATTGGACAAGGGGTGCAGCCCCCTTTTCCTTCGCCCTCTCCACCTCTTTCCTTCTCTCCTACTCCGAAAAGGAAAGGGGAATCCTACTAGGACTTGGGAGTCCTAGTAGGACTCCCCACACTTGGCGCGCCCCCTCTAGGGCCGGCCTCTCTCTTGCTCCTTTATATACGAGGGCAGGGGGCACCCTAGGACACACAAGTTTAATTCTTTTAGCCGTGTGCGGTGCCCCCCTCCATAGAAACACACCTCGGTCATACCGTTGCAGTGCTTAGGCGAAGCCCTGCGCAGGTAGATACATCATATCCGTCACCACGCCGTCGTGCTGACGAAACTCTCCCGTGAAGCTCAACTGGATCAAGAACTCGTGGGACGTCATCAAGCTGAACGTGTGCTGAACGCGGAGGTGCCGTACGTTCGATGCTTGATCGGTTGGATCGCGAAGAAGTTCGACTACATCAACCGCGTCACTTGACGCTTCCGCTTCCGGTCTACGAGGGTACGTAGACACACTCTCCCCTCTCGTTGCTATGCATCTAGTAGATAGATCTTGCGTGACCGTAGGAAAATTTTGAAAATACTATGTTCCCCAACAGTCACCCCATACACGCAGGCCTGAACGTTACGACTAGTGTTATGCCACTCACAATCTCGCCTAGGAAAGGGTGCCTCCCTTCGGCCTGTCGGAAGTTGCTTGCGCACCAAAGGGGACCCCCTGAGCATCGCGCCTCGGGGGCTCTTACCGGACCTCAGGCCGCTCACCTCCTGGACTTGACCACGGCATCGCGACCTGGCATACCAGCGACTGCTGAAGCTTGCCTCGGGGCTAGGTCCTGTCGACGTAGAGCACTAAGCTACCACAAGAACGAAAGAGGGAATTGTGCCAAGGCGGGGGACGCGATCGCAGCACCGGTTCGGGAATAATGACATCAAGGAAAAAGAATCACATTTTTTACATACCCCCATGGGGCTCGTCACGGTTTGGTGCAGGAATAAAAAGGAAAGAAGAACCCCTGAAGAGGCGCGGACCCAACGACATCACCGACGGCGCCGGGATGATGCTGCCGCGGTACGGGCACGGCGGCTCATAGCTAGCGTCGCTACTCGAGTCCGAAGAAGCACTGCTGCTGCCGGAGGAGTCGCAGACAAGGCCAAGGGCAAGTTCATTGCCAGTGGCCTCGCTATCCTGGCCGCTTCCCCGAGGGCAGCACTCCAGGCACGGGTCGTCCTCGTGCGAAAACCTTGAAGGAGAGCGTCGAAGCTCCATCATACTCGAAGTGGATGGCGAGAGCCCCCTCCGAGCGGTAGGTGCGGGTGACCTCGCCCCATCCACGAGTCATGAAGACTTCACCGAAGTTGACGACCCCGACCTCCGCTTCAGAAGCCTGGCTGCAACACTCTGCGTGTTGCAGCCATAACTCGACGGGCCCCCGCGTCGGCACCTCCACTGCGAAGAACCGCGGGAGTCAAATCCATGTGCTTGGTGGCATGGCCACCCAGACCACGAACTCACGGGCGGTGCCCTCGGCGTGAGCCCCCTTCTCTGCGGCGGAGAACCTCCTCGCCGGTGCCATGGACACTGCGGCAAGACAGTCGGACGAGGAAGAAGAAGGAGGAGCAAGCAGCGAGAAGATGGAGATAAGCAGGGGCTTCGCCCCCCCCCATTTATAGCCAGAGGGAGGCCAACCTCCGGCCTCCCATGATTCCAGGTAATGATGGTTTTTCTGCATGCAGCAGGCAGTCGTCAAGTCGAACGGTTGCCGAGGCTACGTGGGGTAGTGGAGACGCCCACGGCCCATCAAGCGCCATGGCCCGCAGGCGATTGGGGCTTGCGGCGCTTCGCCTCGAAGCCAAGTCCAAGCGCGCCTTGGGCCCGGGGGCTACTGCCGGCGTTCTGGGAACCAGGGTACCCAGACTTGCCTGCCTGCGGCCCACCGCGTGGCTCCACCAACGGCCTGGTACGTCCCATCTTCTATATCGACAAGACAAGACCCTCACGAGGAGGGCGACGCCAAGACCTTCGAAGGAAGCGGCCTCCTTAGACAGCCTCTTGGGGAGCGGAGTTTCCTATGCAAGCACCCACCTCATGAGGATCAAGTGACGCAAGCCATGACGGCCAAGACCAGGCGGGCGCCAGCGGGCACATAGTAGCATGTTTCCACTTTGGGCTAAGAAGGCAAGACGGTCGTCATCGCCGAGCCCACCACGGCGTCACGACCAGAAGCTTTGCAGGCGAAGACCACCTTTCGTCAGGATAAGATGTACTTCTTGTCCCCTTTCAAATTGGCTGTTGTGGAATCCCTTCCCGCCTTCACTTTCAGGGAAGAGGACCAATGCCACTACAAATACATCATAGCCACCATCGTAGGGACGGGTCCGAGGATCGAAACCCAGAACCCTCGGTGACTCACGCTCATCCAAGAATAGACCTCCTGAGGCTGTTCTTCCCCTTGTACTAGTTCATCCACAACACTCTGAGAGGCTAATCCACCATAAAGCAGGAGTAGGGTCTTACACCGCAAGATGGCCCGAACCTGGGTAAACTATTGTGTCCCTTGTCTTTCTTGTTCATCGAGCTAGGCTACGAGATCGACGACTTAGTAGGCGAGAGAGGTTGAGTTCTTCGCACACGCCCCAGAGTTTGAACCTTCTTGGGGTCTGCGGAGCCCTGAATCTGACAGAGCAGGTAATTAATGTTGACGCCTCCTTTTCTGTTGGTGAATATTCTGGATTTTGTGGATCGATCTTCTGCGATCATCGAGGGCGTTTAATCCAATGACGGAGCCAGGAAATTAGATTAAGGGGGCAAAATGACAAAAAAAAATTGATTGCATGGGCCAAACTACACCTATGCATGTAGTTTTTTTCTTTCTAATTTCCGCATCGTTCATATCTTTACCTAATAATAAAGAAAGTTCGGTTTCAGCCCGTACGTCACTGAAATTGACCCCGTAATTGCCAATAATTACGCCTCATGCCACCGGTAAGTGAATAAAAAACGATTCGATTTTATTTCAAAATCGCCGCCAATGTTTATTCTTATAGAGGGATACACTATGTAACAACACACCAACAGGTAAGCAGCGTGATGGCTGAAGCAGCCGTCTTCCAGACCGGAGACCAGAGTTCGATTCATCGTTCTGCCCCTTTTTGTCCCGTTTTTCCATTCATAAGTGCGCCTCCCCCTCCCCCTGTAGCACGTGGTAATGGGTCGGCCCATGTGCGCGACGTAGCGCCTCCTGTTTTGTATTTTTTTTTTTGCTTTTTATTTACTTTCTAATTTATTTTTGTTTTTTCTTCTCTAATTTAATCCAAGATTTCCAAAAAAACTAAATTACAAAAATTTCTGAGTTTTCTAAGAAATATTAAGAAATCATAAATTATTTGTGAATTCAAAAAATATTCGGACAATCATAAAATGTTCATAATTTTAAAAAATTGTTCATATATTATTAAAAAATCACAATTTAAAATAAATTTTCATGAATTTAAAAAAAGGATCCAATGTTCAAATGTTTTCAGTAATTTGAACAAAAATGTACAATAAATTTTAGAAAATGTTTATAAAAATTAAAACCAATCCATAAAATAATGAACAAATGAACTGTCACTTACAGTGAGGTTTTATTAGGAAGCTGTAGAGGTTGTTTTATGATTTTATTTAGTCCTTTGTGTCGGGTAAAAAAAGATTTTCATGTTTGTACAACGCTGAGCCCCCAGAAAATTGACACAACTTCCCATGGGTTATTTTTGTAAACTATATGAAAATAACTAAATGTATATTTTGCCTCCATACACAACTATGTTAACTCTGGCATCACAATACTGGTTGTGTTAAACACCGCTACACTAGGTTAAGATGAAATACATCATTCATCAGTCTAGCTCAAGCAAGGTCCATCAATGCAGTTTGCTCAGCCAAAACATATTTTGTTGTGGCGCCTTAGAAAATCAAGTCGTGATCAGATCATCACATTTTTAGTTTTTGAAATGAATTTATAAACCCTTATCTCATCACGACATCACTCAGACATAGTTTGTGAAATGACATTTTAAAAGTCCTTACCTCACCCTTGCATTTGATTCATGCCTTTTTACATCTACCACAATTGCAGATAGTTTTTCTCCCGTTGCAACGCACGGGCATATTTGCTAGTCCAAATAATAACAAATCAGATATGTCAGAGGGGGCCAGAGCCCTGCTTGCCCCTGGATCCGCCACTGTTTTTATTACTGCATCCATGGCAACACTGGAACATGTGGCTGATGTAGTTTGTGCAGTGGCTGCTGCATAATACGAGAGGCTAAAACTGACCCAGAGCATTGGCTACTATAATATTATAATGAGATTGGACAACATCGCTGTGGTGGACGCTCCGAAGCTCAATGAAGGACATTCGATTGTAGCAATTTCTTATTTTGCGACGAACAAAGCTAGCCTGAAGGCATTCTTTCTATACAAAAACACACTATATTTCCGCCTCTCTCCTCTCTCCTCAAAATAAAAACACATCGCCGTCCTTTTTCTTGAAAGCAAAACACATCCCGTCTCTCCTGCTATGTCACTACTGCTATGTGAGCCGCGAAGACCAGGAACAGCACGTGCCCAGCCTCGTCGGCCACGAAATACGCCTTCCCGATTGATTTACGTATTCCTTTGGGGGATAATCGCTATTTATTTTTTGGGGTTACAAGAAGAACACCAGTCAGGGTTGGGCTAAAATTAAAGCCGCCACGCCTTCTAGAACCTTTGACATCACTTTCCGCAAAACCCTAAACCCAGCACCACCCAGCCGGAGCCATGCGCCGGCCGCAGCGCCGCGCTGTAGCTAAGCAAAGCCGCGCCAAGGATGGCGACGAGATCCGCCTCCTTGAAGCCTGGATCGACGCCGGCAAGCCCCTCCCGGGAACCAAGCCGCCTCCCCCCTCGGAGGAGTCCTCCGCCGCCGACGCACGGGTAAGGGCACGAGATGTAGTGGCTAAGGCGGCGGCTGGGGACTACTCGGATTATGGCGCGTGCACGCGGTTCGACGAGCTGCCGCTGTCGAAGAAGACCAGGGACGCCCTGCGGCAGGCGGGGTACAAGGAGATGAGCGAGATCCAGCGGGCCGCCCTGCCCCACGCGCTCTGCGGGCGCGACGTCCTCGGCGCGGCCAAGACCGGGTCCGGCAAAACCCTCGCCTTCGTCATCCCAGTAAGCTGTTAATTTACTCTATAAATTCCACTTGTAGGGAACGCAGATTAAGAATGGTCGTATACACTGTGAATTATCATCATAGTTTTGTCCTTTAGCTCTGCAAATTGTGCTCTGAAAGCAGGCATTTCTTACATCTTGACTGTTTAGCTCATCATATGGTCATGTTAAGTGCAGCTGCCAAGAAATCCGTGGGTAGCTCATCTTATCACAATCCTTTTTGGCAGGTCATTGAGAAGCTGTATCGGGAGAAATGGAGTCAAGAGGATGGTGTGGGTTGCATTATACTCTCTCCTACTAATGATTTAGCTGGTCAAATTTGGGAAGTGGTCAGGAAGGTCGGGAGGCACCATAACTTTAGTGGTGGTGCTATCGTTAAGCGCACGGGTATCGAGCAAGAAAAAGAACGCATAAACAGTTTGAATATCTTAGTGTGCACTCCTGGACGGTTAGTCCAGCACTTTGATGAGACTCCAAACTTCGATTGCTCAAATCTCCAGGTTATCAGACATAACTCGATTTATGGTTATTTCAAATTCCAAATGATGAGACGTAGATAATCTAATATCATGTCTTCTTTGGTAGGAAACAGATATTGGTGCTTGATGAGGCGGATCAAATACTTGATAAAAATTTCAAATCCCAAATTGACATTATCATTTCTCAAATTCCCAAAGTTAGACAAACCTTACTGTTTTCTGCCACACAGACGAAGTCAGTTAAGGACCTCGCAAGGGTTAGCCTAAAGAATCCTGAATATATTAGTGTGCATGAGCAGGCTAGCACGGCTACCCCAGATAACCTCGAGCAGTGTGCCATGATTGTGCCTCTTGAACAGAAACTGAATATGCTTTGGAGTTTCATCAAAAGGCATCTAAAGTCAAAAATACTAGTCTTCTTATCAAGTGTTAAGCAGGTAATGTTTTATCTGTTGACACGTTGTACTTTATGTGCCCTCCAGCAGTCATGTCGTTAAGGAACAAAATAGATAGCCTTCTGTGGAAATTGGAAGTGGTGTTTCTTTTCTTTTCTTTTCTTGTCTTGGGTACTGTGTCTTACATTTTAATTTATCACTTGTCATACTAAAATAGAAGGAATGTGTGTGCGTGAAAATGTTTGTGTGTTGCTAATTTTATTAGTTTGTGAAATATATCTGGATTTTTCTTGCGGAATTTTAATTTGTATTTTGCTACCTAAATCATTGATGACTGTATGAGTGTATCAAGGGTGATTACAGGGCATATTTTTGAAACAGATTGTTCAAGAGTTAGTTATTGTTGTTTCTTATTTATCTAATATTGGACTTTTGCAGGTCAAATTTGTGTATGAAATTTTCAAGAAACTACGTCCTGGTATTCCTCTAAAATGTATGCATGGGCGGATGAAATACGAAGTACAACAGGCCATAGTAGCAGAATTCAGCGAAAGTACTTCGGTTCTGTTCTCAACTGATATATTTGCTAGAGGATTGGATATAGGGAATGTGGATTGGGTGGTACAGGTATATCTTTGTCTCAAGAACTAATATTTTGCTTGAAACGCTCATGCTGTAACTTAGTTGTTGCTTTTGTAGGTTGATTGTCCAGAAAGCGTTGCACTGTACATCCACAGAGTTGGTCGCACAGCTCGTTACAACAAGAAAGGGAAATCTCTTATATTCTTGTGTCCAGAAGAAGAAAGAATGCTGGGAAAATTGAAGGCAACGGAGAGTAAAATACCTATAAATGTTCGAAAGGTCAGCAGTAAGCTTATCAGTTTATTTAATGCTTAGTTTGTTGCTTGATCTATACCTTTCCAAGTTTGATCAATATCTATTCAATCTCATCTCAGGTGAGCTTTTAAAATGAGTAGGTTAGACATGAGGTGGTTCTACCATAGCTGCTTATCTAGGGTGTATATTTTTTCATGTCTACCGGACTTCCTTTTTTTATACTTACTGTCCAAATTTTCTTTGTTTTAGCCAAAAGTGGAACAACTGGAGCAGATATCTCAGAATGTAGCAGCAGTGCTTGTTAAATTTCCCAATCTGCAGCAACTAGGTAAAAGGGCTTTTGTGACCTATCTCAAGTCAGTGTACCTTCAGGGAGACAAAGAGGTGTTCGATCTGAGCAGGTTCTCTGCGGAGAGTTTTGCTGCATACGCCTCTTCACTTGGTCTTCCTGTTACCCCTAAAATCCGCTTCGTAAGCCACAAGAAGAATGTGTCGAAGAAAGATATGAAGGACATTGATGTGAAACAGATGAAACACAAAGCTGAAGTTATTGAAATAAATCCACAGGTCAATCGTGATATGCTTGCAGATGATGGACCTGACGATGATATCCTTTATCCGAAGAAGCCCAACACAGATGCAAATATTAATGATGGACTAGATGAGATCCTTTCTCCCAAAGTGCCTGGCGCTGATACACATATGGAACCAGAAAAAATCGAAGAGTATGTCGCTTTAACTTAAAACAATTTCATGGCATGTTGCATCTCGCAACATCCATAATCCAGGCTCAGATCTGAGTGTTGTTTTCTGTGGGTTATGCTTATTTGTTGTCTTATCAGGCTGTCAGCGAGGCCCTTGAAAAAGAAGAAGCTGAAGATAAACATGCACAGGCCTGTGGGAACAAGGGTCAAGTACGACGATGAGGGCAATGCGATTGATCCTCTGGCGTCTTTAGCCGAGGAAGTGGGCCCAGAAGACGTGATTCACAAGGATAAAAGTTTGTTCAGCTTCTTTTACGATTCATACTATGGGCTCCTTTGGTTTGGAGGAATCTTGTAGGATTTCTAGAGGATAGGAATTTTGTAGGAAAAATTCCTTTGGAGCCCTTTGGTTTGTAGGAATGGATTCCTATGCCTATGTAGGATAGGAACCAATCCTTCACATTTTAAAGGATAAAAAACATTAGCCTAGACTCAATGGAAAAACTCCTATCCTATGAATCAAGTGACATCTCTTTTCATATAGGAAGTGAGATGCATGTCACCTCACTTCCTATGATTTTTCTATTCCTATGATATTCCAATCCTATGAACCAAAGGAGGCCCTAGTAGTTTTACACTATGTGACTTGAAACTGACATAAATTTTGACTTCATTGCTGCAGTTCTGCAGAGGTATGCAGAGATGTTGAGAGAAATGCAGGAGGATGACAAGGAGGACAAGGCCCAGCACAAGAAGAGTTTGCACGAGAAGAAGTTTGAGAAGAAGATGAAACTGAAGCGCAGGCGACAGGAGGAAACAGATGCGGTGTCTGACGACAGCGGCTCAGAGTCTGACAGAAACCAGAACATGTCCTCCAAGGGTAAAAAGAAGTACTTCAACAACAGCGACGATGATGAAGGTGGCGATGCAGCAAAGGGTGGGGACCTTCTCGCGCAGCAGGAGGCACTGGCACTGAAGCTTCTGGGTAAAATGCACGACTAAACTTCCGGGTCTGATGGTGTTGGGTGTTGGTGCTGAGCAACAATGCTGGGTGTGTACCGCGTGATTGGTGGTTGTAGGTTAGTGAACTCTCCACAATGGTGACGAAATTTTGATGTGCTACTGTATGGTTTCTTGGGAGTTGATATATACTCCCTCCGTCCCAAAGTAATTGTCTCAGCTTTAGTACCACTTATTATTGTCTCAGCTTTAGTACCACTTATTTTGGGACGGATGGAGTATAATTAAATGGAGAATTACTTGGCCCTTTTAAAAAAACATGCTTCCCTATTTGGCCCTAAAAATATTTTTTCCCTCTAATCCATATTAGTTGATGCTAATTTGACCCTTTAAAAAATATGCTTCCCTATTTGGTCCTAATTGTTTTCTTCCTTATTTGAAATAACTTACTCCCTTCATCTACATATATAGTAATATATTATATATATATATATATATATAAGAATAAAAGCTACCCCTCCGTTTCTAAATATTTGTTTCTTTAGACATTTCAAATGGACTATAGCATACGGATGTATGTAGACATATTTTAGAATATAGATTCACTCGTTTTGCTCCCTATGTAGTCACTTATTGAAATTCCTAGTTAAGAACAGAGGGAGTACTAAGCTAGGAACTAAGCTAGGACGCTTCTCATGCGTTGGGAATGCTAGGCCTTGCCTCTTTTAGGGGGTGTTTGATGCGTTCGGAATGCTAGGCCTTGCCTCTTTTAGGGGGTGTTTGGTTTTTTTTTAGGGGGGAACCAAGCTTTTTATTCAGCAAAATCCACAGTTTGTGGAATACATCTCTGGTCATGGGGTTGGCCCAACCAGATGTGCCGACCAGGACCTAGTGAGAAAGCATACTTGGCTAATCTATGTGCATCTACATTAACTGCACGACCTTCAAAAGTAAAATTACAGTTTAGGGTACTAGCTATTCTCTTGATTTCCACGACGATGGCACCATTAGCTCCTCTGTTAGTGTTGTTGATACTCCCCACGGCGCCTTTCGAGTCGGAAGCCACGATAAAATCTCGCACCTGAAGATCTTGCGCCAGCGCCAAAGCCTCCCTGCATGCAATCGTTTCAAGAATCTCAGGGTCATCTACTCCTTGGATCACAAGAGCTGAGCTTCCCAGGAAGTTGCCGTTTTCATCTCGACACACAGCAGCTGAAGCTCCACCTAGCCCCCTGCGGCATGCTGCATCTACGTGAATTTTCACATGCCCTGGAGGGGGTGCTTTTGGTCGCGCAGCATGCATATTTGCTGACTGTATTCGCGGCTCATTCTGAGGTAAAGCAGGCTCAGCTATCATTTTTAGCTCCTGCAAATATCTGTTGATGAATCCATTGATAGCCTGGGGGCTCTGGAATAAACCCTCATGGATCGCTTTCCTTCTCGCCGCCCAGATGGCCCAAAGGGTGACTGAAAGCTTCACAAAAAGATCATGCGATAACAGTCTCATAAGAGTGAAAAGCCACTGTTTGGCATTTGGTTCAGTAATGGTTGCTAGATTTTGCGCAAGTTCGTCATCCACGAGGGCCCATGTGCACCTTGATATGGTGCATTCAAGCAAAGAATGTCTCCATGAGTCTGGGGCGCCGCAGATTCCACACGCACTAGAGGTCGACATGTGCCTGTGTGCTCTTATATCATTTGTTGGGATGGACTGCTTAGATAATCTCCAAAGGAACATTCGGACCTTTCCTGGTACTTCTGTCTTCCATAACCTTTTCCATTCCCCTTCTTCGATAGCTGAACTGGAGGGGCCAGGTCTGTTATCAAGCCACGCCTCTCTCCTTTGTCGTGTGCATACAAGCATGCGATAGGCAGATTTGACTGAGAAAACTCCGTTCTTCTCTTGACTCCAACTCCAGAAATCTTCAACATTCATCGTGCACAGCGGAATGCCCAGTATAACTGTTGCATCCATTTGCATAAAAGTTGTCTGAACTTTTTGTCTGTCCCATGAGGCTGAACTCGCTTCTATTAACTCAGAGACTTGCATCGGAGGGTTGATAGACAAACTGCCATATGGCCTCATCATCTCATTACGGGGTAGCCAATTATCCTCCCAGATGCTTGTACTTTCTCCATTGCCTATGCGACGAATCAGGCCCTGCCTTAGTATATCTCTTCCTTCTATCAGGGACCTCCATACTTGACTGGGTGAGCTACCCAGCTGCGCAGACAGGATGGAACCTTGTGGGTAATAAATACCTTTGAGTAACCGTGAGCACATGCTGTCCGGGTTCTGTAAGATGCGCCATGCCTGCTTAGCCAACATAGCAAGGTTAAAAAGCTCAAAATCTTTAAAGCCTAAACCCCCCATGCCTTTTGGTTGTGTCATATCCTTCCAAGATACCCAATGGGGTTTCCTTTTTCCCTCTTTGCTTCCCCACCAGAACTTCCTGATAAGTTTGTTTAGGTGTTCACACAAGCCTCGGGGTAGCTTAAAACAAGCCATTGAAAAGACTGGCACAGCCTGAGCTACCGACTTGACAAGTACCTCCTTGCCTACCGATGACATAGTAGTTTCTATCCAGCCTTGAACCTTGCTCCACAGTCTATCTTTCAGATATTTGAAGGATCCATTCTTACTGTGGCCTATGTCCGAAGGCATCCCAAGATATTTTTCATTGAGGGTTTCATTGGTACATTTAAGAGTGTCTTAATTTCATCCCTAGTGCTCTCTGGAACACCTTTACTAAAGTAAATTGATGACTTGGCATTGTTAACCTTCTGACCTGATGCTTGACAATAAGATTCCAGAACCTGGTTTACCTCAGTAGCTCCCATACTATTTGCCTTGAAGAACAGCAGGCTGTCATCAGCGAATAAGAGATGGTTTACCGGTGGCGCCGACGGTGCTACCTGCAACCCCTCCAAATTGGATGACTCACTTCTCGATTTTAACAGGCACGACATGCCCTCTGCTGCTAACAAGAACAAGTACGGGGATATTGGGTCCCCCTGTCTGATCCCTCTCGATGGTTTAAAAGACTCAAGCTTCTTCCCGTTGAATAAAGCAGAGAAGTTAACAGTGGTGACTAGGCTCATAACAACATTAACTCACTGCTCTGTGAACCCCAACTTTAGCATGATCGCTTGCAAATAGGCCCACTCAACTCTGTCATAAGCCTTCATCATATCAAGTTTGAGCGCACAAGCTTGGTGTTTTTTTGCTCTGTTTCGCTTCATGAAATGCAAACATTCATAAGCCATAATAATATTGTCAGTAATGATCCTACCTGGTACAAAGGCTGACTGTTCCTCAGAAATAATACCTGGTAACACCATCTTCAAGCGGTTGGATATCACCTTCGAAGCAATCTTGTACAAGACGTTGCATAAACTGATCGGGCGAAATTGAGTCAAAAGTGTAGGGTTTTTTACCTTCGAAATAAGAACCAAAGTAGTTTCATTAATGCTTTCGGCTGTCTCTCTTCCTTCTACTATTTTTAGGACTGCGTTTGTGACTTCCTCTCCGCAAATATCCCAATGGCGTTGGAAGAAATGAGCTGGATATCCGTCAGGGCCCGGTGCCTTAGTGGGATACATTTGGAACAAAGCGGTTTTCACCTCCTCCGCACAATATGGAGCGTTTAAACTAGCATTCATATCTGGCGTAACCTTCCGGGGCACCGTGTCCAGGACCACTTCCATGTTTTGAACCCCCTGAGAGGTGTATAACTCCTTATGAAAATTTGTGGTCAATTCCTCCATCTCCTCAATGTTCGTCATCACATGTCCATCGGAACGCTGAAGAGATTTAATCTGATTTTTTCTCCTACGACGGCTGGCACGAAGGTGAAAGAAGTATGTGTTTTTGTCCCCATGGACCAGCCATTCGATCCTGGCTCTTTGCCTCCATAAGATTTCCTCTCGATGGAATAATTCTACCAACAGATCAACAGTTTTCAGTTCCCCCGAGGTTGGAGCAGATCGTCCTCGGGAATCGCGCATCTCCTGTAGCTGGGATTGGAGCTGGCCAATTTGCATGCGGATATTGCCAAAGTGGACTCGATCCCAATGCGCCAAGTCACCAGACAAAGTTGTTAGTTTGTCGCCCAACTGGGCCACCGAATCACTTGGGTTTGGCAAAGCTGGGTCGCGTTCCCAACAGAGTTCATACTTAAATCTGCGCGGGGCCCTTCTGCATGCATGCATGTCCTTTAGCTTCACGTAAATGGGTATATGATCAGAGGAGGCAGCTTCCTTGTGTTCTGTAATTGCATACACCAAGCCATATCTGCTACTGATCTATCCAGCCGGACCTTCGTATACGTACCTCCAACTACTTTTTTCTCAAAGGTCCAGTTCCTTCCAATGTAACCAATATCAGTTAGGCCACATATGTCAAGCGCGTCACGAAATAAATCCATTTGAGCTTGGCTCCGATTGCCCACTCCGTCATGCTCATGGGCGTGTAGTACTTCATTGAAGTCTCCCATTACAATCCAAGGCAGATTGCTTGAGCCAACAATTCCTTTCAACGTATCCCAAGTTTTATAGCGTTGATTTACCTGAGCTTCCCCATACACAAACGTGACCCTAACTTTTGTATCAACAAGTTCATCAACTGTCATATCAATATGATAATCAGAATAGCCAATAACTTCAAGCTTTATTTCCTCATTCCAAAAAATTCCCAAGCCACCACTCCTGCCAGAGCTACTAACCGCAAAACTTTTATTGTAACCTAAAGAGCCTACCATATTCTCTACTTGAGAGCCCTCAATTTGGGTTTCAACAATACACATAATAGAGGGGGCAAGTTGCCTCGTGAGGTCACGAAGCTCTCAAACCGTCGCGGGTTTGCCAGCCCCGCGACAGTTCCAACATAACAGACTCATTGCGCTAGGCGCGACCCCCCTAGGGAGCCCGCCAAACGCGCATCAATGTTTTTGTTGGGAACTGAGTTCTTGGACTGGGTCTTGTCTTGAGCACTTGGAGTCTGTCTAGTCCTCTTATGGTCCTGCTTTGACGAGGGGCTAGCCGGAACCTCCGGTGGCAGCAGCATGAGTGGCATGTTCTGTTTATCTATGGGGGAAGCAACCGACGCAGTTTTTGGATCCACGATCGAAATCACACCCCTCTTCCTGTTTGTCTCGGCATCCTCCATAGCAACATCGTGTTCATGCTTCTGGGAGTTTTCCTGCTCACTAAGTTCAAAGGAGTTCTGGTGGAGCGAGCCACGACCACGTCCTCTGCCAGATCTACCCCTTCCACGTCCTCCTTTTGTGCTGTTTCCTTCACCTGGACCCCTTCCTGGTCCTCTGAACCATGTAGCTCGAAGATCTTTAAAAACCAACGCCTTGGGAGGGTGAACCCCATCCCCGCACTCCTTAAAGAGGTGTCCCAAGTTGCCGCACACCGCGCACCAATCTGGCAGCCTCTCGAATTTCACCCTGAATATTTCCCTGTGCATCGCCTCATTCCTCTTGACAATCAGAGAAACTGCATTCTTTAGTGGTTTTGTGACGTCTAGCTTTATCCTAACCCGGACGAAGTTTCCCTCAAAGTCTTGGGATTTGGGTTCATCATAGATAAATTCACCCACTGTCGAGGCCAGTGCCTTGACTTTTGAGAAAAAACCATCTGGTAGGTCATGGATTTGCATCCATATATCTGTCTTATCAAGTTCCACCAGCGAAGGTTTTGTGAATCCATCGTACTGGGTGATCACCACTGCTTTACCCTTGAAGGTCCAAGGTCCCTCCTCCATAACTCGCTCCCAATCACCAAGACAAGAAAACTGCAGGGTGTATAGGTTGTCCTCAAGCAGCCGGATCTTCACTTCTTGAGCCAAGTCCCATGCCGCCCTCATGTTTCGATAAAACCAGTACTGGCTATAGGTCTTGTCGGTGTAGACCCTAGCAATCGCCATCCATCTGGTGGCCTCCTCCACCAGCTCAGTATCATCGATTACCACATCCTGGAGATCATCCTCCGTCAGGCCCAATTCCTCCATCATCGCTTCAAGATCGGATGTACCCGAGCCCGAGCTCGTTGCTTCTGTCGCCATGATTTCTCTAGCCCGTGGTTTCTTCTGTCCGTGGGCGGGTAGTGGCCCCAGTCGGTCTTGATCCCCCGCTCGCCACCGGGCACCCAGGCCCAGTAGTCGCCGGTGGGGGAGAGGTCGCGGGGGAGAGCAGATCTCTACGATGGGAGCAAAGTTGCCGCCGAGAGGAGAGGGAACCCTAACGAGAGGGGAGACCGATCTGATGGAAGAGACTATGCAACACATTATACGTCAACACTTCCCCTCACGTGTGGCTCCCTCGGGCCTAAACGTGGACCGAAAGTGGGCTGCAAATTTAATTGCGCCAGCCGGGTCTTGAACTTGAGACCTCTTGGCTCTGATACCATGTGAAACCTAGGGTTTAGATGAGTTCGGCACAACCCATAGGGTGGCCAGGAGGGAGTTTATATATACAGCCTCTAGGGCATGGCGCATAGCCAGGATTACATCAAGTGGTTACAAGAGATAATTACAAGAGATAACAAGATAGAGGATAACTACAGATCCTAACAATATCTTGTTTAACATTGTGAAACCTAGGGTTTAGATGAGTTCGGCACAGCCCATAGGGTGGCCAGGAGGGAGTTTATATATACAGCCTCTAGGGCATGGCGCATAGCCAGGATTACATCAAGTGGTTACAAGAGATAATTACAAGAGATAACAAGATAGATGATAACTACAGATCCTAACAATATCTTGTTTAACATTGTGAAACCTAGGGTTTAGATGAGTTCGGCACAACCCATAGGGTGGCCAGGAGGGAGTTTATATATACAGCCTCTAGGGCATGGCGCATAGCCAGGATTACATCAAGTGGTTACAAGAGATAATTACAAGAGATAACAAGATAGAGGATAACTACAGATCCTAACAATATCTTGTTTAACATCCCCCCTCAATCTAAACTTCCCTCAAGAAGATTTAGATTGTATCTATTTGAGACAAACATTGTCTCAGCCAACGGCTTTGTAAATATATTAGCCACTTGTTCTTTAGAAGAGATGAACCGAACATCCAAAGCCTTGGCTGCAACTCTCTCTCGAACAAAGTGAAAGTCTACTTCGATATGTTTAGTTCTAGCATGAAAAACTGGATTAGCAGATAGATAAGTAGCTCCCAAGTTATCACACCATAATATAGGTGGTCTTGACACGAAGACACCAAGTTCACCAAGAACTGATTGGATCCAGATTATCTCAGCTGTTCCATTTGCAAGTGCTTTATACTCAGACTCTGTACTTGAGCGAGAAACCGTGGCTTGTTTCCTTGAACTCCAGGACACGAGATTAGGGCCAAGAAATACAGCAAAACCACCAGTAGATCTTCGATCATCACTGCATCCTGCCCAATCTGCATCAGAAAAACAACTCAACAACATGGAAGGGGACTTCCGTATAGAAAGACCCATGCTCCGAGTATACTTCAAGTATCTCAAAATCCGTTTAGCTGCTGAGAGATGTATGGTTGTGGGTGCATGAAGAAACTGACAAACACGGTTTACTGCAAAGGATATATCGGGCCTGGTAAGTGTTAGGTATTGAAGAGCACCTACCAGACTGCGATACTTGGTGCTATCATCTGGAGATAATGGCGACCCGCTGTCTTTGGAAAGTTTCTCAGTGGAAGACATGGGTGTGGTGGAGATGTTACAATTCTCCATATTTGCTCGTTGAAGAATGTCGCCAATATACTTCTGTTGAGAAAGTACAATCCCCCTTGGCGACGATCTCACCTCAACTCCAAGGAAGTAATGTAAGGGACCAAGGTCTTTGATAGCAAAAGAAGCCTGAAGATCACCAAGTAGTTTGATGGTAGCAGTAGGAGAAGAGCTGACCACAATAATGTCATCCACATACACAAGCATAAACATGGTGACATGAGCATGATGAAACACAAACAAGGAGGTGTCAGCCTTCGATGCCACAAAACCAAGTTGGAGAAGACGGGAACTGAGCCTGGAATACCACGCCCTAGGAGCTTGTTTCAGACCATAGATTGCTTTCCGGAGCTTGCGGAGATGTCGTGGAGCCCTGGGGTCTACAAAACCAGGGGGCTGTCTCATGTACACTTCTTCTTGAAGCACACCATGAAGAAAGGCGTTTTGGACATCCAGCTGACGCAAGCTCCATCCTCGAGAGACTGCAATGGAGAGAACCAAGCGAACAATGACCGGCTTGACGACAGGACTGAACGTATCATCGTAGTCCAAGCCATATCATTGTTTGAACCCCCTTGGCAACGAGTCGAGCCTTATGACGATCAACTGTGCCATCCGCCTTGTGCTTGAGTTTAAAAACCCACTTGCAGTCGATCACATTCACATTGGATGGAGGTGGAACCAGAGACCAGGTGCCATTTTGGTGGAGAGCGGCAAACTCAAGTTGCATGGCCGTACGCCACGCGGGAGAATGAAGAGCTTCACGATGATCAGTAGGTTCCCGTGAGGCAAGAAACGCACGGCGAGACGGGTCATACGTGCCTGTGCCATCGGTGCATTGCACAACCTTGCGTGTGTTGTCACGTTGGCGAGTCACCATGGTTTTGCCGGACGGAGCACCGGATCCGCGCGGAGCAGAGGATCCAGGCAGGAGATCCTCCTGGGATCGCGGACCAGCGGCAGGGCGACTGGGAGCAGAATCGGCCTGGGATCCCAAGCCTGTTGGTGCAGAGGGAGCCCCAGCAGCAGCCCGCCCTGGAGGCACGTGTGGCGCGGCCCGAGGCAGGTCGGGCTGAGGGGAGACCGGCCCGTCAGCGTGCGCCACGCGGCCCACTGAGGAGACCGCGGCCCCGCCACTTCCTGACGCGGATGGAGACACGTCGCTGTGCGACGCGGCTGAAGCGATGGTTGCGGGTGGAGGGGAGGCCGGCCCGTCAGTGCGCGCCACGCGGCCCACTGAGGAGGCCGCGGCACCGTCGCTTCCTGGCGCGGGCGGGGACGCGTCGCTGTGCGCCGACAGCACGGGATCCAAGGCCGGATCAGCCTCGGATCAATCGCCAGGTTTCCTGGTTTGCATGTAGCTCACATCCGCCATGTAAAATTTGGGTGGTTTGCTAGGCTGCATGGGTTCGTGAGCCTGGCCCGTGGATGCAAAAGGAGGCCTTCCAGCCAGGTTGAGGGAAACGGAAGTTTTAATCGTTCCTCGCATGCAGGCTCTGCTGTCGTCCTCAACCAACGGTCGCCGCCACCCTCGTCAAACCTCGTTTTTCTCGTTCAACTTTCACCAAAGTGCAGCCGCCGTCGTCCTCGACCAATTGCCGTTGTCATCCTCGACCGCCGTTGTTGTCCTCGACCAAGCAAGCCGCCGCCGTCGTCCTCGAGCAAGTGCCGTCGCCGTCATCCTCAACCAAGTGCCGTCGTCGCCGTCGTTCTCGACCAAGCATCGCCACCGCCGTCCTCGGCCAAGTGTTGTTGCCGTCGTCATCCTCCACCAAGCATTGCCGCCGCCATCGTTCTCGACCAAGCATCGCGGCCGCCGTCCTCGGACAAGTGCCGTTGCCGTCGTCGTCCTCGGCAAAGCATTGCCGCCGTGGTCATCCTCCGGTCCTCGACCAAGTGCCGCCGCCGTCCTCGTCGTTGCCGTCCTCGTGGCCTCGTGCTGCTGTGTCACCGCGTTGGCCGCCGTCCTCGTGGCCTTGCGCTGCTGCGTCACCGCGTTCCTCACTGAAGGAAACGATCGGTGCATTTGCACGGTGACTTGTGGCAAAAGCGGTCGAGTCTGCGCAACTCGATCGATCCATCTCCTCTGTTTCAGTTAAAGTATGCGAGATAGCTAACGGAGCATTGCAGTTTTGGTCATGACTACCGGCTCAAGCGCTGGATTACGTCTATCGCCGAAGGAGCAAACAATGATGCAAGTTCAGAAAAATTTCGTGGTGCAGCAGTATCATGCAAGTTCACCAAACACCCATCTCTGTCTATCTTTGCATCGGCCCAACCAGGCCATGCTCACCCAGGACCCCCATGCAATGCAGCCTGTAGCTACACAGGAAATCAAACACGCCCAGTGGTTGGCACGTGTCTATTTTTGCCCCAATTTGCTTCGAGTTTCCAACTTTTTTTATGCTAAGGGCATTTTCAAAGGAGACCTTTAAACCTCCGGTATATGTCTGGATTGTAGTCTTCGGACTGTTTGTGTCAAGTTTTGTCCCCATTGGACTTTAAAGTGGTTCGGACGTTTGTTTATTGGCAAATCTAAGACAAACTTGGAGCTATACTGGTGTCCGAATATTCACACCTAAAAAAAGCCACCACATGGCCCTCGTCTCTTTTCTCTCTCTGCACATGCATGGTCCACTCTCATCTCTCTTCTTCCAATCACACAAATATATATTAATTTGGTTGGATGGCTCTCTCCAACATCATATCCGCGGACCACATCCGGACATAAAAACAGACATGCACTGACGTCATTTGTGGGTCAGCTTCGGAGATGCCCTCAGCTAGCTCGATTGTGGGTTTTTTGAATTTTTCTACTACCCAGTTCGATTTACCGCTTAGTAATGAGGCTACCAAAATATCTAAATATATGGCACCCACTACCCATAGCTTTCCTTAGATCCTTCGCCTTTCAGTTTGGAGAGAGATAACGAGAGTGATAGAGACAGAGCAGCCATGCGTTCTCTCTCCCTCCAGTCTCACCCGTATCCCATTGCCATCTCTTGGCTTAGAATTTGACACTTGATCATCGGTCTTCTAGGTCAAATGGGTGTCATCCCTTCTTAGCTTCTCACTTGAAGAACTATGAGATCTCTTGGTTCCAGACGCTAGTTATCCTGTTCTCGAACTTCTTTCTTGCCTGCTTTGTCTCAACGAAAGCTTTTAGCCCATCCAGCTCGAATGAAGCTAGCTCTTCCCCTCCTCCACAGCCGCTTTTTGGAAAATTTGGCCCACACATGTTTCCTCATCTGTTGCCGCCATTGGCGACCTCGTCCGCCTTGGCTACCTTGACGGGTGAAGTATCATAGCGACGGTGATGAAATATCTGTAGTAGCAGAGGATAACAACATATCTTATGCCAAATCTTAGCGGCACCTTCCTCCCGATTTATCTTTTTATTGTGGCGCCCCTCCCCGATTCGACCCTTCAGCACATCCCCGCCGATTGCAAATCCTTGGCGATGATGTCGGCGATGCAGGTGAGTTTCCCTAGCCACTCAAGCTCCCTTGCTCTCTCTCTCTCTCTCTCCCATCTTCCTCATGTGCACGTCTCTAACTATTACTCTTTTCATTGATAACAAAGGTCTGAGTGATGGAAGAAATATTGCTGAAGGACTTGGCAATAAAAACAACGTAAAAGAACCTCTTCGCAACCGGATCGACCTCAAACATACGCATGGGCTCAACCACCGCCGTGGCGTGCCGCCACGCCTTCCGCCTACTAGTCTTGTTTAGGTTATCAGAGCATCTACAACCCATGGTCTTGGCAAGCATCTTGTTTAGGTTATCTTGTTATAGGTTATCAGAGCACCTACAAACGGACTTGGCAAACATCTCATTTGACCCGCCGGACAGCCACACACCTCGAATGTAGATCCTCAAATCCATGCAATCCATCCATGTGGATCATAGAGCACATTGACAATTCAACAATGCAACAAAGCAAAAATAAAACACAGTTCAATAATCTGGACATGCCGTAATAAAATGCAACTCCAAGCGTGATGGATCACTTGCTACTCGGATGACACACCGTACGCCATCCATGTCGCCTGCTCCGCGGTCATCCTTGCTCCTGCTCCGCCTGCACCATTGCCGCCTGCTCTGCCTAGACCATTGCCGCCTGCTCTACCTGCATCCTTGCTCCGCTTCCGTTGCCTCCATCGCTAGTTCCTACGATGACGTTCTCCGGCTTGCACATCAGAGCTAAGGACGGGACACCCACGGCCGGCACCGAAGCAGCCTCCGTGGCGGCAGTGTGGGACGGGCTGGTCGACATCTAGGGCGGCAGATGGGAGCTGGCAGCAAGGATGAGGGACCAAGGGTGGACGATGGCGACAACGGCAGCGACAACGAAGGAACTGGTGGGCAAACGTGGGAAGAGGGCGGTGGGTTTGGTGGACTTGAGGGATTTGATGTAATGTCTGGTGGGGCAGGCTGTATGGTCTAACGTGACGGGCGCGCCCGAGTCTTCTCATACCCGACCTAGATTTGGGCTGGATATGAGGGGTGCCGGTCGGCCCGCGCGTTTAGGGACGTGTGACACCCCGAGACCGATGTGCCAGGTGTCATCCTCTTATTCACTATCGTTGCCATGTCATCTGCTTGCGTGTTGCACTTTGCCATGTCATCATGTGCATTGCATCTGCATAGTTTTCATGCATCCGTCCGTAGTTGCCGAGCCCCCGGTCCTCTCCGTTGTCCGTTCTGAGCCCAGACACACTCGCACATGCCCGCGGCACCTTCGAAACCTTATTTTGTAACTGGCCGGAAAACGTTCTCGGAATGGGTTGAAACTTGGCGTGTGGTCTTATTATAGTGTAGACAGACCGCCTGCCAAATTTCGTCGCATTCGGAGTCCGTTTGATGCCCCAACGATTAACCGCGTTAACCACCACAAGCCCTTTCTCTTTTAGCCCAGCACCCCTCCACAACAGCCCACTAGCCCATCTAAACCCCCCTCCATGTTCTTCGCTGTTGGATCACGATCGCGTGGCCGAAAACCGCACCTCATTTGGACTCTCCTACCTCCCTCTACCTATAAATAGACCTCCCACGTCCAAATTGCGGGCAAACCCTTGTTTTTCTCCTCCTCGCGCCGCCGGACACATCCACCCTGCGCCGGCTCGCCCAATCTCGTCGCGCCACGTCACTGCGCCCGCGCCCACTTCGCCGTGACCCGCGCCGGGCCCAGCAGGCCCATCCGCGGCCCGCTGCAAGCCGCCACGGGCCCGCTGCTCGTCCGCCCCACTCCCCACAGATCAGCGCCCACCGCCGCCGTTCCAGCGCCGTTGCGGACTCCGGCGAACTCGTCGGACTTTGCCCCGCCGCCGCAGTGGCTCTGCCTCGCCGCCCGCACCGATCCTCACCGCCTCCAGCCACCGCACGCCCGCAGCACCGCCTCCCGCGCGACCGCCGCCACCACTCCGCCCCGTCGGCCGCCACCGACCACCACCGCCAACCGTCGAACCCCGCTGCCTCCGGTGCCGTGCCACGCCGCCGACCTGCCTCATCCTCACGTCTTCGGCCTCGACCCGGCCGGGAATGGATCCGCCGAACACGGATCCGCCTGGATCCGGCCTTTCTCGGTGCGCAGCCGGCCTCTGCCGCCTTCCCCTCGCCGGCACCGTTGTTGACTTTCGTCGCCGCGAGCGGCCTCTGCTCGTGGACGACGACGCGCGCGCCCAGCGCCGCAAGGCCTATGGGCCTCCTCCAGCGCCGACCCACCTTGAACTTAAGGTTTGTTCAGATCTGGACCAATTTCGAAATTTGCGTATGAGGACTTACCGGAATTATTACATGTTGTTTCCTGCCTCATTTAAAATTGCTTGGTTGTGTGTTCTTGTTTGCATCATCTCTTGCCATGAGTAGAATCATGTAGCTTGTCATGCATCATACTTGGTTGAGCATTTTGTCTTGTTTATGTGTTGTGTGTTTACCATGTTGTTTGCTTCTTCTCGATAGTTTCGGTAATGTTGCGATTGTGAGGATTCGTTCGACTACGCTTGGTTCATCTTCGTGGCTTCGTCTTCTTCATTGACTCGTTCTTCTTCCTAGCGGGATTTCAGGCAAGATGACCGTCACCTTAGATCTCATTACTAGCATTGCTATGCTAGTTGTCTCGATGCTATCGCTGTTGGAAATATGCCCTAGAGGCAATAATAAAAGTATTATTATTATATTTCCTTGTTCATGATAATCGTCTGTTATTCATGCTTGAATTGTATTGTACGGAAACAGCGATACATGTGTGAATATATAGACCACAATGAGTCCCTGGTAAGCCTCTAGTTACCAGCTCGTTAATCAACAGATGATCACGGTTTCCTGTTCATGGACATTAGACCCAATCCTAAGCATAGCACGAGATCGTATAGTTCGTAATGCATAAGCTTTTCGGTGTCAAGTATTTATTCCTTAGACCATGAGGTTGTACAACTCCCGGATGCCGTAGGAATACTTTGGGTGTGCCAAACGTCACAACGTAACTGGGTGGCTATAAAGGTACGCATTGGGTATCACCGAAGGTGTCTGTTGGGTTGGTACGAACCAAGACTGGGATATTGTCACTCCGTATGACGGAGAGGTACCTCTGGGCCCACTCGGTAATACATCATCATAATGAGCTCAAAGTGACTAAGGAGTTAGTCACGGGATGATGGATTACGGATCGAGTAAAGAGACTTGCCATGACGAGATTGAACAAGGTATTGGGAATACCGACGATCGAATCTCGGGCAAGTACCGTACCGATGGACAAAGGGAATAACTACGGGATTGAGTGAATCCTTGACACGGTGGTTCATCCGATGAAGATCATCGAGGAACACATGGGAACCAACATGGGTATCCAGATCCCGCTGTTGGTTATTGACCGGAGAGTCGTCTCGGTCATGTCTACGTGTCTCCCGAACCCGTAGGGTCTACACACTTAAGGTTCGGTAACGCTAGGGTCGTAGAGATACATGCACGTCGAAACCCGAAAGTTGTTCGGAGTCCCGGATGAGATCCCGGACGTCACAAGGAGTTCCGGAATGGTCCGGAGGTAAAGAATGATATATAGGAAGTCCAGTTTCGGCCATCGGGTGATCTCCGGGAGTCACCGGGAGTGTCCCGGGACCACCGGAGGGGTCCCGGGGGTCCACCGGGTGGGGCCCCTAGGCCGCAAGGGGGAAGTGGCCAGCCCTAATGGGCTGGCGCACCACATGGGCCCTCCTCCCCATGCGCCTAGGGTTGAAACCCTAGGGGGGAGGGGGCACCACTTGCCTTGGGGGGCAAGGATTCCCCCCTGGCCGCCACCCCACCCTGCAGATCCCATCTGCACGGCCGGCGCACCCCCCTGGCCCCCTATATATATGTGGGGGGGGAGAGGGCAGCCGCACCCTTGCCCTGGCGCCTCTCCCCCTCCCGTCACACCTCCGTCTCCTTAACGCAGGGCGCCCGACGAAGCCCTGCAGGAATCTCCACTGCATCCACCACCACGCCGTCGTGCTGCTGGATCTCCGATGACCTCTCCTCCCCCCTTGCTGGATCAAGAAGGAGGTGACATTGCTGCACCGGACGTGTGTTGAACGCGGAGGTGCCGTCAGTTCGGCGCTAGATTATCGGTGATGAAGAACGCGAAGAGTACGACTACTTCATCCACGCTTCTTCGAAAGCTTCCGCTCGCAATCTCCATAACGGTAAGTAGATGCACTCTTATTTGCTCGTTGCTAGATGTCTCCTTAGTTGGATCTTGGTGAAAGCGTAGATTTTTTTTTGAATTCTGCTACGTTCCCCAACAGTGGCATCTGAGCTAGGTCTTATGCGTAGCATCTTGCACGAGTACAACACAAAGCAGTTGTGGCCGTTTGAGTTTGTTCAACTTTCTTGCCGTTACTAGTCAATCTTGATTCGGCGGTATTGTGGGATGAAGCGGCCCGGACCGACTTTACACGTACGCTTACGTGAGACTGGTTCCACCGACAAACATGCACTAGTTGCATAAGGTGGCTGGCGGGTGTCTGTCTCTCCTACTTTAGTCGGATCGGATTCGATGAACAGGGTCCTTATGAAGGGTAAATAGAGATTGACAAATCACGTTGTGGTTTTGGCGTAGGTAAGAAACGTTCTTGCTAGAAAACCTATAGAAGCCACGTAAAACTTGCAACAACAATTAGAGGACGTCTAACTTGTTTTTGCAGCATGTGCTATGTGACGTGGTATGGCCAAAAAGAAGATGTGATGAATGATATATGTGATGTATGAGATTGATCATGTTCTTGTAATAGGGAATCACGACTTGCATGTCGATGAACTTGACAACCGGCAGGAGCCATAGGAGTTGTCTTAATTATTGTATGACCTGCGTGTCACTGAATAAACGCCATGTAATTACTTTACTTTATTGCTAAACGATAGTCATAGTAGTAGAAGTAATAGTTGGCGTGACGACTTCTTCGAGACACGATGATGAAGATCATGATGATGGAGATCATGGTGTCGAGTCGAGAGATATGATGTCTCCGACGCATTCTACAGCTGTAAGATGGAGGAAAACAATTCTGTCAGTGAGCACATCCTGAAGATTTCTGGATTGCACAACCGCTTGTCTCAGCTGGGAATGAATCTTCCAGATGAAGCGGTCGTTGACAGAATCCTCCAGTCGCTCCCACCAAGCTTCAAGAGCTTCGTGTTGAACTTCAATATGCAGGGGATGGAGAAGTCCATTCCCGAGGTGTATTCAATGCTGAAATCAGCGGAGGTGGATATCAAGAAAGAACATCAAGTGTTGATGGTCAATAAAACCACTAAGTTCAATAAATGCAAGGGTAAGAAGAACTTCAAGAAGGACGGCAAAGGAGTTGCCGCGCCCGGTAAGCCAGTTGCCGGGAAGAAGCCAAAGAATGGACCCAAGCCTGAAACTGAGTGTTTTCATTGCAAGGGAACGGGGCACTGGAAGCGGAACTGCCCCAAATATTTAGCAGACAAGAAGGCCGGCAACGTCAAAGGTATATTTGATATACTTGTTATTGATGTGTACCTTACCAGCGCTCGTAGTAGCTCCTGGGTATTTGATACCGGTGCGGTTGCTCACATTTGTAACTCAAAACAGGAGCTGCGGAATAAGCGGAGACTGGCGAAGGATGAGGTGACGATGCGCGTCGGGAATGGTTCCAAGGTCGATGTGATCGCCGTCGGCACGCTGCCTCTACATCTACCCTCGGGATTAGTTTTAAACCTTAATAATTGTTATTTAGTACCAGCTTTGAGCATGAACATTGTGTCTGGATCTCGTCTTATGCGAGATGGCTACTCTTTCAAATCAGAGAATAATGGTTGTTCTATTTATTTGAGAGATATGTTTTATATTCATACCCCGCTGGTCAATGGTTTATTTTTGATGAATCTCGAACGTGATGATACACATATTCATAGTGTAGATGCCAAAAGATGTAAAGTTGATAATGATAGTCCCACGTACTTGTGGCATTGCCGCCTTGGTCATATTGGTGTCAAACGTATGAAGAAGCTCCATTCAGATGGACTTCTAGAGTCTCTTGATTATGAATCATTTGACACGTGCGAACCATGCCTCTTGGGCAAGATGACCAAGACTCCGTTCTCCGGAACAATGGAGCGAGCAACCAACTTATTGGAAATCATACATACCGATGTGTGCGGTCCAATGAGTGTTGAGGCTCGCGGAGGCTATCGTTATGTTCTCACCCTCACAGATGACTTGAGTAGATACGGGTATATCTATTTGATGAAACACAAGTCTGAGACCTTTGAAAGGTTCAAGGAATTTCAGAATGAGGTTGAGAATCAACGTGACAGAAAAATAAAGTTCTTACGATCAGATCGTGGGGGTGAGTATTTAAGTCATGAATTTGGCACGCACCTAAGGAAATGTGGAATTGTTTCACAACTGACACCGCCCGGAACACCTCAACGTAACGGTGTGTCCGAACGTCGAAATCGTACTCTGTTGGACATGGTGCGATCTATGATGTCCCTCACCGATTTACCGCTATCTTTTTGGGGTTATGCTTTAGAGACTGCCACATTCACTTTAAATAGGGTTCCGTCGAAGTTCGTTGAGACGACTCCGTATGAACTTTGGTTTGGCAAGAAACCGAAGCTGTCGTTTCTAAAAGTTTGGGGTTGCGATGCTTATGTCAAGAAACTTCAACCTGAAAAGCTCAAACCCAAATCGGAAAAATGCGTCTTCATAGGATACCCAAAGGAAACGATTGGGTACACCTTCTACCACAGATCCGAAGGCAAAGTCTTTGTTGCAAAGAATGGATCCTTTCTGGAGAAAGAGTTTCTCTCGAAAGAAGTGAGTGGGAGGAAAGTAGAACTTGATGAGGTGAGAGTCACCCCTCCTGAACCGGAAAGTAGCGCAGCGCAGGAAATTGTTCCTGAGGTGCCTGCACCGACAAGGGAGGAAGTTAATGATAATGATCATGAAGAAACATATCAAGTTACTACTGAACTTTGAAGGTCCACAAGGGCACGTTCCGCACCAGAGTGGTACGGCAACCCTGTCCTGGAAATCATGTTGTTAGACAACGGTTAACCTTCGAACTATGAAGAAGCGATGGCGGGCCCGGATTCCAATAAATGGCTTGGAGCCATGAAATCCGAGATAGAATCCATGTATGAAAACAAAATATGGACTTTGGTGGACTTGCCTGATGACAGGCACGCCATAGAAAATAAATGGATATTTAAGAAGAAGACAGACGCGGATGGTAATGTGACCATCTATAAGGCTTGGCTTGTCGCTAAAGGTTATCGACAAGTTCAAGGGATTGACTACGACAAGACTTTCTCTCCCGTAGCGATGCTGAAGTCAGTCAGAATCATGTTAGCCATTGCCGCATTCTATGATTATGAGATATGGCAAATGGAGGTCAAAACAGCATTCTTGAATGGCTTCCTCAAGGAAGAGTTGTATATGATGCAGCCGGAAGGTTTTGTCGATCCAGAGAACGCGAACAAGGTATGCAAGCTCCAGCGCTCGATTTACGGGCTGGTGCAAGCATCTCGGAGTTGGAATATTCGCTTTAATGATGTGATCAAAGCGTTTGGCTTGATACAGACTTATGGAGCAGCCTGTATTTACAAGAAAGTGAGTGGGAGCTCTGTGGCATTTCTCATATTATATGTGGATGACATATTACTGATAGGAAATGATATAGAATTCTTGGAAAATGTAAAGGCCTACTTGAATAAGAGTTTTTCAATGAAGGACCTTGGAGAAGCTGCTTACATATTAGGCATCAAAATCTATAGAGATAGATCAAGACGCCTCATTGGTCTTTCACAAAGCACATACCTTGACAAGATATTGAAAAAGTTCAATATGGATCAGTCCAAGAAGGGATTCTTGCCTGTTTTGCAAGGTATGAGATTGAGCAAGGCTCAGTCGCCGACCACGGCAGAAGATAGAGAAAAGATGAGTGTCATTCCCTATGCCTCAGCCACAGGTTCTATCATGTATGCCATGCTGTGTACCAGACCTGATGTGAACCTTGCCATAAGTTTGGTAGGGAGGTACCAAAGTGATCCCGGTATGGAACACTGGACATCGGTCAAGAACATCCTAAAGTACCTGAAAAGGACTAAGGATATGTTTCTCGTTTATGGAGGTGACGAAGAGCTCGTCGTAAAGGGTTACGTCGATGCTAGCTTCGACACAGATCTGGATGACTCTAAGTCTCAAACCGGATACATGTATATTTTGAACGGAGGGGCAGTCAGCTGGTGTAGTTGCAAGCAAAGCGTCGTGGCAGCATCTACATGTGAAGCGGAGTACATAGCTGCTTCCGAAGCAGCGCAGGAAGGAGTCTGGATGAAGGAGTTCATCACCGACCTAGGAGTCATACCAAGCACGTCAAGCCCGATGACTCTCTTCTGTGACAACACTGGAGCTATTGCCATTACCAAGGAGCCCAGGTTTCACAAGAAGACCAAGCACATCAAGCGCCGTTTCAACTCAATCCGGAATTATGTTCAGGATGGAGACATAGATATTTGTAAAGTGCATACGGATCTGAATGTTGCAGACCCGTTGACAAAACCTCTTCCACGGGCAAAACATGATCAACACCAGAACTCTATGGGTGTTCGATTCATCACAATGTAACTAGATTATTGACTCTAGTGCAAGTGGGAGACTGTTGGAAATATGCCCTAGAGGCAATAATAAAAGTATTATTATTATATTTCCTTGTTCATGATAATTGTGTGCTATTCATGCTTGAATTGTATTTTGCGGAAACAACGATACATGTGTGAATATATAGACCACAATGAGTCCCTGGTAAGCCTCTAGTTACCAGCTCGTTAATCAACAGATGATCACGGTTTCCTGATCATGGACATCTGATGTCAGTGATAACGGGATCACATCATTAGGAGAATGATGTGATGGACATGACCCAATCCTAAGCATAACACGAGATCATATAGTTCGTAATGCATAAGCTTTTCGGTGTCAAGTATTTATTCCTTAGACCATGAGGTTGTACAACTCCCGGATGCCGTAGGAATACTTTGGGTGTGCCAAACGTCACAACGTAACTGGGTGGCTATAAAGGTACGCATCGGGTATCACCGAAGGTGTCTGTTGGGTTGGTACGAACCGAGACTGGGATATTGTCACTCCGTATGACGGAGAGGTACCTCTGGGCCCACTCGGTAATACATCATCATAATGAGCTCAAAGTGACTAAGGAGTTAGTCACGGGATGATGGATTACGGATCGAGTAAAGAGACTTGCCATGACGAGATTGAACAAGGTATTGGGAATACCGACGATCGAATCTCGGGCAAGTACCGTACCGATGGACAAAGGGAATAACTACGGGATTGAGTGAATCCTTGACACGGTGGTTCATCCGATGAAGATCATCGAGGAACACGTGGGAAACAACATGGGTATCTAGATCCCGCTGTTGGTTATTGACCGGAGAGTCGTCTCGGTCATGTCTACGTGTCTCCCGAACCCGTAGGGTCTACACACTTAAGGTTCGGTAACGCTAGGGTCGTAGAGATACATGCACGTGGAAACCCGAAAGTTGTTCGGAGTCCCGGATGAGATCCCGGACGTCACGAGGAGTTCTGGAATGGTCCGGAGGTAAAGAATGATATATAGGAAGTCCAGTTTCGGCCATCGGGTGATCTCCTGGAGTCACCGGGAGTGTCCCGGGACCACCGGAGGGGTCCCGGGGGTCCACCGGGTGGGGCCACCCATCCCGGTGGGGCCCCTAGGCCGCATGGGGGAAGTGGCCAGCCCTAATGGGCTGGCGCACCACATGGGCCCTCCTCCCCATGCGCCTAGGGTTGAAACCCTAGGGGGGAGGGGGCGCCACTTGCCTTGGGGGGCAAGGATTCCCCCCCTGGCCGCCGCCCCACCCTGCAGATCCCATCTGCAGGGCCGGCGCACCCCCTGGCCCCCTATATATATGTGTGTGGGGGGGGGGGGGG
>LR738710.1:267505461-267526468 GCA_902687465.1 Secale cereale
GGGGAGGGCAGCCGCACCCTTGCCCTGGCGCCTCTCCCCCTCCCGTCACACCTCCGTCTCCTTAACGCAGGGCGCCCGGCGAAGCCCTGCAGGAATCTCCACTGCATCCACCACCACGCCGTCGTGCTGCTGGATCTCTGACGACCTTTCCTCCCCCCTTGCTGGATCAAGAAGGAGGTGACGTTGCTGCACCGGACGTGTGTTGAACGCGGAGGTGCCGTCCGTTCGGCGCTAGATCATCGGTGACGAAGAACGCGAAGAGTACGACTACTTCATCCACGCTTCTTCGAAAGCTTCCGCTCGCAATCTCCATAACGGTATGTAGATGCACTCTTATTTGCTTGTTGCTAGATGTCTCCATAGTTGGATCTTGGTGAAAGCGTAGAATTTTTTTGAATTCTGCTACGTTCCCCAACAATCGCTATATGTCACGCTACCCATCATTTGTTGTCAGCCTCTCATTGTTGCCATGAAACCTCTAACCTTTGTCACCATCCCAGCAAACAGTTGTTTGGCTATGTTACCGCTTGCTCAGCCCCTCTTATAGCGTTGTTAGTTGCAGGTGAAGATGAAGATTGCTCCATGTCGGATCTTGGATTTCGGAATATCACAATACCTATTAATTAAATTAATGCACCTATATACTTGGAAATGGGTGGAAGGCTTGGCCTTTTGGCTCGGTGTTTTGTTCCACTCATGCCGCCTTAAGAACTGATAAACTGGTGTTATGTTCCTTGAGTTTGCATTCCTAACACGGTTGGGGGTTATGGGACCCCCTTGACAGTTAGCCTTGAATAAAACTCCTCCAGCAAGGCCCAACTTTGGTTTTACCATTTGCCATAACTAAATAACTTGCATAGGGACTTTCCGGACCCCGAGGACTTAATTTACAACTCGGGCCAGTGCTCCTCATGAGTGTTGGTCCAAACTAGAGCACTTTGCGGGGCCGCCCCTTGGCAACTTGGGGTATCTGGCTCCTGTACGCGTCGCTCATCCGGTCATGGCCTGAGACGAGATACGCACGACTACTATCAGGGTGTCAGCACACCGGGAGGTCTTGCTGGACTTGTTTTACCATTGTCGAAATGTCTTGTGCACCGGGATTCCGAGTCTGATCGGGTCTTCCCTAAGATAAGGGTTTTTTACCTCTGTTGATCGTGAGAGCTTGTGATGGGCAAAGTTGGGACACCCCTACAGGGTTATGATCTTTCGAAAGCCGTGCCCGCGGTTATGTGGCAGATTGGAATTTGTTAATGTACGGTTGTAGAAAACTTGATAGAGGATCCGAAATAAAATACACCAACCGCGTGAGTAACCGTGATCGTCTCTTTTCATTTTGAGAAGAGAACACGATGGGGTTATGTTTGACTCGTAGGTAGTTCAGGATCACTTAGCGATTATTACTAGTTTGCGATCGTTTGCGTAGATGCTCATCTTATTCTTGTACTCGTAAGTTAGCCACCATATTATGCTTAGCCACTGCAGCAACCTCACCACTTAACCTCTCCATACCCATTAAGCTTTGCTAGTCTTGATACCCATGGTTATGGGATTGCTGAGTCCTTGTGGCTCACAGATACTACAACACCAGTTGCAGGTGCAGGTTTCCGATGACTTGACGTGAGAGCGATGTTTACTTGTGTTGGAGTTCTTTCTTCTTCTTCTTCGTCGATTTTGGGATAGGTTCCTGGTCGGCAGCTTGGGATAGCAGGATGGATGTTGTGTGTTTTTCATGTGTTTTCATCGTAGTCGGATGCCTCGTATATGATGTTGATGTATTCACGTGGAGTTGTAAGACTTGTATGTATCCCCCATGTATGTATGTAATGGTACGATGTAATGATATCCATCTTGCTAAGCGCCCGAAATGCGGTTGTGCCCCAATCACGAGTTCACCACGTGATCGGTATAGAATGGCATCTTGGGCATAACAAGTTGGTATCAGAGCCTCGATCGAGCATAGGAGCCCCCTTGATTGATCGTAGTTTGGCCGTTGTCGAGTCTAGCAAAACTTTTTTGGAGTCTAGTTATATCGGAGAGTAGGAATTCTTTTACTCCTCAGCCCCTTCGTTGCTCTGGTGAGGAATCTTGACGTAGGTCTTTTGAATTACCCCTCTTCCCCTTCAATTTTTTTTAGGATCATGCAGTTAGTTTTTCGTTTGTTGCGATGTCAGCTCTTTTCATCCGATGCAATTCTCTTCGATGATTCGATCCTCTCCGCCTTTCGAAAAGATCAATCCTCAGTTCTTTTAAATCGGCGTCGTTTTCCCCATCCGAAGTGGTCCTCTTTTTCCCACCGCCCACCCTTTTTCTTCTCGGAGTCGGAGCCCTTAATCGAGTATCCATCATACTCGTGCGAATGCTATGCTTTCTTTCCTCAATTGTTTCAACTGGTGAGTTCTCGTCTAGTGCGCCATTCTTCATCTCTTTTCTTTTTCGATGGATTCAATTCAAATATCCGGTGCTGATCATCTTCTTTCACATTGCTCAGATATTTTTCCCTTGCTCGTTCGAATCTTGCCATTTAATTGTTCCGGAGTTGCGAAGAAATCTGAGGAGATTCGTCTGTGTTCCAATTAATTCGAGGTTGTCACCTCATTCGAGTCTTTCAATTGTTTCGGTGCATTCTTCTTCTTCGAATAATCCTTTCCAATGGTTTTTTCTTTTAGTGGGCCCTAACCATAGGTCTTTCCCAGGATCTTACCTAACTCTTCTAATTTTTCCGGAGCTATTTCCAAATTCTTTTTCAAGTGTGTTGTAAATATGGATTCCATCAGTCATATGCCTTCTCCAAGACCGTTGTGAATTCTTTTCTTAGTGGTTCAACTTTTCCTCTTTTCATTCTTTCGGAGTATCTCAACAATTTTGGTGGTATTCCTTGTCGTCATTCTCAACATTTGCAGACCGAAGAAGAGTTTTCCTCCAAATCTTCTCTGTTCTCTCGACTATTCATCGTTCAAGCTTAATGTTATCCCCTCAAATTATTCAGACCATGACAAATTCTCTCTTTACCCATCCGGAGTATTCAGGAATTGTTTTTCATTGTGATCCTCTGAAGGCCATCATTTCATAAGATTCCTTCGTTCTCAGTTTCAACTTCGTCCTCCAACTATTCTTAATTGATGCCTCTTCGTTTGTCTCAATGTTCTCCCGGTGGTTCGTTCAAGTATCCTTCAGTCAGTTCGCAATCTCTTCGTTCTATTTTATCAAATTCTCAAGTTCTTTATTTGTTTTCTAATTATCCCCGATGATCCATTCTCTTTTCTTCGTTAAATTTCTATTCTTCCTGGTGGCTTGTTCTTTTCTTCACCAGGTTTCAATCCTACCGGTGGTTCCCTCAAGAGTTCTTTTTCCGGTGTTACCATATCAATTCATTAGTTTTTCCAATCCCACCGGTGGTTCATGAAGACTTTCTCAAGTTTGAGCTATATCCCTCTTTAATCAATTTCAACACGAATAAGTGATATGCAAATCTATTGCTTCTCATCAGTTTAATTGGAGGATAAGCATAACATAATTCTTATTCTTTAAGTTGTTTAATCCTTTCCTTCGGATTTTGTTCTTGATGAATAAATTTTATACCCAAGCGTTTTCATCTTTTATTTACCGGAGTTCAAAGTTTTCCTCGACCATCTCATCGGAACCCCCTTCTAATTCATCACAAGGCTTAAATCTTATTCTTTTCATCCGTCATTTCTATATCATCATTCCTTTTGTGACCGGAGTTACTCATGGTGGTTCTTCTTGATTTAATTCGTTCTTCAAGTGTTCATCAAATTCATTTGGAGAAGCTCACCATTCTTCTTCTTGCGTCTCGAAGTGCAAAATATCTGTGTATTCTTTTGTTGTTGATTCTTCAACAACTCCGTTCAAGCCTTTATTTTGAAGATGCTCTTTCAATTCAATTGTGGTAGAAAGTTGTCATCTTCTTCACCGTTCTTTTCAACGAACTCTATAAATTCTTCTGGAGGCATTGTGTTGTTGCTCATCAAGTATAATTCCATCTTGTCAAATCATGTTCTATTCCTTGCATTTTCAGCCGGAGTGCTCTCCAAACTCTTCATTCTTCATCCTTGCCTATCTCGTTATACCGGTGCGATTTCATATTCTTTTGTTTCGTCAAGCTCTTGTTTCGTGTCTTTCTACCGTCAAGACTCTTGTTATGACCGTTCTTCCTCTTTTGTAACAGAGCTTCTCAATCTAATTTATCCCCGTTGTATTCTTCCTTTTAATTGGCTCAACCTCTCAAGATTCTTTTATTTCACTCATTTGTCCAAGAAGAACGTTGTTCTTCCTATTCCTCTTCCGTCTCACTCCTAAGATCTCGGGACGAGATCTCTTGTTAGTAGGGTAGTGTTGTGACATCCCGACACCGGTGTGCCAGGCGTCATCCTCTTATTCCCTGTCATTGCCATGTCATCTGCTTGCGTGTTGCACTTTGCCATGTCATCATGTGCATTGCATCTGCATAGTTTTCAAAACTTGCATCCGTCCGTAGTTGCCGAGCCCCCGGCCCTCTCCGTTGTCCGTTCTGAGCCCAGACACACTCGCACGTGCCCGCGGCACCTCCAAAACCTTATTTTGTAAGTAGCCGGAAAACATCCTCGGAATGGGTTGAAACTTGGCGTGTGGTCTTATTATAGTGTAGACAGACTGCCTGCCAAATTTCATCGCATTCGGAGTCCGTTTGATGCCCCAACGGTTAACCGCGTTAACTGTCGGAAGCCCTTTCTCTTTTAGCCCAACACCGCTCCAAAACAGCCCACTAGCCCATCTAAACCCCCCTCCATGTTCTTCAGCGTTGGATCACGATCCCGTGGCCGAAAACAACACCTCATTTGGACTTTCCTACCTCCCTCTACCTATAAATAGACCTCCTGTTGGGGAACGTAGTATTTCAAATTTTTTCCTATGATCACGCAAGATCTATCTACTAGATGCATAGCAACGAGGGGGGAGAGTGTGTCTACGTACCCTCGTAGACCGAAAGCGGAAGCGTCTAGTGACGCGGTTGATGTAGTCGAACTTCTTCACGATCCAACCGATCAAGCACCGAACGTACGGAGCCTCCGCGTTCAGCACACGTTCAGCTTGATGACATCCCACGAGCTCTTGATCCAGTAGAACTTCGCGGGAGAGTTTCGTTAGCACGACGGCGTGGTGATGGAGATGATGAAGCTAGCGGTGCAGGGCTTCGCCTAAGCACATCAACAGTATGACCGAGGTGTGTTTCTGTGGAGGGGGCACCACACACGGTTGGGAGAGATCAACTTGATCAACTTGTGTCTAGAGGTGCCCCCCTGCCCCCGTATATAAAGGATCTAGGGGGAGGCGGCCAGCCAAGGGGAGGGCGCGCCAAGGGAGGAGTCCTACTCCCACCGGGAGTAGGACTCCCTCATTTCCTAGTTGGAGTAGGAGGGGAGAAGGAAAGGAAGAGAGGAAGAGAAGGAAAGGCAGGCGCCACCCCCTCCTTGTTCAATTCGGACTAGAGGGGGAGGGGGCACGCGGCTTCCCTGGCCGCCCCTCCTATTCTCCCACTAGGGCCCATGAGGCCCATTTAACTTCCCGGGGGGTTTTGGTAACCCCCCGGTACTCCGGTATATGCCCGAAACCTCCCGGAACCCTTTTAGTGTCCAAACATAGTCGTTCAATATATTGATCTTTATGTATCGGACATTCCGAGACTCCTCGTCATGTCTGTGATCTTATCCGGGACTCCAAACTACCTTCGGTACATCAAAACTCATAAATTTATAATACCGATCATCATCAAATGTTAAGCGTGCGGACCCTACGGGTTTGAGAACTATGTAGACATGACCGAGACTCATCACCGATCAATAACTAATAGTGGAACCTGGATGCTCATATTGGCTCCTACATATTCTACGAAGATCTTTATCGGTCAAACTGCATAACAACATACGTTGTTCCCTTTGTCATCGGTATGTTACTTGCCCGAGATTCGATCGTCGGTATCTCAATACCTAGTTCAATCTCGTTACCAGCAAGTCTCTTTACTCGTTCCATAATACATCATCTCGTGACTAACTCATTAGTCATTTGCTTGCAAGGCTTATTATGATGTGCATTACCTAGAGGGCCCAGAGATACTTCTCCGACACTCGGAGTGACAAATCCTATTCTTGATCTATGCCAACACCACGAACACTTTCGGAGACACCTGTAGAAAATCTTTATAATCACCCAGTTACGTTGTGATGTTTGATAGCACACAAGGTGTTCCTCCGGTATTCGGGAGTTGCATAATCTCAGTGTCATAGGAACATGAATAAGTCATGAAGAAAGCAATAGCAGTAAAACTAAACGATCATAGTGCTAAGCTAACGGATGGGTCTTTTCCATCACATCATTCTCCTAATGATGTGATCTCGTTGATCAAATGACAACTCATGTCTATGGCTAGGAAACATAACCATCTTTGATCGATGAGCTAGTCTAGTAGAGGCATACTAGGGGCATACTGTTTTGTCTTTGTATTCACACATGTACTAAGTTTCCGGTTAATACAATTCTAGCATGAATATAAGACTTTTATTATGATATATGAAAATACAAATAACATCTTTATTATTGCCTCTAGGGCATACTTCCTTCAGTCTCCCACTTGAACTAGAGTCAATAATCTTGATTACAAAGTAATGATTCTAACACACATGGAGTCTTGGTGCTGATCATGTTTTGCCCATGGAAGAGGCTTAGTCAACGGGTTTGCGACATTCAGATCTGTATGTATCTTGCAAATTTCTATGTCTCCCTCCTTGACTTGATCGCGGATGGAATTGAAGCGTCTTTTGATGTGCTTTATTCTCTTGTGAAACCTAGATTCCTTCGCCAAGGCTATTGCTCCAGTGTTGTCACAAAAGATTTTCATTGGACCCGATGCACTAGGTATCACACCTAGATCGGATATGAACTCCTTCATCCAGACTCCTGCATTTGTTGCTTCCGAAGCAGCTATGTATTCCGCTTCACACGTAGATCCCGCCACGACGCTCTGCTTGGAACTGCACCAACTGACAGCTCCACCGTTTAATAAAAATACATATCTGGTTTGTGACTTAGAGTCATCCGGATCAGTGTCAAATCTTGAATCAACGTAACCGTTTTCGACGAGCTCTTTGTCACCTCATACACAAGAAACACATCCTTTGTCCTTTTCAGGTACTTCAGGATGTTCTTGACCGCTGTCCAGTGATCCACTCCTGGATTACTTTGGTACCTCCCCGTTAAACTTATAGCAAGGCACACATCATGTCTGGTACACAACATTGCATACATGATAGATCCTACGGCTGAGGCATAGGGAATGGCTTTCATTTTCTCTCTATCTTCTGCAATGGTCGGGCATTGAGTCTTACTCAACTTCACACCTTGTAACACATGCAAGAACCCTTTCTTTGACTGATCCATTTGGAACTTCTTTAAAACTTTATCAAGGTATGTGCTTTGTGAAAGTCCAATTAAGCGTCTTGATCTATCTCTATAGATCTTGATGCCTTATATGTAAGCAGCTTCACCGAGGTCTTTCATTGAATTTTTTTTATTCAAGTATCCTTTTATGCCATCCAGAAATTCTATATCATTTCCAATCAACAATATGTCATCCAAATATAAAATCAGAAATGCTACAGAGCTCCCACTCACTTTCTTGTGAATACAGGCTTCTCCAAAAGTCTGTATAAAACCATATGCTTTGATCACCTCATCAAAGCGTATATTCCAACTCTGAGATGGTTGCACCAGTCCATAGATGGATCGCTGGAGCTTGCACACTTTGTTAGCACCTTTAGGATCGACAAAACCTTCTGGTTGCATCATAGACAACTCTTCTTTGAGATATCCATTCAGGAATGCATGTTTGACATCCATTTGCCAGATTTCATAATCATAAAATGCAGCAATTGCTAACATGATTCAGACAGACTTAAGCATCGCTACGGGTGAGAAAGTCTCATCATAGTCAACTCCTTGAACTTGTCGAAAACCTTTCGCAACAAGTCGAGCTTTGTAAACAGTAACATTGCCGTCAGCGTCGGTCTTCCTCTTGAAGATCCATTTATTTTTGATGGCTTGACGATCATCGGGCAAGTCAACCAAAGTCAACACTTTGTTCTCATACACGGATCCCATCTCAGATTTCATGGCTTCAAGCCATTTTGCGGAATCTGGGCTCATCATCGCTTCCTCATAGTTCGTACGTTCATCATGGTCTAGTAACATGACTTCCAGAACCAGGTTGCCGTACCACTCTAGCGCGGAACATACTCTGGTTGATCTACGAAGTTCAGCAGTAACTTGATCCGAAGTTTCATGATCATCATCATTAGCTTCCTCACTAATTGGTGTATGAATCACTGGAACTAGTTT
The DNA here is from genome assembly GCA_902687465.1 of Secale cereale. Classification (NCBI taxonomy): domain Eukaryota; kingdom Viridiplantae; phylum Streptophyta; class Magnoliopsida; order Poales; family Poaceae; genus Secale; species Secale cereale. The sequence goes on from LR738710.1 coordinate 267,513,853, forward strand.
CTGTGATGTACTACTTTCCAATTTGGGAGAAGTTACAATTACCTCACCAAGTTCTACTTTCCTCCCACTCACTTCTTTTGAGAGAAACTCCTTCTCTAGAAAGGATCCATTCTTAGCAACGAATATCTTGCCTTCGGATCTGTGATAGAAGGTGTACCCAACAGTCTCCTTTGGGTATCCTATGAAGACACATTTCTCCGACTTGGGTTCGAGCTTATCAAGTTGAAGCTTTTTCACATAAGCATCACAACCCCAAACTTTAAGGAACGACAACTTTGGTTTCTTGCCAAACCATAGTTCATAAGGCGTCATCTCAACGGATTTAGATGGTGCCCTATTTAACGTGAATGCAGCTGTCTCTAAAGCATAACCGCAAAATGATAGTGGTAAATCAGTAAGAGACATCATAGACCGCACCATATCTAATAAAGTACGGTTACGACGTTCAGACACACCATTACGCTGTGGTGTTCCGGGTGGTGTGAGTTGTGAAACTATTCCACATTGTTTCAAATGAAGACCAAACTCGTAACTCAAATATTCACCTCCACGATCAGATCATAGAAACTTTATTTTCTTGTTACGATGATTCTCTACTTCACTCTGAAATTCTTTGAACTTTTCAAATGTTTCAGACTTGTGCTTCATCAAGTAGATATACCCATATCTGCTCAAATCATCAGTGAAGGTCAGAAAATAATGATACCCGCCACAAACTTCAACACTCATCGGTCCACATACATCAGTATGTATGATTTCCAACAGATCTGTTGCTCGCTCCATTGTTCCGGAGAACGGAGTTTTAGTCATCTTGCCCATGAGGCATGGTTCGCAAGCATCAAGTGATTCCAAAAGTCCATCACTATGGAGTTTCTTCATGCGCACCAATATGACCTAAACGGCAGTGCCACAAATAAGTTGCACTATCATTATTAACCTTGCATCTTATGTCTTCAATATTATGAATATGTGTATCACTACGATCGAGATCCAACAAGAATAGACCACTCTTCAAGAGTGCATGACCATAAAAGATATTACTTATATAAATAGAACAACCATTATTCTCCCGTCTTGCAATAAACAAGATCCAGATATAATGTTCATGCTTAACGCTGACACCAAATAACAATTACTCAGGTCTAAAACTAATCCCGAAGGTAGATGTAGAGGTAGCGTGCCGACGGCGATCACATCGACTTTGGAACCATTTCCCACGCGCATCGTCACCTCGCCCTTAGCCAATCTTCGTTTAATCCGTAGTCCCTGTTTCGAGTTACAAATATTAGCAACCGAACCGGTATAAAATACCCAGGTGCTACTACGAGCATTAGTAAGGTATACATCAATAACATGTATATCACATATACCTTTGATCACCTTGCCATCCTTCTTATCCGCCAAATACTTGGGGTAGTTCCACTTCCAGTGTCCAGTCCCTTTGCAGTAGAAGCACTCAGTTCCAGGCTTGACTTCAGACTTGGGTTTCTTCGTGGGAGTAGCAACTGTCTTGCTATTCTTCTTGAAGTTCCCCTTCTTTCCCTTGCCCTTTTTCTCGAAACTAGTGGTCTTGTTAACCATCAACAATTGATGCTCCTTTTTGATTTCTACCTCCGCAGCCTTGAGCATAGCGAAGAGCTCGGGAATTGTCTTCTGCATCCCTTGCATATTATAGTTCATCACGAAGCCTTTATAGCTTGGTGGCAGTGATTGAAGAACTCTATCAATAACACTATCTTCATCAACTTTGCAAGCAAGTTGAGTCATATGATTGTAGTACCCAGATATTCTAAGCAAGTGTTCACTGATAGAACTATTCTCCTCCATCTTGCAGCTGTAGAACTTATTGGAAATCTCATATTTCTCAATCCGGGCATTTGCTTGAAATATTAACTTCAACTCCTGGAACATCTCATATGCTCCATGACGTTCAAAATGTCGTTGAAGTCCCGGTTCTAAGCCGTAAAGCATGGCACATTGAACTATCGTTTAGTCATCAGACTGCGTCTGCCAAACGTTCAAAGCGTCTACATTAGCGGGAGGGGGCTTGTCACCTAGCGGTGCTTCAAGGACATAATTCTTCTGTGCAGCAATGAGGATAATCCTCAAGTTACGGACCCAGTCCGTGTAATTGCTACCATCATCTTTCAACTTAGCTTTCTCTAGGAATGCATTAAAATTCAAAGGAACGGTAGCACAGGCCATTGATCTACAACAACATAGATATGCAAAAACTATCTGGACTAAGTTCATGATAAATTAAACTTCAATAACTCCCACTTAGATAGACATCCCTCTGGTCATCTAACTGATCACGTGATCCAAATCAACTAAACCATGTCCGATCATCATGTGAGATGGTGTAGTTTTCAATGGTGAACATCTTATGTTGATCATATCTACTATATGATTCGCGCTCGACCTTTCGATCTCCAGTGTTTCGAGGACATGTCTGTACATGCTAGGCTCCTCAAGTTTAACCCGAGTATTCTACGTGTGCAAAACTGGCTTACACCCGTTGTATGTGAATGTAGAGCTTATCACACCCGATCATCACGTGGTGTCTCGGCACGACGAACTTTCGCAACGGTGCATACTCAGGGAGAACACTTGTGCCTTGAAATTTTGTAAGGGATCATCTTATAATGCTACCGCCGTACTAAGCAAAATAAGAAGCATAATAAGATGAACATCACATGCAATCAAAATATGTGACATGATATGGCCATCATCATCTTGTGCATTTGATCTCCATCTCCAAGGCACCGTCATGATCACCATCGTCACCGGCGCGACACCTTGATCTCCATCGTAGCATCGTTGTCGTCTCGCCAACTATTGCCTCCGCGACTATCGATACAGCTTAGTGATAAAGTAAAGCAATTACATGGCGATTGTATTTCACAATAAGGCGACAACCATATGGCTCCTGCCAGTTGCCGATAACTTTACAAAACATGATCATCTCATACAATAACGTATCACTCATCATGTTTTGACCATATCACATCACAACATGCCCTGCAAAAACAAGTTAGACGTCCTCTACTTTGTTGTTGCAAGTTTTACGTGGCTGCTACGGGCTTAGCAAGAACCGTTCTTACTTACGCATACAAAACCACAACGATATTTCATCAAGTATGTGTTGTTTTAACCTTCACAAGGACCGGGCGTAGCCACACTTGATTCAACTAAAGTTGGAGAAACTGACACCCGCCAGCCACTTGTGTGCGAAGCATGTCGGTAGAACCAGTCTCGCGTAAGCGTACGCGTAATGTCGGTCCGGGCCGCTTCATCCAACAATACCGCTGAATCAAAGTATGACATGCTGGTAAGCAGTATGACTAGTATCATCCACAACTCACTTGTGTTCTACTCGTGCATATCATCTACGCATAGACCTAGCTCATGATGCCACTGTTGAGGAGCGTAGTATTTCAAAAAAAAATTCCTACGATCACGCATGATCTATCTACTAGATGCATAGCAACGAGAGGGGAGCGTGTGTCTACGTACCCTCATAGACCGAAAGCGGAAGCGTCTAGTGACGCGGTTGATGTAGTCGAACTTCTTCGTGATCCAACCGATCAAGCACCGAACGTATGGAGCCTCCTTGTTCAGCACACGTTCAGCTTGATGACGTCCCACAAGCTCTTTATCCAGTAGAACTTCGCGGGAGAGTTTCGTCACCACGACGGCGTGGTGATGGAGATGATGAAGCTTCCAGTGCAGGGTTTCGCCTAAGCACTGCAACATCATGACCGAGGTGTGTTTCTGTGGAGGGGGGCACCGCACACGGTTGGGAGAGATCAACTTGATCAACTTGTGTCTAGAGGTGCCCCCTGCCCTCGTATATAAAGGAGCTAGGGGGGAGGCGGCCGGCCAAGGGGGAGGGCGCGCCAAGGGAGGAGTTCTACTCCCACCGGGAGTAGGACTCCCTCTTTTCCTTGTTGGAGTAGGAGGGGAGAAGGAAAGGGGGAGAGGAAGAGAAGGAAAGCGGGGTGCCACCCCCTCCTTGTCCAATTCGAACTAGCGGGGGAGGGGGCGCGCGGCTGCCCTGGCCACCCCTCCTCTTCTCCCACTAGGGCCCATGAGGCCCATTTAACTCCCCGGGGGGTTCCGGTAACCCCCCGGTACTTCGGTATATGCTCGAAACCTCCCGGAACCCTTCCGGTGTCCAAACATAGTCGTCCAATATATTGATCTTTATGTCTGGGACAATCCGAGACTCCTCATCATGTCCGTGATCTTATCCGGGACTCAGAACTACCTTCGGTACATCAAAACTCATAAACTCATAATACCGATCATCATCAAACGTTAAGCGTGCGGACCCTACGGCACTGTTCAAGAAATCTTCCGATTCAGCGATTTATCGTCCGATTTATCGCTACTCTTGGGGTGACTGATAAGATTATGCCTTATCTTCACCATTTATCGTTTGGGCCGATTTATCGCTATGACAAGCGATTTATGGGGAATCTACCGATAGATCGGGCCTATTCGCAGGACTATCTTTGCAAAAAACTAAGTTAATTTTCGTTTTGTGGACCTTGTTACGCAATATGTACTATTTTCCTATTTTGTTTGTCATTATACCAGGATTCAAAGGCTGGGAATGAAGGCAACACTTCTATCCAATATTTTTTTCCTGTTGAATATAGCATATTTTAGTGTTGGGAACCTGGGATTTGAAAAAAATGGCCGATTAATAGTCGACCGATAAAATCGATTAATCAGCCGATTTCCGATTAATCTCTAATCGCCAGCTGACCGATACGATAACGATAAACGATATCCTCAACATTGCCCTACGGGTTCGAGAACTATGTAGACATGATCGAGACTCATCATCGGTCAATAACCAATAGCGGAACCTGGATGCTCATATTGGCTCCTACATATACTGTGAAGATCTTTATCTGTCAAACCGCATAACAACATACGTTGTTCCCTTTGTCATCGGTCTGTTACTTGCCCGAGATTCGATCGTCGGTATCACAATACCTAGTTCAATCTCGTTACCGGCAAGTCTCTTTACTCATTCCGTAATACATCATCTCGTGACTAACTCACTAGTCATTTGCTTGCAAGGCTTATTATGATGTGGATTACCGAGAGGGCCTAGAGATACCTCTCCGACACTCAGAGTGACAAATCCTATTCTTGATCTATGCCAACACCACAAACACTTTCGGAGACACCTGTAGAGCATCTTTATAATCACCCAGTTACGTTGTGACGTTTGATATCACACTAGGTGCTCCTCCGATATTCGGGAGTTGCATAATCTCATAGTCATAGGAACATGTATAAGTCACGAAGAAAGCAATATCAGTAAAACTAAACGATCATAGTGCTAAGCTAACAGATTGGTCTTGTCCATCACATCATTCTCCTAATGATGTGATCTCGTTGACCAAATGACAACTCATGTCTATGGCTAGGAAACATAACCATCTTTGATCAATGAGCTAGTCTAGTAGAGGCATACTAGGGACATACTGTTTTGTCTATGTATTCACACATGTACTAAGTTTCCGGTTAATACAATTCTAGCATGAATAAAAGACTTTGATCGTGATATAAGGAAATACAAATAACATCTTTATTATTGCCTCCAGGCATATTTCCTTCACCTCCCACGTCCAAATCGCGGGCAAACCCTAGTTTTTCTCCTCCTCGCGCCGCCGGCACATCCACCCCGCGCCGGATATGTCCGTCACTGCCGCCTCGCCAAATCCCGTCGTGCCACGTCACTGCGCCCACGCCCACTTTGCCATGACCCGCGCCAGGCCCAGCAGGCCCATCCGAGGCCCGCCGTGAGCCGCCACGGGCCTGCTACTCGTCCGCCCCGCTCCCCGCAGATCAGCGCCCACTGCCGCCGTTCCAGCGTCGCTGCGGACTCCGGCGACCTTGCCGGACTTCGCCCCGCTGCCGCCGTGGATCTGCCTCGCCGCCTGCTACTTCTCGAGCTTGTGTTGTATTCCCTCGAAGTGGAAAGGGAGATGCAGCACAGTAGCGTAAGTATTTCCCTCAGTTTTTGAGAACCAAGGTATCAATCCAGTAGGAGACCATGCTCGAGTCCCTGGCACCTGCACAAACAAATAATAACTTCGCAGCCAACGCGATAAGGGGTTGCCAGTCCCTTTACTGTCACTTATGAAAGTGAGATATGATAGATATGCTAGTTTATATTTTTGGTATTTTGGTTTATAAGACCAGAAAATAAAAGCGGTAAAAGTAAAGTAGATCTAGATTGATATGTTGAGAATAGACCCAAGGGCCATAGTGTTCTCTAGTGGCTTCTCTCATGATAGCGATATTCTACGACGGGTAACCAAATTACTGTCGAGCAATTGATAGAAAAGCGAATAATTATGAGACTATCTAGGCATGATCATTGTATATAGGCATCACGTCCGAGACAAGTAGACCGACTCCTGCCTGCATCTACTACTATTACTCCACACATCGACCGCTATCCAGCATGCATCTAGTGTATTGAGTTCATAAGAATAGAGTAACGCCTTAAGCAAGATGACATAATGTAGAGGGATAAACTCAAGCAATATTATATAAACCCCATCTTTTTATCCTCGATGGCAACAATACAGTACGTGACTTGCTGCCCCTACTGTCACTGGGAAAGGACACCGCAAGATTGAACCCAAAGCCAAGCACTTCTCCCATTGCAAGAACTATAGATCTAGTAGGCCAAACCAAACCAATAATTCGAAGAGACTTGCAAGGATATTATGAGAACACATAAAAAGTTCAGAGAAGAACCAAATATTTCTCATAGATAATCTTGATCTTAAACTCACAATTCATCGGATCTTGACAAACACACCGCAAAAAGAGATTACATCGAATAGATCTCCTCGAAGACCAAGGAGAACTTTGTATTGAGATCCAGAGAGAGAGAGAGAGAGAAGAAGCCATCTAGATACTAGCTATGGACCCGAAGGTCTGTGGTAAACTACTCACAACTCATGGTGAGGGCGATGATGATGATGATGATGAAGAACTCCGTGATGGATCCCCCTCCGGTGGAGCTCCGGAACAGGCTCCAAGATGGGATCTCACGGGAACAGACGGTTACGGTAGTGGAATTAGGGTTTTCTCTTTGTTGTCGATGGTTTCGGGGTACGTAGACTTATATAGGAGGAAGGAGGACACCGGGGGGTGCTCGAGGGGCCCACGAGGCAGGGGGCGCGCCCTGGGAAGGGGGGCGCGCCCCCACCCTCGTGGACTTCCCGAGGGTCCCCTGACGTGGTTCTCAAGTCCCCTGTGCGTGATTTTCTCCAAAAATATCTCTCGCGAAGGTTTCATTCCGTTTGGACTCCGTTTGATATTCCTTTTCTGCAAACCCTGAAACAGGCAAAAAACAGCAATCTGGACTGGGCCTTTGGGTTAGTAGGTTAGTCCCAAAAATGATACAAAAGTGTATGATAAAGCCCATTAAACATCCAAGACTTCATAAATAATAGCATGGAACAATAAAAAATTATAGATATGTTGGAGACGTATCAAACATCCCCAAGCTTATTTCCTGCTCGTCCTCGAGTAGGTAAATGATAAGGAAAGAATTTTTGATGTGGAATGCTATCCAATATAGTTTTTCAATGTAATTCTCTTAATTATGGCATGAATGTTCAGATGTGAAAGATTCAATATAAAAGTCTATATTGACATAAGAAATAACAATACTTCAAGCATACTAACAAAGCAATCATGTCTTCTCAAAATACTATGGCTAAAGAAAGTTATCCCTACAAAATCATATAGTCTGGCTATGCTCCCTCTTCATCACACAAAATATTCATATCATGCACAACCCTGATTTAAGCTAAGCACTTGTTTTCATACTCTATCTTTTCAAACCTTTCAACTTTCACGCAATACATGAGCGTGAGCCATGGACATAGCACTATGGGTGGAATAGAGGTGGTTGTGGAGAAGACAAAAAAGAGGAAGATAGTCTTACATCAACTAGGCGTATCAACGGGCTATGGAGATGCCCATCAATAGATATCAATGTGAGTGAGTAGGGATTGCCATGCAACGGATGCACTAGAGCTAAGTATGTATGAAAGCTCAACAAAAGAAACTAGTGGGTGTGCATCCAACTTGCTTGCTGACGAAGACCTAGGGCATTTGAGGAAGCCCATCGTTGGAATATACAAGCCAAGTTCTATAATGAAAATTCCCACTAGTATATGAAAGTGATTAAGCATGAGACGCTCTATCATGAAGAACATGGTGCTACTTTGAAGCACAAGTGTGGAAAAAGATAGTAGCAATTGTCCCTTCTCTCTTTTCTCTCATTTTTTGGAGGGGCTTTCTCTTTTTTTATTAGCCCCTCTCTATTTTTTTGGGCCATCTCCCCTTTTTTATTGGCCTTTCCTCACATGGGACAATGCTCTAAGAACGATGATCATCACACCTTTATTACAACTCGAAATTACAACTCGATAATACATCAAGTATGACTCTACATGAATGCCTCCGGCGGTGTACCGGGATGTGCAATGAATCAAAAGTGACATGTATGAAAAATTATGAATGATTGCTTTGCCACAAATACGATGTCGACTACATGATCATGCATGGCAATATGACAATATGATGCGTGTCATATGAACGGTACGGTGGAAAGTTGCATGGCAATATATCTCGGAATGGCTATGGAAATGCCATGATAGGTAGGTATGGTGGCTGTTTTGAGGAATAATATGGTGGTTGTTTTGAGGAAGGATATATAGTGGGTTTATGGCACCGGCGAAAGTTGCGCGGTACAAGAGAGGCTAGCAATGGTGGAAGGGTGAGAGTGCGTATAATCCATGAACTCAACATTAGTCATAAGAACTCATATAAGTATTGAAAAAATCTACGAGTCATCAAAACAAAGCAATCAACGCATGCTCCTAGGAGGGAGGTTGGTAGGAGTTAACCATCGCGCGCCCCGACCTCCACACAAAGGTTGGCACTCTACAAATACCTCATGCTCTAACTTCGTCACATAGCGGTTCACCATACGTGCATGATACGGGAATCACTAACCTTAACACAAGTATTTCTCAATTTCATAATAACTCCACTAGCATGACTCTAATATCACTATCCTCATATCTCAAAACAATTATCAAGCATCCAACATCTCATCATATTCAATGCACTTAGTGTGATTTTTTTACTACATTGATATTGGATGTCTATCATGTGAAGACTAGTTTTATTAGCCTAAACACATTAACATGCTGTTTTAATAGAATCTCAATTAGATATAAGTGAAGCATGAGAGTTCAACATTTTCTACAAAATATAACCACCATCGTGCTCTAAAAGATGTAAGTGATGCACTAGAGCAAAAACTATTCAACTCAAAAGATATAAGTGAAGCACATAGAGTGTTCTAACCATTCCTAGGACATATTTAACTCTTTCAAATAGGTGTGTCCAGCAAGGATGATTGTGACAAACTAACAAGAAAATAATCAAATTATACAAGACGCTCCAAGCAAAACACATATCATGTGGTGAATAAAAATATAGCTCCAAGTATAGTTACCGATGGATGAAGACGAAAGAGGGGATGCCTTCCCGGGGCATCCCCAAGCTTAGGCTTTTGATTATCCTTGAATTTACTTGGGGTGCCATGGGCATACCCAAGCTTAGGCCTTTTCTACTCTTTGTTCCATAGTCCATCAAAGCAATACTCAGTACTTGAAAACTTCACAACACAAAACTTAGACAAAAATTCTCGTGAGCTCCGTTAGTATAAGAAAGCAAACCACTACTCAAAGGTACTGCAATGAATTCATTATTTGTTTATATTGGTGTTAAACCTACTGTATTCCAACTTCTCTATGGTTCATACCTCCAAATATTACTCATAGATGCACTAAAATAAGCAAACAACACACGAAAAACAGAATCTGTCAAAAACAAAACAGTCTGTAGTAATCTGCAGGTTTCACATACTTCTGTAACTCCAAAAAATTCAAACTAAATTGGTTAATGTGAGGAATTTGTATATTAATCATATGCAAAAATAATCAACTAAATAGCACGCTCCAGTAAAATCTGACGACCATTCTAGTGAGTGCTAACGATTCTGTTTTTCACGGCAAGATCACATAAACTTCACACACATCTTCCCAAAGGTTCTACTTGGCACAAACACTAAAAAAACATGAAACCACATCTAAACAGGGGATAGATGCAATATTTATTCCCTAACAGCAACAAAAACAAAAATAATAAAATTGGGTTGCCTCCCAACAAGCGCTATCGTTTTATGGCCCTAGCTAGGCACGATAATTCAATGATGCTCACATAAAGGACAAGGATTGAAGCACAAGGAGAGCATCATAAGACGTGTGACAAACACATCTAAGTATAACATACTTCCTATGCATAGGCATCTTATAGGAAAACAAATTACCAAGACATGCAAAATCTAGCATATGCAAGGAAGGAGAAAGAATCAATAGCAATCTCAACATAAAGAGAGTTAATTTAGTAACATGAAAATTTCTACAACCATATTTCCCTCTCTCATATTAATTGCATGTAGGATCATGATCAAATTCAACAAAATAGCTATCACATAACATATTCTCAACACGATCCACATGCATGCAAAGTTGACACTCTTCCAAAATAGTGGGATTACCATTAACCAAAGTCACGACCTTTCCAAACCAACTTTTATCAAAAATTTCATAAGATTGATAAATATCTAAAGTAGTGGGATCAAAAGTTGACACTCTTTCAAATCCACTTTCAATATTATGGCAAACATTATTATCAATCTCATATTCATCATGGGGATTAAATAAATTTTCAAGATCATAAGAAGAATCACCCCAATCATGATCATTGTAACAAGTAGTAGACATAGCAAAACTAGCATCCCCAAGCTTAGGGTTTTGTATATTATTAGCACAACTGACATCAATAGAATTTATAGTAACATCATTGCAATCATGCTTTTTATCAAAGAAACTATCATGAATCACTTTTTCTTGTAACAATTCCTCACAATTTTTAGATTCATAAATTTCAAGCAAAACCCCATAAAGATAATTTAGTGCACGCAACTCACTAGCAATAGGTTCAACATAATTGGATCTCTTAAAGAGATTAGCAAGTGGATGAGGATTCATATTTTAGCAAGCGAAGATGCAAGCTAATTGAGGGCACATAGCAACACAAGCAAACAAGAGGCAAGCGAACGGTAAACACATGACAAAAGAAGGACAAATAAAACAGCAAGGGTGAAGTGGGGGAGAGGCAAACGAGAGGCAAATAAATGTAATGCGAAGGATAAGGGTTTGTGGTAGGTACTTGGTATATGACTTTTCCGTAAGCCTCCCCGGTAACGGCGCCAGAAATTATTCTTGCTACTTCTCGAGCTTGTGTTGTATTCCCTCGAAGAGGAAAGGGAGATGCATCACAGTAGCGCAAGTATTTCCCTCAGTTTTTGAGAACCAAGGTATCAATCCAGTAGGAGACCACGCGCGAGTCCCTCGCACCTGCACAAACAAATAATAACTTCGCATCCAACGCGATAAGGGGTTGTCAATCCCTTTACGGTCACTTACGAAAGTGAGATCTGATAGAGATGATAGTTTATATTTTTGGTATTTTGGTTTATAAGAACAAAAAATAAAAGCGGTAATAGTAAAGTAGATGTAGATTGATATGTTGAGAATAGACCCAAGGGCCATAGTGTTCTCTAGTGGATCCTCTCATGATAGCGATATTCTACGGCGGGTAAACAAATTACTGTCGAGCAATTGATAGAAAAGCGAATAATTATGAGACTATCTAGGCATGATCATTGTATATAGGCATCACGTCCGAGACAAGTAGACCGACTCCTGCCTGCATCTACTACTATTACTCCACACATCGACCGCTATCCAGCATGCATCTAGTGTATTGAGTTCATAAGAATAGAGTAACGCCTTAAGCAAGATGACATGATGTAGAGGGATAAACTCAAGCAATATGATATAAACCCCATCTTTTTATCCTTGATGGTAACAATACAATACGTGCCTTGCTGCCCCTACTATCACTGGAAAAGGTCACCGCAAGATTGAACCCAAAGCCAAGCACTTCTCCCATTGCAAGAACTATAGATCTAGTAGGCCAAACCAAACCAATAATTCGAAGAGACTTGCAAGGATATTATGAGCACACATAAAAAGTTAGAGAATAACCAAATATTTCTCATAGATAATCTTGATCATAAACTCACAATTCATCGGATCTCGACAATCACACCACAAAAAGAGATTACATCGAATAGATCTCCTCGAAGACCGAGGAGAAATTTGTATTGAGATCCAGAGAGAGGGAGAAGAAGCCATCTAGATACTAGTTATGGACCCGAAGGTCTATGGTAAACTACTCACAACTCATGGTGAGGGCGATGATGATGATGATGATGAAGAACTCCGTGATGGATCCCCCTCCGGTGGAGCTCCGGAACAGGCTCCAAGATGGGATCTCACGGGAACAGAAGGTTACGGCGGTGGAATTAGGGTTTTCTCTCTGTTGTCGATGGTTTCGGGGTACGCAGACTTATATAGGAGGAAGG
>LR738710.1:267526561-267693216 GCA_902687465.1 Secale cereale
CGAGGGGCCCACGAGGCAGGGGGGCGCGCCCTGGGAAGGGGGGGCGCGCCCCCACTCTCGTGGACACCCCGAGGCTCCCCTGACGTGGTTCTCAAGTCCCCTGTGCATGATTTTCTCCAAAAATATCTCTCGCGAAGGTTCCATTCCGTTTGGACTCCGTTTGATATTCCTTTTCTGCAAAACCCTGAAACAGGCAAGAAATAGCAATCTGGACTGGGCCTTTGGGTTAGTAGGTTAGTCCCAAAAATGATATAAAAGTGTATGATAAAGCCCATTAAACATCCAAGACTTCATAAATAATAGCATCGAACAATCAAAAATTATAGATACGTTGGAGACGTATCACCGCCCGCACCGATCCCTGCAACCTCTAGCCACCGAGCGCCCGCAGCGCCGCCTCCCGCGCGACCGCCGCCACCGCTCCGCCCCGTCGGCCGCCACCGAACACCACCGCGAACCGCCGAACCCCGCTGCCTCCGATGTTGTGCCATGCCGCCGACCCGCCTCATCCTCACGTCTCCGGCCTCGATCCGACCGGGAATGGATCCGCCCCGCACGGATCCGCCTGGATCCAGCCTTTCCTGGTGCGCAGCCGGCCTGTGCCGCCTTCTCCTCGCCGGCGCCGTCGTTGACTACCGCCGCCGCGAGCGGCCTCTGCTCGTGGACGACGACGCGCACGCCCAGCACCGCAAGGCTTATGGGCCTCCTCCAGCGCCGACCCACCTGCCTGCCTCGCGCGAGCCCGATCCGCTCTACCGAACTGGGCCTTGGCCTGCAAAGTGAGCACCCATCCAATCCCTCGCCCGTGCGTCAAATAGTAAACTTCTCGCGCTTTGTATTTTTTCCGAGTTAAAAAGCTACTAAGTCCCAGAAAAACCATCTCTGGTGTGCTTGTTTGAGTGGTTGTAACTTTGTGCACGTAGATCCAAATTGAGCATATAATATGTCAAAATGTTTGTCTCTAATTGCTCTACATGTTGGTATGCTTTGCATTCATGGTAGATTGCATATTGACATGTTAATCCCTGTTGCAAGAGTGCATGTTGCTATTAAGTACTGAAACTTGATATAACTTGCTGATTTCTCTTTTTCATATCTTTTTGTGTGATTTTTGTTTGAGCATCATGTCAACATGTTTTAGGAGCATAATCATGTCATCTTTGCTGTGGTGCAATCCACCTTTCATGATATGCCTTGTGGTGAGTGCAACAAGCTTGCAAAATGACCTACTTACTGTTTGCTGCTTTTTGAGACTTGTTGAAAACTGTTAAGTCTGAATCTGTTATATTGTGATGCCATGTTTGCTTGATGCTACACTCAAATCCATGCATGTTTGGGAATATCAAGTGACCATGTCTTGAATTCCATGTTATTCTCTATCCATCCATGCCCTTGTTTGCAATTATAAGTTGCTGTAGCATGTCTCTTTCTTGCTCTCAAGTTGCTATATAATGTTTCTGTCAGCCTGTTATCAGTAAATTCAGTTTTGCCATGTGAATAGCTAGTGTTCTATGCATCCTATGACCATGTTCTTTCCATGAGTAGCTTCATAAACATGTCTTCTTGCTGTTGGTTATATTCACATGCCATGATATGCTTTGAGATGAGTTGCAGAAGCTTGCAATACTTGTCGTTGTTCCTGCCATGTTCAGTTTATTTCAATAAGTCTGTGAAATTGTTATCATTTGCAATCTTGCCATGATGTTTTGAGCAGGTTCTAGTGGTATTTGGCAGTAGCTCAGTGATCACGTTTATAGTGCTTGACATGTCCATGCTTGCCATGCCCTTTGATGCCATGAAATGTTCCTGTAGCATGTTGTTTTGATGAGTGCAAAGTGCTTAGTTGCTGTTTTGGGGACATATTGTTGTTATAACTTGTTTCATGTGTATGTGTTGAACCGTTGCTCCGTTCTGAGCATGCTCTATATGAAACTTGCTTGGTTTTGCATGTAGATGCATCATGTCATGTTGCATCCATGTTTTGGAGTGTGTTTGCTTGATGTTTGGATGCATTTTGCATCAATGCCATGCTCAACTTTGTTTTGCTCATATCTTCTAGGCCGTAGCTCCGAATTAAATGAACTTCATATGTAACTTGACTAGAAACTCGTGTAGACCATTATGGTGCATGTTAACTTGCTGTTTAAGAACTCGAACTTAAGGTTTGTTTAGATCTGGACCAATTTTGAAATTTGCATATGAGGACTTCCTGGAGTTGTTACATGTTATTTCCGGCCTCATTTAAACTTGCTTGGTTGTGTGTTCTTGTTTGCATCATCTCTTGGCATGAGTGGCATTATGTAGCTTGTCATGCATCATACTTGGTTGAGCATCTTGTCTTGTTTATGTGTTGTGTGTTTACCATGTTGTTTGCTTCTTCTCGATAGTTCCGGTAATGTTGCGATTGTGAGGATTCGTTCGACTGCGCTTGGTTCATCTTTGTGGCTTCGTCTTCTTCATTGAATCGTTCTTCTTCCTAGCGGGATTTCAGGCAAGATGACCGTCACCTTGGATCTCATTACTAGCATTGCTATGCTAGTTGTCTCGATGCTATCGCTATATGCCGCGCTACCCATCATTTGTTGTCAGCCTCTCATTGTTGCCATGAAACCTCTAACCTTTGACACCTTCCCAGCAAACCGTTGTTTGGCTATGTTACCGCTTGCTCCGCCCTTCTTATAGCATTATTAGTTGCAGGTGAAGATGAAGATTGCTCCATGTCGGATCTTGGATTTTGGAATATCAAAATATCTATTAATTAAATTAATGCAAGGTGGAATGCTTGGCCTTTTGGCTCGGTGTTTTGTTCCACTCATGCCGCCTTAAGAACTGATAAACTAGTGTTATGTTCCTTGAGTTTGCGTTCCTAACACGGTTGGGGGTTATGGGACCCCCTTGTCAGTTCGCCTTGAATAAAACTCCTCCAGCAAGGCCCAACTTTTGTTTTACCATTTTCCATAACTAAATAACTTGCATAGGGACTTTCCGGACCCCGAGGACTTAATTTACAACCCGGGCCAGTTCTCCTCATGAGTGTTGGTCCAATTGCGGGGCCTCCCCTTGGAAGCTTGGGGTATCTGGCTCCCGTACACGTCGCTCATCCGGTCATGGCCTGAGACGAGATATGCACGGCTACTATCAGGGTGTCAGCACACCAGGAGGTCTTGCTGGACTTGTTTTACCATTGTCGAAATGTCTTGTGCACCGGGATTCCGAGTCTACTGATCAGGTCTTCCCTAAGATAAGGGTTTTTTACCTCTGCTGATCGTGAGAGCTTGTGATGGGCTAAGTTGGGACACCCCTGCAGGGTTATGATCTTTTGAAAGCCGTGCCCGCGGTTATGTGGCAGATTGGAATTTGTTAATGTCTGGTTGTAGAAAACTTTATAGAGGATCCGAAATAAAATACACCAACCGCGTGAGTAACCGTGATCGCCTCTTTTCATTTTGAGAAGAGAACACGGTGGGGTTATGTTTGACTCGTAGGTAGTTCAGGATCAATTAGCGATCATTACTAGTTTGCGATCGTTTGCGTAGATGCTCATCTTATTCCTATACTCGTAAGTTAGCCACCATATTATGCTTAGCCACTTCTGCAACCTCACCACTTAACCTCTCCATAACCATTAAGCTTTGCTAGTCTTGATACCCATGGTTATGGGATTGTTGAGTCCTCGTGGCTCACGGATACTACAACACCAGTGTCAGGCCCAAGATGCGATTCTATCCCGATCACGTGACTCATACGAGATTGGGGCACAACCGCATCTCAGGCGCTTAGCAAGATGGATATCATTACAACATACCATTACATACATACATGGGGGGATACAACAATACATACAATTCACATGAACACAACAACACCAATACAAAGCATCCGACTACGGATGCAAACATGAAAAGCACAACGACATCCATCTGCTATCCCAGGCTGCCGACCCGGAACCTAACCCAAGACTGACGAAGAAGAAGAAGAAAGAACTCCAACACAAAGGACATCGCTCTCGCGTCAAGTCATCGGAAACCTGCACCTGCAACTATTGTTGTAGTATCTGTGAGCCGCGAGGACTCAACAATCCCATAACCATGGGTAACAAGACTAGCAAAGCTTAATGGGTAAGGAAAAGGATAGTGGTGAGGTTGCAGCAGCGGCTAAGCAATATATGGTGGCTAACTTACGAGTACAATAATAAGATGAGCATCTACGCAAACGGTCGCAACTAGTAGTGATCGCTAAAGATCTTGAACTACCTACGAGTCAAACATAACCCCGCCGTGTTATCTTCTCAAAGTGAAAAGAGATAGCCACGGTTACTCACACAGTTGTGTGTTTTAATTCGGATCCTCTGACAAGTTTTCTACAACCGGACATTAACAAATTCCAATCTGCCACATAACCGTGGGCACGAATTTCGAAAGAACATAACCCTGCAGGGGTGTCCCAACTTAGCCCATCACAAGCTCTCACGATCAGCAGAAGTAATAATATTATTACCCCTTATCTTAGGGAAGGCCCGATCAGACTCGGAATTCCCGGTGCACAAGACATTTCGACAATGGTAAAACAAGTCTAGCAAGACCTCCCGCTGTGCCGACACCCTGATAGTAGCCGCGCGTATCTAATCTCAGGCCACGTCCGGATGGGACATCCTACGAGTAAAACCAGCCCTCGGGTTTCCCCCAGGTGGCCCCGCAACACCCCCGTTTGGGACCAACACCATCAGCACTGGCCCCCCTGCTATGTAGAAAGAATCCTCGATGGTGCGACCCCCTATGCAATTTAATTAATTAATTAAGTTGTTATTATGAGGCAAATTAAAACCAATGTTGGGCCTTGCTGGAGGAGTTTTATTCAAAGACAAACTGTCAAGGGGTCCCCATATACCCAACCGTGTAAGGAACACAAAATCAAGGAACATAACGCCGGTTTATCGTCCCCTAAGGTGGCATGAGTGAAACAAAACACCGAGCAAAAGGCCAAGCCTTCCACCCATGCCCAATATACAGGTGTGTTAATATATAAGATATATTGTGATATTCCAAAAACAAGTTCCAACATGGAACGATCTTCATCTTCACCTGCAACTAACAACGCTATAAGAGGGGCTGAGCAAGCGGGTAACATAGCCAAACAACGGTTTGCTGGGAAGGTGTCAAAGGTTAGAGGTTTCATGGCAACAAGGAGAGGCTGACAATAAAAGATGGGTAGCGCGACATATAACGATAGCATCGAAACACTAAGCATGGCAATGATAGTAAAGGTATCCAAGGTGATGGTCATCTTGCCTGAGATCCCGCAAGGAAGAAGAACGAGTCCATGAAGAAGACGAAGAAGAAGCCACGAAGACAAGACACGTGTAGACAAACGAATCCTCACGATTGCAACGGAAAAGAACTAGCGAGAAGGAACACACAACAAGGTAAACACCCCACTCAAGAACATGACAAGATGCTCAAACAAGTATGATGCAAGACAAGTCTATATGATGCAAAACATGGCAAGGGATGAAGCACACAAGAACAACACAAACCAATAAGTTTAAATGATGCCGGAATCAACATATAGCAACTTCGGTAAGCCCTCATATGCACATTTCAAAATTGGTCCAGATCTGAACAAACCTTATGTTCAAGTTGTTAAACAGCAAGTTAACATGCACCATGATGATCTACTCGAAATTCTAGTCAAGTTTCATATAAAGTTCGTTTAATTCGGAGCTACGACCTAGAAGATATGAGCAAAACAAGTCAAGCATGTCAACGGTGCAAGATGCACCCAAACATCAAGCAAACACACCCCAAACATGTAAACATCATGATATTATGCTTCTACATACAAAATCACACAAGTTTCATATATATCACGCTCAAAACGGAGCATCGGTTCAACACATACACATGAAACAAGATATAACAACAAGCTGTCCAAAATCAGCAACATAGGAACTTTGGAGCAAGGTAAATATATGCTATAGCACCAAAACATGATAACAAGAGGCATGGATGTGAAATAGACCTGATACTTAACAAGCATGAACTTAGAACACACTCAAAAGCTTGCTGGAACACAATTAAACAAGCATGGCAAGTTGCAATAAATTTATCGAGACTTAGTCCAAATCTGGGAAGGCAAAAACATCATCACGGTGCTGCCTTCGGAGGCACAAAACAACAAGCATATCAACTCTACTAAGTATATAAAGATCATGGACATGTAATAGACATAGCATACATCAAACAACTCCATTGGAGCAACTCCATAGGAGGCATGGATCAATAACAACAAGCTTCACCAAATTGATCATGCTGATAAAATCCTGACAGGTAAATTTATAGCAACTTGAGAGCAAGAAATAAATAAGCTACAACATGTCATATGTGCAAGTAAGGGCATGGATGGATAGACAATAACATGGACAACAAGTCATGATCATTTTTCATACTAAAACATGCATGGATGTGAGTGGGGCTTCAAGCAAACATAGCATCAGGTTTAACAGATTCAGACTTAGCAGTTTTTTCCACTAAGTATAAAACAACAACATTGGATGGCATGTTTACAAGCTTGTTTAAATCACCTCAAGGCATATCATGGAAAGTGGATTGCACCACAGAAAAGACCATATGATTGTGCTTCTAAAACATATAGACATGTGGCATGAAGACAAACACACCAATAGCAATGAGCAAGTCAAATCAGCATCTCATAACAAGTTTCAGCACTTCACAACCACATGCACTTTTGCAACAGAGATTAACATGGCAATATGGCACCTAACATGAATGCTACAACAACCAACATGTAGAGCACTTCACAATGAACATTTTGACATATCATATGCTCCATTTGGATAAACATGCACAAAGTTATCACCACCATAAGCATGCAACAAATTTACAACTAACAGCAGATTTAAACATATAGAACTATTGCAACAGAGATTAGGGCATCAAGATGATCTCAAACAAGCATGACACAGTGGTACAAAATGAAGAGCATATCACCACGATCATTTTGACATATTAATCACTCAATTTGGATCACCACACAAAAAATTACAGCCATGCAAAGTATGCATCAGATTTACAAAACTTAGGGACTTAGCCAAAAGAAAACAACCTTGGGGTGGACATTGTCCGGCTTGAGCAGACGTGTCCGTCGGTGCTGACACACGGGCCCACCGGCAGTGGCACAGAGAGAGAGGGCGGACATGTCCGTTTCCCGGACGGACATGTCCGGCGCAACAAAGGAGGAGCTCGGGCCGGCGTTGACGCCGACGAGGCCGCCGGCGAGGGATGGCGGCGGCAGGGTCCATTTCGGCCCGGATCTCGTCGGATCCGGGCACAGCGACGACGGGGAGCGGCGAGGGAAGGCCGGCGTTGCCGGATCTGAAGGAGAGGTTGTGACGCCCGAGACCGACGCCCCAGAAGATTCCAGAAGATTCCAGATGTTCCGGGGTCTCCCGTGTTTCATTTGTGCTTGTGTTATTTATTTTTTGCATTGCATCATGTCATCATGCCATCATGTCATATTAATTTTTGCAACTAAATAATCCGTTTGGGCCTTCGGTCCATTTAAATCGAGGGAAGAATGTCTTCTCTTTATAACATATAAAAGCCTCCTAATAATTATGGAGCTATATTAATAATTATTCCATTGTTTGGAATTACCCGCAACACACTTGCAATATTTCCCCATGTCTTTTTCCCTTCGAGTTTCTCCTTCAAACCTTCCCTATATTCTTTTCTCAATTTTCGAGGCTCCTCCTAAATATCTAGACTCCGTTCAAACTCCTTTTATTTTGCAACCTAAATGTTTTAGTTTGCACTTCCCTTTTGTTGGAACTATTTTTGTGGGGTTGGAATTATTCCATAAAGCCTTTCAAAATTGTTCCATATTTTATTTCTTGATTCCTGGCCTCTTTTTCTTTTTTTGGATCCCTCTCTATTTTATTTCTGCTAAGAAATAAAATTAGTAGAGCCCAGGCCTCCTCCTTTCCCTCCCTCCAGCCCAGCAGCCTTCCAATCCCTCTTGGACCTCAGCCGGCCCATTCTTTTCTCTCAGGCCGCAGCACTCCCCACGGCCCATCTGCTCCTAGGCCGGCCCATCCCTCTTTTGCCCTCCAGCCCGACCGAACCCTAGCTTCGCTCCTCTCCCTCTCCCCTGTGCGCCGCCGCCACACGCATCGCTCTCTCCCTCTGTCGCCCGAACCCTCTCCTATCGATCCCCTCTGGCTGGTCCCGCAGCTCTCTCTCCCCCGAGCCCCATCTCTCCTTCGCACCAGCTCCTCCAGGCCCCGTTCTCCCATCGCTCGCCTCCGCCCGAGCGTCCCGACCCCATCGCCCTGCAGCGCCGGGGATGACCGCGTCCCGCAGCACCGCTTCGCCCCGTCGGCCTCCCTCCGTTCCCGATGCGCGCCTCGAGCCCCTCTCCTCTGCGCCTCGATGTGCCGCCCCGCGCCTGGCTCCTCTCTCCGCCGCGTCCAGCCACCAGGGCGACCAGGCCGCAGCGCCCCTGCCATCTTCCCCGAACCCGCCGGTCAGCGGGGTGCGAGAGCAGCGTCCGCAGCGCCCCGAGCGCGCCCATCCGTCCTCGCCTCGCCTGGTTCTCCACGCCCCTGCCTGGCGCCCCTCCAGCAGCTCCCTGCGCCAGGCCCTCGCCTCGCCTCGCCATGGGAGTCGCCTCGCAGCTCCGGCCGCGACCTCGTCCCTCCAGCGCGCAGAGCCGGCGGCCCCATCCGTCCTCACCTCGCCAAGTTGCCGCTGCTCTGCCTCCGTTCCCGTCGCCCATGCTGCCTTGCTGGAAGTTTTGTTGCTGTAGTTTTGTTTTTGTTTCGTTCATGCTTGTGTTGACCTTGACAGGGAACGCGTAAACGCCTATACGACCAAGTGCCTCTCCGATGCTCAAGTCCGACTACTACATGTACAACTACGAGCTCGAGAACGACTACTCGGAGACCCC
This sequence comes from Secale cereale, assembly GCA_902687465.1. Classification (NCBI taxonomy): domain Eukaryota; kingdom Viridiplantae; phylum Streptophyta; class Magnoliopsida; order Poales; family Poaceae; genus Secale; species Secale cereale. The sequence goes on from LR738710.1 coordinate 267,535,526, forward strand.
AAGTACCCCTACCGTCGCCCGTGTACCCCTACGGAACGTCTTCGACCAAGTACCCCGACGTCGCAAGTACCACGACACGAACGTGAATGACTACCATCGCCGGAACAACTACTTCCCACTACGGAACGAGTTCCACTACCGTCGCCCCGTGTACCACTACCGTCGCCCGGAAACGAGGAATTCGCCAAGTACCACGACACGATGACGTGAACCACTACTTCCTCTACGAGTTGCGAGAACAACTACTTCCCTCTACGGTACGACTTCTTCCTCGTCGGACACGTGAACGCCTTCTTCCTCTACGATCTCGAACCATCCCGAAACGAGTGTTTCGAAGGTATAACCCCGAGACGACCCCGTGGATGACCCGTGGATGCTTGCTTGTGTTGTATGAAATGTTTCCCGTGTGTGCACCGTGCCCGTTTCGTCCGTTTGTCATGTTCCTCGGTTGCCTCGTCACCGACTCGTGGGAACCCGGTAACGGGATCGCCCCACCTTTCATCTCGTTTGACTCGTTCACGCCACCTTCTCTTTTGCACCGGTCTCTCAACGAGTTACCGGAACCGAGATGTTGCGTTGCATCATTTTCGGATCGTTGCCGTGGCACCCTTTCTTTCCACCACGGTGACAATACTTCATATCTTCATGTCAACCCTTTTAATAATTTTGCATAAACTTGATCATGTCATCCGCATCATTTAACAACACTAAAATGTTTTTTTTGCTGTTTGCTTATAATTACTAAACATGCTCATGGGGATTTTCCGGATATGTTGTTGTTTTCCGGCCTCATTTAAAATGCCTAAATAGTGTAGTTTTATTATGCTTCACCTCTTGCCATGCTAAAAACATTTAATCTTGTCTTGTAAATAACGAGAGTCAATTAAATAATTAAATGTGGTGTTTCGTCAATATGCAACTCGTTGCATATTGAGCTCCACTTAACTTGTAGTGTTGTTTGTGCACTTTGCCATGACATGCATATTTAAACCGGACATGCATCATGCTTGCTTGTGCATCATGACATGCTTATGATTGTGTGTTTACCGTGTTGTTTCTTTCTTTCCGGCTGCTTCTTTAGTTAGCTTCGGTTTCGTTCCGGAGTTGTGAGGATTCGCTCGACTGTGTTGCTCCGTCTGCTTCATGGATCCGTTCTTCTCCCTTGTGGAATCCCAGGCAAGATGATCATACCCTTGGATACCATTACTACCATTGCCATGCTTAGTTGTCTCGATGCTATCGTTACATGTCGCGATACCCATCTTTTATGTCAGCCTCTCCTTGTTGCCATGAAACCTCTAACCTTGACACCTTCCTAGCAAAACCACTGTTTGGCTAAGTTACCCGCTTGCTCAGCCTCGCTTGCTCAGTCCTTCTTATAGCGTTGTTAGTTACAGGTGAAGATGAAGTTCGTTCCAGGAGGGAACTTGTTGTTGGATATATCACAATATCTATAATAATTATTAACACACCTTATATACTGGGCATGGGTGGAAGGCTTGGCCTTTTGCTCGGTGTTTTGTTCCACTCATGCCACCTTAGGCGCCGATAAACCGGCATTATGTTCCTTGATTTTGCGTTCCTTACACGATGGGTGGATGGGGACCCCTTGACAGTTCGACTTTGAATAAAACTCCTCCAGCAAGGCCCAACATTGGTTTCATTTGCTCATAATAACAACTTAATTAATTAATTAAATTTGCATAGGGAGTTAGCGCTACCCGAGGATTCTTAATTCTACATAACAGGGGGGGCCAGTGCTGATGGTGTTGGTCCCAAACTAGAGCCACTTGCGGATGCCACCCAGTTCGCTGGGATCTTCGGTATCTGTACGTACTGCTCATCCGGACGTGGCCTGAGACGAGATACGCGCGGCTACTATCAGGGTGTCGGCACGCCGGGAGGTCTTGCTGGACTTGTTTTACCATTGTCGAAATGACTTGTGCTACCGGGATTCCGAGCCTGATCAGATTTTCCCTAAGATAAGGAGTGATGATATTATATTTATCACTTCAGCTAATCGTGAGAGCTTGTGATGGGCTAAGTTGGAACACCCCTGCAGGGTTATGATCTTTCGAAAGCCGTGCCCGCGGTTATGTGGCAGATTGGAATTTGTTAATGTCCGGTTGTAGAAAACTTGACAGAGGATCCGAAGTAAAACACACAACTGTGTGAGTAACCGTGACTGTCTCTTTTCATTTTGAGAAGAGAACACGGTGGGGTTATGTTTGACCGTATGTAGTTAGGATCTTTAGCGATCACCTTTTGCGACCGTTTGCGTAGCTTCTCATCTTATTCTGGTACTCGTAAGTTAGCCACCATATATTGCTTAGTCGCTGCTGCAACCTCACCACTTTACCTCTTCCTCCCCTTAAAGCTTTGCTAGTCTTGTTACCCATGGTTATGGGATTGCTGAGTCCTCGTGGCTCACAGTTACTACAACACCAGATGCAGGTTCAGCCGAGTTTGATGCAGAAGCTGGTTCAAGTACTTCACCGGAAGCTCGATGAAGAGAGTGGCCGTTTGCTTGTGACGTTTCGACGATCAGTAGTGGTTTCTACTAGGATTCGATCCTGACCTGTGGCTTTATGTTGTTTTGGTATCTTTCTTTTGGATCTTCACCCGTAGTCGGGTTGTGATGTTTTGAATGATGTATTGCTTATGTATTGTATTGTGTGAAGTGGCGAGTGTAAGCCAACTATCTCCTTTTGCATTTTAATCCCTCTTTTACATGAGTCGTGCAAAGATACCAAACTTGAGATCATTCTAGGATGGGCTTATACCTTTAAGTCGTGCCTCGACACGTAGGAGGTATAGTCCCATCCTGGGCATTACAAGTTGGTATCAGAGCCTTCTCCGACCTAGAAGCCCCCACTGATTGATCGAATCGTTGACGGTTGAGTCTAGGCACACACTGAAAAATATTTTGAGTCCTATATTATATCGGAGAGTAGGATTTCTTTGCTTCTCATCCCCTTTTCTCTCTGGTGAGGACTCCTGACGACTACTCTTGTCTCTCCTATCTTCAAAAAATGCACCAAATTTTTTTTAGGATCCCGCGAGTATTCTGGGATTGTTTCGATGTTCTTGTGACAAGGATATTGTTCTCGATGCCTCCTGTTACCGAGGAGTTGAGCTTCGGGGTATCGTTGTAACAAGCATATCGCGGCAGTACTAAATACTTAAGACGGCCGACATCGAAAATCTCTCCTATACGGCCAGTGGCAAGATAACCCCGACATCACCCAGTACTGGGGAGGTAGCTCGAGAGTATTGCCATAGCTTGTTATAGTGGATGCTTTTCGAAGGTCCGAGGTACATAGTTTCCGAGAAAGACTGGTTATGTGTTGAAGGATGGATACACCTGGATGTAGGTTAGAGTTGATTCGCGGTGCTTCCCGTGTATCCCCAACACCTGATTGCATAACTGGAAACTTTCGGAAATCTATAGGTGGGTTCATCTAGTAGTTCTAGGCATTCTTCCAACGGACGCATGATATGAAGTTTGGGGTTCTGCATTGAGTGAAGTGGTTTTATGGACTTGTTCTGATCGGGAGTTGCATCTTAAAGGGTCCTTGGCTATGCTGATCCGGGGATTGCAAAACCCTTTTGTAACATGTTCCATGAGCTTTCAGCACGAAGATGCGGAACGAAGCTTCTATCTTGTATTTGTTCTATCTGATCCTTGTTCCTTTTTATTTATCTTTTTTCTTCTTCTTCCAAGTGGCTTCTCGCCAGCTGATGTACCTACGGAATTCATCCGTTCAATTCTCTGCGGAAGATGTTGTGAAGATTAGGCTGTTGCATATCTATCCTTTGTTTTGTTTTGATTCTGGTATTCGAGTTGCTTCGATGTCAAATGTTGATTCCATACCTTTCTTAATCGGTGTTCTCGTACTTCTATGGGAGTGCTATTTCTTCTTGATCATCAAGAAGGTCATGTTAAATTCTTTTTCAACCGGTGTCCATTTTGTTCATCCCAAGTGGTCTTTGTTTTCCCCACCCTCCCACCCTTTTCTTTATGGAGCCAGAAATTCTCAAATGAAATATCCATTTCATTCATGTGATGTTTCTTCATTCTTTTCCTTCAATGTTCTTATCCGGTGATTCTCAGGAAGATGCTCAAGAGCTTCTAGTTCATCATTCTTTTGTTCTCGAATTCTGCCGGTGGATGTAATTCAAGTTTTCGGTGTTGATCTTATCCTTTTCCTCATTTCACAATGCTTCTTATTCCGGTGCACCAATTAATCATTCTCCTCTTGTTATTCATAGCCGGAGTGCTCAAGATTCATAATTCCACTCTTATTCTGTTCAAATTATTTTGAGGATTGTTATCTTACTCAAGCCATGTAATTCAACCGGTGTAATATCTCTTAAGCTATCTTTTTCAACGGTGATTTCTTTTGAGTGGGCCCTAACCCACAGGTCTTTTCCCAGGATCTTACCTGACACTTCTATTTTTCTGGAGTTATTCTGAAATTCTTTTCAAAGGTAATGTAAGAATGATTTACATCAGTCACATGCCTTTTCCAAGCTTGTTTTCAATCATTTCCATCTTTAGCTCCACCTTCCTCTTGTCATTCGTCCGGAGTATCTCGAAATTCTTCATGGCTTTTCTCGCCTTCATTCTCTACATTTGAAGACCGGAGAGGTGTTTCTCTTAAATCTTGACCCGTCTTCTTGAAGATTCGTGGTTCTAGCTTCATGCCATCCTCATTATCGTTTTGATTGTGAGGAACCCTTTTATGCCATCCGGAGCATTTTCATGAATTCTTTTCTTTGTGATCCTCCGAAGGCCATCATTTCAGAAGATTTCTTTGTTCTCAGTTTTCAACTTTGTCCTCCAAATATTCTTCATTGATGCCTCTTCATTCGTCTCCCTATTCTTACGGTGGTTCTTTCAAGACCGGTGGTTTGTTGAAGATTTATCCAAGCTTGTGCTAGATCTCTCTTTAATTCTTTGCAACGAGAATAAGTAGTATGCCAAATCCTTTGGTTGTCATCAATTTAAATTGGTGAAGGATATGCATAACATAAATCTTATTCTAGTTTCTCCCAAGAGGTTAATCCCTTCCTTCGGAGTTTGTTCAGAAGGAATATATCCTTGGTACTAAGTGGTTCATCCTGTTTTCCGGAGCTCCAAGTTGTTTCAATTATATCATTTCAAGCTCCATCTAATTCATTGCAGGCCTTGAATCTTATTCCTTTCATCTTTCTTTTCTCATGCTTTCATTACCGGAGTTCTCTTGGTGGTTCATCATTTAATTCATCCTCGAAGTCTTCATCAAGATTCTTGTTGGAGCTCAAGCATTCTTCTTCATGCTTTCAAATTGCAATCCTTTCTACCTTATCGTTGAGATGGTGTTATGTCATTCTTGATAATTATCCTCCATGTTTCATGATTCACGAGTTTCAAGAATGAAATATTTAAACCATCATTTTCCTTGTTCAAGAGATCTTTCCAACCATTCAATTTATTCGTTGGAGTTATCTTGGGTTGTATTTCACCTAAAAGCTTTCTCTAAGAATTGTTACTATTATGGTGCTTATAAATGACCCAAGTTCTTCATCTATAATTCCGGTGAAATAAGTTTTTCATCTCCTTGTTGACCTATATCCAATCAATTGTTTCCGTCAGTGGCTGGGTGTCACCTCTTAATTTTGAGATGCTTTCCATAAGCCCACAACGAGCTTATTCTTTTCGTTGTTGATTTTCCAACAACTCCGTTCAACCCTTCTTCGTAAGGATGTTTTTCATATTCATTCGTGGGAGAAGTTGTCATCTTCTTCTCCATTCTTTTATTTCGTTGATTTATATGCTATTCTTTCATTCCGGAGGCATTGTGTTATTGCTCTCTTTTAACCATCATCTCGTTTTATCGAGATCATGTTCTTTCACTTGCTCATCATTTAACCGGAGTGTTGTATTCTTCATTCAAGTTATCTCATCTTATCAAGTGTTAACTCTCTTTTAACCGGAGTGCTGTCTGAATCCTTCTTACCCCTTTTGCCATTCCTTCAATTGTTTCGGAGGCAATGTGTTGTTGTTTTCATCAAGTATCATTCCATCTCCTCAAGTTCTTGTTCATTTCCATCCATTTTCAGACGGAGTGCTGCCCAAATTCTGTCATTCTTATTCCTTGGCTATACCATTGCTGTTTCATATTCTTTTGGTTCGTAAGCTCTTGTTTCATGTCTTTCAACCTACAAGGTTCTCATAGTGTTCCTTGTTCCTCCTTTTACCGGAGTGCTCTTAACTTCGTTCATCTCCGTTGTATTCTTCTTTCAACTTATTCAACCTCTCAAGGTTCGTGGTTTCACTCGTCTGTCAAAGAAGCAACTTTGTTTTACCTTTTCCTCTTCCGTTTTTACCCGGTGATATCTCTAGGATCTCGGGTCGAGATCCTCTGTTAGTGTGGGAGAGTTGTGACGCCCGAGACCGACGTCCCAGAAGATTCCAGAAGATTCCAGATGTTCCGGGGTCTCCCGTGTTTCATTTGTGCTTGTGTTATTTATTTTTTGCATTGCATCATGTCATCTTGCCATCATGTCATATTAATTTTTGCAACTAAATAATCCGTGTGGGCCTTCGGTCCATTTAAATCGAGGGAAGAATGTCTTCTCTTTATAACATATAAAAGCCTCCTAATAATTATGGAGCTATATTAATAATTATTCCATTGTTTGGAATTACCCGCAACACACTTGCAATATTTCCCCATGTCTTTTTCCCTTCGAGTTTCTCCTTCAAACCTTCCCTATATTCTTTTCTCAATTTTCGAGGCTCCTCCTAAATATCTAGACTCCGTTCAAACTCCTTTTATTTTGCAACCTAAATGTTTTAGTTTGCACTTCCCTTTTGTTGGAACTATTTTTGTGGGGTTGGAATTATTCCATAAAGCCTTTCAAAATTGTTCCATATTTTATTTCTTGATTCCTGGCCTCTTTTTCTTTTTTTTTGGATCCCTCTCTATTTTATTTCTGCTAAGAAATAAAATTAGTAGAGCCCATGCCTCCTCCTTTCCCTCCCTCCAGCCCAGCAGCCTTCCAATCCCTCTTGGACCTCAGCCGACCCATTCTTCTCTCTCAGGCCGCAGCACTCCCCGCGGCCCATCTGCTCCTAGGCCTGCCCATCCCTCTTTTGCCCTCCAGCCCGACCGAACCCTAGCTTCGCTCCTCTCCCTCTCCCCTGTGCGCCGCCGCCACACGCATCGCTCTCTCCCTCTGTCGCCCGAACCCTCTCCTATCGATCCCCTCTGGCTGGTCCCGCAGCTCTCTCTCCCCCGAGCCCCATCTCTCCTTCGCACCAGCTCCTCCAGGCCCCGTTCTCCCATCGCTCGCCTCCGCCCGAGCGTCCCGACCCCATCGCCCTGCAGCGCCGGGGATGACCGCGTCCCGCAGCACCGCTTCGCCCCGTCGGCCTCCCTCCGTTCCCGATGCGCGCCTCGAGCCCCTCTCCTCTGCGCCTCGATGTGCCGCCCCGCGCCTGGCTCCTCTCTCCGCCGCGTCCAGCCACCAGGGCGGCCAGGCCGCAGCGCCCCTGCCATCTTCCCCGAACCCGCCGATCAGCGGGGTGCGAGAGCAGCGTCCGCAGCGCCCCGAGCGCGCCCATCCGTCCTCGCCTCGCCTGGTTCTCCACGCCCCTGCCTGGCGCCCCTCCAGCAGCTCCCTGCGCCAGGCCCTCGCCTTGCCTCGCCATGGGAGTCGCCTCGCAGCTCCGGCCGCGACCTCGTCCCTCCAGCGCGCAGAGCCGGCGGCCCCATCCGTCCTCACCTCGCCAAGTTGCCGCTGCTCTGCCTCCGTTCCCGTCGCCCGTGCTGCCTTGCTGGAAGTTTTGTTGCTGTAGTTTTGTTTTTGTTTCGTGCATGCTTGTGTTGACCTTGACAGGGAACGTGTAAACGCCTATACGACCAAGTGCCTCTCCGATGCTCAAGTCCGACTACTACATGTACAACTACGAGCTCGAGAACGACTACTCGGAGACCCCAAGTACCCCTACCGTCGCCCGTGTACCCCTACGGAACGTCTTCGACCAAGTACCCCGACGTCGCAAGTACCACGACACGAACGTGAATGACTACCGTCGCCGGAACAACTACTTCCCACTAAGGAATGAGTTCCACTACCGTCGCCCGGAAACGAGGAATTCGCCAAGTACCACGACACGATGACGTGAACCACTACTTCCTCTACGAGTTGCGAGAACAACTACTTCCCTCTACGGAACGACTTCTTCCTCGTCGGACACGTGAACGCCTTCTTCCTCTACGATCTCGAACCGTCCCGAAACGAGTGTTTCGAAGGTATAACCCCGAGACGACCCCGTGGATGACCCGTGGATGCTTGCTTGTGTTGTATGAAATGTTTCCCGTGTGTGCACCGTGCCCGTTTCGTCCGTTTGTCATGTTCCTCGGTTGCCTCGTCACCGACTCGTGGGAACCCGGTAATGGGATCGCCCCACCTTTCATCTCGTTTGACTCGTTCACGCCACCTTCTCTTTTGCACCGGTCTCTCAACGAGTTACCGGAACCGAGATGTTGCGTTGCATCATTTTCGGATCGTTGCCGTGGCACCCTTTCTTTCCACCACGGTGACAATACTTCATATCTTCATGTCAACCCTTTTAATAATTTTGCATAAACTTGATCATGTCATCCGCATCATTTAACAACACTAAAATGTTTTTTTTGCTGTTTGCTTATAATTACTAAACATGCTCATGGGGATTTTCCGGATATGTTGTTGTTTTCCGGCCTCATTTAAAATGCCTAAATAGTGTAGTTTTATTATGCTTCACCTCTTGCCATGCTAAAAACATTTAATCTTATCTTGTAAATAACGAGAGTCAATTAAATAATTAAATGTGGTGTTTCGTCAATATGCAACTCGTTGCATATTGAGCTCCACTTAACTTGTAGTGTTGTTTGTGCACTTTGCCATGACATGCATATTTAAACCGGACATGCATCATGCTTGCTTGTGCATCATGACATGCTTATGATTGTGTGTTTACCGTGTTGTTTCTTTCTTTCCGGTTGCTTCTTTAGTTAGCTTCGGTTTCGTTCCGGAGTTGTGAGGATTCGCTCGACTGTGTTGCTCCGTCTGCTTCATGGATCCGTTCTTCTCCCTTGTGGAATCCCAGGCAAGATGATCATACCCTTGGATACCTTTACTACCATTGCCATGCTTAGTTGTCTCGATGCTATCGTTACATGTCGCGATACCCATCTTTTATGTCAGCCTCTCCTTGTTGCCATGAAACCTCTAACCTTGACACCTTCCTAGCAAAACCACTGTTTGGCTAAGTTACCCGCTTGCTCAGCCTCGCTTGCTCAGCCTCGCTTGCTCAGTCCTTCTTATAGCGTTGTTAGTTGCAGGTGAAGATGAAGTTCGTTCCAGGAGGGAACTTGTTGTTGGATATATCACAATATCTATAATAATTATTAACACACCTTATATACTGGGCATGGGTGGAAGGCTTGGCCTTTTGCTCGGTGTTTTGTTCCACTCATGCCACCTTAGGCGCCGATAAACCGGCATTATGTTCCTTGATTTTGCGTTCCTTACACGATGGGTGGATGGGGACCCCTTGACAGTTCGACTTTGAATAAAACTCCTCCAGCAAGGCCCAACATTGGTTTCATTTGCTCATAATAAAAACTTAATTAATTAATTAAATTTGCATAGGGAGTTAGCGCTACCCGAGGATTCTTAATTCTACATAACAGGGGGGGCCAGTGCTGATGGTGTTGGTCCCAAACTAGAGCCACTTGCGGATGCCACCCAGTTCGCTGGGATCTTCGGTATCTGTACGTACTGCTCATCCGGACGTGGCCTGAGACGAGATACGCGCGGCTACTATCAGGGTGTCGGCACGCCGGGAGGTCTTGCTGGACTTGTTTTACCATTGTCGAAATGACTTGTGCTACCGGGATTCCGAGCCTGATCGGATTTTCCCTAAGATAAGGAGTGATGATATTATATTTATCACTTCAGCTAATCGTGAGAGCTTGTGATGGGCTAAGTTGGAACACCCCTGCAGGGTTATGATCTTTCGAAAGCCGTGCCCGCGGTTATGTGGCAGATTGGAATTTGTTAATGTCCGGTTGTAGAAAACTTGACAGAGGATCCGAAGTAAAACACACAACTGTGTGAGTAACCGTGACTGTCTCTTTTCATTTTGAGAAGAGAACACGGTGGGGTTATGTTTGACCGTATGTAGTTAGGATCTTTAGCGATCACCTTTTGCGACCGTTTGCGTAGCTTCTCATCTTATTCTGGTACTCGTAAGTTAGCCACCATATATTGCTTAGTCGCTGCTGCAACCTCACCACTTTACCTCTTCCTCCCCTTAAAGCTTTGCTAGTCTTGTTACCCATGGTTATGGGATTGCTGAGTCCTCGTGGCTCACAGTTACTACAACACCAGATGCAGGTTCAGCCGAGTTTGATGCAGAAGCTGGTTCAAGTACTTCACCGGAAGCTCGATGAAGAGAGTGGCCGTTTGCTTGTGACGTTTCGACGATCAGTAGTGGTTTCTACTAGGATTCGATCCTGACCTGTGGCTTTATGTTGTTTTGGTATCTTTCTTTTGGATCTTCACCCGTAGTCGGGTTGTGATGTTTTGAATGATGTATTGCTTATGTATTGTATTGTGTGAAGTGGCGAGTGTAAGCCAACTATCTCCTTTTGCATTTTAATCCCTCTTTTACATGAGTCGTGCAAAGATACCAAACTTGAGATCATTCTAGGATGGGCTTATACCTTTAAGTCGTGCCTCGACACGTAGGAGGTATAGTCCCATCCTGGGCATTACAGAGGTCACCGGATCCGGTCGGAGGAGGCGGGGCACGGCGGCGGTGACGATGGCTACGGGCGCTCGGTGGAGAGGCGAGCTCAGGCTTGCTGCGGGCGGCGGTGCATGCAGCGCCACGGCGGCAGAGGAGCTCGGTGGGGAGGCGCGATGGCGGCGTAGAGGCGGGATCCGTCGGCGACGACGAGCTGGTCCGGTGGCGGAGGACGCACACCGGCGGGGTTGGAGGTGCCAGGAGCGGGAGACGTGGGGCTCATGCCCAGATCGGCCCAGGGCGGGCTTGGCCCGGGCTCGGGCAGGCCGCGGCTGGCTGGCGCGGGGGGAGGCCAGCTGGTGGGCGCGGGTTGGCCGGGAGGGGGGTTTGCGGCGAGGTGGCGGCTAGCCATTGGCCACGGAGCATGGCGGCGGCGCCAAGTGGCTGGAAGGAGTTGGCCGGGCGCGGAAAACGAGGCAGGGGGTGCTGATTTCGAGGGGGAGGTGGCTGGAGGTTAGGGGAGAGGTTAGAGGATGCCAGATTTGGCATGGGGAGTGTTTATATAGGGAAAGGGGGGCTAGGGTTAGTGGAATTGCTCCGTTTCGGAGCCTGTTCGATCGCCATCGGACGGTCCGGAGCGGAGGGGGTTTGTAGGTGGGCTTAGGCTGGTTTAGTGGGCTGTGTGGAGAGGCCTCGGGCTGAAAAGAGAAGGAAGAAGAGTGGCCCGGCGGGGTTTTCAGGAACCGAAAACATCCGACTTTTTAACCGGCGACTAGTGCCGCTATATTTAACGGTTGGGTCCGAATGTGAAGAAACTTGACAGGCGGTCTACCTATGCTATAATAAGACCACACGCCAAGTTTCACCCCATTCTGAGGACATTCTCCGACCACTCATAAAATAAGTATCCGGAGGCACCGCGGGCGCATGCAAGTGTGTCTGGTCTCAGAACGGACAACGGAAAGGACGAGCGGGCTCGGACGGATGCAAATTTTGAAAACATGATGATGCAATGCACATGATGACAAGGCAAGGATGCAACACACAAGCAGATGACATGGCAACAACGACGAATAACTGGCTGACACCTGGCGCACCGGTCTCGGGGTGTCACAACACTCCCCTACTAACAAGAGATCTTGTCCCGAGATCTTAGGAACGAGACGGAAGAGAAAAGGAAGAACAAGGTTTTTCGAGGACAAAAGAGTGAAACCAAGGAACCTTGAGAGGTTGAACAATTTGAAAGAAAGGATACAACGGAGATGAATGAAGTTGCAACGACTTAGTTAGACAAGAGGAAGAAGGGATACGACGAGAATCAAGCGGGTTGAAAGGCACGAGACTAAAGCTGAAAGAACAAGAATGAATTTGAAACCACTCGTGTTAATAAGAGATAGAAAGGAATTCGAACGAAGGAATTCGGGCAGCACTCCGGCTAAAAATGAAAGGAATAGAATATAAACTCGAGAAGAAGGAATAACACATGACGAGAGGAACAACACAATGCCTCCGGAAGACTTGGAAGAATGGAATGAAAGAAGGGAGAAGAACAACAACTTCTAGCACAAAAGAATTTGTAAACATCCTTGCGAAGACGGAACGAACGGAGTTGTTGGGAAAATCAACAACAAAAGAATAAGCTTGTCATGGACTTATGGAAATCATCTCAAAACTTGAGGTGAATTATGCCACAACCAAAAGATTGAATTGATCAGAATGAAGAAAGAAATGCAAAACTCCACTTCAAAAGAATACAGAGAATTATTTGCGGTCGAGAGGCAAAAGAATAATGCTTGAGCTTGATCTAAAGAATTAGATGAATATATGAAGAATTATTTAAAACATGAGGAACCACCATGAAGAACTCCGGTAACCAAAAAGGATGATGAGATGTAAATGACGGATGAAAAGAATAAGATTAAAGCCTTGCGGTGATTTAGAAAGAGCTTCCGATGAGATGACCGAGAAAAATTTGAACTCCGGAAAAGAAAAGATTAAGGCACTTGGAACTAGATTTTATTCATCAAGAATAAGCTCCGAAGGAAGGGATTGGTCAACTTGAAGAATAAGAATTATGTTATGCTTATCCTACACCAAATAAATTGATGAGAAACAATGGATTTGCATATGACTTATTCACGTTGAAAAGATTAAAGAGGGATATCTCGCAAACATGCGAAAAAATCTTCATGAACCACCGGTAGGATTGGAATAAAATGAATGGATTGATATGAAAACACCGGAAAAGAACTCTTGAGCGAACCACCGTAAAGAATTAACGCCGAGTGAAGGAAAAGGAACGAACCACCGGAAAGAATTGAAACCACGTGAAGAAAAGAGCGAACTAACGGGAAGAATTAAAATCGAGTGATGAAAGAGATTAAACCACCTCGAAGAATTGAATTGGGTGAATACCAGGGAATGAATCGCCGGGAAGAATAGCACTTGAAGAATTTAGATACAAGGGAACGAAGAGATCGCAAACTGATTAAAGAACATTTGGACGAAGCACCGGAAGAATGTGAGACGAACGAAGAGGCATCAATGAAGAATATTTGAAGGACGACGTTGAAAACTGAGAATGAAGAAATCTTCTGAAATGATGTCCTTCGGAGAAACACAAAGAAAATAATTCATGAAATACTTCCGAAGAATGAAAATAAGAAAGGTTGAACCAATGATGAAAATAATTGAAAGCGATCTTGGAGAAGGCACAAGATTGATGGAATCCATACTTACGTCACACTTGAAAAGAATTTCAGAACACTCCGGAAAATAAGAAGAGTCATGTAAGATTTTGGGAAAGGCATGTGGGTTATGAGCCCACAGAAGAGGAAACACCGTTGGAAATGATTGAAAAGGAGATAATGCACCGAAATGATTAAAAGACTCAAAGGAGGTGACAACCTCGAATTAATTAGAATACAAACGAATCTGCTGAGATGTCTTCAGAACTCCGGAACAATTAAGTGGCGAGAGGCAGACGAGCAAGAGGAAACATCTAAGCCGAGGGAAAAGATAAGATCAACACCGAAAACTTGAATTGCAATCCACCGGAAAAGAAGAAGAGGTGAATAATGACGACGAGATGAGAATTCACTGGTTGAAAATAATTGAGGAAATGAATTCAAAGACTTCACCTGAGTAGAACGAATACTAGATTAAGGGCTCCGGTCCGAGAAGAGAAAGGGTGGGAGGGCGGGAAAAGAAAGAAAACTTCAGAAGGGGAAACAACACCAGTTGGTTGAAAAGCACTGAGGGTTGAACTTGCAAAGAAGAAGAGGGTCGAATCCACTTGACGAGAGATGCACCAGAGGAAAGAACTAACAACACAACAAACGAAAACTAACCACGTGATCCTAAAAAAATTTGAAGGGGAAGAGGAGTAATTCAAAACACCTACATCAAGATTCCTTACTAGAGCAACGAAGGGGCTAAGGAGTAAAAAGAATTCCTACTCTCCGATATAACTAGACTCCCAAAAGTTTTTCTTCTAGACTCGACAAAGGCCAAACTATGATAAATCAAGGGGGCTTTTATGGTCGGTCGAGGCTCTGATACCAACTTGTCAGGCCCAAGATACGATTCTATCCCGATCACGTGACTCATACGAGATTGGGGCACAACCGCATCTCAGGCGCTTAGCAAGATGGATATCATTACACCATACCATTACATACATACATGGGGGGTTACAACAATACATACAATTCACATGAACACAACAACACCAATACAAAGCATCCGACTACCGTTGCAAACATGAAAAGCACAACGACATCCATATGCTATCACAGGCCGCCGACCAGGAACCTAACCCAAGACTAACGAAGAAGAAGAAAAAGAAGAAAGAACTCCAACACAAAGGACATCGCTATCGCGTCAAGTCATCAGAAACCTGCACCTGCAACTGTTGTTGTAGTATCTATGAGCCGCGAGGACTCAGCAATCTCATAACCATGGGTAACAAGACTAGCAAAGCTTAATGGGTAAGGAAAAGGATAGTGGTGAGGTTGCAGCAGCGGCTAAGCAATGTATGGTGGCTAACTTACGAGTACAAGAATAAGATGAGCATCTACGCAAACGGTCACAACTAGTAGTGATCGCTAAAGATCCTGAACTACCTATGAGTCAAACATAACCCCACCGTGGTCTCTTCTCAAAGTGAAAAGAGACAGCCACGGTTACTCACACAGTTGTGTGTTTTACTTCGGATCCTCTGATAAGTTTTCGACAACCGGACATTAACAAATTCCAATCTGCAACATAACCGCGGGCACGACTTTCGAAAGATCATAACCCTGCAGGTGTGTCCCAACTTAGCCCATCACAAGCTCTCACGATCAGCAGAAGTAATAATAATATTACCCCTTATCTTAGGGAAGGCCCGATCAGACTCGGAATTCCCGGTGGACAAGACATTTAGACAATGGTAAAACAAGTCTAACAAGACCTCCCGGCGTGCCGACACCCTGATAGTAGCCGCGTGTATCTCATCTCAGGCCACGTCCGGATGGGACATCCTATGAGTAAAACCAGCCCTCGGGTTTCCCCCAGGTGGCCCCGCAGCACCCCCGTTTGGGACCAACACCATCAGCACTGGCCCATCCTACTATGTAGAAAGAATCCTCGAGGGTGCGACCCCCTATGCAATTTAATTAATTAATTAAGTTGTTATTATGAGGCAAATTAAAACCAATGTTGGGCCTTGCTGGAGGAGTTTTATTCAAAGACAAACTGTCAAGGGGTCCCCATATACCCAACCGTGTAAGGAACACAAAATCAAGGAACATAACGCCGGTTTATCGTCCCCTAAGGTGGCATGAGTGAAACAAAACACCGAGCAAAAGGCCAAGCCTTCCACCCATGCCCAATATACAGGTGTGTTAATATATAAGATATATTCTGATATTCCAACAACAAGTTCCAACATGGAACGATCTTCATCTTCACCTGCAACTAACAACGCTATAAGAGGGGCTGAGCAAGCGGGTAACATAGCCAAACAACGGTTTGCTGGGAAGGTGTCAAAGGTTAGAGGTTTCATGGCAACAAGGAGAGGCTGACAATAAAAGGTGGGTAGCGCGACATATAACGATAGCATCGAGACACTAAGCATGGCAATGATAGTAAAGGTATCCAAGGTGATGGTCATCTTGCCTGAGATCCCGCAAGGAAGAAGAATGAGTCCATGAAGAAGACGAAGAAGAAGCCACGAAGACAAGCCACGTGTAGACAAACGAATCCTCACGATCGCAACGGAAAAGAACTAGTGAGAAGGAACACACAACAAGGTAAACCCCCCACTCAAGAACATGACAAGATGCTCAACCAAGTATGATGCAAGACAAGTCTATATGATGCAAAACATGGCAATGGATGAAGCACACAAGAACAACACAAACCAACAAGTTTAAATGAGGCCGGAATCAACATATAACAACTTCGGTAAGCCCTCATATGCACATTTCAAAATTGGTCCAGATCTGAACAAACCTTATGTTCAAGTTGTTAAACAGCAAGTTAACATGCACCATGAAGATCTACTTGAAATTCTAGTCAAGTTTCATATAAAGTTTGTTTAATTCGAAGCTACGGCCTAGAAGATATGAGCAAAACAAGTCAAGCATGTCAACGGTGCAAGATGCACCCAAACATCAAGCAAACACACTCCAAACATTTAAACAACATGGTATTATGCTCCTACATGAAAAATCACACAAGTTTCATATATATCACGCTCAAAACGGAGCAACGGTTCAACACATACACAAGAAACAAGATATAACAACAAGCTGTCCAAAATCAGCAACATAGCAACTTTGGAGCAAGGTAAATATATGCTACATCACCCAAACATGATAACAAGAGGCATGGATGTGAAATAGACATGATACTTAACAAGCATGAACTTAGAACACACTCAAAAGCTTGCTGGAACACAATTAAACAAGCATGGCAAGTTGCAATAAATTTATCCAGATTAAGTCAAAATCTGGGAAGGCAAAAACATCATCACGATGCTGCCTGCGGAGGCACAAAACAACAAGCATATCAACTCTACTAAGTACATAAAGATCATGTACATGTAATAGACATAGCATACATCAAACAACTCCATTGGAGCAACTCCATAGGAGGCATGGATCAATAACAACAAGCTTCACCAAATTGATCATGCTGATAAAATCCCGACAGGTAAATTTATAGCAACTTGAGAGAAATAAATAAATAAGCTACAACATGTCATATGTGCAAGTAAGGGCATGGATGGATAGACAATATCATGGACAACAAGACATGATCATTTGTCATACTAAAATATGCATGGATGTGAGTGGGGCATCAAGCAAACATAGCATCAGGTTTAACAGATTCAGACTTGGCAGTTTTTTCACTAAGTATAAAACAGCAACATTGACATGGCATGTTTACAAGCTTGTTTAAGTCACCTCAAGGCATATCATGGAAAGTGGATTTAACCACAAGAAATACCATAGGAGTGTGCTTCTAAAACATATAGACATGTGGCATGAAGACAAACACACCAATAGCAACGAGCAAGTCAAATCAGCATCTCATAACAAGTTTCAGCACTTAACATCCACATGCACTTTTGCAACAGAGATTAACATGGCAATATGGCACCTAACATGAATGCTACAGCAACCAACATGTAGAGCACTTCACATTGAACATTTTGACATATCATATGCTCCATTTGGATAAACATGCACAAAGTTATCACCACCACAAGCATGCAACAAATTTACAACTAGCAGCAGTTTTAAACATATAGCACTATTGCAACAGAGATTAGGGCATCAAGATGATCTCAAACAAGCATGACACAGTGGAACAAAATGAAGAGCGTATCACCACGATCATTTTGACATATTAATCACTCAATTTGGATCATCACACAAAAAATTACAGCCATGCAAAGTATGCATCGGATTTACAAAACTTAGGTACTTGGCCAGAAGAAAACAACCTCGGGGTGGACATTGTCCGGCTGGAGCCGACGTGTCCGTCGGTGCTGACACACGGGCCCACCGACAGTGGCAAAGAGAGAGGGGGGCGGACATGTCCGTTTCCCAAACGGACATGTCCGGTGCAGCAAAGGAGGAGCTCGGGCCGGTGTTGATGCCGACGAGGGACGGCGGCGGCAGGGTCCATTCCGGCATGGCGGCAATGGGGAGCGGCGAGTGAAGGCCGGCGTTGCCGGATCTGAAGGAGAGGTTGCCGGATCCGACCGGAGGAGGCGGGGCACGGAGGCGGTGACGAGGGCGGCGGGCGCTCGGTGGAGAGGCGAGCTCAGGCTTGCTGCGGGCGGTGGTGCAGGCAGCACCACGGCGGCGGAGGAGCTCGGTGGGGAGGCGTGATGGCGGCGCAGAGGCGGGACCCGGCGGTGACGGTGAGTTGGTCCGGTGGCGGAGGACGCACGCCGGTGGGGCTGGAGGTGCGAGGAGCAGGAGGCGCGGGGCTCGGGGCTCGGGCCCAGATCGGCCCGGGGCGGGCCTGGCCCGGGCTCGGGCGGGCCGCGTCTGGCAGGCACGGGGGGAGGCCAGCTGGCAGGCGCGGGTTGGCCGGGAAGGGGGTTTGCGGCGAGGTGGCGGCTGGCCATTGGCCAGGGAGCGTGGCGGCAGCGCCAAGTGGCTGGAAGGAGTTTGCCGGGCGAGGAAAACGAGACAGGGGCGCTGATTTCGAGGGGGAGGTGGCTGGAGTTTATGGGAGAGGTTAGAGGATGCCAGATTTGGCATGGGGAGTGTTTATATAGGGAAAGGGGGGCTAGGGTTAGTGGAATTGCTCCGTTTCGGAGCCGTTCGATCGCCATCGGACCGTTCGGAGTGGAGGGGGTTTGTAGGTGGGCTTAGGCTGGTTTAGTGGGCTGTGTGGAGAGGCCTCGGGCTGAGAAGAGAAGGAAGAAGAGTGGCCCGGTGATACGTCCAAAACGTATCTATAATTTCTGCTTGCTCCATGCCTCTTTTGGGTGATATTGCTATGATATTTATACACTTCCATACACTTTTGATCATATTTGGACTAACCTATTAACTCAGTGCACCCCAGTACCAGTTTCTGTTTTCGGCTGTTTTTGTATTTCAGGTTTTCACATTACGAGAACTGCCAGGACAAATCCAGAAATATATATAAAAAATCAGCGTTCCAGGAGCTACCGTGCGACCAAAGTACAGTCGGGGGGGGGACCCACAAGGGCTCCAGGCGGCCCACCCCTAGGCCGCGCCGGGGGGGCGCCTGGGCCCCCCAGGACTCCCCCGGTGACCCCCTTTGGCATATATTGAAGGTCCGTCGAGAAAACCCTGATTCCAGACCCCTTTTCTCCAAACGCAATTCTGATCTCCGCCGCCATCGCCATCAAGCTTCGGGGGACCAGAATTCCTGCGCCGGCACCCTGCCGGGACGGGGAAGTGCCCCTGGATTCATCTCCATCGACGTTGCTTCCTCCCTCCATGATGCGGGAGTAGTTCCTCCTCGGGGCTGAGGTTCTTACCAGTAGCTATGTGGTCAATTCTCTCTCCCATGATGTGATCTTCGTTGTGATCATAGGCTATGTTAATCTAAGATATTTCCCCTTCCTCTATGTATTGGATTGATGTACTCACTTGTCTTTATCTAGTATAATCCCCGAGACCAAGGTGACAGCGGTCTATTGGACATGGATTAGAACAATATTTTCATGAGTGATTTCCTCTCTTGTGTGTTGATTGTAGATTGAGAGTCTCTTGGTGCTTGTCTTTGACTATCCTTTAGATATGTTGTGGTGATTGTGGGACTCTCTTTGGATGGCCGCGGTGACATTGGGAAATCCTTAGATTGAGAACTACGAACTTTGAGGTGTGCTTTTGTAGCCCTACATAATTCTCGTCCTCTCTTGACCACGAAGGAATGACCTCCGAGTGTGTCCCCTTTGCATGTTTTATGGGAAATATCATGTGATTCGATTATGTTAATGTTGTTGGGAGTTGCCACTAGTGAAAGTATGAACCCTAGGCCTTGTTTCCACCATTGCAATACCATTTGTGCTCACGTTTACCACTTGTTTGCTTGCTGCACTTTTTATTACATATTTATATTACTTTGCTTTGCCACTCCTATCATCCACATTTTACCATCTCTTCGCCGAACTAGTGCACCTATACAACTCCTAGTTGTATTAGGTGTGTTGGGGACACAAGAGACTTCTAGTATCTTAGTTGCAGGGTTGCTTGAGAGAGACCATCTTCAACCTCTACTTCCCTGAGTTCGATAAACCTTAGGTCATCCACTTGAGGGAAATTGCTACTGTCCTACAAACCTCTGTGCTTGGAGGTCCAACATAGTCTACAAGAGTAGAAGCGTGTGTAGACATCAAGCTATTTCTGGCGCCGTTGCCGGGGAGGTGAGCGCTTGAAGGTATATCTTTAGATCTTGCAATTAAATCTTTTTGTTTCTTGTTTTTATTTCACTAGTTATGTTTATGGAAAACCGTGCTATTGGATCGTTGCTTGCGGGAAGACGCCCCACACCTGTGGTGGTTGCTCCTCCCCCTACTAAAATTGTGCCCTATAAAGTACCACCTGGTATTATCGATTATGTTTTGGCTAATCGTTATGCAGGAGACAGACATCCCGGTGAACACTTGCTATATCTATCACAACTATGTTCATTATTTAAGCTTGCAGGTGTATCAAGGGAGTTTGTCATGAGGAAATTATTTGCCTTGTCACTGAAAGGAAAAGCATTGGAATGGTATAGGCTACTAAACGACTCTCACCTGCTGGAGTGGGAAGAGATCCAGTCTCTCTTTTACTCCAAGTTTTATCCTCTTCATGAAGTCCATGAGAATAGGAATTATGTTTATAATTTTTATCCTCATGACGGAGAGAGCATAGCTCAAGCTTGGGGGAGACTGAAAACGTTAATGCTAAAATGTCCTAACCATGGGCTCCCCAAAGATATGATTATTACTAATTTCTATGCGAGGCTTTCTTGACAGGATAAAGATTTGCTCGACGCTTCCTCTATGGGTTCTTTCACAAACAAAAAGATTGATGCTAAATGGGAACTCCTTGAAAGAATTCAACGCAACACTGAAGATTGGGAGATCGACAAAGGTAAAGAGTCAGGTATAATTTATGAGTATGATTGCATTAAGTCCTTTGTTGAAACTACAAGTTTTAATAAGTTTAGTGCTAAGTTTGGGCTTGATTCTCAACTCCTTGTTGATTTCCTCAAATCTTTTGCTTCACATCTTAATATGCCTAAGGAGGATTGGATCAAGTATCATAAACCTTTTAAAGAGACTTGCAAAGAAAATGAAATTGTTCATGATGATTGCAACATGCATGATCCAATTCCTAAAAATGAAGTTTTATATAAGCATGTTAATTTTTTGTGGAGTGGATAGACCTTGTGAAAGGCCTATGATTGAAGAAGAGAAGTATTGTAAGCAACATAAGCATGAAAGAACAATCACTTGGGTCAGAGATTTAAATGAAATTTCTAGAGAATTGTGTGACCTTTATCCTTTTACTTGTGAACTTTGCCGTATAGAGGGTCACTTTAATTTTCAATGCATGAACTTTCAAAACATAACTGTTAACCGGTTGTGTGATAACATGATCACCTCTGATCTTTATGATGAGCTTATGTTATTTTTGATGTGTGAAGAGTTATCAGAAAAGACTTCTTGGCTGGATGATAATGCCATAGGAATAAAAAACACTTTGCAAAATTGCCATCTCTATTGTGTTGTTAATTGCCATGAAAATGATTACATAAGTAAGATTAGAAAGGAGGGAACTTTACCAAAGTATAAAAATGTCTCTTATATTTCTGCTAATAAAAAGGAGAGTTTCTCCCAAGTTTCCCCTATTATTTCTAATGATAAACCAGGATATGTGGAGAAGCTTCATCTCCAACCACCCCCTCCTAAGGTGAAGAAGAAGAAAAAGAAGAGGAGGAGGAGCAAGAAGGAAGAAGAATGGGTATCAATCTGGCCTGAGCATATTCCTCCCATCAACTTTTATCCTAACGGTTGTAAGTTTAAAGAAGAAGGTGAAGTTTATTGCCTTAATTATCATCTTGATGATACGTCCGTAGGTACTATTGAAGATGATTTTGATTATGATATGCATGTTACTTATTGTGATTGGGAAAATGATGATAATGCTGCTTATGATCTTGAAAATCTTTTTGGTACCAACTCTGAAAGTGAAGATATGGGAAGCTCTAAGCTTGGGGATGATAGGATTGCAAATCCTATCCCCACTAGTGATGTGATAATTGATAATTCTCTTGCTAGTAAGAATAAAGACAACATGTTTACAAATATAGTTGCTAGCAATGATAATGCTCTTCTCTACCATGATGATGTTATAACTCCAATCTATAGTGATTATAAAGGTACCTATGTCATAAGGAGAAATTATCCTTATGAATCTTGTCATAATCATGAAGGGAATTACTCCCTTGTTGAACACCACCCTCCTAATATACAACTAATCTATAGTGTTCAAGTTGTTTATGATAGTCCTACTCCCACTATTACCAATGAGAAAAAATATGCTTATGTGGGGAGTGAGAGTACCTTTTTGCATGTGGATCATGGTAACAATGCTTTATGTGATGCTTATATTGTTGAGTTCATCCATGATGCCACTGAAATTTATAATGAGAGAAGGAGGCTTGGTTCTAAATATCTTAATAATAAGAAGTTTCCTCTCTTTATGGTGAATATTTTGAAGTTATGCTTGTTTTGCCTTCCTATGCTAGTTGCTTCGTGCTTCAATGAATTATTCTATTGCAATATTCCTATGCATAGGAAGAATGTTAGGCTTAAATGTATTTGGCATTTGCTTCTTGATGCCCTCTTTTGTTCTTCAGCTCTTATTCTTACGAGAGCATCATTAAAGTCCTATGCCTAGCTTAAAGGCATAAAAGAAAGCGCTTTTGGGAGGCAGCCCACAATGAATAAAATTTTATTTTGCTTTTTGTTGTGTCTTGATGTTGTTACTACAGTAGCATCATCATTGTATCTTTACTTTTCAACTTTGTGCCAAGTGTAGCCTCTGATTGCAAGAAAGTTCAAAAGTTGTGACGTGCTGTCCAGGAAACAGATTCTGTCCTTGGATAGAAAAATTTGTATAAAATCACCAGATCATCTTTTTGGTCTGTATTTTTTCGACAGCATGCTCTATACAATTGTATTTCGTGCGTCTGTTCTGAGTTTTTTGATTAGAGTTGCAGAAGTGCCCCGAACAAATCATTTACTACCTGCTGTTCTGTTTTTCATAGATTCTGTCCTGTTTTGCCTTTCTTTCATTTTGCAAATCAAGAGCTTACTTTTTCTTTGCAAAAACCTTTTGGAAATCTTGAGAAATAGTTGAACTTCAAGAATATCTTTATTTCCAGCAAGGAACAATTATTTTATTATGGGTACTAACCTCGCTAATCAGATTATGATGAGTTATGTATGAAGGGAGTTTTCAAGTGTGCGGGGGAAGATGATAAAAAGATTCAGGAGTGTCAAGCGCTCAAGCTTGGGGATGCCCCCGTGCACCCCCAAGAAATATTCAAGGAGACTCAAGCGTCTAAGCTTGGGGATGCCCCCGTGCATCCCCTTCTCCATCAACATTATCAGTTCGTCTTTTGTTCCACTATATTTTTATCACTTCATGTGTTATGTGCTATGCTTGGAGCGTCTTGCTTTTAGTTTTCTTTAGCTTTGCTTGTTTTTCATAACGAGTTGGAACTCAACTTTCTTTGTGTGGGAGAGAAACACGCTCCACTTCAACCTAGAACACAACATAGAATTTTCATGTTTATCTTTGCGGTGTGTGTTCTTTGTCTTTTAATAGCTACTATCATGTTCAGCTCTTGGTATTCATGCTTATCTTTTCAAAGAGCTTTTGTTTAGTTGGTTGCTTGAACTCTCTTTAATTACCATGCTCACCTTATTAAGAGAGTTTGCTTCCGTTGCATTGGTTGATATGTCTATGATAAAGATGCTACATGCATAATGGCGCTTAGTAGTTCATGTTTTCTTGTGGTTAGTCTCAAATAGCTGGGGGATTCCCAATGTGTTATTGGAGTACCAACTTGATTTGTTTGCCTATGATGTGGTATGGTTTAGTAATATCTTCCTTCAAGAATTTATTTTGATTGACTTGGCGTATGCTCACGCATATTTAAGACTGTAAAGAAAGTCTGTCAAGCCTTGATGATCTTTTGTTTCTGAGTAGCGATATAACTACCATGCCTGATTCAATGTTACTTTGTCGCTCTGCATGATTATGACCGTCATTGCTCTTTTAGTTGGTCGCTCCCAGTCTTTTGCTAACCTCCACCTGTACTAAGCGGACTGACTGCTTGTGCATCCACATTCTTTTAATCCAGTTATGCCATATGAGTCCACCATACCTACCTATATGTGGTATTTCACCGCCACTCCAAGTAAATTTACATGTGCTACCTTTAAAACCTTCATTTTTGCAATACATAGCTCATGGGAAAGTAGCTTAAAAACTATTGTGGTAAAGAATATGTCGCTTATGTATCTTATTTCTTATAAGTTGCTTGCTGAGCGGTATCCATGTTTCTGGGGACGCCATCAACTGTTACACTTTTGTTGAATATCATGTGAGTTGCTATGCATGTTCGTCTTGTCCGAAGTAAGGGTGATTTGCCATGAGTTGAATGATTTGAGTATGCATATTGTTAGAGAAGAACATTGGGCCGCCAACCAAAGCCATGTATCATGGTGGAAGTTTTAGCTTGGACATTAATCCTCAACCTCTTATGAATGCTTAAGCATTAAAGAGGAGTCCATTATCTATTTTCTATGTTGTCCCGGTATGGATGTCCTCAAGTTGAGATCTATCAAAAATGAGAAATCAAATGCGATTTATCTCCTTGGACCTTTGTACAGGTGGCATAGAGGTACCCCTTTGTGACACTTGGTTGAAACATATGTAATGCAATGATAACCCATGGAAATCCGAGCTAATTAGGACAAGGTGCGAGCACTATTGGTATTTGATGCATGAGGCTTGCAACTTATAGGATGTCTTATGCATAACACATATGAAGTATTACTACCGTTGACAAAATTGCCTCTATGTTTTCAAAATAAAAACTCTAGCACATGAGTAATCCCTGCTTCCCTCTGCGAAGGGCCATTCTTTTACTTTTATGTTGAGTCTCCACCTTCTTTTAAAGCACCAACTACTGAGAGCATGATTGTCATTCTGAGTGTAATGTGCATTGTCCCAAAGTAGCATTGTCTTTTGCATGATTGTGATATCGTTTATTCTGAAATCATTGTATCTAGTCATCACTTAAACCTTGAAGGTGCCCCTGCATTTATGTTTTGCTTTACTAAAGGGGGCAAGCTAGATATCACTTTATCATATTTGCATATCATGTTCATTGCAAATCTATTTGATGTTTCAGTATCATATTGTAAAACTTTCAGTTCTTTGTGATTTTCTCATGAGGCAACTTAATTACTACAGATTCATTGTCTCAGTAAGCTTTTGTCATATGACTGTGAATAAGTCCTATATGGTTAATAGCATGTCACCACAGAAATTATTCTTGTTATCATTTACCTACTCGAGGACGAGCAGGAATTAAGCTTGGGGATGTTGATACGTCCAAAACGTATCTATAATTTCTGCTTGCTCCATGCCTCTTTTGGGTGATATTGCTATGATATTTATACACTTCCATACACTTTTGATCATATTTGGACTAACCTATTAACTCAGTGCACCCCAGTGCCAGTTTCTGTTTTCGGCTGTTTTTGTATTTCAGGTTTTCACATTACGAGAACTGCCAGGAAAAATCCAGAAAAAATATATAAAAAATCAGCATTCCAGGAGCTACCGTGCGGCCAAAGTACAGCCGGGGGGACCCACAGGGGCTCCAGGCCGCCTGCCCAGGCGGCCCACCCCTAGGCCGCGCCGGGGGGGGGGGGGGCGCCTGGGCCCCCCAGGACTCCCCCGGTGAGCCCCTTTGGCATATATTTAAGGTCCGTCGAGAAAACCCTGATTCCAGACCCCTTTTCTCCAGACGCAATTCCGATCTCCGCTGCCATTGCCATCAAGCTTCGGGGGACCAAAATTCCTGTGCCGGCACCCTGCCGGGACGGGGAAGTGCCCCTGGATTCATCTCCATCGACGTTGCTTCCTCCCTCCATGATGCGGGAGTAGTTCCTCCTTGGGGCTGAGGTTCTTACTAGTAGCTATGTGGTCAATTCTCTCTCCCATGATGTGATCTTCATTGTGATCATAGGCTATGTTAATCTAAGATATTTCCCCTTAATCTATGTATTGGATTGATGTACTCACTTGTCTTTATCTAGTATAATCCCCGAGACCAAGGTGACAGCGGTCTATTGGACATGGATTAGAACAATATTTTCATGAGTGATTTCCTCTCTTGTGTGTTGATTGAAGATTGAGAGTCTCTTGGTGCTTGTCTTTGACTATCCTTTAGATATGTTGTGGCGATTGTGGGACTCTCTTTGGATGGCCGCAGTGACATTGGGAAATCCATAGATTGAGAACTACGAACTTTGAGGTGTGCTTTTGTATCCCTACATAATTCTCGTCCTCTCTTGACCACGAAGGAATGACCTCCGAGTGTGTCCCCTTTGCATGTTTTATGGGAAATATCATGTGATTCGATTATGTTAATGTTGTTGGGAGTTGCCACTAGTGAAAGTATGAACCCTAGGCCTTGTTTCCACCATTGCAATACCATTTGTGCTCACATTTACCACTTGTTTGCTTGCTGCACTTTTTATTACATATTTATATTACTTTGCTTTGCCACTCCTATCATCCATATTTTACCATCTCTTCGCCGAACTAGTGCACCTATACAACTCCTAGTTGTATTAGGTGTGTTGGCGACACAAGAGACTTCTTGTATCTTAGTTGCAGGGTTGCTTGAGAGAGACCATCTTCAACCTCTACTTCCCTGAGTTCGATAAACCTTAGGTCATCCACTTGAGGGAAATTGCTACTGTCCTACTAACCTCTGCGCTTGGAGGCCCAACATAGTCTACAAGAGTAGAAGCGTGTGTAGACATCACCCGGCGGGGTTTTCGGGAACCGAAAACATCCGACTTTTTAACCAGTGACTAGTGCCGCTATATTTAACGGTTGGGCTATCAAACGAGCTTCGAATGCGACGAAACTTGACAGGCGGCTTACCTATGCTATAATAAGACCACGCGCCAAGTTTCACCCCATTCCGAGAACATTCTCCGACCACTCATAAAATAAGTATCCGGAGGCGCCGCGGGCGCGTACAAGTGTGTCTGGTCTCAGAACGGACAACGGAAAGGACGAGCGGGCTTGGACGGATGCAAGTTTTGAAAACATTATGATGCAATGCACATGATGACAAGGCAAGGATGCAACACGCAAAGTAGATGACATGGCAACAACGACGAATAACTGGCTGACACCTGGCGCACCGGTCTCGGGGTGTCACAACCAGTTGCAGGTGCAGGTTTCTGATGACTTGACATGAGAGCGATGTTTACTTGTGTTGAAGTTCTTTCTTCTTCTTCTTCTTCATCGATCTTGGGATAGGTTCCTGGTCGGCAGCCTGGGATAGCAGGATGGATGTCGTGTGTTTTTCATGTGTTTTCATCCGTAGTCGGATGCCTCGTGTATGATGTTGATGTATTCATGTGGAGTTGTAAGACTTGTATGTATCCCCCATCTATGTATGTAATGCTACGATGTAATGATATCCATCTTGCTAAGCGCCTGGAATGCGGTTGTGCCGCAATCACGAGTTCACCATGTGATCGGGATAGAATGGCATCTTGGGCGTGACAAGTTGGTATCGGAGCCTCGAGCGACCATAGGAGCCCCCTTGATTGATCGTAGTTTTGCCGTTGTCGAGTCTAGCAAAACTTTTTCGGAGTCTAGTTATATCGGAGAGTAGAAATTCTTTTACTCCCGAGCCCCTTCGTCGCTCTGGTGAGGAATCTTGATGTAGGTCTTTTGAATTACCCCTCTTCCCCTTCATTTTTTTAGGATCACGCAACTAGTTTTTCGTTTGTTGCGATGTCAGCTCTTTTCATCCGATGCAATTCTCTTCGATGATTCGATCCTCTCCGCCTTTTGGAAGATCAATCCTCAGCTCTTTTCAATCGGCGTCGTTTTCCCCGTCCAAAGTGGTCCTTCTTTTCCCCACCGTCCACCCTTTTTCCTCTCGGAGTCGGAGCCCTTAATCGAGTATCCATCCTACTCGTGCGAATGCTATGCTTTCTTTCCTCAATTGTTTCAACTGGTGAGTTCTCGTCTAGTGCGCCATTCTTCATCTCTTTTCTTTTCCGGTGGATTCAATTCAAATATCCGATGCCGATCATCTTCTTTCACATTGCTCAGATATTTTCCCTTTGCTCGTTCGACTCTCGCCATTTAATTGTTCCGGAATTTTGAAGAAATCTGAGGAGATTCGTCTGTGTTCCAATTAATTCGAGGTTGTCACCTCATTCGAGTCTTTCAATTGTTCCGGTGCATTCTTCTTCTTCGAATAATCCTTTCCAACGGTGTTTTATTTCAGTGGGCCCTAACCCATAAGTCTTTCCCAGGATCTTACCTGACTCTTCTATTTTTTCCGGAGCTATTTCCAAATTCTTTTTCAAGTGTGACGTAAATATGGATTCCATCAGTCATATGCCTTCTCCAAGACCGTTTTGAATTCTTTTCTTAGTGGTTCAACTTTTCCTCTTTTCATTCTTCCGGAGTATCTCAACAATTTTGGTGGTATTCCTTGTCGTCATTCTCAACATTTGCAGACTGAAGAAGAGTTTTCCTCCAAATCTTGTCCGTTCTCTCGACTATTCGTCGTTCAAGCTTAATTCTATCCCCTCAAATTATTCAGACCGTGACAAATTCTCTCTTTACCCATCCGGAGTATTCAGGAATTATTTTCCATTGTGATCCTCTGAAGGCAATCATTTCATAAGATTCCTTCGTTCTAAGTTTCAACCTCGTCCTCCAACTATGCTTAATTGATGCCTCTTTGTTTGTCTCAATGTTCTCCCGGTGGTTCGTTCAAGTATCCTTCAATCAGTTCGCGATCTCTTCGTTATCTTTTATCAAATTCCTCAAGTTCTTTATTTGTTTTCTAATTATTCCCGATGATTCGTTCTCGTTTCTTCGTTCAATTTCTATTCTTCCCGGTGGCTTGTTCTTTTCTTCACCAGGTTTCAATCCTACCGGTGGTTCCCTCAAGAGTTCTTTTTCTGATGAATGTTCTCCCGGTGGTTCATTCAAGTATCCTTCAGTCAGTTCGCAATCTCTTCGTTCTCTTTTATCAAATTCCTCAAGTTCTTTATTTGTTTTCTAATTATTCCCGACGATTCATTCTCTTTTCTTCGTTCAATTTCTATTCTTCCCGGTGGCTTGTTCTTTTCTTCACCAGGTTTCAATCCTACCGGTGGTTCCCTCAGGAGTTCTTTTTTTGGTGTTACCATATCAATTCATTAGTTTTTCCAATCCTACCGGTGGTTCATGAAGACTTTCTCAAGTTCGAGCGATATCCCTCTTTAATCAATTTCAACGCGAATAAGTGATATGCAAATCGATTGCTTCTCATCAGTTTAATTGGTGGAGGATAAGCATAACATAATTCTTATTCTTTAAGTTGTTTAATCTTTTCCTTCAGATTTTGTTCTTGATGAATAAATTCGATTCCCAAGCATTTTCATCTTTTATTTACCGGACTTCAAAGTTTTCCTCGACCATCTCGTCGGAACCCCCTTCTAAATCATCGCAAGGTTCTAATCTTATTATTTTCATCCGTCATTTCTATATCATCATTCCTTTTGTGACCGGAGTTACTCAAGGTGGTTCTTATTGATTTAATTCGTTCTTCAAAAATTCATTTGGAGAAGCTCAACATTCTTCTTCTTGCGTCTCGAAGTGCAAAAAATCTCTGTATTCTTTTGTTGTCGATTCTTCAACAACTCCGTTCAAGCCTTTATTTTGAAGATGCTCTTTCAATTCAATTGTGGTAGAAGTTTTCATCTTCTTCACCGTTCTTTTCATCGAAATCTTTCAATTCTTCCGAAGGTATTGTGTTGTTGCTCGTCAAGTATAATTCCATCTTGTCAAGATCATGTTCTATTCTTTGCATTTTCAGCCGGAGTGCTCTCCAAACTCTTCATTCTTCATCCTTGCCTATCTCGCTATACCGGTGCAATTTCATATTCTTTTATTTCGTCAAGCTCTTATCTCATGTCTTTCTACCGTCACGACTCTTGTTATGATCCTTCATTGATGATTTGAGCAGATATGGGTATATCTACTTGATGAAACACAAGTCTGAAACATTTGAAAAGTTCAAAGAATTTCAGAGTGAAGTAGAGAATCATCGTAACAAGAGAATAAATTTTCTACGATCTGAACGTGGAGGTGAATATTTGAGTTACGAGTTTGGTCTTCATTTGAAACAATGTGGAATAGTTTCACAACTCACGCCACCTGGAACACCACAGCGTAATGGTGTGTCCGAACATCGTAACCGTACTTTATTGGATATGGTGCGGTCTAGGATGTCTCTTACCGATTTACCACTATCGTTTTGGGGTTATGCTTTAGAGACAACTGCATTCACGTTAAATAGGGCACCATCTAAATCCGTTGAGACGACACCTTATGAACTGTGGTTTGGCAAGAAACCAAAGTTGTCGTTTCTTAAAGTTTGGGGCTGCGATGCTTCTGTGAAAAAACTTAAACCTGATAAGCTCAAACCCAAGTCGGAGAAATGTGTCTTCATAGGATACCCAAAGGAGACTATTGGGTACACCTTCTATCATAGATCCGAAGGCAAGATATTCGTTGCTAAGAATGGGTCATTTCTAGAGAAGGAGTTTCTCTCGAAAGAAGTGAGTGGGAGGAAAGTGAAACTTGATGAGGTAATTGTACCTTCTCCCGAATTGGAAAGTAGTACATTACAGAAACTCGTTCCAGTGATTCCTACACCAATTAGTGAGGAATCTAATGATGATGATCACGAAACTTCAGATCAAGTTTCTGCTGAACTTCATAGATCAACCAGAGTACGTTCCGCACCTGAGTGGTATGGCAACCCAATTCTGGAAGTCATGTTACTAGACCACGATGAACCTACGAACTATGAGGAAGCGATGATGAGCCCAGATTCCGCAAATGGCTTGAGGGCATGAAATCTGAGATGGGATCCATGTATGAGAACAAAGTATGGATTTTGGTTGACTTGCCCGATGATCGGCAAGCCATCAAAAATAAATGGATCTTCAAGAGGAAGACCGACGCAGACGGTAATGTTACTGTTTACAAAGCTCGACTTGTTGCGAAAGGGTTTCGACAAGTTCAAGGAGTTGACTACGATGAGACTTTCTCACCCGTAGCGATGCTTAAGTCTGTCCGAATCATGTTAGCAATTGCCGCATTTAATGATTATGAAATCTGGCAAATGGATGTCAAAACTGCATTCCTGAATGGATATCTCAAAGAAGAGTTGTATATGATGCAACCAGAGGGTTTTGTCGATCCAAAATGTGCTAACAAAGTGTGCAAGCTCCAGCGATCCATCTATGGACTGGTGCAAGCATCTCGGAGTTGGAATATATGCTTTGATGAGGTGATCAAAGCATATGGTTTTATACAGACTTTTGGAGAAGTCTGTATTTACAAGAAAGTGAGTGGGAGCTCTGTAGCATTTCTAATATTATATGTGGATGACATATTGTTGATTGGAAATGATATAGAATTTTTGGATAGCATAAAAGGATACTTGAATAAGAATTTTTCAATGAAAGACCTCGGTGAAGCTGCTTACATATTAGGCATCAAGATCTATAGAGATAGATCAAGACGCTTAATTGTACTTTCACAAAGCACATACCTTGATAAAGTTTTGAAGAAGTTCAAAATGTATCAGTCAAAGACAGGGTTCTTTCCTGTGTTACAAGGTGTAAAATTGATTAAGACTCAATGCCTGACCACTGCAGAAGATAGAGAGAAAATTAAAGTCATTCCCTATGCCTCAGCCATAGGATCTATCATGTATGCAATGCTGTGTACCAGACCTGATGTGTGCCTTGCTATAAGTCTAGCAGGGACGTTCCAAAGTAATCCAGGAGTGGATCACTAGACAGCGGTCAAGAACATCCTGAAATACCTGAAAAGGACAAAGGATATGTTTCTCGTGTATGGAGGTGACAAAGAGCTCGTTGTGAACTGTTACATCGATTCTAGCTTTGACACTGATCCGGATGACTCTAAGTCACAAACTAGATATGTATTTTTATTAAACGGTGGAGCTGTCATTTGGTGCAGCTCCAAGCAGAGCGTCATGGCGGGATCTACGTGTGAAGCGGAATACATAGCTACTTCGGAAGCAGCAAATGAAGGAGTCTGGATGAAGGAGTTCATATTCGATCTAGGTGTAATACCTAATGCATTGGGTCCAATGATAATCTTTTGTGACAACACTGGAGTAATAGCCTTGGCGAAGGAATCCAGGTTTCACAAGAGAACAAAGCACATCAAAAGACGCTTCAATTCCATCCGCGATCTAGTCAAGGAGGGAGACATAGAGATTTGCAAGATACATACGGATCTGAATGTTGCAGACCCGTTGACTAAGCCTCTTCCACGCGCAAAACATGATCAGCACCAAGACTCCATGGGTGTTAGGATCATTACTTTGTAATCTAGATTATTGACTCTAGTTCAAGTGGGAGACTCGAGGAAATATGCCCTAGAGGCAATAATAAAGATGTTATTTGTATTTCCTTATATCATGATAAATGTCTTTTATTCATGCTAGAATTGTATTAACCAGAAACTTAGTACATGTGTGAATACATAGACAAAACAGTATGTCCCTAGTATGCCTCTACTAGACTAGCTCATTGATCAAAGAAGGTTATGTTTCCTAGCCATAGACATGAGTTGTCATTTGATCAACGGGTTCACATCATTAGGAGAATGATGTGATGGACAAGACCCATCCGTTAGCTTTGCACTATGATCATTAAGTTTTACTGCTATTGCTTTCTTCATGACTTATACATGTTCCTGTGACTATGAGATTATGCAACTCCCGAATACCGAAGGAACACCTTGTGTGCTATCAAACGTCACAACATAACTGGGTGATCATAAAGATGCTCTACAGGTGTCTCCGAAAGTGTTCGTGGTGTTGGCATAGATCAAGAATAGGATTTGTCACTCCGAGTGTCGGAGAGGTATCTCTGGGCCCTCTCGGTAATGCACATCATAATAAGCCTTGCAAGCAAATGACTAATGAGTTAGTCACGAGATAATGTATTACAGAATGAGTAAAGAGACTTGCCGGTAACGAGATCGAACTAGGTATTGAGATACCGACGATCGAATCTCGGGCAAGTAACATACCGATGACAAAGGGAACAACGTATGTTGTTATGCGGTTTGACCGATAAAGATCTTCGTATAATATGTAGGAGCCAATATGAGCATCCAGGTTCTGCTATTGGTTATTGACCGAAGATGAGTCTCGGTCATGTCTACATAGTTCTCGAACCCGTAGGGTCCGCACGCTTAACATTTGATGACGATCGGTATTATGAGTTTATGAGTTTTGATGTACCGAAGGTAGTTCGGAGTCCTGGATAAGATCACAGACGTGACGAGGAGTCTCGGAATGTCCGAGATGTAAAGATTGATATATTGGACGACTATATTCGGACACCGGAAGCGTTCCGTAAAGTTTCGGAATTAACCGGAGTGACGAGGGGTTACCGGAACCCCCCGGGGAAGCTATGGGCCTTAATGGGCCATAGGAGAAAGAGAGAAGGAAGGCCAGAGCTGGGCCGCGCGCCCCCACCCCTTGTTCCGAATTGGACAAGGAAGGAAGGGGGGCCGGCGCCCCTTTCCTTCTCCCTCTCCCTCTCCTTCCTCCCCCCCTTCTCCCTCTTGGTGATTCCTACTAGGAATAGGATTGCAATCCTATTCCTAGTAGGATTGATCCTCCTAGGCGCGCCATAGGGGCTGGCCGCCCCCCCTTGCTCCTTTATATAGGGGGGCAGGAGGGCACCTCTAGAAACACAAGTTGATCTCTTCAGCCGTGTGCGGTGCCCCCCTCCACAGAAACACACCTCGGTCATACCGTTGCAGTGCTTAGGCAAAGCCCTGCGCTGGTAACTTCATCATATCCGTCACCACGCCGTCGTGCTGACGAAACTCTCCCGTGAAGCTCAACTGGATCAAGAGCTCGTGGGACGTCATCAAGCTGAACGTGTGCTGAACGCGAAGGTGCTGTACGTTCGGTGCTTGATCGGTTGAATCGCGAAGAGGTTCGACTAAATCAACCACATCACTTGATGCTTCCGCTTTCGGTCTACGAGGGTACATAGACACACTCTCCCCTCTCGTTGCTATGCATCTAGTAGATAGATCTTGCGTGATCGTAGGAAAATTTTAAAATACTACGTTCTCCAACAGAACGTTGTTCTTCCTATTCCTCTTCCGTCTTGCTCCTAAGATCTCAGGACGAGATCTCTTGTTACTAGGTGAGTATTGTGACACCCCGACACCGATGTGCCAGGTGTCATCCTCTTATTTGCTGTCGTTGCCATGTCATCTACTTGCGTGTTGCACTTTGCCATGTCATCATGTGCATTGCATTTGCATAGTTTTCAAAACTTGCATCTGTCCGTAGTTGCCGAGCCCCCGGTCCCCTCCGTTGTCCGTTCTGAGCCCAGACACACACGCACGTGCCCGCGGCACCTCTGAAACCTTATTTTGTAAGTAGCCGGAAAACGTTCTCGGAATGGGTTGAAACTTTACATGTGGACTTATTATAGTGTAGACAGACCGCCTGCCAAATTTCGTCGCATTCGGAGTCCGTTTGATGCCCCAACGGTTAACCGCGTTAACCGCCGGAAGCCCTTTTTCTTTTAGCCCAACACCCCTCCACAACAGCCCACTAGCCCATCTAAACTCCCCTCCATGTTCTTCGCCGTTGGATCACGATCGCGTGGCCGAAAACCGCACCTCATTTGGACTTTCCTACCTCCCTCTACCTATAAATAGACCTCCCACGTCCAAATTGCGGGCGAACCCCAGTTTTTCTCCTCCTCGCGCCGCCGGACACGTCCACCCCGCGCCAGATATGTCCGCCACTGCCGCCTCACCAAATCCCGTCGCGCCACGGCACTGCGCCCGCGCCCACTTTGCCGTGACCCGCGCCAGGCCCAGCAGGCCCATCCGCGGCCCGCCGCGAGCCGCCAAGGGCCCGCTGCTCGTTCGCCCCGCTCCCCGCAGATCAGCGCCCATCGCCGCTGTTCGAGCGCCGCTGCGGACTCCGGTGACCTCGCCGGACTTCGCCCCGCCACCATCGTGGCTCTACCTCGCCGCCCGCACCGATCCCCACCACCTCCAGCCGCCGCGCACTCGAAGCGCCGCCTATCGCGCGACCGTCGCCACCGCTTCGCCCCGTCGGCCGCCACCGACCACGACCGCCAACCCCCGAACCCCACTGCCTCTGGTGCCATGCCACGCCACCGACCTGCCTTGTCCTCACGTCTCCGGCCTCGATCCGCCCGGGAATGGATCCACCCCGCACGGATCCGCCTGGATCTAGCCTTTCCTGGTGCGCAGCCGGCCTCTGCCGCCTTCCCCTCGCCGGCGCCGTCGTTGACTACCGCCGCCGCGAGTGGCCTCCGCTCGTGGACGACGACGTGCACGCCCAGCACCGCAAGGCTTGTTGGCCTCCTCTAGCGCTGGCCCACCTACCTGCCTTGCGCGAGCCCGATCCGCTCCACCGAACTGGGTCTCGGCCTGCAAAGTGAGCACCCGTCCAATCCCTCGCCAGTGCGTCAATTAGTTAAACTTTGCCCGCTCTATTTTTTTCCGAGTTAAAAAGCTGCTAAGTCCTGGAAAAACCATCTCAGGTGTGCTTTTTTGAGCGCTGTAACTTTGTGCACGTAGATCCAAATTGAGCATATAATATGTCAGAATGTTTGTCTCTAAATTCTCTACATGTTGGTATGCTTTGAATTCATGTTAGATTGCATATTGACATGTTAATCCCTGTTGCAAGAGTGCATGTTGCTGTTAAGTATTGAAACTTGATATAACTTGCTGATTTGTCTTTTTCATATATTTTTGTGTGAATTTTGTTTGAGCATCATGTCAACATGTTTTAGGAGCATAATCATGTCATCTTTGTTGTGGTGCAATCCAATTTTCATGTTATGCCTTGTGGTGAGTGCAACAAGCTTACAAGGTGACCTACTCGATGTTTATTGTTTTCTGAGACTTGTTGAAAACTGGTAAGTGTGAATCTATTATATTGTGATGCCATGTTTGCTTGATGCTACACTCAAATCCATACATGTTTTGGAATGTACAGTGACCATGTCTTGAAGTCCATGTTATGCTCTATCCATCCATGCCCTTGTTTGCAATTATAAGTTGATGTAGCATGTCTCTTTCTTGCTCTCAAGTTGCTATATAATGTTTCTGTCAGCCTGTTATCAGTAAGTTCAGTTTTGCCATGTGAATAGCTAGTGTTCTATGCATCCTATGGCCATGTTCTTTCCATGAGTAGCTTCATAAACATGTCTTCTTACTGGTGGTTATATTCACATGCCATGATATGATTTGAGATGAGTTGCACAAGCTTGCAAACATGCCTACTTGTCGTTGTTGCTGCCATGTTCAGTTTATTTCACCAAGTCTGTGAAACTGATATCATTTGCAATCTTGCCATGATGTTTTGATCATGATCTAGTGGTATTTGGCAGTAGCTCAGTGATCACGTTTGTAGTGCTTGACATGTACATGCTTGCTATGCCCTTTGATGCCATGAAATGTTCCTGTAGCATGTTGTTTTGATGATTGCAAAGTGCTTAGTTGCTGTTTTGGGGACAGATTGTTGTTATAACTTGTTTCATGTGTATGTGTTGAACTGTTGCTCCGTTTTGAGCATGCTCTATATGAAACTTGCTTGGTTTTGCATGTAGATGCACCATGTCATGTTGCATCCATGTTTTGGAGTGTGTTTGCTTGATGTTTGAATGCATTTTGCATCAATTCCATGTTCAACTTGTTTTGTTCATATCTTCCAGGCCGTAGCTCCGAATTAAATGAACTTCATATGTAACTTCATTTACACGAGTAACTTGACTAAAATTTCAAGGTATAAGTGTTCTCCCTGAGTATGCATCGTTGCGACAGTTCGTCGTGCTGAGACACCACGTGATGATCGGGTGTGATAAGCTCTACGTTCACATACAACGGGTGCAAGACAGTCTTGCACATGCAGAATACTCGGATTGAACTTTACGAGCCTAGCATGTACAGACATGGCCTCGGAACACTAGAGACCGAAAGGTTGAACGTGAATCATATAGTAGATATGATCAACATAGATATGTTCACCATTGAAGACTACTCCATCTCACGTGATGATCGGACATGGTTTAGTTGATTTGGATCGTGTATCATTTAGATGACTTGAGGGATGTCTATCTAAGTGGGAGTTCTTAAGTAATATGATTAATTGAACTTAATTTATCATGAACTTAGTCCTGATAGTTTTTCTCATGTCTATGTTGTAGATCATGGTCCGTGCTACCGTTCCCTTGAATTTTAATGTGTTCCTAGAGAAAGCTAAGTTTAAAGATGATGGTAGCAACTACACGGACTGGGTCCATAACTGGAGGATTATCCTCACTGCTGTACATAATAATTATGTCTTTGATGCACCGCTAGGTGACAACCCCCTCCCGCTAATGTGGACGCTTTGAACGTTTGGCAGACGCAGTCTGATGACTACTCTATAGTTCAGTGTGCCATGCTTTACGGCTTAGAATCGGAACTTCAAAGCCGTTTTGAACGCCATTGAGCATATGAGATGTTCCATGAGTTGAAGTTGATATTTCAAGAAAATGCCTGAGTTGAGAGATATGAAGTCTCCAACAAGTTCTATAGCTGCAAGATGGAGGAGAATAGTTCTGTCAGTGAACACATACTCAGAATGTCTGGATATCATAATCCCTTGACTCAGCTGAGACTTAATCTTCCAGATGATAGTGTCATTGACAGAGTTCTCCGACTGCCACCAAGCAACAAAGGCTTTGTGATGGACTATAATATGCAAGGGATGGAGAAGACAATTCCCGTTCTCTTCGCAATGCTCAAAGCTGTGGAGGAAGAAATCAAAAAGGAGCATCAAGTGTTGATGGTTAACAAGACCACTAGTTTCAAGAAAAAGGGCAAGGGAAAGAAAGGGAACTTCAAGAATAATGGCAAGCAAGTTGCCACTCCCGTGTAGAAGCCCAAGTCTGGATCCAAGTTTGAAACTAAGTGCTTCTACTACAAAGGGACTGGTCACTAGAAGCGGAACTGCCCCAAGTATTTGGCAGATAAGAAGGATGGCAAAGTGAACAAAGGTATATTTGATATACATGTTATTGATGTGTACCTTACTAATGCTCCAATTAGCGCCTGTGTATTTGATACTGGTTCGGTTGCTCATATTTGTAACTCGAAATAGGGGCTACAGATTAAATAAAGATTGGCTAAGTACGAGGTGATGATGCACGTGGGAAATGGTTCCAAAGTCGATGTGATCACCGTAGGCACGCTACCTCCACATCTACCTTCGGGATTAGTTTTAGACCTGAATAATTGTTATTTGGTGCCAGCGTTGAGCATGAACATTATATCTGGATCTTGTTTAATGCAAGACAATTATTCATTTAAATCAGAGAATATTTGTTGTTCTATTTATATGATTAATATCTTTTATGGTCATGCACCCTTGAAGATTGATCTATTTTTGTTGGATCTCGATTGTGGTGATACATGATACGTCCATTTTGCATCATGCTTTTATATTGATATTTATTGCATTATGGGCTGTTATTACACATTATGTCACAATACGTATGCCTTTTCTCTCTTATTTTACAAGGTTTACATGAAGAGGGAGAATGCCGGCAGCTGGAATTCTGGGCTGGAAAAGGAGCAAATACTGGAGACCTATTCTACACAACTCAAAAAGCCCTGAAACTCCACGAAAGTTAGTTTTAGAAAATATAAAAAATATTGGGCAAAGAAAGCACCAGAGGGGGGCCACCCACCGTCCACAAGGGTGGGGAGCGCGCCCTACCCCCTAGGCGCGCCCCCTGCCTCGTGGGTCACCTGGCAGCCCCCCGATGCCCATCTTCTGGTATAAGGTGTCTTTTGCCCAGGAAAAAAAATCATAAGGAGGCTTTTGGGATGAAGCGCCGCCGTCTCGAGGCGGAACCTTGGCGGAACCAATCTAGGGCTCCGGCGAAGCTATTCTGCCAGGAAAACTTCCCTCTGGGAGGCGGAAATCGTCACCATTGTCATCACCATCGATCCTCTCATCTGGAGGGGGTCAATCTCCATCAACATCTTCACCAGCACCATTTCCTCTCAAACCCTAGTTCATCTCTTGTATCCAACCTTTGTATCAAATCCTCAGATTGGTACGTGTGGGTTGCTAGTAGTGTTGATTACTCCTTGTAGTTGATGCTAGTAGGTTTATCCGATGGAAGATCATATGTTCAGATCCATTATGCATATTAATACCCCTCTGATTACGAACATGAATATAATTTGTGAGTAGTTACGTTTGTTCCTGAGGACATGGGATAAGTCTTGCTATAAGTAGTCATGAGAATTTGGTATTCGTTCGATATTTTGATCAGATGTATGTTGTCTTTCCTCTAGTGGTGTCATGTGAACGTCGACTACATGATACTTCACCATTGTTTGGGCCTAGAGGAAGGCATTGGGAAGTAATAAGTAGATGATGGGTTGCTAGAGTGATAGAAGCTTAAACCCTAGTTTATGCGTTGCTTCGTAAGGGGCAGATTTGGATCCATATTTTTCATGCTATGGTTAGGTTTACCTTAGTACTTCATTTGTAGTTGCGGATGCTTGCAATAGAGGTTAATCTTAAGTGGGATGCTTGTCCAAGTAAGGGCATCACCCAAGCACCGGTCCACCCACATACCAAATTATCAAAGTAACGAACGTGAATCATATGAACATGATGAAAACTAGCTTGACTATAATTCCCATGTGTCCTCGAGAGCGCTTTTCTTTATGTAAGAGTTTGTCCAGGCTTATCCTTGGCTACAAAAAGGATTGGGCCATATTTCTGCACCTTATTTACTTTTACCACTTGTTACTTGTTACAAATTACCTTATGAAAAAACTATCTGTTACCGATAATTTCAGTGCTTGCAGAGAATACCTTACTAAAAACTGCCTATCATTTCCTTCCGATCCTTGTTGGGTTCGACACTCTTACTTATCGAAAGGACTACGATAGATCCCCTACAATTGTGGGTCATATAGATTCTTTTCTGGCACCGTTGCCGGGGAGTGAAGTGCCTTTGGGAAGGAAAAATTTATATAGTGTGCTGGAATTCACTGTCACTTGTTACTATGGAACATAATCCTTTGAGGGGCTTGTTCGGGGTATCTTCACCCCGACCAGTAGAGCAAAGAGTTGCTCCTCAACCTACTGAACCTACTGAAAATGTTTACTTTGAAATTCCTTCAGGTATGATAGAGAAACTGCTAGCTAATCCCTTTACAGGAGATGGAACATGTGGATTATTTAAGTGGATGAAGTTTGTGGATTATTTAAGCTTGTAGGTATGCCCGAGGATGTTATCAAGAAGAAGGTCTTCCCTTTATCTTTGAAGGGAAAGGCATTGACATGGTTTAGGCTATGCGATGATATTGGATCCTGGAACTACAACCGACTGAAATTGGAATTTCATCAGAAGTTCTATCCTATGCATCAGGTTCATCGTGATCGTAATTATATATATAATTTTTGGCCTCGCGAAGGAGAAAGTATCGCTCAAGCTTGGGGGAGGCTTAAGTCAATGTTATATTCATGCCCCAAGCATGAGCTTTCAAGAGAAATTATTATTCAAAATTTTTATGCTCGGCTTTCTCTCGATAATCGCTCCATGCTCGATACTTCCTCCACTGGTTCTTTTATGATGAAGACTATTGAATTCAAATGGGATTTATTGGAAAGAATTAAATGCAACTCTGAAGATTGGGATCTCGACGAAGGTAAGGAGTCAGGTATAACACCTAAGTTTGATTGTGTTAAATCTTTTATGGATACCGATGTTTTCCGTGACTTCAGCACTAAATATGGACTTGACTCTGAGATAGTAGCTTCTTTCTATGAATCATTTGCTACTCCTGTTGATCTCCCTAAGGAGAAGTGGTTTAAATATCATCCTCCCATTGAAGTAAAAGTAGTTGAATCTGTTAGAGTTGAAGAAAAGACTATCACTTATAATGTTGATCCTATTGTTCCTACTGCTTATATTGAGAAACCACCCTTCCCTATTAGAATAAAGGATCCTGCTAAAGCTTCAACTGTGGTTCGTAAGAGTAATACTAGAACACCTACACCCTCTGAACAAATTAAAGTTGAACCTAGTGTTGCTATGGCTAAGGATCTCTTGGTCGATAATAATGATGGGCATGTTATTTACCTCTGTGATGAAGCTGCTAGAATTGCTAGACCCGATACTAAAAATAAACATAGACCTATTGTAGGCATGCCTGTTATTTCTGTTAAAATAGGAGATCATTGCTATCATGACTTATGTGACATGGGTGCTAGTGCTAGCACAATACCTCATTCCTTATACGAAGAAATTATGCACGATATTGCACCTGCTGAGCTAGAAGGTATTGATGTTACAATTAAGCTAGCCAATAGAGATACAATCTCATCAGTTGGGATTGTTAGAGATGTTGAAGTCTTGTGTGGGAAAGTTAAATACCCTACTGATTTTCTTGTTCTTGGTTCCCCACAAGATGAATTTTGCCACATTATATTTGGTAGACCCTTCTTGAATACTGTTAATGCTAAGATAGACTGCAAAAAGGATGTTATTACTATTGGTTTAGGGGATATGTCTCATGATTTTAACTTTGCTAAATTTCGTAGACATCCCCATGATAAAGAATTGCCTAGTAAAGATGAAATTATTGGTCTTGCTTCTATTGTTGTGCCTCCTAACAACCCTTTAGAACAATATCTGCTAGACCATGAAAATGATATGTATATGAATGAGAGAAGGGAAATAGATGAAATATTCTTTAAACAGGGACCCTTATTGAAACACAACTTGCCTATTGAAATTCTAGGGGATCCTCCTCCTCCCAAGGGTGATCCTGTGTTTGAGCTCAAACCATTACCTGATACTCTTAAGTATGCTTATCTTGATGAAAAGAAGATATATCCTATTATTATTAGTGCTAACCTTTCAGAGCGGGAAGAAGAGAATTATTGAAAACTCTGAAGAAGCACTGTGCTGCTATTGGATATACTCTTGATGATCTTAAGGGCATTAGTCCCACTCTATGTCAACACAAAATAAAATTGGATAAAGACGCTAAACCGGTTTTTGATCACCAACGCTGGTTAAATCCTAAGATGAAAGAAGTGGTAAGGAAAGAAATACTAAAGCTTCTAGAGGCAGGTATAATTTATCCAGTTGCTGATAGTCAGTGGGTAAGTCATGTCCATTGTGTTCCTAAGAAGGGAGGTATTACTGTTGTTCCTAATGATAAAGGTGAATTGATCCCACAAAGAATTGTTACAGGTTATAGGATGGTAATTGATTTCCGCAAATTAAATAAAGCTACTAAAAAGGATCATTACCCTTTACCTTTTATTGATCAAATGCTAGAAAGATTATCTAAAAATAGTCATTTTTGCTTTCTAGATGGCTATTCTGGTTTCTCTCAAATACCTGTGTCAAAAGAGGATCAAGAAAAGACCACTTTTACTTGTCCTTTCGGTACCTTTGCTTATAGACGTATGCCTTTTGGTTTATGTAATGCAACTGCTACCTTTCAAAGATGCATGATGGCTATATTATCTGATTTTTGTGAAAATATTGTTGAGTTTTTCATGGATGATTTTTCTGTTTATGGAACTTCTTTTGATGATTGCTTGAGCAACCTTGATCGAGTTTTGCAGAGATGTGAAGAAAATAATCTTGTCTTGAATAGGGAAAAGTGCCACTTTATGGTTAATGAAGGTATTGTATTGGGGCATAAAAATTCTGAAAGAGGTATTGAAGTTGATAAAGCTAAAGTTGATGCTATTGAAAAGATGCCGTGTTCCAAGGACATCAAAGGTATAAGAAGTTTCCTTGGTCATTCCGGGTTTTATAGGAGGTTCATTAAGGACTTCTCAAAAATCTCTAGGCCTCTGACTAACCTCCTACAAAAAGATGTTCCTTTTGTCTTTGCTGATGATTGTGTATAAGCATTTGAAATACTTAAGAAAGCATTGATCTCTGCACCTATTGTCCACCCACCTGACTGAAATTTACCCTTTGAAATTATGTGTGATGCTAGTGATTATGCTGTAGGTGTTGTTCTAGGACAAAGAATTGATAAGAAATTAAATGTTATCCAATATGCTAGTAAAACCCTAGATAGTGCCCAGATTATGCTACTACTAAAAAAGAATTTTTAGCAGTTGTATTTGCTTGTGATATGTTTAGACCTTATATTGTTGATTCTAAAGTAACTATTCACACTGATCATGCTGCTATTAAATATCTTATGGAAAAGAAAGATGCTAAACCTAGACTTATTAGATGGGTTCTCTTGCTACAAGAATTCGATTTGCATATCATTGATAGAAAGGGAGCTGAGAACCCCGTTGCAGACAACTTGTCTAGGTTAGAGAATATTCTTGATGACCCACTACCTATTGATGATAGCTTTCTTGATGAACAATTAGTTGTCATAAATGCTTCTCGTACTGCTCCATGGTATGC
Organism: Secale cereale; assembly: GCA_902687465.1. Classification (NCBI taxonomy): domain Eukaryota; kingdom Viridiplantae; phylum Streptophyta; class Magnoliopsida; order Poales; family Poaceae; genus Secale; species Secale cereale. The sequence continues at coordinate 267,579,199 of LR738710.1, forward strand.
TGATTATGCTAATTACATTGTTGCTAAATTTATACCACCTAGTTCCACATACCAGCAAAAGAAAAAAGTTTTTCTATGATTTAAGACATTACTTCTGGGATGACCCGCACCTTTATAAGGAAGGAGTAGATGGTATTATTAGACGTTGTGTACCTGAGCATGAACCAGAACAGATCCTACACAAGTGCCACTCCGAGGCTTACGGAGGACACCACGCTGGAGATAGAACTGCACATAAGGTACCGCAATCTGGTTTTTATTGGCCTACTCTCTTCAAGGATGCCCGTAAGTTTGTCTTGTCTTGTGATTAATGTCAAAGAGTTGGTAATATTAGTAGACGTTAGGAAATGCCTATTAACTATTCACTTGTTATTGAACCATTTGATGTCTGGGGCTTTGATTATATGTGACCATTTCCTTCCTCTAATGGGTACGCACATATTTTAGTTGCTGTTGATTATGTTACTAAGTGGGTAGAAGCTATTCCAACTAGTAGTGCTGATCATAACACCTCTATCAAGATGCTTAAAGAAGTTACTTTTCCGAGATTTGGAGTCCCTAGATACTTAATGACTGATGGTGGTTCACATTTCATTCATGGTTCTTTTCATAAAATGCTTGCTAAATATGATGTTAATCATAGAATTGCGTCCCCTTACCACCCACAGTCTAGCGGTCAAGTAGAACTGAGTAACAGAGAGCTTAAATTAATTTTGCAAAAGACTGTTAATAGATCTAGAAAGAATTGGTCCAGGAAACTTGATGATGCATTATGGGCCTATAGAACTGCATATAAAAATCATATGGGCATGTCTCCGTATAAAATAGTTTATGGAAAAGCATGTCACTTACCTCTCGAACTAGAACATAAGGCATATTGGGCCATTAAAGAGCTCAATTATGACTTCAAACTTGCCAGTGAAAAGAGGTTATTTGACATTAGCTCACTTGATGAATGGAGAACCCATGCCTATGAGAATGCCAAATTGTTTAAAGAAAAAGTTAAAAGATGGCATGACAAAAGGATACAAAAGCGTGAGTTTAATGTAGGTGATTATGTCTTGCTATACAACTCTCGTTTAAGATTTTTTGCTAGGAAACTTCTCTCTAAATGGGAAGGTCCTTACGTTATCGAGGAGGTCTATCGTTCCGGTGCCATAAAAATCAAAAACTTTGAAGGCACAAATCCAAAGGTGGTGAAGGGCCAAAGAATCAAACATTATATATCAGGTAATCCCATAAATGTTGAAACTAATATCATTGAAACTGTAACCCCAGAGGAATACATAAGGGACACTTTCTAGAATGATTCAGACTCCAAAAAGGAAGAGGTATGTGGTACGGTAAGTAAACAAACTCCAAAACAGTTCTAATGGCAATTTTTCTCGTTTTTGGAATATTTAAGAAAATAGGAAAATAAGAAGTAGTCCGAAAGGGACACGAGGCACCCACGAGGGTGGAGGGCGTGCCCTACCCCCTGGGCGCGCCCCCCTGCCTCGTGGGTACCTAATGTGCCCTCCGGACTCCGTTTTCTTGCACGATACTTCTTTTGGTCGGTAAAAACTCATTATATAATCTCCCGAAGGTTTTGACCATGGTACCACGACAAAATCCTTCGTTTTTGTCTTGAGCTATTTCTGTCACAGATTAGGGCAACATGTCTTCTCAGGAGTCAGTTGGAGAGAGTCGGGTGTCTCATCCGACACTAGAACCAGGAGCAAACAACGATGCTGACCACTTTGGGCCATCAACGGAGGAAGAGATGGAGGCTGACTTGAAAAGGATAGATGCCATGGAGGAAGATGAAGAAGTTACTTCTCGGTTTCGAGCAGGATTCACGATGTGGGAACTACGGAGCTCAACTATTCCAAACTCGGTCATTCCTTCCAATGTCAGGTTTCTTTCTTATGGAAATATGAAAAAGAGTGTTACTTATTCTCCCACAGCTATGCAACATCCTTGGGTGAAAGGAGCTTTAGCCGTCACGGGCAAGCTCCGCAAGGAAATAATGGACATCAAGTAGCAAGTTAACAAGCTCGAGGAGGAGAATCGTATCCTGAGGGGTATCATCGCCAAGAATATCACATCACCACCTCCGAAGAGAGAGGCATAAACACATGGGTATGGGCACTCCCCTTGGCAACTGCCAAGCTATTGGGGAACGAAGTATTTCAAAAAAATTCCTACGATCACGCAAGATCTATCTACTAGAAGCATAGCAACGAGTGGGGAGAGTGTGTCTACGTACCCTCGTAGACCGAAAGCGGAAGCGTCTAGTGACGCGGTTGATGTAGTCGAGCGTCTTCGCGATCCAACCGATCCTAGCACCGAACGTACGGAACCTCTGCGTTCAGCACACGTTCAGCTTGAGAACCCTACGTCAAGCGTTAAGCGTGCGGACCCTACGGGTTCGAGAACTATGGAGACATGACCGAGACTCATGTCTGGTCAATAGCCAATAGCGGAACCTGGATGATGATATTGGTTACTACATATTCTACGAAGATTTTTATCGGTCAAACCGCATAACAACATACGTTGTTCCCTTTGTCATCGGTATGTTACTCGCCCGAGATTCGACCGTCGGTATCACCATACCTAGTTAATCTCGTTACCGGCAAGTCTCTTTACTCGTTCTGTAATACATCATCTCATGACTAACTCATTAGTCATTTGCTTGCAAGGCTTATTATGATGGTATTACCGAGAGGGCCCAGAGATACCTCTCCGATACTCGGAGTGACAAATCCTATTCTTGATCTATGCCAACACCAAAAACACCTTCGGAGACACCTGTAGAGCATCTTTATAATCACCCAGTTATGTTGTGACGTTTGATAGCACACAAGGTGTCCCTCCGGTATTCGGGAGTTGCATAATCTCATAGTCATAGGAACATGTATAAGTAATGAAGAAAGCAATAGCAGTAAGACTAAACGATCAAGTTGCTAAGCTAACGGATGGGTCTTGTCCATCACATCATTCTCCTAATGATGTGATCCCCTTGATCAAATGACAACTCATGTCTATGCCTAGGTAACATAACCATCTTTGATCAATGAGCTAGTCTAGTAGAGGCATACTAGGGACACTCTGTTTTGTCTATGTATTCACACATGTACTAAGTTTCCGGTTAATACAATTCTAGCATGAATAACAAACATTTATCATGATATAAGGAAATACAAATAACAACGTTATTATTGCCTCTAGGGCATATTTCCTTCAGTCTCCCATTTGAACTAGAGTGAATAATCTAGATTATATAGTAATGATTCTAACACCCATGGAGTCTTGGTGCTGATCATGTTTTGCTCGTGGAAGAGGCTTAGTCAATGGGTCTGTGACATTCAGATCCGTACGTATCTTGCATATTTCTATGTCTCCCTCCTTGACTTGATCGTGGATGGAATTGAAGCATCTCTTGATGTGCTTTGTTCTCTTGTGAAACCTAGATTCCTTCGCCAAGGCTATTGCTCCAGTGTTGTCACAAAAGATTTTCATTGGACCCGATGCACTAGGTATTACACCTAGATCGTATATGAAATCCTTCATCTAGACTCCTTCATTTGCTGCTTCCGAAGCAGTCTCTGCTTCGTATGTAGATCCCGCCATGACGCTCTACTTGGAACTGCACCAACTGACAGCTCCATCGTTCAATAAAATACATATCCGGTTTGTGACATAGACTCATCCGAATCAGTGTCAAAGCTTGAATCGACGTAACCGTCTATGACGAGCTCTTTGTCACCTCCATAAACGAGAAAGATATCCTTTGTCCTTTTCAGGTACTTCAGGATGTTCTTGACCGCTGTCAAGTGATCCACTCCTGGATTACTTTGGTACCTCCCTGCTAAACTTATATCAAGGCACACATCAGGTCTGGTACACGACATTGCATACATGATAGATCCTATGGCTAAGGCATAGAGAATGACTTTCATTTTCTCTCTATCTTCTGCAGTGGTCGGGCATTGAGTCTTACTCAACTTCACACCTTGTAACATAGCCAAGAACCCTTTCTTTGACTGATCCATTTTGAACTTCTTCAAAACTTTATCAAGGTATGTGCTTTGTGAAAGTCCAATTAAGCGTCTTGATCTATCTCTATAGATCTCTATGCCTAATACTCCCTCTGTAAACTAATATAAGAGTGTTTACATAACTAAAGTAGTGATCTAAACGCTCTTATATTAGTTTACGGAGGGAGTATATAAGAAGCTTCACCGAGGTCTTTCATTGATAATCTCTTATTCAAGTATCCTTTTATGCCATCCAGAAATTCTGTATCATTTCCAATCAACAATATGTCATCTACATATAATATTAGAAATGCTACAGAGCTCCCACTCACTTTCTAATAAATACAGTCTTCTCCAAAAGTCAGTATAAAACTGTATGCTTTGATCACCTCATCAAAGCGTATATTCCAACTCCGAGATGCGTGCACCAGTCCATAGATGGATCGCTGGAGCTTGCATACTTTGTTAGCACCTTTAGGATCAACAAAACCTTCTGGTTGCATCATATACAACTCTTCTTTGAGGTATCCATTTAGGAATGCAGTTTTGACATCCATTTGCCAGATTTTATAATCATAAAATGCGGCAATTGCTAATATGATTCGGACAGACTTAAGCATCGCTACGGGTGAGAAAGTCTCATCATAGTCAACTCCTTGAACTTGTCCAAAACCTTTCGCAACAAGTCTAGCTTTGTAGACAGTAACATCATCGTCGGCGTCGGTATTCCTCTTGAAGATCCATTTATTTTCAATGGCTTGCCGATCATCGGGCAAGTCAACCAAAGTGCACACTTTGCTCTCAAACATGGATCCCATCTCAGATTTCATGGCCTCAAGCCATTTTGCGGAATCTGGGCTCATCATAGCTTCCTCATAGTTCGTAGGCTCATCATGGTCTAGTAACATGACTTCCAGAACTGGGTTGCCGTACCACTCTGGTGCGGAACGTACTCTGGTTGACCTACGAGGTTCAGTAGTAACTTGATCCGAAGTTTCATGATCATCATCATTAGCTTCCTCACTAATTGGTGTAGGAATCACTTGAACTAGTTTCTGTGATGTACTACTTTCCAATTCAGGAGAAGGTACAATTACCTCATCAAGTTCTACTTTACTCCCACTCACTTCTTTCGAGAGAAACTCCTTCTCTAGAAATGATCCATTCTTAGCAACGAATATCTTGCCTTCGAATCTGTGATAGAAGGTGTACTGTACCCAACAGTTTCCTTTGGGTATCCTCTGAAGACACATTTGTCTGACTTGGGTTCGAGCTTATAAGGTTGAAGCTTTTTCACATAAGCATCGCAACCCCAAACTTTAAGAAATGACAACTTTGGTTTCTTGCCAAACCAGAGTTCATAAGGCGCCGTCTCCACGGATTTAGATGGTGCCCTATTTAAACCAGTTGTCTCTAAAGCATAACCCCAAAACGATAGTGGTAAATCGGTAAGAAACGGCATATATCGCACCATATCTAATAAAGTATGGTTACAACGTTCGGACAAACCATTACTCTGTGGTCTGTGGTGTTCCGGGTGGCGTGAGTTGTGAAACTATTCCACATTGTTTCATATGGAGACCAAACTCGTAACTCAAATATTCGCCTCCACGATCAGATCGTAGAAACTTTATTTTCTTGTTAAGATGATTCTCTACTTCACTCTGAAATTCTTTGAACTTTTCAAATGTTTTAGACTTGTGTTTCATCAAGTAGATATACCCATATCTGCTCAAATCATCAGTAAAGGTCAGGAAATAACGATACCCGCCACGAGTTTCAACACTCATCGTTCCACATACGTCAGTATGTATGATTTCCAACATATCTGTTGCTCGCTCCATTGTTCGGGAGGACGGAGTTTTAGTCATCTTGCTCATGAGGCATGGTTCGCAAGCACCAAGTGATTCATAATCAAGTGATTCCAAAAGTCCATCAGTATGGAGTTTCTTCATGGGCTTTACACCAATATGATCTAAACGGCAGTGCCACAAATAAGTTGCACTATCATTATCAACCTTGCATCTTTTGGCTTCAATATTATGAATATGTGTATCACTACGATCGAGATCTAACAAGAATATACCACTCTTCAAGGGTGCATGACCATAAAAGATATTACTCATATAAATAGAACAACCATTATTCTGCGATTTAAATGAATAACCGTCTCACAACAAACAACATCCAGATATTGTAAGTGCATCTAGTGTCACCCCTAGTTGGTTTTGGAGTATTGACGACAAACCTGGTTGAGGGACTAATGTGTTTGTAAGAATTGCAGGATAACACAGGTAGTAGTCCCTCATTGATTCGGTTTACCTACCTGAGATGACCCCTAAAAATGTATGAAGACATTGACGACAGTGGTGGTACATGAAGATAATCATATTGAAGACTATGACAAGATAAGACATTGTGTGAAGACTATGGAGTGTGAAGACTTAGATGTTTCGTTGTTTCCTTTTTCTTCTTTGTTGAGTCATAGGAATGTCAGGCCCAAGATGCGATTCTATCCCGATCACGTGACACTTACGTGATTGGGGTACAACCGCATTTCGGGCACTTAGCAAGATGGATATCATTACATCAAACCATTACATACATACATGGGGGATACAACAATACATACAAGTCACATGAATACAACATCATCAAAACAAGGTATCCGACTACGGATACAAACAAGAAAAGAACAATGACATCCATCTGCTATCCCAGGCTGCCGACCCGGAACCTAACCCAAGACTGAAGAAGAAGAAGAAGAACTCCAACACAACGATTATCGCTCTCTCGTAAAGACATCAGAAACTTGCACCTGCAACTGTTGTTGTAGTATCTATGAGCCACGAGGACTCAGCAATCCCATAACCATGGGTAACAAGACTATCAAAGCTTAATAGGTAGGAAGAGGTAAAGTGGTGACGTTGCAGCAGCGGCTAAGCAAAAATATATGGTGGCTAACTTACGAGTACAAGAATAAGATGACCATCTATGCAAGCGGTCGCAAACTAGTAGTGATCGCTAAAGATCCTGAACTACCTACGAGTCAAACATAACCCCACCGTGTTCTCTTCTCAAAGTGAAAAGAGGAAGTCACGGTTACTCACACAGTTGTGTGTTTTACATCGGATCCTCTGTCAAGTTTTCTACAACCGGACATTAACAAATTCCAATCTACCACATAACCGCGGGCACGGCTTTCGAAAGATCATAACCCTGCAGGGGTGTCCCAACTTAGCCCATCACAAGCTCTCACGATCAGCTGAAGTAATAATAATTATTACCCCTTATCTTAGGGAAATCCGATCAGGCTCGGTATCTCGATGCACAAGACATTTCGACAATGGTAAAACAAGTCCAGCAAGACCTCCCGGCGTGCCGACACCCTGATAGTAGCCGCGCGTATCTCATCTCAGGCCACGTCCGGATGAGCAATACATACAGTAACCGAAGACCCCAGATAACTGGGTGGCACCGCAAGTGGCTCTAGTTTGGGACCAACACCATCAGCACTGGCCCCCCTGCTATGTAGAATAATACTCGAGGACGCGACCCCCTATGCAATTTTAATTAATTAATTAAGTTGTTATTATGAGGCAAATTAAAACCAAAGTTGGGCCTTGCTGGAGGAGTTTTATTCAAAGACGAACTGTCAAGGGGTCCCCATATACCCAATCGTGTAAGGAACGCAAAATCATGGAACATAATGCCGGTTTATTGGCGCCTAAGGTTGCATGAGTGGAACAAAACACCGAGCAAAAGGCCAAGCCTTCCACCCATGCCCAGTATATATGTGTGTTAATAATAATAATAGATATTGTGATATTCCAACAACAAGTTCCCACCTGGAACGATCTTCATCTTCACCTGCAACCAACAACGCTATAAGAGGGGCTGAGCAAGCGGTTAACATAGCCAAACAATGGTTTGCTAGGAAGGTTTCAAAGGTTAGAGGTTTCGCGGCAACAAGGAGAGGCTGACAATAGTGATGGGTAGCGCAACATATAACGATAGCATCGAGACGACTAAGCATGGCAATGATAGTAAAGGTATCCAAGGGTATGGTCATCTTGCCCGAGATCCCGCAAGGAAGAAGAATAGTTCCATGAAGAAGATGAAGAAGAAGCCTCGAAAACGAACCACGGGTAGACGAACGAATCCTCACGATCGCAACGGAACAAGCAGTAACGAGAAGAAGCAGGCAATACGGTAAACACACAACACAAGAACATGACAATATGCTCAACCAAGTATGATGCAAGACAAGTCTATATATGAAGCAATACATGGAAAGGTAGGAAGCACAGAAAAACAACACAAGAACATGACAATATGCTCAAGCAAGTATGATGCAAGACAAGTCTATATATGATGCAATACATGGCAAGGTAGGAAGCACAGAAAAACAACACAAGAACATGACAATATGCTCAAGCAAGTATGATGCAAGACAAGTCTATATATGATGTAATACATGGCAAGGTAGGAAGCAGAGAAAACAACACAAGTCAACAAGTTTAAATGATGCCGGAAACTACATATAATAAAACCGGTAAGTCCTCATATGCATATTTTGAAATTAGTCCAGATCTGAACAAAACTTAAGTTAAAGTTGTTAAACAGCAGGTTAACATGCACCATGATGATCTACACGAAATTCTAGTCAAGTTTCATATAAAGTTTGTTTAATTCGGAGCTACGGCCTAGAAGATATGAGCAAAACAAGACAAGCAAGGCAACGATGCAAGATGCACCCAAACATCAAGCAAACACACTCCAAACAAGAAAACAACATGATATTATGATTCTACATGCAAAATCACACAAGTTTCATATTGGACACACTCAAAATGGAGCAATGGGCTAAAAGATACACATGAAACAAGATATATCAACAAGCTGAAGTTAACAGCCACATAGCAACTTTGGAGCAAGATATATATAAGCTAAAACACCCAAACATGTTAACAAGAGGCATAGATCTGAAGTAGACATGATACTTAACAAGTAGGAACTTAGAACAAACTCAAAATTTTGCTGGAACACATTTAAACAAGCATGGCAAGTTGCAATAAAATTATCCAGACTTAGCCAAAATCTGGGAAGGCAAAACATCATCACGATGCTGCCTTCGGAGGCACAAAACAACATGCATATCAACTCTAATAAGAAGATAAAGATAATGGACATGTAGCAGACATATCCTACAGCAAACAACTCCATTGGAGCAACTCCATAGGAGGCATGGATCTATAGCAATAAGCTAGAACATTTTGATCATGACGTTAAAAACCTGACAGACATAATTTATAACAACTTGAGAGCAAGAAATAAATAAGATACGTCAGGTCATATGAGCAAGTAAGGGCATGAATGGATAGACAATAACATGGACAACAAGACATGATCATTAGCCACTCCAAAACAAGCATGGATTTGACTAGGGCATCAAGCAAACACAGCATCAGGTTAAGACAGATTCCAGACTTAGCAGAATTTTCACTAAGTATCAAACAACAATAACAACATGGCATGTTCACAAGAATGTTTAAGTCACCTCAAGGCATATAATGGAAAGTTAAATGCACCATATCAAAGACCATATAATGGTGCTTCTAAAACATCTAGACATGTGGCATGAAGACAAACACATCAATAGCAATGATCAAGTGAAATCAGCATCTCATAACAAGTTTCAGCACATAACAGCCAAATTCACTTTTGCAACAGAGATTAACATGGCAAGATGAACTCAAACAAGCATGCTACAGCAACCATCATGTAGTACACTTCACAATGAACATTTTGACATATCATATGCATCATTTGGATAAACATGCACCAAGTTATCATATCTCGAACATGGCAACAAATTAACAAGTACCAGCAGTTTTTAACAAGTAGCACTCTTGCAAGAGAGATTAGAGCATCTAGATGAAGTCAAACAAGCATGGCACAATGGAACAAAGTGTAGAGCACATCACCACGATCATTTTGACTTATCATACACTCAATTTGGACATGCACACAAAAAGTTACAGGCATATGAACATGCAACATTAAAACAGTTTTCTGGGGACTTAGTCAAATTTTTGGGGAAAACGGAGTGAGCGCGGAATACTACTTGACGCATGTGCAGCAAATAGCCAAATGGGGACGGGCAGTGGGCTTCTCACCGACGGGCTTCGGCCCATGGAGCAGAGGAGGCGAGGCAGGCAGGCCGTGGCAGAGGCAGCTGGGCCGGCCTCGGCTGGATTGGGCCCGCGGGAGCTCGCCCGGCCGGGCTGGCGAGGCATGCCATGGCCCGTCAGCGAAGGGGGCGAGGAGGCCTGGATCGGGGTGCCGTGCCCTCTCGCTCTTGAGCGGATGAGGCTCGCGACGCCGGCGGGGACCGGCGCCTAGCGCGGCGCGAGAGGGCGGCGGATCCGGGCGCGCCTGCCCAGATCTGACCGGAGGCGGGCCGGCGGCGAGGTAGCTTGGGCGACGGAGGAACGGCGGTCGGCGGCGGGGCTCGAGCGGCCGGCGGCGAGCTGATCCGGCGGCGGGGAGAAGCCGATCGGGAGGAGGAGCGGGGCGGCGGCTCCGGGATCCGGGCCTGGCGGGGCGGATCTGGGCAGCACGGGCCCGTGGCGGCGGGGAGGAGAGAGGAGGCCGGCGAGGACACGTGGCGTGACACGGTTTGCTGCGGGGTGGCTGGACATGTCCGGCGGCGGAGCCGGACATGTCCGGCGCACGGTGGTCAGAGGGTTAGGGTTTCATGTTCGAGAATTTCGGGAGGAGCCACATATTTATAGGTAGAGGGAGTTAGGAGTGTCCAAATGAGGAGCCGTTCGCGGCCACGCGATCATGATCGAACGGCCAAGAGCATGGAGGGGCTAGAATGGGCTAGGTGGGCTGTGTGAAAGGGGTGCTGGGCCAAAAGGGAAAAGGCTTCCGGCGGTTAACACGGTTAACCGTTGGGCTATCAAACGAACTCCGAACGCGACGAAACTTGACAGGCGGTCTACCTATGCTATAATAAGACCACACGCCAAGTTTCAACCCACTCCGAGAACGTTTTCCGGACACTCATAAAATAAATATTCGGAGGCACCGCGGGCGCGTGCAAGTGTGTCTGGGCTCAGAACGGACAACGGAGAGGACGAGCGGACTCGGGCGGATGCAAGTTTTGAAAACATGAGGATGCAACACACATGATGACATGACAAGATGCAACACGCAAGCAGATGACATGGCAAAGACAACGAATAACTGGCTCACACCTGGCGCACCGGTCTCGGTGTGTCACAACACTCCCCTACTAACAAGAGATCTCGTCCCGAGATCTTAGGAACGAGACAGAAGAGAAAAGGAAGAACAAAGTTCTTCGAGGTCAAAAGAGTGAAACCAAATAATATTGAGAGGTTGAACACTTGAGAGAAAGGATACAACGAAGTTGCAAGACTTCGATAAACAAGAGGAACAAGGAATACGACGAGACTTGAAGAGGTTGAAAGGCAGGGAACTAAAGCTGGAGGAACAAGAATGAATTTGAAACCACGCCGGTAAATAAGAGATAGAAAAGAATCTCCACGAAGGAATTTGGGCAGCACTCCGGCTGAAACTGAAAGAAATAGCACACCGGTTGAATATGAATGAAATGGAACAAGAACTTGAAAAGATGAAATGATACTCGATGAGAGCAATAACACAAAGCCTCCGGAAGAATGGAAAGAATGCAATGAAAAGAACGGAGAAGAAGATGACAACTTGAGCACAAGTGACATGAACGGAAATTTATAAGAGAAGGACTTGAACGGAGTTGTTGAGAAAATCAACAACAAAAGAATTAACTTGTTGTGGACTTATTTAATCATCTCAAAAGTTGAGGTGAATTATGCCGCAACCAAAAGATTGAATAGATGAGATGGGGGAAGAAATGCAAAACTCCACTTCCAAAGAATACGGAGAATTATTTGCATCTCGGAACATAAAAGAATGATGATTGAGCTGCTCCAGAAGAAATTTGATGAATATTTGAAGAATGAATTAAATGATGAAGAACCACCACGAAGAACTCCGGTAATGAAAGGATGATGATATAGAAGTGAAGGATTCAAGAATAAGAATAAAGCGTTGCGATAATTTAGACGGGGTTCCGACGAGACGACCGAGAAAACTTGAACTCCGGAAAGAAAATATGAAAGCACTTGGGACTAGAATTTATTGATCAAGAATAAACTCCGAAGGAAGGAATAAACAACGTGATGAAAACGAATAAGAATTATGTTATGCTCATCCTCCACCAATTAAATTGATGCGAAGCAATGGATTCACACACTACTTATTCTCCTTGAAATGATTAAAGAGGGATATATCGTGGACTTGCGAGAATCTTCATGAAACACCGGTAGTAATGGAAAACAAATGAATGGATTGATATGGTAACACCGGAGAAGAATTGTTGAACGAACCACCATAAGGAATTAAAGCCGAGTGAAGAAAAAGGAACAAACCACCGGGAAGAATTAAAATCGAGTGAAGAAAGAGAATGACCACCGTAAGGAATGAAATTGAACGATGCAAGAGGACAAGACACCGTGAAGAATTGATATTGAGTGAACACAAGAGAATGACTCTCCGGGAAGAATAAAGCATTTGAGGAAAATTTGAATGACGAGAACGAAGAGATCGCGGACGGATTAAAGAATACTTGAACAAGCACCGGAAGAATGTGAGACAAACGAAGAGGCATCAATGAAGAATATTTGGAGGACGAAGTTCAAAAATGAGAACGAAGAAATCTTCTGAAATGATGGCCTTCGGAGGAACACAAAGAAAGAATTCATGAAATACTCCGGATGGTTGAAGAAAGGATTTGACATGAATCGGAACAAGTAAGAGGATAGCATGAAGCTAGAACGACGAACAGTCGAGAGAACAAACAAGATTTAGTGGAACTCTTCGTGGTCTTGAAATGATGACGAGAAATACCACCAAAATTTATTGAGATACTCCGGAAGTATGAAAAGAGAGAAAAGGTTGAACCAACGATGAAAAGAATTAAAAGCGATCTTGGAGAAGGCATATGACTGATGAAGTCCATACTTACGTCACACTTTGAAAAGAATTTCGGAACACTCCGGGAAAATTAGAAGAGTCAGGTAAGATCCTGGGAATAAACCTGTGGGTTATGAGCCCACCGAAGAGAAAACACCGTTGAAAAAAGATCAAAACGGATATGATGCACCGGAACGATTGAAAAAGAATTAATTGGAAGATAGACGAATATCCTGATATTTCTTTAGAACTCCGGAATAATACAATGGCGAGAGGTAAACGAGCAAGGGGAATATCCGAGCCGAGGGAAAAGAATATGAACAACATCGAATACTTGAATCGAATCCACCAGAAAAGAAGAAGAGGTGAAGAATATCAAACGAGAGGAGAATTCGAGATGAATACGAACAAGAGGAGAATTCACCAGTTAAAATAACTGAGGAAGGAATGCAAAGGATTCAAATGAGTAGGATGGACACTCGATTACGGACTCCGGCTCCGAGAAGAAAAAGGGTGGGCGGGTGGGAAAAAAAAGACAACTTCGGAAGGTGAAAAACAACATCGGTTGAAAAGAACTGAGGATTGAACTTGCAAAGAAGAAGAGGGTTGAATCCACTTGACGAGAGATGCACCATATGAAAGAACTGACAACGCAACGAACAAAACTAACCATGTGATCCTAAAAAAAATTGAAGGGGAAGAGGAATAATTCCAAAACACCTACGTCAAGATTCCTCACCAGAGCGACGAAGGGGCGGGGGAGTAAAAAGAATTCCTACTCTCCGATATAACTAGACTCCAAAAAGTTTTCTTCTAGACTCAACAACGGCCAGACTACGATCAATCAAGGGGGCTCCTATGGTCGGTCGAGGCTCTGATACCAACTTGTCAGGCCCAAGATGCGATTCTATCCCGATCACGTGACACTTACGTGATTGGGGCACAACCGCATTTCGGGCACTTAGCAAGATGGATATCATTACATCAAACCATTACATACATACATGGGGGATACAACAATACATACAAATCAGATGAATACAACATCATCAAAACAAGGTATCCGCCTACGGATACAAACAAGAAAAGAACAATGACATCCATCTGCTATCCCAGGCTGCCGACCCGGAACCTAACTCAAGACTGAAGAAGAAGAAGAAGAAGAACTCCAACACAACGATCATCACCCTCTCGTAAAGACATCGAAAACCTGCACCTGCAACTGTTGTTGCAGTATCTGTGAGCCACGAGGACTCAGCAATGCCATAACCATGGGTAACAAGACTATCAAAGCTTAATAGGTAGGAAGAGGTAAAGTGGTGAGGTTGCAGCAGCGGCTAAGCAAAAATATATGGTGGCTAACTTACGAGTATAAGAATAAGATGAACATCTACGCAAGCGGTCGCAAACTAGTAGTGATCGCTAAAGATCCTGAACTACCTACGAGTCAAACATAACTCCACTGTGTTCTCTTTTCAAAGTGAAAAGAGCCACTCACGATTACTCACACAGTTGTGTGTTTTACTTCGGATCCTCTGTCAAGTTTTCTACAACCGGACATTAACAAATTCCAATCTGCCACATAACCGCGGGCACGGCTTTCGAAAGATCATAACCCTGCAGGGATGTGCCAACTTAGCCCATCACAAGCTCTCATGATCAGCTGAAGTAATAATAATTATTACCCCTTATCTTAGGGAAATCCGACCAGGCTCGGTATCCCGATGCACAAGACAGTTCGACAATGGTAAAACAAGTCCAACAAGCCATCTTGGTGTGCCGACACCCTGATAGTAGCCGCACGTATCTCGTCTCAGGCCACATCTGGATGAGCAATACGTACAGTAACCGAAGACCCCAGATAACAGGGTGGCACCGCAAGTGGCTCTAGTTTTGGACCAACACCATCAGCACTGCCCCCCCCCGCTATGTAGAAGAATACTCGGGGACGTGACCCCCTATGCAATTTTAATTAATTAATCAAGTTGTTATTATGAGGCAAATTAAAACCAAAGTTGGGCCTTGCTGGAGGAGTTTTATTCAAAGACGAACTGTCAAGGGGTCCTCATATACCCAACCGTGTAAGGAACGCAAAATCAAGGAACATAATGCCGGTTTATCGGCGCCTAAGGTGGCATGAGTGGAACAAAACACCGAGCAAAAGGCCAAGCCTTCCACCCATGCTCAGTATATAGGTGTCTTAATAATAATAATAGATATTGTGATATTCCAACAACAAGTTCCCACCTGGAACGATCTTCATCTTCACCTGCAAATAAAAACGCTATAAGAGGGGCTGAGCAAGCGGGTAACATAGCCAAACAATGGTTTGCTAGGAAGGTTTCAAAGGTTAGAGGTTTCATGGCAACAAGGAGAGGCTGACAATAATGATGGGTAGCGCGACATATAACGATAGCATCGAGACGTCTAAGCATGGCAATGATAGTAAAGGTATCCAAGGGTATGGTCATCTTGCCCGAGATCCGGCAAGGAAGAAGAACGGTTCCATGAATAAGACGAAGAATAAGCCTCGAAGACGAACCACAGGTAGACGAACGAATCCTCACGATCGCAACGGAACAAGCACTAACGAGAAGAAGCAAGCAATGCTGTAAACACACAACACAAGAACATGACAATATGCTCAACCAAGTATGATGCAAGACAAGTCTATATACGAAGCAATACATGGCAAGGTAGGAAGCACAGAAAAACAACACAAGAACATGACAATATGCTCAAGCAAGTATGATGCAAGACAAGTCTATATATGATGCAATACATGGCAAGGTAGGAAGCACAGAAAAACAACACAAGAACATGACAATATGCTCAAGCAATTATGATGCAAGACAAGTCTATATATGATGCAATACATGGCAAGGTAGGAAGCACAGAAAACAACACAAGTCAACAAGTTTAAATGAGGCCGGAAACTACATATAATAAAACCGGTAAGTCCTCATATGCATATTTTTGAAATTAGTCCAGATCTGAACAAACCTTAAGTTAAAGTTGTTAAACAGCAGGTTAACATGCACCATTATGATCTACACGAAATTCTAGTCAAGTTTCATATAAAGTTTGTTTAATTCGGAGCTACGGCCTAGAAGATATGAGCAAAACAAGACAAGCAAGGCAACGATGCAATATGCACTCAAACATCAAGCAAACACACTCCAAACATGAAAACAACATGATATTATGATTCTACATGCAAAATCACACAAGTTTCATATAGGACACACTCAAAATGGAGCAACGGGCTAAAAGATACACATGAAACAAGATATATCAACAAGCTGAAGTTAACAGCCACATAGCAACTTTGGAGCAAGATATATATAAGCTAAAACACCCAAACATGTTAAAAAGAGGCATGGATCTGAAGTAGACATGATACTTAAAAAGTAGGAACTTAAAACAAACTCAAAATCTTGCTGGAACACATTTAAACAAGCATGGAAAGTTGCAATAAAATTATCCAGACTTTGCCAAAATCTAGGAAGGCAAAACATCATCACGATGCTGCCTTCGGAGGCACAAAACAACATGCATATCAACTCTAATAAGAACATAAAGATAATAGACATGTAGTAGACATATCCTACAACAAACAACTCCATTGGAGCAACTCCATAGGAGGCATGGATCTATAGCAACAAGCTACACCATTTTGATCATGACGTTAAAAACCGGACATACATAATTTATAGCAACTTGAGAGCAAGAAATAAATAAGTTACAGCAGGTCATATGAGCAAGTAAGGGCATGAATGGATAGACAATAACATGGACAACAAGACATGATCATTAGCCACTCCAAAACAAGCATGGATTTGACTAGGGCATCAAGCAAACATAGCATCAGGTTAAGACATATAAAACAGCAATAACAACATGGCATGTTCACAAGAATGTTTAAGTCACCACAAGGCATATGAAGGAAAGTTAAATGCACCACATCAAAGACCATATAATGGTTCTTCTAAAACATCTAGACATGTGGCATGAAGACAAACACATCAATAGCAATGATCAAGTGAAATCAGCATCTCATAACAAGTTTCAACACATAACAACCAAATGCACTTTTGCAACAGAGATTAACATGGCAAGATGAACTCAAACAAGCATGCTATAGCAACCATCATGTAGTAAACTTCACAATTAACATTTTGACATATCATATGCATCATTTGGATAAACATGCACCAAGTTATAATATCTCGAACATGGCAACAAAATAACAAGTAGCAGCAGTTTTTAACAAGTAGCACTCTTGCAACAGAGATTAGAGCGTCTAGATGAAGTCAAACAAGCATGGCACAATGGAACAAAGTGTGGAGCACATCACCACGATCATTTTGACATATCATACACTCAATTTGGACATGCACACAAAAAGTTACATGCATATGAACATGCAACATTAAAACAGTTTTCTGGGGACTTAGTCAAATTTTGGGAAAAACAGAGTGAGCGCGGAATACTACTTGACGCACGTGTAGCAAATAGCCAAACGGGGACGTGCAGTGGGCTTCTCACTGATGGGCTTCGGCCCATGGAGCAGAGGAGGCGAGGCAGGCAGGCCCTGGCAGAGGCAGCTGGGCCGGCCTCGGCTGGATTGGGCCCGCGGGAGCTCGCCCGGCTGGGCCGGCGAGGCAGGCCATGGCCCGTCAGCGAAGGGGGCGAGGAGGCCTGGATCGGGGCGCCGTGC
This sequence comes from Secale cereale, assembly GCA_902687465.1. Classification (NCBI taxonomy): domain Eukaryota; kingdom Viridiplantae; phylum Streptophyta; class Magnoliopsida; order Poales; family Poaceae; genus Secale; species Secale cereale. The sequence goes on from LR738710.1 coordinate 267,596,983, forward strand.
CCGCTCGCTCCCGAGCGGATGAGGCTCGCGACGCCGGCGGCCAACTGCGGCGGCGGGGACCGGCGCCTAGCGCGGCGTGAGAGGGCGGCAGATCCGGGCGCGCCTGCCCGGATCTGACCGGAGGCAGGCCGGTGGCGAGGTAGCTTGGGCGGCGGAGGAACGGCGGTCGGCGGTGGGGCTCGAGCGGCCGGAGGCGAGCTGATCCGGCGGCGGGGTGAAGCCGATCGGGAGGAGGAGCGGGGCGGCGGCTCCGGGATCCGGGCCCGGCGGGCCGGATCTGGGCTGCGCGGGCCTGTGGCGGCGGGGAGGAGAGAGGAGGCCGGCGAGGACGCGTGGCATGACACGGTTGGCTGCGGGGTGGCTGGACATGTCCGGCGGCGGAGACGGACATGTCCGGCGCGCTGTGGGAAGGGGGTTAGGTTTTCATCTGCGAGAATTTCGGGAGGAGCCACATATTTATAGGTAGAGGGAGTTAGGAGTGTCCAAATGAGGAGCCGTTCGCGGCCACGCGATCATGATCGAACGGCCAAGAGCATGGAGGGGTTAGAATGGGCTAGGTGGGCTGTGTCAAAGGGGTGCTAGGCCAAAAGGGAAAAGGCTTCCGGCGGTTAACACGGTTAACCGTTGGGCTATCAAAAGAACTCCGAATGCGACGAAACTTGACAGTCGGTCTACCTATGCTATAATAAGACCACATGCCAAGTTTCAACCCATTCCGAGAACGTTTTCCGGCCACTCATAAAATAAATATTCGGAGGCACCGTGGGCGCGTGCAAGTGTGTCTGGGCTCAGAACGGACAACGGAGAGGACGAGCGGACTCGAGCGGATGCAAGTTTTGAAAACATGAGGATGCAATACACATGATGACATGGCAAGATGCAACACGCAAACAGATGACATGGCAAAGACAACGAATAACTGGCTGACACCTGGCGCACCGGTCTCGGGGTGTCACAAGGAACCACCGTACTGTTTAGTGGGGTCCAAGTGAACTAAGTCAGAGTGACTGTAGTGATGCTCAACCAAATCCTATGTCTTCGAGCGAAGACAATGTGAGCAAATCTTATCCAGTGTTGGATGAGTCAGCTTTACTTGTAGCCCAAGTAAATTTGCCGTGTGTGTTTGAAATTTGACCGTTGGAACACGTGTTAGTTCCTTAGTGACCCAAGGTCACTTCGGACAAATCAAGTCGGGTTGCCCAGTGGCTATAAATAGCCCACCCCTACACCATAAATTGGTGGCTGCTCAGACTTATTGCACGGCTTTTGTCGTTTGAGAGCAACCCACCTCCAAAGCATTTGAGAGGGAGATCCTTCCGAGGACAAAGCCCAAACACCCAGAGCCAAAGAGTGTTAGACATCACTGAAGTCTTTCTGTCTGTGTGACCTGAAGACTTGTTACACTTGAGGACTGTGTTTCCTCTAGCCGGTTAGGCGTCGCGTTCTGAGCATCCAAGAGTCATTGTGGATTGCCGGTGAACGAAGTCTGTGAAGGTTTGGAAGTCTACCTTGAAGACTTACCAGAGTGATTGGGCGAGGACTAGGTGTCCTTAGCTCAAGGGGAATAAGGTGAAGACGTGGTCTTCTGAGTTAAATCTCAGCCTCCCTAACCAGACGTACAGTTGTCACAGCAACTGGAACTGGTCTAACAAATCACTGTCTTCCCGAGCTACTGGTTCTATCCTTTCCTTCCCTTTACTTACTGTCTTATGTTGTGAAGTCATTGCCTGATTGCCTTATCTGATTGACTTCACTGTGTGACTACTTGTTCTGATTGGCTTCATTTAATCTTCCATCCTGATCCTTACTGCCTAGCTGCTATTAGTCTTCATGCTTTCACTTCATTGAATACTTGACTATGGCTTGTCTAGTGTAGTCTACCTTTCGCTGATTATTAATAGGATCAGTACTATTGTTTGTCTTCGAAACTTCCGTGTTTTAAAGCATTCCATAAAAATCGCCTATTCACCCCCCCTCTAGTCGATATACTTCACTTTCAATTGGTATCAGAGCAAGGTACTCCCTTGTTCTGTGTGATTCGGTTCAACCACCTGGAGTTTTAGCTATGTCGACTGCATGGATAATCAAAGTCTCCACTGCGTGCCCCGTTTTCGATGGCACTGAATATCCCTACTGGAAGAACAAGATGCGCATGCACCTTGAAGCCATTGATGTGGACCTCTGGTTTGTCGTCAAGAACGGCGTTCCCAAGACTGGTGAAGGTATCACCCCTGCTGATGTCAAGAGGCTCGTTCAACTAGATTCAACGGCCAAGAACATCATCTGTGGTCATCTGACCAAAGGACAGTATGGTCGTGTGAGTGCTCTGGAAATGTCAAAGGAAGTCTGGGACTGGCTCCCCAAGGTCAACGGAGGCGTCTCAACCCAGAGAGATCAAAGGATCAATGTCCTTCGCAATGTTTTCAATTGCTTCAAGAGACACGACAATGAGAATGTCCAGCACACATTCGATCGCCTCACTGACATCACAAATGAGCTTCAGGCACTTGGCGCCATTGAGATCACCAAGCATGAAATCGTCAAGACCCTCCTGAGATCAGTCGACATCTCATTTGACATCCTTGCCCTGATGATTCAAGAACACCCTGACTTCAAGACTCTCGATCCGTCTGACATACTTGAGAGGCTCAACTCACATGAGTTCCAACTATCTGAGAAACGTGACATCTATCGTCCCAACTATGGCCGAACTCGTGCCTTGAAGGCAAAGGCTGTTTCTTCATCTGAAGAAGAATCTGACTGCAGTTTTGATGATCCTGAAGACATTGGAAAGGAGCTCGCCATGCTTGTGAAGAAGTTCCAGAAATTCACTAGGAAGAAAGGCTTCAGAAAGTCTTCACGATCCAGCTCAAGAAATGATGAAGCTTCTACCCGTGACTACAAGAAGAGAACATGTCATAAGTGCAAGAAACCTGGTCACTACATCTCTGAGTGTCCTCAATGGGACAATGAGAAGAAGAAGAAGAAGAGCAAGGAATATGATTCTGATGACAAGAAGAAGAAGAAATACTCAAAGTCCTCTTCCAAGTCTTCATCAAAGTATTCATCACACAAGAAGAATTCATCTGGCAAGGCTCGTGCGTTTGTTGGCAAGGAGATGGATTCAGAGGAGGAGTCTGCTTCAGAAGAAGCGGAGGTGGAGTCTGAGGAGGAATCCGATTCTGGTGCTGCAAGTCTGGCTCTAGCCACATCCTACGTGGCCAAGTCCATATTCAACATTGAAGACAATGGCCCCGTCACCAACATTGATGATGAGGACGACGACTCTGCTCCCACCTACTGCTTCATGGCACGCGGTGCCAAGGTAAAATCATGTGATGCTTACTTTCAAACATCCAATGAAGATGACTCTGATTGTGAATCAAAACCTAGCTACAAAACACTTGCTAAAATTGCCACTGAACAGCAGAAAGATATGGAACATATTCAAAAACTGTTAGACAAAAGCGATAACTTGTTGGACGCGGAAATGACCCGTTCTCAGTCCTTAATTGAAGACATAAAAAATCTTCATGTTAAGTACGAGGAACTTGAAGGTCTTTATGTATCGCTCTCAAAAACTCATGAAAAGCTTTCCCACGATTACCTTCAAAGGAAGCAAGAACTTGAGAAATTGAAAGTGGCTCATGAAGATCTTCAAAAAGAAAATGAGTCACTCCGTGCACAACTGATCAGCTCCACTCAGGAAGAATTTGAACCACCATGTCTAAAATGCATTGAGCGTGATAACGCTACATCTGTTGCTGAATGTTCTACTGCTGCCACTGTTGCAATATCTTCAACTGCTGATGTGGTAACTAATCCCTCTGCTGAGGATACCACTACTATTGCTGATGAAAACGCTAGGTTGAAGACTTTTCTTGAAACAGGGATGTACAAAAGCCTCAAAGGGCATCAGCCTTTATGTGACCGAAACCTTAGGAAAGAGGGTGTAGGGTTCGAGAGGAAAATGAATCTTGATGGTTCATACTGGAAGCCTGAGCAGTACCCCAAAACCACATGGGTTGCTGCAAAGGAACCTTCAGTGGATCCATCTACCTTATCTGGCTTCACTTGTGCTAATCCTATTATCCTTGATGAATCCTTTGATGCAAACTATAAACTGTTTAAGAATCAGAATGGTGAAGTGTTTGCTAGGTATATTGGTACTAACTGCAGGAACGGGCCACCTATGAAGAGGATCTGGGTTCCCAAAGGTTGTCTTGAGAACCTTCCAGCAAATGTCATCATGACACCACCTGGGAAGAAGACAAACCCCAGACCAAAGGCTTCATACAGACAAAGGACTCACCCGAGTCACCCTAACGCCAATGTTTTGGAGGGAAATTATACTCAGACCCATGAATATGAGCGTGTTTCCTCAAACCGCTATATTCACAAAACAAAGAATTTTTCAGCTTATTCTTATGAGTATTATTATCCTCCTGCAAGACTGCTTGCTAGGGCTCCAAAGCCAAAATTCTCAGATGCTGCTCTTAGACTCATTGCTTCTAAGCCACCCCTGAAGATGTGGGTGGTTAAGAAGAACTAACTTTCTATTGCAGGGAAAGGGCTCCAGCCGAAAATCAAAGGCGTCTGATGCTATTGTTGGGGACCTAAAACACTTGCAGGGCGCAACATTAAATGCCCAAATGGTCTTACTATCTATTTTGTTCATGAATCGCTTGTTAATCATCATACCAGTCCTAACTTGGATCTAAGCTTTCATAATCCACTTGTACGTCAAATGTTTATGCTTCACAATGGATATTGGTGAAGCCTATCCTCCTAACTGCATTGTAGGGAGTGACACCAAAGTCTTCAGAATGGATTATGGATAGCGGATGCACAAATCATATGACTGGAGATCGAAGTCTTCTTATGGACTCAACCTTACGTCCATCCAACAAGAGTCACATCACATTTGCTGATACTGGTAAAAGCAAAGTATTGGGCCTAGGTAGAGTTGCAATCTCAAGGGATCAGCACATCGATAAAGTCTTGCTTGTTGAATCCCTTGGTTTCAACTTAATGTCTGTCTCAATGCTTTGTGACTTAAACATGATTGTGATTTTTGGAAAATTTCATTGCCTTGTACTAATGGAATGTGACAAGTCTCTAGTATTTGAAGGATACATAAAAGGTGACCTGTATATGGTAGATTTCTCAGCTGGACCGCAGATGGCCGTATGTCTTCTAGCAAAAGCTTCAGACTGCTGGCTCTGGCATCCGAGTCTAGGACATGCTGGCATGAAGAACTTGCACACTCTCGCAAAGAAGAAGCACGTCGTAGGCATTGAGGGCGTCAAGTTCAAGAAAGATCATCTATGAGGTGCCTGTGAAGCTGGGAAGATGACTAGGGCCAAGCATCCCTCGAAGACAATCATGACGACATCCAAACCCTTCGATCTACTTCACATGGACTTATTTGGCCCTACTCACTACTCCACGTTCTCTACCACAGCTTGTCTCTATGGCTTCGTCATTGTTGATGATTATTCAAGATACACATGGGTGCACATAATTATCTACAGGACTGAAGTACAAGATGTCTTCAGACGCTTCGCCAACCGTGCCATGAACAACTATGGTGTCAAGATCAAGCGTATCAGAAGTGACAATGGCACTGAATTCAAGAACACCGGCCTTGATCTTTATCTGGATATAATGGGAATCACTAATGAGTTTTCAACTCCGTACACACCTCAGCAGATTGGCATCGTAGAGCGCAAGAATAGAACCCTAATTGAGATGGCTCGAACGATGCTTGATGAATACAAGACTCCAAGAAAGTTTTGGCCCCAAGCTATTGATACTGCATGCCATATCATCGACCGAGTTTATCTTCACAAGCTTCTGAAGAAAACGTCCTATGAACTCCTTACTAGAAAGAAGCCAAACGTCAGTTACTTCAGAGTATTTGGAGCTAGGTGCTGGATCAAGGATCCACATCACAAGTCAAAATTTGCACCAAAAGCACATGAAGGTTTCATGCTCGGCTATGGAAAGGACTCACACTCCTACAGAGTCTTCAACATCTTTCTCTATAAAGTAGTTGAAACTGTGGATGTGCGGTTTGATGAAACGAATGGTTCACAAACAGAGTTCCTGCCAAATGTGCTGGATGAAGCTTCATGTAATGCCCCGGATGTAATACTTTCCCTTTTGGGCAATATATATATCTTTGGCTCCTTCAATTCCATTTTGGGTTCTTCTTCTTTTCGGGTTTTCGTCATTTTGTCGTGTTGCGTGTGTGCATTCATTCATATCATGTAGTCATGTGCATTGCATTGCATTTGTGTTGTCGTTTGCATCCGGTCCCACTCGTTCCTTCCCGTTGTCCGTTTCGAGTTCCGGAGCTCTCTCACGTGTCCGTGGCATCCCCTAGGCCTACTTTGGTGTTTGGCCGTGTAACGTTTCCGGTTTGGCGTGAGACTTGTCGTGTGTTGTTGTTTTGGTGTGTGCAACCCGCCTGTCAAATCTCGTCGCGTTTGGAGTTCGTTTGCTACTCCAATAGTTATTCTCGTGGGTTGAAAGTACCTTCTCTTTGAGGCCCAAGACACCCCTCCAACAGCCCACCAAACCAACCCAAACCCCTCCCTTCATCTAGGCCATCTAATTGTGATCATGTGGCTGAAAACCTCACCTCATTTGGACAACCCTAGCTCCTTGTGCCTATATAAACGTCCATCTCCCCCATTTTTTCGCGTCTGAAACCCTAATGCTTCCACAGTGCGCCGCCGGTGCTTCCACCATTGATCCACGGTGCTTCCACCGTTGAAAATCCGTGCTTCCGACGTCCCAAAAAACCGTGCTTCCGAAGTCCGTCCGTGCTTCCGTAGGCCGCCGGTCGTGCTTCCGTCAGACGCGCGGGTCCCGCGCGTCATCTCCTACCTCCCGCTGCCGTAGCTTCTTCCTCGCGCCGCCGTTCGCCGCTCCCCGCCGGATCCCGCGCCGCCGGCCGAGGCTCCTCCTTCCGCCGCCGGATCCGCCGCTGGCCGGGCTCTCCACCGCCTCCGGCCACCTCCTCCCCGCCGCCGCGCCGGCCGGGCACCGCCGCCGCCCCAGCCGGGCACCCCCGCCCCGTTGCCGGTCGAGCCGAGGCCGCCGCCCCGCGCTGCTCGGGAGCAGCTAGCCGCCGCCGCCTGGGGATCGAGGGGAGCCAGGAGCCCCCGATCCCGATCTCCAGTGCCCTAGCGGGCCAGGTGGGCCGCGCCCGGCCCGGTAGCGCCCGCCGCCGCCCGGTCCGCGCCAGGTGGGCCGGATCCCGCCGATCCGCCTCCGCCCGAAGCCCGTTTGACTGCGTTGACCCGAGGTGGTTGTTTTTTTAACTAAGTCCCTGTTATTTTGTTGTCTGATGCAGTTTTATAATGTGGATAACTTTTTGTGTGTTGGTCCGATTTGAGCAAATGATATGTCAAAATGATCGTGGAGACTTGTACTACGTTTTGTTCCATTGTGCCATGCATGTTTGAGGTCATCTAGATGTCTTAATCTTCATGAGAAGAGTGCTACTTGTTATAAACTGCTGTTAGTAGTTGTTTTCATGCCATCTTTGCAATGTGATAACTTGGTGCATGTTTATCGAAATGAAGCAAATGACATGTCCACGTGTTCATCATGATATGCTCTACATGTTGGTTGCTTTAGCTTGCATGATAGATTTCATCTTGCCATTTTTATCTCCTTTGCAAAGTGCTATGTGGCTGTTATGTCGTTAAACTTGTTACGAGATGCCTAGTTGAGGAGCTCGTTGCTATTGATGTGGTTGTCCACTTGATGCATGCTTAGATGTTTTGGATTCACCATCATGTATACTTTGCTGTGGTGCAAGCCACTTGTCTTGTTTAGTTTTGAGGTGACTTAAACTTGCTCACAAAGATGCCATGATGTTACTACTGTTTTAAGACTTAGTGAAATTTCACTAAGTCTGGAATCGGTATTTTCCAGATGCCATGTTTGCTTGTTGTTCTAGGCAAATCCAGGATAGTTTTGGGGTGACTCTTGATGATTCCTTGTTGTATATATTGTTGGCTATCCATTCATGTTCTCACATGCTCATTTGGGTGGCTGTAGCATATTTAACTCTTGCTCCCAAGTTGCAACAAATTACTGCTGTCAGGATTTTGTTGTCAAGTTCAATATGTCATAGCTTGTTGCTATTGATCCATGGCTCCTTTGGAGATGCTCCAATGGATTTGTTTGCTGTAGGATATGTCTAGTTTATGTCCATGCTCATTGCCATGATGTTTGAGTGCTGTAGACTATTTATCTCTTGCCCCGAAGTTGCTATGTGGCTGTTATTTTCAGCTTGTGCATGTTTATTATTTCGGGTGTAACTTTTAGCCCGTTGCTCCGTTTTGGGCAAGTCCTATATGTAACTTGTGTGATTTTGCATGTAGATTCATATTATCCTCTTGTTATCATGTTTTGAAGCATTTTTCTTGATGCATATTGTTGTGCTGTAACACTGTGCTTCCTAAGTAGACTTTCTGTGCTTCCATAGTGCATCTGTTTTGCTTCCATAGGGCATCAGTCATGCATCCAGTAATTTTTCTGCGCATTGCATCTTTTTTGCTTCGTTGCCTTGTGTTCTTGTGTTTGAGTAGAGCCGGAAGCTGAGACCGAGTACGAGTACGAGCACGAGGTTACTACCGAGGTTGAGAACGAGGACCCCTCTTACGATCCCATCGACAACTCTTCAGGCAAGATGACCGAACCCCGATAACATTACTATCTTTGCCTATTGCTAGAAGTCTCGATCTATAGTTTTGCCTCGATGCCCATGTTTTTCCTGTCAGCCTCCTATTGTAACCATGAACCTGTCTAACCACCCTACCTATGCAATCCATTGATTGGCTATACGTAGGCTTCGCTCAGCCCCTCTTATAGCATTGCTAGTTGCAGGTGAAGATTGAAGATTCTTGCTTCTTGGTGAAGCTTGTTCGGATATCACACTATATTAATTATTAAATGAAATCATCTATATATTGGTAATGGGTGGAAGGCTAAGCCTTTTGCTTGGTGTTTTGTTCCACTCATGCCGCTAGGGACCGTATAAACCGGTGTTATGTTCCTTGATTATGCGTTCCTCACACGGTTGGGGTTATGGGAACCCCTCGATAAACCGCTAAGTGCTAAGTCTTTTCCAGCAGGTCCCAACATTGGTACTATTCGCCTAATAACTAAAACTTGCATAGGGTCTTGCAAACCCGAGTTCTTAATCAACAACCCGGGCCAGTGCTCCTCATGAGTGTTGGTCCAAACTGGGGGTTATGCGGGGCCACCACGAGGAAACTCGAGGATTGGTTTTACCTGTTGGATCGCCCATCCGGTCGTGGCCTGAGACTAGATACACGCGGCTATTGTCAGGGTGTCGGCACGCCGGGAGGATTTGCTAGATTAGCCTTACCTTAGTCGGAGTATCTTGAGCACGGGATTCCGAGAATACTCGGGCCTTCCCACCTTGGAGTTGCGACTCCGCGGATCGTGGGCTTGTGATGGGCCAAGTTGGAACACCCCTGCAGGGTTATGAATTTTCGAAAGCCGTGCCCGCGGTTATGTGGAAGATGGGAGCTTGTTAATATCCGGTTGTAGAAAACTTGACACCATGTTCCAATACACTACCAGCGTGAGTACCGTGTGATGGGCCTCGAACCCCTCGTTGGTTACCCCAAGTGGAAGGTGTAAGATGCAGTAAGTAGAAGTGTTTTCCCTTAGCAAAGATGCCAAGGATCGAATCCCCAGAGACTCCTAGGTTCAACAAGTAGGTGTCAATTGCTACGGCGCCAGATTAGTAGCAATCAACGTGGACCTGCACACAGATACACATAACTTTGCTCCCAACGAGTACAGAGAGGTTGTCAATCCCTCCGGCCTTGTAGTTCACAAAGGATTAAAAGCAATGATAGTAGTGATAGATAATGTTTTGCAATAGTAAGTACATAGCGAGAAATAAATAGTGGATGTGATCAATGATGGTAATATGGACCGGAGTCTCATGATGTTCACTAGTGATGTCTCTCTCCCAAAAGACGATAAAACAGCTATGTGAGGTAAACAAATTACAGCTGGGCAATTGACAGGACCACGAACGCAAACCAATGCTGACTACATTGCAAGAAAGGTTGAGGTTCAAAGCATGGGCGGTACGGCAAAGTAAGTAGACCGAAATCCATCAATATCTACTACTAATCATCCACCTTGAGATATCTATCCAGAACATCTCGATGGTATTAAGTTGCGAGTCCCACCCATAGTGTAAACTCAATGCAACAGACAACTGCATTAAAAGAACTTTGCGTAAAGTAAACAATCCTTGCACCCGCGGGCACACGCACCGTTGTTTTCCCCCTTGTGGCAACATCACATCCCCTAGACTCATGTTTCTGTCACTCAAGCTAGTCATCGAGGGGCATGAACCCACAATCGAGCATAACGTTCCCTCTTGGAGTCACTACCTATTACTGGGCCAAAGCAATAAATAACAATGGAGAACATGCAAGAATTACTTATGAACAAAAATATAAAAGAGGTGAATCAAATATATTACTCAAGATCAATCTGAACATAATCTCATAATCCTTCGGATCCCAGCAAACTCAACATAGCAACAGCATAAGGATTACATAGGTGCCTCGATCATGTAGGGCAGCTCACGAGGACTAATTAGTGAAGCACAAGAACGGGAGGAGAACATCACATAGCTACTGGTCATGGACTCATGGTCCAAGGGAGACTACTCACGAGTCATCCGGGATACGTCCATGGTGGTGGAGAAGCTCCCGGTGGTGATCCTCCCCTCCGGCAGGGTGCCGGGAGGAGTTCTCCTGGTGCTCCCGATCTTGGAAGCGGCGGCGGCGGCGGAACAGAGATGGGATCGCGAAAAGAGTTCCTGTTCTGAGGGTTACGAAGGACCCTTTAAATATATGCCAAAGTAGGGCATCGAGGGAGCTTCGGGGGGCCCAGGCGCCGCCCCGGCGCGGCCCAGGGGGGGGCGCCGCCAGGGCGCCTGGAGCCCTGGTGCCCCCCCCAGGCTGCCCTTAGGACGCAGTGTTGTTTCCGGAACGCTGATTTTTTATATAATTTTTTTGGATTTTTCTGGGCAGTTCTCGAAACGTGAAAACCTGAAATACAAAAACAGCCGAAAACAGAAAATGGCACTGGGGTGCACTGGATTAGTAAGTTAGTCCAAATATGATCAAAAGTTTATGGAAGTGTATGAATATCATAGCAATATCACCCAAAAGTGGCATGGAGCAAGCAGAAATTATAGATACGTTTTGGACGTATCACCGTGACGGTCATTTTCCGAAAGGGATTCGGGAAGTGAACACGGTGGGGTTATGTTTGACTTGCTTTAGTTAGGATCACTTCGTGATCATCTCTCGACCAAGGCACCTTCTCTTGTCTCTCTCTTTTACGTAAGTTAGTGCTAGTGCTGCTGCAGACTCTTGTTCTTTCTTCAGCCTTGTTCCACACCCATGGCTTGAATAGTCGTGTTACCCGGGAACGGGATTGCTGAGTCCTCTGTGGCTCACAGTTACTTAAACACACCATATGCAGGTACGATGGTGAGCTACACAGGCGATGGCACCGAGCTAGACTGGGAGTACGACGAGGAGCGTAGCCGTTACTATGTGAACTATCCGGTTGATCAGTAGAGCTTCTACTAGGATTCAATCTAGACCTGTGGTTTAATGTTATATTTGGTATCTTGTCATTTGGATCTTACCCTTAGATGGGCTGTGATGTTTATTTGGATGATGATTGGATATGTAATGAATTTGTGTGACGTGGCGAGTGTAAGCCAACTATCTTTTCAGTTTTCATCCCTATTTTTACATGAGATGTGCAAAGGTACCAAACTTGCGATCATTCCAGAATGGGCTTATATCTTTAAGTCGTGCCTCGACACGTAGGAGATATAGTCCCAGCCTGGGCATTACAAGTTGGTATTCAGAGCCTTCTCCAACCTAGAAGCCCCCACTGTTTGATCGAATCGTTGACGGTTGAGTCTAGGCACACACTTAAAATGTTTTGAGTCCTATATTTATATCGGAGAGTAGGATTTCTTTGCTCCTCATCTCTTTTCATTCTGGTGAGGACTCCTGACGACTACTCTTGCCTCTTCTACTTTAAAAAATTGCACCAATTTTTTTTAGGAATCTCGCGAGTATTGTTGGATTGTTTCGATGTCTTTGTGACGAGAATATTGTTCTCGATGCCTCCTGACATTAGGGGTTGTGGAAGTGTCCCGGGGAGTTGAGCTTCGGGGTATTGTCGTCACAAGCATATCGCGGCAGTACTAGAATACTTAAGACGGCCGACATCGAAAACTCTCCTATACGGTTAGTGGCAAGATAACCCCGACATCACCCAGTACTGGGGAGGTAGTTCGGGTGTATTGCCATAGCTTTGTATAGTGGATGCTTTTCGAAGGTTCGAGGTAGACGGTTTCCGAGAACAACTGGTTATGTGTTGAAGGATGGATACAGCTGGATGTAGGATTAGAGTTGGGTGCGCGATGCTTCCCCTGTATGCCCAACACCTGATTGCATAACTGGAAACTTTCGTAAATTAATAGGTGGGTTCATCCAGTAGATCGTAGGCATTCTTCCAACGGATGCAGGTTACGGAGTTTGGGGTTCTACATTGAGTGAAGTGGTTTTATGGCCGATGTTCCGATCGGGAGTTGCATCTTAAAGGGTCCTTGGCTATGCTGATCCGGGGATCGCAAAACCCTTTCGTAACACGTTCCATAAGCTTTCAGCACAAAGATGTCGAATGAAGCTCCTATCTTGTGTTTGTTCCATCTGTACCTTGTGTTTTTCATATTTACCCGTTGTCTCCCAGTGGCTTCTCGTGAAGATTGTTGTTATCATTAATCCGAGAATTTCATTCGTTCCTCTTGTTCGAATGATTCTTGTGAAGACTATGTTGCATTTCTATCCGTTGTTTCAGCTTATACCTTCTTTCAATCAAATTGCTGATTGGTGGTCATCTCTTTCAGGATGGCTCCGAAATGGGTTCCCAACGCTAACCCAGAGGGTGAAGAGGTTCCAGATCGTCCTCCTCCCCCTCCTCCTCCGTCTGAGGCTTGGAGAGCGATTATGCAAACTACAAATCAGAACACCCAGATGTTGATGCAGATTATGCAGCAGATGCAAGCAAATCAAGCAAATCAGGGTGCTCCAGGGAACCAAGGCAATTTCTTCAACCAACAGCACCATGCTACGCTCAACCAGTTCTTGGCCAATCAACCAAAGGCTTTCAGTTACTGTGTCGACCCTCTCGATGCCGAAGATTGGATAACCGATATCAAGAAGCATTTTGAGTGCAGCAACGTAAGGCCTGAGGACAATGTGAAGTTTGCAGCCTTCCAACTCAAGGACCAAGCAGCTGACTGGTGGCAGCAGTACAAAGACTCCAGAGAAGGACGTGTGATCTCTTGGGATGATTTCTGCAAGGATTTTCGCTCTCACCACATTCCAACAAGTGTCATCGAGGGTATGCGGGAGCAATTCCGCAACCTGAAGCAAGGCTCTATGATTGTCTACTAGTATAATGTCAAGTTCCAAAACCTTGCATGCTATGCCAAGCAAGACATCCCAGATGCCAAGAGCAAGATCTATCAGTTCCGTGGAGGTCTGAAAGATGAACTTCAACTTGCTCTCACCTTGTTCGAGCCTGATGAGTTTGACAAATTCTATAATATGGCGCTTAAGCAAGAGGCAGCCCAGCTCAAGATGGAGGCTTCTAAAAAGAGGATTCGAGATGCCGTTCTCTCCTCCTCATCTTCTCAAGTGGTCGCGAAGCAACAAAAATTTTGGCTTCCACCTCCTCCAGTGATCCGAGATCCCTACAACAACAACAACAAGAATGCTGGTGGTCGTGGTTTCTCCCACCCACCCAACCCAAGCAAGCAGTCCAAGTCGCAGTTCCAAGCTCCAAAACCAAGTGTTCCTCGTACTCGTCCACTTTCTGAGGTGACTTGCTACAAGTGTGGCCAGAAGGGTCATTATTCCAACAAGTGCAACAACCCAAGGCGCCTTCCGCCTCCTCCACCTGTCAGTACCGCTATTGTCAAGCATGATCCAAAGTCTGCGAGGGTGAATCTGATGAATGCAGCGCAAGCGGAGAATTATTCTGATGTGATTTTGGGTAACCTTCCAGTGAACTCTTTTCCTGCAAAAGTGTTGTTTGATTCGGGTGCTTCATGTTCTTTCATGTCATATCCATTTGCATCCAAGCACAACATTGTCACCAAAAGTTTGCCAAGGGAATTATCAGTTGTTTCTCCGGGTAAATTGATGCATTCTCGTATATATGCTTCGGATGTTTCTATTCGCATGGGTGATTATCGATTTCTGGCCTCTCCGGTGGTTCTCGGCAATTCTGACATCGATCTTATCCTCGGAATGGACTGGATTTCTCAGCATGATGCTCAAATTGACTGTGCACAGAAGGAAGTCAAGATTACTCATTCCGATGATGATGTGATTATCTTCGCCTCCAGGGATAACACAATCAGGATTTTCTCTCTCAATGACAAGGGCGAGATGAATGCCATATCTCAAATCCCGGTGGTTAACGAATACGAAGACGCTTTTCCTGAAGAACTTCCAGGCATGCCTCCACACCGTCAAGTGGAATTCGTCATTGAACTCGAGCCTGGTACTGAGCCAGCATGCCGGCGTCCGTACAAGCTCTCTCCTAAAGAATTGAAGGAGTTGAAGAAACAGCTTGATGAACAGGAGCGTATGGGTCTGATCAGGCCTAGTACGTCTCCTTGGGGCTGTGGTGTCTTATTTGTCAAGAAGAAGGATGGCACAGAGCGTCTTTGCGTGGATTACCGGTCATTGAACAAGAAGAAAATAAAGAACAAGTATCCGCTCCCCAACATCAATGAACTGTTCGAGCAGCTCAAAGGAGCTAAAGTGTTCTCTAAGCTCGATCTCCGAATGGGCTATCACCAGATTCGCATTCGAGAAGAAGATATCCCCAAGACTGCCTTCAGAACGAGCTACGGCTCATATGAGTATACAGTCATGTCCTTTGGCCTCGCTAATGCTCCACCTACCTTCTCGAGAATGATGCACTACATTTTCAACCCCTACACCGGCGAGTTTGTGCTTGTGTATCTGGACGACATTTTGGTTTTCTCCAAAAACGAAGAGGATCACGAAAAGCACCTCCGTCTGGTTCTCGACAGACTCCGTGAACATAAGTTCTATGCCAAGTTCTCCAAGTGCGAATTTTGGCTCGATAAGGTCTTGTATCTGGGCCATATCATCTCCGCTGACGGTATTGCGGTAAACCCCGAGAAAGTTGAAGCAATTGTCAACTGGGAACCTCCTCAGAACGTCAAGCAACTCCGAAGCTTTCTTGGTCTTGCCAGCTATTGCAGAAGGTTCGTTGAGAAATTCTCCAAGATTGCCAAGCCTCTTTCCAACTTGCTGCAGAAGAATGTCAAGTACTACTGGTCTCCAGATTGTGAAGTGGCATTCAAAACTCTCGAAGAAAAGCTCGTCTCTGCTCCAGTTCTTACTCCTCCAGATGAGTCCAAGCCCTACGAAGTATTCTGTGATGCTTCTCTTCAAGGACTTGGTGGTGTGCTTATGCAGGACAAGAGAATTGTGGCATACACTTCTCGTCAACTGAAGCCAAGTGAGAAGAACTACCCCACACATGATCTTGAACTAGCAGCTGTGGTACATGCTTTGATTACGTGGAGACACCTTTTGTTGGGCAGAAAAGTCGACATCTTCACCGATCACAAGAGCTTGAAGTACATCTTCACACAGCCGAATCTGAACTTCCGCCAGACTCGTTGGGTCGAAATGATCCAAGAGTATGATCCAAGCATCGAATACACTCCTAGCAAGGCGAATGTGATTGCAGATGCTTTGAGTAGAAAGGCATATTGCAACAGCCTCCTTATCAAGCCGTTCCAGCCTGAGCTTTGTGAAGCATTCAGGAAGCTCAACCTCCAAGTTGTTCCGCAAGGCTTTCTTGCAAATCTTCAAGTTGCTCCTACCTTGGAAGATTAGATCCGTGAGGCCCAACTCAGTGATGCTATGGTGCAGAAAGTGAAACATGGTATTGCAAAGGGCACTCCAAAATACAAGTGCTATCGCGTTGATGAGAGAGATACCTTATTCTTTGAGGACAGACTTGTGGTTCCCAAAGGTGATCTCAGGAAGCTCATAATGGACGAAGCACATGATTCCCTCCTTTCCATTCATCCTGGCAGTTCCAAGATGTACCAAGACCTCAAGCAATCTGACTGGTGGACTCGCATGAAAAGGGAGATTGCCCAATTCATGAATGAATGTGATGTCTGCAGAAGAGTGAAGGCAGAGCATCAATGTCCAGCCGGTCTTCTCCAACCTCTTCCTATTCCCAAGTGGAATTTCGACCACATTGAAATGGATTTCGTCACTGGCTTTCCTAAGTCCAAGAGAGGGAATGATTCTATCTTTGTGGTGATTGACAAGCTTACCAAAGTCGCTCACTTCCTTCCAGTCAAAGAATCCATCAATGCAGCTCAACTGGCAGAGTTGTACACTTCCAGAATTGTGTCCTTACATGGCATTCCTCAAGTTATCTCCTCAAACCGTGGAAGTTTGTTCACTTCTAAGTTCTGGGACTCCTTTCAGTCTGCCATGGGCACTAAGATTCGTTTCAGCACTGCATTTCACCCTCAGACTAGTGGTCAAGTCAAGAGAGTGAATCAGATTCTAGAAGACATGCTCAGAGCCTGTGTCATATCTTTTGGCATGAAATGGGAAAATTGCCTTCCATTTGCCGAGTTCTCTTACAACAACAGCTTCCAAGCAAGTGCCGGCAAAGCTCCGTTTGAAATCCTCTATGGCAGAAAGTGCCGTACGCCTATCAACTGGTCCGAGACGGGTGAACGTCAACTTCTTGGCAATGACTTGATCTCAGAAGCCGAAGAAATGTGCAAAGTCATACGTGAGAACCTCAAGGCTGCTCAGTCGCGTCAGAAGAGCTACTATGACGGCAAGCATCGTGATTTGGCCTTCATCATTGGGGATCTTGTCTATCACCGTGTTTCTCCGATGAAAGGCACCCAAAGATTCGGTATCAGAGGAAAGCTTGCTCCTAGATACATCGGGCCTTTCAAGATCCTTGGCAAAAGAGGCGATCTAGCCTATCAACTTGAGCTCCCTTCCAACTTCGCCAATGTTCATGATGTGTTTCATGTGTCTCAACTCCGCAAGTGCTTCAAGACTCCTGAACGCATGATTCCGTTTGTAGAGATTGATCTTCAACTAGACTTGTCTTACCGAGAGCACCCAGTCGCTATTCTCGAAGAAACCGAGCGCAAGACCCGCAATAAGTCCATCAAATTCTTGAAAGTCAAGTGGTCACACCATACCGACCGAGAAGCTACGTGGGAACGAGAAGATCAGCTTCGTTCCAAGTACCCTTCCTTTTTCCAGTCCTAGATCTCGGGACGAGATCTTTTTGTAGTAGAGGAGAGTTGTAATGCCCCGGATGTAATACTTTCCCTTTTGGGCAATATATATATCTTTGGCTCCATCAATTCCATTTTGGGTTCTTCGTCTTTTCGGGTTTTCGTCGTTTTGTCGTGTTGCGTGTGTGCATTCATTCATATCATGTAGTCATGTGCATTGCATTGCATTTGTGTTGTCGTTTGCATCCGGTCCCACTCGTTCCTTCCCGTTGTCCGTTTCGAGTTCCGGAGCTCTCTCACGTGTCCGTGGCATCCCCTAGGCCTACTTTGGTGTTTGGCCGTGTAACGTTTCCGGTTTGGCGTGAGACTTGTCGTGTGTTGTTGTTTTGGTGTGTGCAACCCGCCTGTCAAATCTCGTCGTGTTTGGAGTTCGTTTGCTACTCCAATAGTTATTCTCGTGGGTTGAAAGTACCTCCTCTTTGAGGCCCAAGACACCCCTCCAACAGCCCACCAAACCAACCCAAACCCCTCCCTTCATCTAGGCCATCTAATTGTGATCATGTGGCTGAAAACCTCACCTCATTTGGACAACCCTAGCTCCTTGTGCCTATATAAACGTCCATCTCCCCCATTTTTTCGCGTCGGAAACCCTAATGCTTCCACAGTGCGCCGCCGGTGCTTCCACCATTGATCCACGGTGCTTCCACCGTTGAAAATCCGTGCTTCCGACGTCCCAAAAAACCGTGCTTCCGAAGTCCGTCCGTGCTTCCGTAGGCCGCCGGTCGTGCTTCCGTCAGACGCGCGGGTCCCGCGTGTCATCTCCTACCTCCCGCTGCCGTAGCTTCTTCCTCGCGCCGCCGTTCGCCGCTCCCCGCCGGATCCCGCGCCGCCGGCCGAGGCTCCTCCTTCCGCCGCCGGATCCGCCGCTGGCCGGGCTCTCCACCGCCTCCGGCCACCTCCTCCCCGCCGCCGCGCCGGCCGGGCACCGCCGCCGCCCCGGCCGGGCACCCCCGCCCCGTTGCCGATCGAGCCGAGGCCGCCGCCCCGCGCTGCTCGGGAGCAGCTAGCCGCCGCCGCCTGGGGATCGAGGGGAGCCAGGAGCCCCCGATCCCGATCTCCAGTGCCCTAGCGGGCCAGGTGGGCCGCGCCCGGCCCGGTAGCGCCCGCAGCCGCCCGGTCCGCGCCAGGTGGGCCGGATCCCGCCGATCCGCCTCCGCCCGAAGCCCGTTTGACTGCGTTGACCCGAGGTGGTTGTTTTTTTAACTAAGTCCCTGTTATTTTGTTGTCTGATGCAGTTTTATAATGTGGATAACTTTTTGTGTGTTGGTCCGATTTGAGCAAATGATATGTCAAAATGATCGTGGAGACTTGTACTACGTTTTGTTCCGTTGTGCAATGCATGTTTGAGGTCATCTAGATGTCTTAATCTTCATGAGAAGAGTGCTACTTGTTATAAACTACTATTAGTAGTTGTTTTCATGCCATCTTTGCAATGTGATAACTTGGTGCATGTTTATCCAAATGAAGCAAATGACATGTCCACGTGTTCATCATGATATGCTCTACATGTTGGTTGCTTTAGCTTGCATGATAGATTTCATCTTGCCATTTTTATCTCCTTTGCAAAGTGCTATGTGGCTGTTATGTCATTAAACTTGTTACGAGATGCCTAGTTGAGGAGCTCGTTGCTATTGATGTGGTTGTCCACTTGATGCATGCTTAGATGTTTTGGATTCACCATCATGTGTACTTTGCTGTGGTGCAAGCCACTTGTCTTGTTTAGTTTTGAGGTGACTTAAACTTGCTCACAAAGATGCCATGATGTTACTACTGTTTTAAGACTTAGTGAAATTTCACTAAGTCTGGAATCGGTATTTTCCAGATGCCATGTTTGCTTGTTGTTCTAGGCAAATCCATGATAGTTTTGGGGTGACTCTTGATGATTCCTTGTTGTATATATTGTTGGCTATCCATTCATGTTCTCACATGCTCATTTGGGTGGCTATAGCATATTTAACTCTTGCTCCCAAGTTGCAACAAATTACTGCTGTCAGGATTTTGTTGTCAAGTTCAATATGTCATAGCTTGTTGCTATTGATCCATGGCTCCTTTGGAGATGCTCCAATGGATTTGTTTGATGTAGGATATGTCTAGTTTATGTCCATGCTCATTGCCATGATGTTTGAGTGCTGTAGACTATTTATCTCTTGCCCCGAAGTTGCTATGTGGCTGTTATTTTCAGCTTTTGCATGTTTATTATTTCGGGTGTAACTTTTAGCCCGTTGCTCCGTTTTGGGCAAGTCCTATATGTAACTTGTGTGATTTTGCATGTAGATTCATATTATCCTCTTGTTATCATGTTTTGAAGCATTTTGCTTGATGCATATTGTTGTGCTGTAACACTGTGCTTCCTAAGTAGACTTTCTGTGCTTCCGTAGTGCATCTGTTTTGCTTCCATAGGGCATCAGTCATGCATCCAGTAATTTTTCTGCGCATTGCATCTTGTTTGATTCGTTGCCTTGTGTTCTTGTGTTTGAGTAGAGCCGGAAGCTGAGACCGAGTACGAGTACGAGCACGAGGTTACTACCGAGGTTGAGAACGAGGACCCCTCTTACGATCCCATCGACAACTCTTCAGGCAAGATGACCGAACCCCGATAACATTACTATCTTTGCCTATTGCTAGAAGTCTCGATCTATAGTTTTGCCTCAATGCCCATGTTTTTCCTGTCAGCCTCCTATTGTAACCATGAACCTGTCTAACCACCCTACCTATGCAAACCATTGATTGGCTATACGTAGGCTTCGCTCAGCCCCTCTTATAGCATTGCTAGTTGCAGGTGAAGATTGAAGATTCTTGCTTCTTGGTGAAGCTTGTTCGGATATCACACTATATTAATTATTAAATGAAATCATCTATATATTGGTAATGGGTGGAAGGCTAAGCCTTTTGCTTGGTGTTTTGTTCCACTCATGCCGCTAGGGACCGTATAAACCGGTGTTATGTTCCTTGATTATGCGTTCCTCACACGGTTGGGGTTATGGGACCCCCTCGATAAACCGCTAAGTGCTAAGTCTTTTCCAGCAGGTCCCAACATTGGTACTATTCGCCTAATAACTAAAACTTGCATAGGGTCTTGCAAACCCAAGTTCTTAATCAACAACCCGGGCCAGTGCTCCTCATGAGTGTTGGTCCAAACTGGGGGTTATGCGGGGCC
Source organism: Secale cereale (assembly GCA_902687465.1). Classification (NCBI taxonomy): domain Eukaryota; kingdom Viridiplantae; phylum Streptophyta; class Magnoliopsida; order Poales; family Poaceae; genus Secale; species Secale cereale. Next base: position 267,617,643 of record LR738710.1, read on the forward strand.
ACCACGAGGAAACTCGAGGATTGGTTTTACCTGTAGGATCGCCCATCCGGTCGTGGCCTGAGACTAGATACACACGGCTATTGTCAGGGTGTCGGCACGCCGGGAGGATTTGCTGGATTAGCCTTACCTTAGTCGGAGTATCTTGAGCACGGGATTCCGAGAATACTCGGGCCTTCCCACCTTGGAGTTGCGACTCCGCGGATCGTGGGCTTGTCATGGGCCAAGTTGGAACACCCCTGCAGGGTTATGAATTTTCGAAAGCCGTGCCCGCGGTTATGTGGAAGAAGGGAGCTTGTTAATATCCGGTTGTAGAAAACTTGACACCATGTTCCAATACACTACCAGCGTGAGTACCGTGTGATGGGCCTCGAACCCCTCGTTGGTTACCCCAAGTGGAAGGTGTAAGATGCAGTAAGTAGAAGTGTTTTCCCTTAGCAAAGATGCCAAGGATCGAATCCCCAGAGACTCGTAGGTTCAACAAGTAGGTGTCAATTGCTACGGCGCCAGATTAGTAGCAATCAACGTGGACCTGCACACAGATACACATAACTTTGCTCCCAACGAGTACATAGAGGTTGTCAATCCCTCCGGCCTTGTAGTTCACAAAGGATTAAAAGCAATGATAGTAGTGATAGATAATGTTTTGCAATAGTAAGTACATAGCGAGAAATAAATAGTGGATGTGATCAATGATGGTAATATGGACCGGAGTCTCATGATGTTCACTAGTGATGTCTCTCTCCCAAAAGACGATAAAACAGCTATGTGAGGTAAACAAATTACAGCTGGGCAATTGACAGGACCACGAACGCAAACCAATGCTGACTACATTGCAAGAAAGGTTGAGGTTCAAAGCATGGGCGGTACGCCAAAGTAAGTAGACCGAAATCCATCAATATCTACTACTAATCATCCACCTTGAGATATCTATCCAGAACATCTCGCTGGTATTAAGTTGCGACTCCCACCCATAGTGTAAACTCAATGCAACAGACAACTGCATTAAAAGAACTTTGCGTAAAGTAAACAATCCTTGCACCCGCGGGCACAAGCACCGTTGTTTTCCCCCTTGTGGCAACAGCACATCCCCTAGACTCATGTTTCTGTCACTCAAGCTAGTCATCGAGGGGCATGAACCCACAATCGAGCATAACGTTCCCTCTTGGAGTCACTACCTATTACTGGGCCAAAGCAATAAATAACAACGGAGAACATGCAAGAATTACTTATGAACAAAAATATAAAAGAGGTGAATCAAATATATTACTCAAGATCAATCTGAACATAATCTCATAATCCTTCGGATCCCAGCAAACTCAACATAGCAACAGCATAAGGATTACATAGGTGCCTCGATCATGTAGGGCAGCTCACGAGGACTAATTAGTGAAGCACAAGAACGGGAGGAGAACATCACATAGCTACTGGTCATGGACTCATGGTCCAAGGGACACTACTCACGAGTCATCCGGGATGCGTCCATGGTGGTGGAGAAGCTCCCGGTGGTGATCCTCCCCTCCGGCAGGGTGCCGGGAGGAGTTCTCCTGGTGCTCCCGATCTTGGAAGCGGCGGCGGCGGCGGAACAGAGATGGGATCGCGAAAAGAGTTCCTGTTCTGAGGGTTACGAAGGACCCTTTAAATATATGCCAAAGTAGGGCATCGAGGGAGCTTCGGGGGGCCCATGCGCTGCCCCGGCACGGCCCAGGGGGGGGGGCGCCGCCAGGGCGCCTGGAGCCCTGGTGCCCCCCCAGGCTGCCCTTCGGACGCAGTGTTGTTTCCGGAACGCTGATTTTTTATATAATTTTTCTGGATTTTTCTGGGCAGTTCTCGAAACGTGAATACCTGAAATACAAAAACAGCCGAAAACAGAAACTGGCACTGGCGTGCACTGGATTAGTAAGTTAGTCCAAATATGATCAAAAGTGTATGGAAGTGTATGCATATCATAGCAATATCACCCAAAAGTTGCATGGAGCAAGCAGAAATTATAGATACGTTTTGGACGTATCACCGTGACGGTCATTTTCCGAAAGGGATTCGGGAAGTGAACACGGTGGGGTTATGTTTGACTTGCTTTAGTTAGGATCACTTCGTGATCATCTCTCGACCGAGGCACCTTCTCTTGTCTCTCTCTTTTACGTAAGTTAGTGCTAGTGCTGCTGCAGACTCTTGTTCTTTCTTCAGCCTTGTTCCACACCCAAGGCTTGAATAGTCGTGTTACCCGGGAACGGGATTGCTGAGTCCTCTGTGGCTCACAGTTACTTAAACACACCATATGCAGGTACGATGGTGAGCTACACAGGCGATGGCACCGAGCTAGACTGGGAGTACGACGAGGAGCGTAGCCGTTACTATGTGAACTATCCGGTTGATCAGTAGAGCTTCTACTAGGATTCAATCTAGACCTGTGGTTTAATGTTATGTTTGGTATCTTGTCATTTGGATCTTACCCTTAGATGGGCTGTGATGTTTATTTGGATGATGATTGGATATGTAATGAATTTGTGTGACGTGGCGAGTGTAAGACAACTATCTTTTCAGTTTTCATCCCTATTTTTACATGGGATGTGCAAAGGTACCAAACTTGCGATCATTCCAGAATGGGCTTATATCTTTAAGTCGTGCCTCGACATGTAGGAGATATAGTCCCAGCCTGGGCATTACAAGTTGGTATTCAGAGCCTTCTCCAACCTAGAAGCCCCCACTGTTTGATCGAATCGTTGACGGTTGAGTCTAGGCACACACTTAAAATGTTTTGAGTCCTATATTTATATCGGAGAGTAGGATTTCTTTGCTCCTCATCTCTTTTCATTCTGGTGAGGACTCCTGACGACTACTCTTGCCTCTTCTACTTTAAAAAATTGCACCAATTTTTTTTTTAGGAATCTCGCGAGTATTGTTGGATTGTTTCGATGTCTTTGTGACGAGAATATTGTTCTCGATGCCTCCTGACATTAGGGGTTGTGGCAGTGTCCCGGGGAGTTGAGCTTCGGGGTATTGTCGTCACAAGCATATCGCGGCAGTACTAGAATACTTAAGACGGCCGACATCGAAAACTCTCCTATACGGTTAGTGGCAAGATAACCCCGACATCACCCAGTACTGGGGAGGTAGTTCGGGTGTATTGCCATAGCTTTGTATAGTGGATGCTTTTCGAAGGTTCGAGGTAGACGGTTTCCGAGAACAACTGGTTATGTGTTGAAGGATGGATACAGCTGGATGTAGGATTAGAGTTGGGTGCGCGATGCTTCCCCTGTATGCCCAACACCTGATTGCATAACTGGAAACTTTCGTAAATTAATAGGTGGGTTCATCCAGTAGATCGTAGGCATTCTTCCAACGGATGCAGGTTACGGAGTTTGGGGTTCTATATTGAGTGAAGTGGTTTTATGACCGATGTTCCGATCGGGAGTTGCATCTTAAAGGGTCCTTGGCTATGCTGATCCGGGGATCACAAAACCCTTTCGTAACACGTTCCATAAGCTTTCAGCACAAAGATGTCGAATGAAGCTCCTATCTTGTGTTTGTTCCATCTGTACCTTATGTTTTTCATATTTACCCGTTGTCTCCCAGTGGCTTCTCGTGAAGATTGTTGTTATCATTAATCTGAGAATTTCATTCGTTCCTCTTGTTCGAATGATTCTTGTGAAGACTATGTTGCATTTCTATCCGTTGTTTCAGCTTATACCTTCTTTCAATCAAATTGCTGATTGGTGGTCATCTCTTTCAGGATGGCTCCGAAACGGGTTCCCAACGCTAACCCAGAGGGTGAAGAGGTTCCAGATCGTCCTCCTCCCCCTCCTCCTCCGTCTGAGGCTTGGAGAGCGATTATGCAAACTACAAATCAGAACACCCAGATGTTGATGCAGATGATGCAGCAGATGCAAGCAAATCAAGCAAATCAGGGTGCTCCAGGGAACCAAGGCAATTTCTTCAACCAACAGCACCATGCTACGCTCAACCAGTTCTTGGCCAGTCAACCAAAGGCTTTCAGTTACTGTGTCGACCCTCTCGATGCTGAAGATTGGATAACCGATATCAAGAAGCATTTTGAGTGCAGCAACGTAAGGCCTGAGGACAATGTGAAGTTTGCAGCCTTCCTACTCAAGGACCAAGCAGCTGACTGGTGGCAGCAGTACAAAGACTCCAAAGAAGGACGTGTGATCTCTTGGGATGATTTCTGCAAGGATTTTCGCTCTCACCACATTCCAACAAGTGTCATCGAGGGTATGCGGGAGCAATTCCGCAACCTGAAGCAAGGCTCTATGATTGTCTACCAGTATAATGTCAAGTTCCAAAACCTTGCATGCTATGCCAAGCAAGACATCCCAGATGCCAAGAGCAAGATCTATCAGTTCCGTGGAGGTCTGAAAGATGAACTTCAACTTGCTCTCACCTTGTTCGAGCCTGATGAGTTTGACAAATTCTATAATATGGCGCTTAAGCAAGAGGCAGCCCAGCTCAAGATGGAGGCTTCTAAAAAGAGGATTCGAGATGCCGTTCTCTCCTCCTCATCTTCTCAAGTGGTCGCGAAGCAACAAAAATTTTGGCTTCCACCTCCTCCAGTGATCCGAGATCCCTACAACAACAACAACAAGAATGCTGGTGGTCGTGGTTTCTCCCACCCACCCAACCCAAGCAAGCAGTCCAAGTCGCAGTTCCAAGCTCCAAAACCAAGTGTTCCTCGTACTCGTCCACTTTCTGAGGTGACTTGCTACAAGTGTGGCCAGAAGGGTCATTATTCCAACAAGTGCAACAACCCAAGGCGCCTTCCGCCTCCTCCACCTGTCAGTACCGCTATTGTCAAGCATGATCCAAAGTCTGCAAGGGTGAATCTGATGAATGCAGCGCAAGCGGAGAATTATTCTGATGTGATTTTGGGTAACCTTCCAGTGAACTCTTTTCCTGCAAAAGTGTTGTTTGATTCGGGTGCTTCATGTTCTTTCATGTCATATCCATTTGCATCCAAGCACAACATTGTCACCAAAAGTTTGCCAAGGGAATTATCAGTTGTTTCTCCGGGTAAATTGATGCATTCTCGTATATATGCTCCGGATGTTTCTATTCGCATGGGTGATTATCGATTTCTGGCCTCTCCGGTGGTTCTCGGCAATTCTGACATCGATCTTATCCTCGGAATGGACTGGATTTCTCAGCATGATGCTCAAATTGACTGTGCACAGAAGGAAGTCAAGATTACTCATTCCGATGATGATGTGATTATCTTCGCCTCCAGGGATAACACAATCAGGATTTTCTCTCTCAATGACAAGGGCGAGATGAATGCCATATCTCAAATCCCGGTGGTTAGCGAATACGAAGACGCTTTTCCTGAAGAACTTCCAGGCATGCCTCCACACCGTCAAGTGGAATTCGTCATTGAACTCGAGCCTGGTACTGAGCCAGCATGCCGGCGTCCGTACAAGCTCTCTCCTAAAGAATTGAAGGAGTTGAAGAAACAGCTTGATGAACAGGAGCGTATGGGTCTGATCAGGCCTAGTACGTCTCCTTGGGGCTGTGGTGTCTTATTTGTCAAGAAGAAGGATGGCACAGAGCGTCTTTGCGTGGATTACCGGTCATTGAACAAGAAGAAAATAAAGAACAAGTATCCGCTCCCCAACATCAATGAACTGTTCGAGCAGCTCAAAGGAGCTAAAGTGTTCTCTAAGCTCGATCTCCGAATGGGCTATCACCAGATTCGCATTCGAGAAGAAGATATCCATAAGACTGCCTTCAGAACGAGCTACGGCTCATATGAGTATACAGTCATGTCCTTTGGCCTCGCTAATGCTCCACCTACCTTCTCGAGAATGATGCACTACATTTTCAACCCCTACACCGGCGAGTTTGTGCTTGTGTATCTGGACGACATTTTGGTTTTCTCCAAAAACGAAGAGGATCACGAAAAGCACCTCCGTCTGGTTCTCGACAGACTCCGTGAACATAAGTTCTATGCCAAGTTCTCCAAGTGCGAATTTTGGCTCGATAAGGTCTTGTATCTGGGCCATATCATCTCCGCTGACGGTATTGCGGTAAACCCCGAGAAAGTTGAAGCAATTGTCAACTGGGAACCTCCTCAGAACGTCAAGCAACTCCGAAGCTTTCTTGGTCTTGCCAGCTATTGCAGAAGGTTCGTTGAGAAATTCTCCAAGATTGCCAAGCCTCTTTCCAACTTGCTGCAGAAGAATGTCAAGTACTACTGGTCTCCAGATTGTGAAGTGGCATTCAAAACTCTCGAAGAAAAGCTCGTCTCTGCTCCAGTTCTTACTCCTCCAGATGAGTCCAAGCCCTACGAAGTATTCTGTGATGCTTCTCTTCAAGGACTTGGTGGTGTGCTTATGCAGGACAAGAGAATTGTGGCATACACTTCTCGTCAACTGAAGCCAAGTGAGAAGAACTACCCCACACATGATCTTGAACTAGCAGCTGTGGTACATGCTTTGATTACGTGGAGACACCTTCTGTTGGGCAGAAAAGTCGACATCTTCACCGATCACAAGAGCTTGAAGTACATCTTCACACAGCCGAATCTGAACCTCCGCCAGACTCGTTGGGTCGAAATGATCCAAGAGTATGATCCAAGCATCGAATACACTCCTGGCAAGGCGAATGTGATTGCAGATGCTTTGAGTAGAAAGGCATATTGCAACAGCCTCCTTATCAGGCCGTTCCAGCCTGAGCTTTGTGAAGCATTCAGGAAGCTCAACCTCCAAGTTGTTCCGCAAGGCTTTCTTGCAAATCTTCAAGTTGCTCCTACCTTGGAAGATCAGATCCGTGAGGCCCAACTCAGTGATGCTATGGTGCAGAAAGTGAAACATGGTATTGCAAAGGGCACTCCAAAATACAAGTGCTATCGCGTTGATGAGAGAGATACCTTATTCTTTGAGGACAGACTTGTGGTTCCCAAAGGTGATCTCAGGAAGCTCATAATGGACGAAGCACATGATTCCCTCCTTTCCATTCATCCTGGCAGTTCCAAGATGTACCAAGACCTCAAGCAATCTGACTGGTGGACTCGCATGAAAAGGGAGATTGCCCAATTCATGAATGAATGTGATGTCTGCAGAAGAGTGAAGGCAGAGCATCAATGTCCAGCCGGTCTTCTCCAACCTCTTCCTATTCCCAAGTGGAATTTCGACCACATTGAAATGGATTTCGTCACTGGCTTTCCTAAGTCCAAGAGAGGGAATGATTCTATCTTTGTGGTGATTGACAAGCTTACCAAAGTCGCTCACTTCCTTCCAGTCAAAGAATCCATCAATGCAGCTCAACTGGCAGAGTTGTACACTTCCAGAATTGTGTCCTTACATGGCATTCCTCAAGTTATCTCCTCAAACCGTGGAAGTTTGTTCACTTCTAAGTTCTGGGACTCCTTTCAGTCTGCCATGGGCACTAAGATTCGTTTCAGCACTGCATTTCACCCTCAGACTAGTGGTCAAGTCGAGCGAGTGAATCAGATTCTAGAAGACATGCTCAGAGCCTGTGTCATATCTTTTGGCATGAAATGGGAAAATTGCCTTCCATTTGCCGAGTTCTCTTACAACAACAGCTTCCAAGCAAGTGCCGGCAAAGCTCCGTTTGAAATCCTCTATGGCAGAAAGTGCCATACCCCTATCAACTGGTCCGAGACAGGTGAACGTCAACTTCTTGGCAATGACTTGATCTCAGAAGCCGAAGAAATGTGCAAAGTCATACGTGAGAACCTCAAGGCCGCTCAGTCGCGTCAGAAGAGCTACTATGACGGCAAGCATCGTGATTTGGCCTTCATCATTGGGGATCTTGTCTATCACCGTTATTCTCCAATGAAAGGCACCCAAAGATTCGGTATCAAAGGAAAGCTTGCTCCTAGATACGTCGGGCCTTTCAAGATCCTTGGCAAAAGAGGCGATCTAGCCTATCAACTTGAGCTCCCTTCCAACTTCGCCAATGTTCATGATGTGTTTCATGTGTCTCATCTCCGTAAGTGCTTCAAGACTCCTGAACGCATGATTCCGTTTGAAGAGATTGATCTTCAACTAGACTTGTCTTACAGAGAGCACCCAGTCGCTATTCTCGAAGAAACCGAGCGCAAGACCCACAATAAGTCCATCAAATTCTTGAAAGTCAAGTGGTCACACCATACCGACCGAGAAGCTACGTGGGAACGAGAAGATCAGCTTCGTTCCAAGTACCCTTCCTTTTTCCAGCCTAGATCTCGGGACGAGATCTTTTTGTAGTAGAGGAGAGTTGTAATGCCCCGGATGTAATACTTTCCCTTTTGGGCAATATATATATCTTTGGCTCCATCAATTCCATTTTGGGTTCTTCATCTTTTCGGGTTTTCGTCGTTTTGTCGTGTTGCGTGTGTGCATTCATTCATATCATGTAGTCATGTGCATTGCATTGCATTTGTGTTGTCGTTTGCATCCGGTCCCACTCGTTCCTTCCCGTTGTCCGTTTCGAGTTCCGGAGCTCTCTCACGTGTCCGTGGCATCCCCTAGGCCTACTTTGGTGTTTGGCCGTGTAACGTTTCCGGTTTGGCGTGAGACTTGTCGTGTGTTGTTGTTTTGGTGTGTGCAACCCGCCTGTCAAATCTCGTCGTGTTTGGAGTTCGTTTGCTACTCCAATAGTTATTCTCGTGGGTTGAAAGTACCTCCTCTTTGAGGCCCAAGACACCCCTCCAACAGCCCACCAAACCAACCCAAACCCCTCCCTTCATCTAGGCCATCTAATTGTGATCATGTGGCTGAAAACCTCACCTCATTTGGACAACCCTAGCTCCTTGTGCCTATATAAACGTCCATCTCCCCCATTTTTTCGCGTCTGAAACCCTAATGCTTCCACAGTGCGCCGCCGGTGCTTCCACCATTGATCCACGGTGCTTCCACCGTTGAAAATCCGTGCTTCCGACGTCCCAAAAAACCGTGCTTCCGAAGTCCGTCCGTGCTTCCGTAGGCCGCCGGTCGTGCTTCCGTCAGACGCGCGGGTCCCGCGCGTCATCTCCTACCTCCCGCTGCCGTAGCTTCTTCCTCGCGCCGCCGTTCGCCGCTCCCCGCCGGATCCCGCGCCGCCGGCCGAGGCTCCTCCTTCCGCCGCCGGATCCGCCGCTGGCCGGGCTCTCCACCGCCTCCGGCCACCTCCTCCCCGCCGCCGCGCCGGCCGGGCACCGCCGCCGCCCCGGCCGGGCACCCCCGCCCCGTTGCCGATCGAGCCGAGGCCGCCACCCCGCGCTGCTCGGGAGCAGCTAGCCGCCGCCGCCTGGGGATCGAGGGGAGCCAGGAGCCCCCGATCCCGATCTCCAGTGCCCTAGCGGGCCAGGTGGGCCGCGCCCGGCCCGGTAGCGCCCGCAGCCGCCCGGTCCGCGCCAGGTGGGCCGGATCCCGCCGATCCGCCTCCGCCCGAAGCCCGTTTGACTGCGTTGACCCGAGGTGGTTGTTTTTTTAACTAAGTCCCTGTTATTTTGTTGTCTGATGCAGTTTTATAATGTGGATAACTTTTTGTGTGTTGGTCCGATTTGAGCAAATGATATGTCAAAATGATCGTGGAGACTTGTACTACGTTTTGTTCCGTTGTGCAATGCATGTTTGAGGTCATCTAGATGTCTTAATCTTCATGAGAAGAGTGCTACTTGTTATAAACTACTGTTAGTAGTTGTTTTCATGCCATCTTTGCAATGTGATAACTTGGTGCATGTTTATCCAAATGAAGCAAATGACATGTCCACGTGTTCATCATGATATGCTCTACATGTTGGTTGCTTTAGCTTGCATGATAGATTTCATCTTGCCATTTTTATCTCCTTTGCAAAGTGCTATGTGGCTGTTATGTCATTAAACTTGTTACGAGATGCCTAGTTGAGGAGCTCGTTGCTATTGATGTGGTTGTCCACTTGATGCATGCTTAGATGTTTTGGATTCACCATCATGTGTACTTTGCTGTGGTGCAAGCCACTTGTCTTGTTTAGTTTTGAGGTGACTTAAACTTGCTCACAAAGATGCCATGATGTTACTACTGTTTTAAGACTTAGTGAAATTTCACTAAGTCTGGAATCGGTATTTTCCAGATGCCATGTTTGCTTGTTGTTCTAGGCAAATCCATGATAGTTTTGGGGTGACTCTTGATGATTCCTTGTTGTATATATTGTTGGCTATCCATTCATGTTCTCACATGCTCATTTGGGTGGCTGTAGCATATTTAACTCTTGCTCCCAAGTTGCAACAAATTACTGCTGTCAGGATTTTGTTGTCAAGTTCAATATGTCATAGCTTGTTGCTATTGATCCATGGCTCCTTTGGAGATGCTCCAATGGATTTGTTTGCTGTAGGATATGTCTAGTTTATGTCCATGCTCATTGCCATGATGTTTGAGTGCTGTAGACTATTTATCTCTTGCCCCGAAGTTGCTATGTGGCTGTTATTTTCAGCTTGTGCATGTTTATTATTTCGGGTGTAACTTTTAGCCCGTTGCTCCGTTTTGGGCAAGTCCTATATGTAACTTGTGTGATTTTGCATGTAGATTCATATTATCCTCTTGTTATCATGTTTTGAAGCATTTTTCTTGATGCATATTGTTGTGCTGTAACACTGTGCTTCCTAAGTAGACTTTCTGTGCTTCCATAGTGCATCTGTTTTGCTTCCATAGGGCATCAGTCATGCATCCAGTATTTTTTCTGCGCATTGCATCTTTTTTGCTTCGTTGCCTTGTGTTCTTGTGTTTGAGTAGAGCCGGAAGCTGAGACCGAGTACGAGTACGAGCACGAGGTTACTACCGAGGTTGAGAACGAGGACCCCTCTTACGATCCCATCGACAACTCTTCAGGCAAGATGACCGAACCCCGATAACATTACTATCTTTGCCTATTGCTAGAAGTCTTGATCTATAGTTTTGCCTCGATGCCCATGTTTTTCCTGTCAGCCTCCTATTGTAACCATGAACCTGTCTAACCACCCTACCTATGCAAACCATTGATTGGCTATACGTAGGCTTCGCTCAGCCCCTCTTATAGCATTGCTAGTTGCAGGTGAAGATTGAAGATTCTTGCTTCTTGGTGAAGCTTGTTCGGATATCACACTATATTAATTATTAAATGAAATCATCTATATATTGGTAATGGGTGGAAGGCTAAGCCTTTTGCTTGGTGTTTTGTTCCACTCATGCCGCTAGGGACCGTATAAACCGGTGTTATGTTCCTTGATTATGCGTTCCTCACACGGTTGGGGTTATGGGACCCCCTCGATAAACCGCTAAGTGCTAAGTCTTTTCCAGCAGGTCCCAACATTGGTACTATTCGCCTAATAACTAAAACTTGCATAGGGTCTTGCAAACCCGAGTTCTTAATCAACAACCCGGGCCAGTGCTCCTCATGAGTGTTGGTCCAAACTGGGGGTTATGCGGGGCCACCATGAGGAAACTCGAGGATTGGTTTTACCTGTAGGATCGCCCATCCGGTCGTGGCCTGAGACTAGATACACGCGGCTATTGTCAGGGTGTCGGCACGCCGGGAGGATTTGCTGGATTAGCCTTACCTTAGTCGGAGTATCTTGAGCACGGGATTCCGAGAATACTCGGGCCTTCCCACCTTGGAGTTGCGACTCCGCGGATCGTGGGCTTGTCATGGGCCAAGTTGGAACACCCCTGCAGGGTTATGAATTTTCGAAAGCCGTGCCCGCGGTTATGTGGAAGATGGGAGCTTGTTAATATCCGGTTGTAGAAAACTTGACACCATGTTCCAATACACTACCAGCGTGAGTACCGTGTGATGGGCCTCGAACCCCTCGTTGGTTACCCCAAGTGGAAGGTGTAAGATGCAGTAAGTAGAAGTGTTTTCCCTTAGCAAAGATGCCAAGGATCGAATCCCCAGAGACTCCTAGGTTCAACAAGTAGGTGTCAATTGCTACGGCGCCAGATTAGTAGCAATCAACGTGGACCTGCACACAGATACACATAACTTTGCTCCCAACGAGTACATAGAGGTTGTCAATCCCTCCGGCCTTGTAGTTCACAAAGGATTAAAAGCAATGATAGTAGTGATAGATAATGTTTTGCAATAGTAAGTACATAGCGAGAAATAAATAGTGGATGTGATCAATGATGGTAATATGGACCGGAGTCTCATGATGTTCACTAGTGATGTCTCTCTCCCAAAAGACGATAAAACAGCTATGTGAGGTAAACAAATTACAGCTGGGCAATTGACAGGACCACGAACGCAAACCAATGCTGACTACATTGCAAGAAAGGTTGAGGTTCAAAGCATGGGCGATACGCCAAAGTAAGTAGACCGAAATCCATCAATATCTACTACTAATCATCCACCTTGAGATATCTATCCAGAACATCTCGCTGGTATTAAGTTGCGAGTCCCACCCATAGTGTAAACTCAATGCAACAGACAACTGCATTAAAAGAACTTTGCATAAAGTAAACAATCCTTGCACCCGCGGGCACAAGCACCGTTGTTTTCCCCCTTGTGGCAACAGCACATCCCCTAGACTCATGTTTCTGTCACTCAAGCTAGTCATCGAGGGGCATGAACCCACAATCGAGCATAACGTTCCCTCTTGGAGTCACTGCCTATTACTCGGCCAAAGCAATAAATAACAACGGAGAACATGCAACAATTACTTATGAACTAAAATATAAAAGAGGTGAATCAAATATATTACTCAAGATCAATCTGAACATAATCTCATAATCCATCGGATCCCAGCAAACTCAACATAGCAACAGCATAAGGATTACATAGGTGCCTCGATCATGTAGGGCAGCTCACGAGGACTAATTAGTGAAGCACAAGAACGGGAGGAGAACATCACATAGCTACTAGTCATCCACCTTGAGATATCTATCCAGAACATCTCGCTGGTATTAAGTTGCGAGTCCCACCCATAGTGTAAACTCAATGCAACAGACAACTGCATTAAAAGAACTTTGCGTAAAGTAAACAATCCTTGCACCCGCGGGCACAAGCACCGTTGTTTTCCCCCTTGTGGCAACAGCACATCCCCTAGACTCATGTTTCTGTCACTCAAGCTAGTCATCGAGGGGCATGAACCCACAATCGAGCATAACGTTCCCTCTTGGAGTCACTACCTATTACTGGGCCAAAGCAATAAATAACAACGGAGAACATGCAAGAATTACTTATGAACAAAAATATAAAAGAGGTGAATCAAATATATTACTCAAGATCAATCTGAACATAATCTCATAATCCTTCGGATCCCAGCAAACTCAACATAGCAACAGCATAAGGATTACATAGGTGCCTCGATCATGTAGGGCAGCTCACGAGGACTAATTAGTGAAGCACAAGAACGGGAGGAGAACATCTCATAGCTACTGTTCATGGACTCATGGTCCAAGGGAGACTACTCACGAGTCATCCGGGATGCGTCCATGGTGGTGGAGAAGCTCCCGGTGGTGATCCACCCCTCCGGCAGGGTGCCGGGAGGAGTTCTCCTGGTGCTCCCGATCTTGGAAGCGGCGGCGGCGGCGGAACAGAGATGGGATCGCGAAAAGAGTTCCTGTTCTGAGGGTTACGAAGGACCCTTTAAATATATGCCAAAGTAGGGCATCGAGGGAGCTTCGGGGGGCCCAGGCGCCGCCCCGGCGCGGCCCAGGGGGGGGGGCGCCGCCAGGGCGCCTGGAGCCCTGGTGCCCCCCCCAGGCTGCCCTTCGGACGCAGTGTTGTTTCCGGAACGCTGATTTTTTATATAATTTTTCTGGATTTTTCTAGGTAGTTCTCGAAACGTGAAAACCTGAAATACAAAAACAGCCGAAAACAGAAACTGGCACTGGGGTGCACTGGATTAGTAAGTTAGTCCAAATATGATCAAAAGTGTATGGAAGTGTATGAATATCATAGCAATATCACCCAAAAGTTGCATGGAGCAAGCAGAAATTATAGATACGTTTTGGACGTATCACCGTGACTGTCATTTTCCGAAAGGGATTCGGGAAGTGAACACGGTGGGGTTATGTTTGACTTGCTTTAGTTAGGATCACTTCGTGATCATCTCTCGACCGAGGCACCTTCTCTTGTCTCTCTCTTTTACGTAAGTTAGTGCTAGTGCTGCTGCAGACTCTTGTTCTTTCTTCAGCCTTGTTCCACACCCAAGGCTTGAATAGTCGTGTTACCCGGGAACGGGATTGCTGAGTCCTCTGTGGCTCACAGTTACTTAAACACACCATATGCAGGTACGATGGTGAGCTACACAGGCGATGGCACCGAGCTAGACTGGGAGTACGACGAGGAGCGTAGCCGTTACTATGTGAACTATCCGGTTGATCAGTAGAGCTTCTACTAGGATTCAATCTAGACCTGTGGTTTAATGTTATGTTTGGTATCTTGTCATTTGGATCTTACCCTTAGATGGGTTGTGATGTTTATTTGGATGATGATTGGATATGTAATGAATTTGTGTGACGTGGCGAGTGTAAGCCAACTATCTTTTCAGTTTTCATCCCTATTTTTACATGAGATGTGCAAAGGTACCAAACTTGCGATCATTCCAGAATGGGCTTATATCTTTAAGTCGTGCCTCGACATGTAGGAGATATAGTCCCAGCCTGGGCATTACAAGTTGGTATTCAGAGCCTTCTCCAACCTAGAAGCCCCCACTGTTTGATCGAATCGTTGACGGTTGAGTCTAGGCACACACTTAAAATGTTTTGAGTCCTATATTTATATCGGAGAGTAGGATTTCTTTGCTCCTCATCTCTTTTCATTCTGGTGAGGACTCCTGACGACTACTCTTGCCTCTTCTACTTTAAAAAATTGCACCAATTTTTTTTTAGGAATCTCGCGAGTATTGTTGGATTGTTTCGATGTCTTTGTGACGAGAATATTGTTCTCGATGCCTCCTGACATTAGGGGTTGTGGCAGTGTCCCGGGGAGTTGAGCTTCGGGGTATTGTCGTCACAAGCATATCGCGGCAGTACTAGAATACTTAAGACGACCGACATCGAAAACTCTCCTATATGGTTAGTGGCAAGATAACCCCGACATCACCCAGTACTGGGGAGGTAGTTCGGGTGTATTGCCATAGCTTTGTATAGTGGATGCTTTTCGAAGGTTCGAGGTAGACGGTTTCCGAGAACAACTGGTTATGTGTTGAAGGATGGATAGAGCTGGATGTAGGATTAGAGTTGGGTGCGCGATGCTTCCCCTGTATCCCCAACACCTAATTGCATAACTGGAAACTTTCGTAAATTAATAGGTGGGTTCATCCAGTAGATCGTAGGCATTCTTCCAACGGATGCAGGTTACGGAGTTTGGGGTTCTACATTAAGTGAAGTGGTTTTATGGCCGATGTTCCGATCGGGAGTTGCATCTTAAAGGGTCCTTGGCTATGCTGATCCGGGGATCGCAAAACCCTTTCGTAACACGTTCCATAAGCTTTCAGCACAAAGATGTCGAATGAAGCTCCTATCTTGTGTTTGTTCCATCTGTACCTTGTGTTTTTCATATTTACCCGTTGTCTCCCAGTGGCTTCTCGTGAAGATTGTTGTTATCATTAATCTGAGAATTTCATTCGTTCCTCTTGTTCGAATGATTCTTGTGAAGACTATGTTGCATTTCTATCCGTTGTTTCAGCTTATACCTTCTTTCAATCAAATTGCTGATTGGTGGTCATCTCTTTCAGGATGGCTCCGAAACGGGTTCCCAACGCTAACCCAGAGGGTGAAGAGGTTCCAGATCGTCCTCCTCCCCCTCCTCCTCCGTCTGAGGCTTGGAGAGCGATTATGCAAACTACAAATCAGAACACCAAGATGTTGATGCAGATGATGCAGCAGATGCAAGCAAATCAAGCAAATCAGGGTGCTCCAGGGAACCAAGGCAATTTCTTCAACCAACAGCACCATGCTACGCTCAACCAGTTCTTGGCCAATCAACCAAAGGCTTTCAGTTACTGTGTCGACCCTCTCGATGCTGAAGATTGGATAACCGATATCAAGAAGCATTTTGAGTGCAGCAACGTAAGGCCTGAGGACAATGTGAAGTTTGCAGCCTTCCAACTCAAGGACCAAGCAGCTGACTGGTGGCAGCAGTACAAAGACTCCAGAGAAGGACGTGTGATCTCTTGGGATGATTTCTGCAAGGATTTTCGCTCTCACCACATTCCAACAAGTGTCATTGAGGGTATGCGGGAGCAATTCCGCAACCTGAAGCAAGGCTCTATGATTGTCTACCAGTATAATGTCAAGTTCCAAAACCTTGCATGCTATGCCAAGCAAGACATCCCAGATGCCAAGAGCAAGATCTATCAGTTCTGTGGAGGTCTGAAAGAAGAACTTCAACTTGCTCTCACCTTGTTCGAGCCTGATGAGTTTGACAAATTCTATAATATGGCGCTTAAGCAAGAGGCAGCCCAGCTCAAGATGGAGGCTTCTAAAAAGAGGATTCGAGATGCCGTTCACTCCTCCTCATCTTCTCAAGTGGTCGCGAAGCAACAAAAATTTTGGCTTCCACCTCCTCCAGTGATCCGAGATCCCTACAACAACAACAACAAGAATGCTGGTGGTCGTGGTTTCTCCCACCCACCCAACCCAAGCAAGCAGTCCAAGTCGCAGTTCCAAGCTCCAAAACCAAGTGTTCCTCCTACTCGTCCACTTTCTGAGGTGACTTGCTACAAGTGTGGCCAGAAGGGTCATTATTCCAACAAGTGCAACAACCCAAGGCGCCTTCCGCCTCCTCCACCTGTCAGTACCGCTATTGTCAAGCATGATCCAAAGTCTGCAAGGGTGAATCTGATGAATGCAGCGCAAGCGGAGAATTATTCTGATGTGAATTTGGGTAACCTTCCAGTGAACTCTTTTCCTGCAAAAGTGTTGTTTGATTCGGGTGCTTCATGTTCTTTCATGTCATATCCATTTGCATCCAAGCACAACATTGTCACCAAAAGTTTGCCAAGGGAATTATCAGTTGTTTCTCCGGGTAAATTGATGCATTCTCGTATATATGCTCCGGATGTTTCTATTCGCATGGGTGATTATCGATTTCTGGCCTCTCCGGTGGTTCTCGGCAATTCTGACATCGATCTTATCCTCGGAATGGACTGGATTTCTCAGCATGATGCTCAAATTGACTGTGCACAGAAGGAAGTCAAGATTACTCATTCCGATGATGATGTGATTATCTTCGCCTCCAGGGATAACACAATCAGGATTTTCTCTCTCAATGACAAGGGCGAGATGAATGCCATATCTCAAATCCCGGTGGTTAACGAATACGAAGACGCTTTTCCTGAAGAACTTCCAGGCATGCCTCCACACCGTCAAGTGGAATTCGTCATTGAACTCGAGCCTGGTACTGAGCCAGCATGCCGGCGTCCGTACAAGCTCTCTCCTAAAGAATTGAAGGAGTTGAAGAAACAGCTTGATGAACAGGAGCGTATGGGTCTGATCAGGCCTAGTACGTCTCCTTGGGGCTGTGGTGTCTTATTTGTCAAGAAGAAGGATGGCACAGAGCGTCTTTGCGTGGATTACCGGTCATTGAACAAGAAGACAATAAAGAACAAGTATCCGCTCCCCAACATCAATGAACTGTTCGAGCAGCTCAAAGGAGCTAAAGTGTTCTCTAAGCTCGATCTCCGAATGGGCTATCACCAGATTCACATTCGAGAAGAAGATATCCCCAAGACTGCCTTCAGAACGAGCTACGGCTCATATGAGTATACAGTCATGTCCTTTGGCCTCGCTAATGCTCCACCTACCTTCTCGAGAATGATGCACTACATTTTCAACCCCTACACCGGCGAGTTTGTGCTTGTGTATCTGGACGACATTTTGGTTTTCTCCAAAAACGAAGAGGATCACGAAAAGCACCTCCGTCTGGTTCTCGACAGACTCCGTGAACATAAGTTCTATGCCAAGTTCTCCAAGTGCGAATTTTGGCTCGATAAGGTCTTGTATCTGGGCCATATCATCTCCGCTGACGGTATTGCGGTAAACCCCGAGAAAGTTGAAGCAATTGTCAACTGGGAACCTCCTCAGAACGTCAAGCAACTTCGAAGCTTTCTTGGTCTTGCCAGCTATTGCAGAAGGTTCGTTGAGAAATTCTCCAAGATTGCCAAGCCTCTTTCCAACTTGCTGCAGAAGAATGTCAAGTACTACTGGTCTCCAGATTGTGAAGTGGCATTCAAAACTCTCGAAGAAAAGCTCGTCTCTGCTCCAGTTCTTACTCCTCCAGATGAGTCCAAGCCCTACGAAGTATTCTGTGATGCTTCTCTTCAAGGACTTGGTGGTGTGCTTATGCAGGACAAGAGAATTGTGGCATACACTTCTCGTCAACTGAAGCCAAGTGAGAAGAACTACCCCACACATGATCTTGAACTAGCAGCTGTGGTACATGCTTTGATTACGTGGAGACACCTTCTGTTGGGCAGAAAAGTCGACATCTTCACCGATCACAAGAGCTTGAAGTACATCTTCACACAGCCGAATCTGAACCTCCGCCAGACTCGTTGGGTCGAAATGATCCAAGAGTATGATCCAAGCATCGAATACACTCCTGGCAAGGCGAATGTGATTGCAGATGCTTTGAGTAGAAAGGCATATTGCAACAGCCTCCTTATCAAGCCGTTCCAGCCTGAGCTTTGTGAAGCATTCAGGAAGCTCAACCTCCAAGTTGTTCCGCAAGGCTTTCTTGCAAATCTTCAAGTTGCTCCTACCTTGGAAGATCAGATCCGTGAGGCCCAACTCAGTGATGCTATGGTGCAGAAAGTGAAACATGGTATTGCAAAGGGCACTCCAAAATACAAGTGCTATCGCGTTGATGAGAGAGATACCTTATTCTTTGAGGACAGACTTGTGGTTCCCAAAGGTGATCTCAGGAAGCTCATAATGGACGAAGCACATGATTCCCTCCTTTCCATTCATCCTGGCAGTTCCAAGATGTACCAAGACCTCAAGCAATCTGACTGGTGGACTCGCATGAAAAGGGAGATTGCCCAATTCATGAATGAATGTGATGTCTGCAGAAGAGTGAAGGCAGAGCATCAATGTCCAGCCGGTCTTCTCCAACCTCTTCCTATTCCCAAGTGGAATTTCGACCACATTGAAATGGATTTCGTCACTGGCTTTCCTAAGTCCAAGAGAGGGAATGATTCTATCTTTGTGGTGATTGACAAGCTTACCAAAGTCGCTCACTTCCTTCCAGTCAAAGAATCCATCAATGCAGCTCAACTGGCAGAGTTGTACACTTCCAGAATTGTGTCCTTACATGGCATTCCTCAAGTTATCTCCTCAAACCGTGGAAGTTTGTTCACTTCTAAGTTCTGGGACTCCTTTCAGTCTGCCATGGGCACTAAGATTCGTTTCAGCACTGCATTTCACCCTCAGACTAGTGGTCAAGTCGAGAGAGTGAATCAGATTCTAGAAGACATGCTCAGAGCCTGTGTCATATCTTTTGGCATGAAATGGGAAAATTGCCTTCCATTTGCCGAGTTCTCTTACAACAACAACTTCCAAGCAAGTGCCGGCAAAGCTCCGTTTGAAATCCTCTATGGTAGAAAGTGCCGTACCCCTATCAACTGGTCCGAGACGGGTGAACGTCAACTTCTTGGCAATGACTTGATCTCAGAAGCCGAAGAAATGTGCAAAGTCATACGTGAGAACCTCAAGGCCGCTCAGTCACGTCAGAAGAGCTACTATGACGGCAAGCATCGTGATTTGGCCTTCATCATTGGGGATCTTGTCTATCACCGTGTTTCTCCGATGAAAGGCACCCAAAGATTCGGTATCAAAGGAAAGCTTGCTCCTAGATACGTCGGGCCTTTCAAGATCCTTGGCAAAAGAGGCGATCTAGCCTATCAACTTGAGCTCCCTTCCAACTTCGCTAATGTTCATGATGTGTTTCATGTGTCTCAACTCCGCAAGTGCTTCAAGACTCCTGAACGCATGATTCCGTTTGAAGAGATTGATCTTCAACTAGACTTGTCTTACCGAGAGCACCCAGTCGCTATTCTTGAAGAAACCGAGCGCAAGACCCGCAATAAGTCCATCAAATTCTTGAAAGTCAAGTGGTCACACCATACCGACCGAGAAGCTACGTGGGAACGAGAAGATCAGCTTCGTTCCAAGTACCCTTCCTTTTTCCAGTCCTAGATCTCGGGACGAGATCTTTTTGTAGTAGAGGAGAGTTGTAATGCCCCGGATGTAATACTTTCCCTTTTGGGCAATATATATATCTTTGGCTCCATCAATTCCATCAATTTCTAATGCTTCCACAGTGCGCCGCCGGTGCTTCCACCATTGATCCGCGGTGCTTCCACCGTTGAAAATCCGTGCTTCCGACGTCCCAAAAAACCGTGCTTCCGAAGTCCGTCCGTGCTTCCGTAGGCCGCCGGTCGTGCTTCCGTCAGACGCGCGGGTCCCGTGCGTCATCTCCTACCTCCCACTGCCGTAGCTTCTTCCTCGCGCCGCCGTTCGCCGCTCCCTGCCGGATCCCGCGCCGCCGGCCGAGGGTCCTCCTTCCGCCGCCGGATCCGACGCCGGCCGGGCTCTCCACCGCCTCCGGCCACCTCCTCCCCGCCGCCGCGTCGGCCGGGCACCGCCGCCGCCCCGGCCGGGCACCCCCGCCCCGTCGCCGGTCGAGCCGAGGCCGCCGCCCCGCGCTGCTCGGGAGCAGCTAGCCGCCGCCGCCTGGGGATCGAGGGGAGCCAGGAGCCCCCGATCCCGATCTCCAGTGCCCTAGCGGGCCAGGTGGGCCGCGCCCGGCCCGGTAGCGCCCGCCGCCGCCCGGTCCGCGCCAGGTGGGCCGGATCCCGCCGATCCGCCTCCGCCCGAAGCCCGTTTGACTGCGTTGACCCGAGGTGGTTGTTTTTTTAACTAAGTCCCTGTTATTTTGTTGTCTGATGCAGTTTTATAATGTGGATAACTTTTTGTGTGTTGGTCCGATTTGAGCAAATGATATGTCAAAATGATCGTGGAGACTTGTACTACGTTTTGTTCCATTGTGCCATGCATGTTTGAGGTCATCTAGATGTCTTAATCTTCATGAGAAGAGTGCTACTTGTTATAAACTGCTGTTAGTAGTTGTTTTCATGCCATCTTTGCAATGTGATAACTTGGTGCATGTTTATCCAAATGAAGCAAATGACATGTCCACGTGTTCATCATGATATGCTCTACATGTTGGTTGCTTTATCTTGCATGATAGATTTCATCTTGCCATTTTTATCTCCTTTGCAAAGTGCTATGTGGCTGTTATGTCGTTAAACTTGTTACGAGATGCCTAGTTGAGGAGCTCGTTGCTATTGATGTGGTTGTCCACTTGATGCATGCTTAGATGTTTTGGATTCACCATCATGTGTACTTTGCTGTGGTGCAAGCCACTTGTCTTGTTTAGTTTTGAGGTGACTTAAACTTGCTCACAAAGATGCCATGATGTTACTACTGTTTTAAGACTTAGTGAAATTTCACTAAGTCTGGAATCGGTATTTTCCAGATGCCATGTTTGCTTGTTGTTCTAGGCAAATCCATGATAGTTTTGGGGTGACTCTTGATGATTCCTTGTTGTATATATTGTTTGCTATCCATTCATGTTCTCACATGCTCATTTGGGTGGCTTTAGCATATTTAACTCTTGCTCCCAAGTTGCAACAAATTACTGCTGTCAGGATTTTGTTCTCAAGTTCAATATGTCATAGCTTGTTGCTATTGATCCATGGCTCCTTTGGAGATGCTCCAATGGATTTGTTTGCTGTAGGATATGTCTAGTTTATGTCCATGCTCATTGCCATGATGTTTGAGTGCTGTAGACTATTTATCTCTTGCCCCGAAGTTGCTATGTGGCTGTTATTTTCAGCTTGTGCATGTTTATTATTTCGGGTGTAACTTTTAGCCCGTTGCTCCGTTTTGGGCAAGTCCTATATGTAGCTTGTGTGATTTTGCATGTAGATTCATATTATCCTCTTGTTATCATGTTTTGAAGCATTTTGCTTGATGCATATTGTTGTGCTGTAACACTGTGCTTCCTAAGTAGACTTTCTGTGCTTCCGTAGTGCATCTGTTTTGCTTCCATAGGGCATCAGTCATGCATCCAGTAATTTTTCTGCGCATTGCATCTTGTTTGATTCGTTGCCTTGTGTTCTTGTGTTTGAGTAGAGGCGGAAGCTGAGACCGAGTACGAGTACGAGCACGAGGTTACTACCGAGGTTGAGAACGAGGACCCCTCTTACGATCCCATCGACAACTCTTCAGGCAAGATGACCGAACCCCGATAACATTACTATCTTTGCCTATTGCTAGAAGTCTCGATCTATAGTTTTGCCTCAATGCCCATGTTTTTCCTGTCAGCCTCCTATTGTAACCATGAACCTGTCTAACCACCCTACCTATGCAAACCATTGATTGGCTATACGTAGGCTTCGCTCAACCCCTCTTATAGCATTGCTAGTTGCAGGTGAAGATTGAAGATTCTTGCTTCTTGGTGAAGCTTGTTGGGATACCACACTACATTAATTATTAAATGAAATCATCTATATATTGGTAATGGGTGGAAGGCTAAGCCTTTTGATTGGCGTTTTGTTCCACTCATGCTGCTCGGAACCGTATAAACCGGTGTTATGTTCCTTGATTATGCGTTCCTCACACGGTTGGGGTTATGGGACCCCCTCGATAAACCGCTAAGTGCTAAGTCTTTTCCAGCAGGTCCCAACATTGGTACTATTCGACTAATAACTAAAACTTGCATAGGGTCTTGCAAACCCGAGTTCTTAATCAACAACCCGGGCCAGTGCTCCTCATGAGTGTTGGTCCAAACTAGGGGTTATGCGGGGCCACCACGAGGAAACTCGAGGATTGGTTTTACCTGTAGGATCGCCCATCCGGTCGTGGCCTGAGACTAGATACACGCGGCTATTGTCAGGGTGTTGGCACGTCGGGAGGATTTGCTAGATTAGCCTTACCTTAGTCGGAGTATCTTGAGCACGGGATTCTGAGAATACTCGGGCCTTCCCACCTTGGAGTTGCGACTCCGAGGATCGTGGGCTTGTCATGGGCCAAGTTGGAACACCCCTGCAGGGTTATGAACTTTCGAAAGCCGTGCCCGCGGTTATGTGGCAGATGGGAGCTTGTTAATATCCAGTTGTAGAAAACTTGACACCATGTTCCAATACACTACCAGCTTGAGTACCGTGACGGTCATTTTCCGAAAGGGATTCGGGAAGTGAACACGGTGGGGTTATGTTTGACTTGCTTTAGTTAGGATCACTTCGTGATCATCTCTCGACCGAGGCACCTTCTCTTCTCGCTCTCTTTTACGTAAGTTAGTGCTAGTGCTGCTGCAGACTCTTGTTCTTTCTTCAGCCTTGTTCCACACCCAAGGCTTGAATAATCGTGTTGCCCGGGAACGGGATTGCTGAGTCCTCTGTGGCTCACAGTTACTTCAACACACCAGATGCAGGTACGATGGTGAGCTACACATGCGATGGCACCGAGCTAGACTGGGAGTACGACGAGGAGCGTAGCCGTTACTATGTGAACTATCTGGTTGATCAGTAGAGCTTCTACTAGGATTCGATCTAGACCTGTGGTTTAATGTTATGTTTGGTATCTTGTCATTTGGATCTTACCCTTAGATGGGCTGTGATGTTTATTTGGATGATGATTGGATATGTAATGAATTTGTGTGACATGGCGAGTGTAAGCCAACTATCTTTTCAGTTTTCATCCCTATTTTTACATGAGATGTGCAAAGCTACCAAACTTGCGATCATTCCAGAATGGGCTTATATCTTTAAGTCGTGCCTCGACACGTAGGAGATATAGTCCCATCCTGGGCATTACACTTCACCTCATGAATCTATCAATCTAATGGGAACCGGTGAAATCATGCCTTCTGAAGCACAACCTGACAAGGAACTCGTCATTTCTGCTCCAAATCAACCTGATGACAATACTCAGCCTGAAGACAATCCTCCTGATGATGACAATGTACAGCAAGAGCAAAATCTTCGTCCAGCCCATCCTCGTGTTGCAAATGAAGTGCAAGTTGAGAAGATAATTGACAACATAAATGCACCTGGTCCACTTACTCGTTCAAGAGCAACACAACTAGCAAATTTATGTGGGCACTTTGCATTTGTCTCAATATCTGAACCCAAAAAATTTTATGATGCCTTCATGGAACCTGAATGGATTAGCGCAATGCAAGAAGAGCTTCAACAGTTTGAGCTGAACAACGTATGGGAACTTGTCAAGCGTCCTGACCCTGAAAAGCACAACATAATAGGCACAAAATGGATATATCGCAACAAGCAAGATGAGCATGGTCAAGTTGTCAGAAACAAAGCTCTCCTTGTTGCTCAAGGATACACTCAAGTTGAAGGGATTGACTTCGATGAAACATTTGCTCCTGTGGCTTGAAGCTTTTCGCATACTGCTAGCCTATGCAAATCATCACAACATACTTCTGTATCAAATGGATGTGAAGAGTGCCTTTCTCAATGGAAGGACTGAAGAAGAAGTGTATGTTGCACAACCACCTGGCTTTGAAGATCCAAAATGTCCTGATATGGTATACAAGCTCAACAAGGCACTGTATGGCCTCAAACAAGCCCCTCGTGCTTGGTATGACACACTCAAAGACTTCCTGAAGAGCAAAGGCTTCAAACCTGGATCCCTGAATCCCACACTCTTCACGAAGACATATGATGATGAACTGCTTGTCTGCCAAATCTATGTGGACGACATTATCTTCGGCTGCACTGATAAAAGATACAGTGATGAATTTGGTCACATGATGCAACAGCAATATCAGATGTCCATGATGGGTGAGCTGAAGTTCTTCCTTGGTCTTCAAATTCGTCAGCAAAGCAACGACATCTTCATATCTCAAGAGCAATATCTCAAAGATTGTCTGAAGAAGTTTGGAATACAAGATTGCAAAGGTTACTCGACGCCTATGCGAGCTAAACACCATCTGGGTCCCGACGCCAATGGTAAAGATTTTGATCAAAAGGTATACCGCTCCATGATTGGCTCTTTACTTTATATTTGTGCATCTAGGCCAGATATTATGCTTAGTGTTTGCATGTGTGCTCGATATCAAGCGGCACCAAAGGAGTCGCATCACTTAGCTGTGAAGCGAATACTTCGATATTTGGCTTACACCCCAACACTAGGATTATGGTATCCAAAGGGCTCAGAGTTTGATCTAGTTGGATTCTCAGATGTTGATTATGCTAGTGACAAAGTTGATCACAAGTCTACATCACGCACATGTCACTTTCTGGGACGATCACTTGTCTGTCGGTCTTCAAAGAAGTAGAACTGTGTATCACTCTCCACTGCTGAATCTGAATACATTGCTGCTGGATCTTGCTGCGCTCAGCTTCTCTGGATGAAGTAAACGCTCAAGGACTATGGTGTCCATCTGAAGCATGTGCCACTCTACTGCGACAATGAAAGCGCCATCAAGATTGCCAACAACCCAGTTCAGCACTCGAAGACAAAGCACATTGAAATTCGTCATCACTTTCTCAAAGATCATGTCATGAAGGAAGATATTGATATCATACACGTCAACACTGACGAGAAACTGGCAGATATCTTCACAAAGCCTTTGGATGAGAAAAGGTTTTGCAAGTTGCGGTGTGAGCTAAATATCTTTGAATCCTCAAATGTCCTGTAACCAGGCACACATCCTAACACTTATGCATATTGATGACTTAGATGTGCAACACACGAAGTAAAGTATATCTTCAATCAATGAAGACTTACATTCTAAGTGTGAATACATTAACGTGGAATTTGACTTCGGAGCGCCACGATAATTGTGCGCCGTGTCTGGGTCTAATACTTCCTATACGGTGGGTAATGCCACCACCAAATCTTTGTTTGAAGTGTTTCTCGTAGCGTTACATTTGCATAGTCTTCGCATTTGGTTTATCTTCATATAGGATATATATATATAGACTTGTGTTTTGTCCTCTACAGCATGCACTTATAGCTATGTCTTCTGATTTGAATCTTTTGAACTAAGTGAATATGATCAGACCCTAACCTCTCTATGCTTTCTCATCTCAGACTCTATCTGTCCAAATCATATGCATTTTGTTGGAACCGTCGAATATCTTCTCTGCATCCTTGTCTGCAGAAGATACAGAGACAAACTTTAAATCTGATTTTAATGCTCAATCCTTTATGCCTGAAACCCGGAGAAGCCGGAACGACCACCCCGACAGTCGTGCCGTACGTGAGATCGTGGGACAACTCCTATGTGTTACATGTCCGCCACGTGTCCCTCAGATGTGAACCGCCAGGGACACCTGCGTAATTGCGCTGTGCCATCTCCCATGCTTATAAATGCACGTCCCATCATGGTCAAAAATCCTTCTACCACCTCTCCACCTCGACCAACCCTAGCGCCTCCGCTAGCTCTCGACGACGCTGGCGACGAAGCGCTTCGTTGTCGTGACCTCGTCGACGCCGTCTTCACGCCGGCCGCGGACATCGTCTTCTCTACCGCCGCCGTAGGTGCCTTCCGTCGCCAAGTTAGGGCACGGAAGATCGAACTGCTCGGCATCCACTTCTTCTCGGTCTAAGCAGTTCATCGTGTGGTAAATTAAAACTCTCTTTTTACCATCTTCTTGATCCAATAGATTCACCACTTTTACCATAAGATGTTTCTGCCTCCACATGTTTGAATCTATCTTGTCTGCATCTCATATCTTGCCTAGTACATTCACATATGCTTCAAACATAGTTAGATTCGTCACTTGTACCTATTCATGGATTCATACAAATCTGGAACCAACTCTCAACACATATAAGTGAATGTCTTCGCGCTATGAGGTCAAAGTCTTCTAAACTGATTTATCTTCAAAATCTTCTGAGAATGCATATGAACTCTTACCCTTCCCTCGCATCTCTAATGTTGTCACAGGTACATGTCCGTGGGAGAATCCCTTGGTTCTCATAGTCTGCATTCATTTGCAGAATTCTTGCAGCGTCATATTCACTCTCCCGAAGCCAGTTCCTGTCTGACCAGCAGACCGAAGCATTTGCCAGTGTTGAAGCCATTCAGTTTGAAGCCTTTCAGATTGAACCCAATGGAAACCGACAAGTCAGTTTGGAAGGGTGGCAGACAGCACCGTGGCAACACCTCCAAAGATTTGCCTCCTGACCTCAGTGAAATGTACAAGACTGATCCAGAGGAGGATTACAATCAGAGGAAGACTCGAATCCAATGAATTCGAAGATATTGGGTTGAACAGTGGTTCAAGTACAGATTTGTGACCTAAGAGTATGCTGAAAAGAATGCCATCAAGCGTCCATGGGGGGAGACATTACGTACAAGAATCTTCCACCCAGGACTCAAGCTGAAGCCATTGCTCAAGTCTTCTATCCTTCTATGGTCAGAGGGCCACAACCAGCAGATGCCGACCCATCTTCACTAATATGGTGTCGCGAGGACAATCTGTTCAAGCGCAATCTTCAATATGCCAAGAACTCGGCCAAAGAAAACAAGAAGAATTGGGGATTGGACTTCAATCCTGGCCCCTCCACGCCTCGTGCCGATGGCACGCGCGAAGCTAAACCTAACCTGGCTGGGCCCTTCTACAACTTAGAAGGTCTCATCAGTCACATAAGGGTTCAAGGGGCGGATGTGGATCAACCTGCAGACGATGCTGATTCTGATGAAGCGTCTGCAACTCCGAAGCCCAAGAAGAAGAAGAAATCCAAGGCTTCAAAGACCACTCCACCAATTGCTTCGAGAGTGAAGCCGTTGGCCACTGCTCCACCAGCTCCAAGTGTGCAATTTGAGGAGCACTCTCGCATATCCAAGAGCAGACAGCTAAGGAAGAAGCCCATGCACAACCCCAGTCCAGCTCTCACTCCTGATGCTGTTCTGAAGAACGCCAATGAAGCCATTGATCTCTCAAGTGATGAAGATCTAGCTGATGACGCTCTGGAGCAATTGATCAAGAGCAAGCAAGACGCAGAAATCTTCAATGATTTGCCGCTCTTTGACGTGGAGGTTTTGAACAACTTCATTGATGAATGGTTTGACACCCCTAACCTCAGCTTTGAAGATCTACAACTTCCAGTTGGCCTCAGCGTCTCCTTCAACGGCGCCATTGCTTCTGAGCTGGCTCTTGCTCAGAGAATTGTTGAGCTGAAGCAAAAGATTGACTATGAAAAGGCTCGGTACAAGAAGCATATGGACAAGCTCAGCGTCCAATAAATCTAGAACTTCAAGGTCATGATGCATGAGCTCAAGGAAGCTTTCCGCAAGAGGCGTGAAGAAGCCAAAGGTTCTCGTGAGCGAATCAAGGCCTTGGCTGCCAAATGCGTCCAAGCATACAATGAAGCTGAAAAGCGCAAGGCTCTTGGGCGTCCTGGCATTGACCCCAGGATGGCTGCCAAGAAGAAGAAGAAGAAGCAAACTTTGGGCCAAGCTGAAGGATCAAGGCAGGAAGAGCCTAGCATTGTCTTCCCTACCAGCATGACTGGCACGAAGCCTAGGGTCACCCCAGCTGCTTCAGAATTTAAGAAGACAAAGGTGGCTGAAGCTGAAGCTCGCAAGCGCAAGAACAACACTGACGATGCTCCACCCACAAAGAAGCGCAAGACCAAGAAGGACAGGGCTGCTCCCACAGAGCCCCTTTTTGTCAAGCCCATCTTAGTTGCTCGTCCCGTATCTGCGCACCAGGAACGTCGCATGACAGTTCATGAGCCTGCTCCCACAGAGGCTGCAGACATTCCAGCTGTTGACCCCACCGCAGCTGAAGACATTGGTTATCATGACAATGTTGAAGATGATGTAGTCCTTCCTCAGATCGAATACAATGTGGAATCTTCGCCTGTTCTCACGAACAGCGAACACATCAGCATTAGTTGTCCATTGACGCCGATTGCATAGGATGACTCGTGGGCTGATCACCCACAAGATACACCAGCAACTCCCCCAACTCAAGTCACCAGTTCGGTGCTTGAAGATGAAGACTTTGAGGCCAAACCAACTCCATCACCACAGGCATCGCCCGCATTTCGCAGGCTTCGCAAAGGACCAAGGCCTCAAGTCATTACACCAACTGTTCCAGAAGGATAAGAGCAACAATCAGTTCCTGAAGCTACTCCTACTATGAACCTCCCAGAGTCTAAAGCCAAAGCGGCTGAAGATATTCTGGCTGCATCAGCCGATGAAGAAGAACAACCCCAAGAAGAAGAAGCACGTGCTGCCACACCCCCTGTTCTTGAGGAGAACGTGTTGGACCCTCCAGCTCCTGAAGTGGAGGTTATAAATTCTGAGGCTGCCACCACCACCACTAAAGCCAATGAGGTTGTCATGGCTGAAGCTAATGTGGCACCTGAAGTCGATGAGGTGCGTGAAGTTAGGGCGCCTGAAGCAAGTG
The DNA here is from genome assembly GCA_902687465.1 of Secale cereale. NCBI lineage: Eukaryota > Viridiplantae > Streptophyta > Magnoliopsida > Poales > Poaceae > Secale > Secale cereale. The sequence continues at coordinate 267,646,988 of LR738710.1, forward strand.
CTGCACCTAAAGCCACTTAGCAGCCTGAAGCCACTGCCACTGCTCCTGTTCCGCCTCCATGGACCCATACAATTGAGCAAGCATACGACAAAGATGATCAGCTCGTCTCTGTCAGATGGCCCATTCTGATTCCCCCACCTGCTGATGGACCGCCAGCAGCTGGTCCTCAATTTGACCACCATGTTGAGCACATGCCTTAGGTTCAGAAGCCTAAGCCAAGACTGCCAAGGTTCCCAGGTATTGCCACCTCTCAAGGGTCCTTCAATGCAAATGGCTTCACTACGCACAACACATTCTTTGACAGCGCCAAGAACCCCTATTCCAAGTGTAAGTGCATCTAGTGCCACCCCTAGTGGTTTTGGAGTATTGACGACAAACCTGGTTGAGGGACTAATGTGTTTGTGAGAACTGCAAGATAACACAGGTAGTAGTCCCTCATTGATTCGGTTAACCTACCGGAGATGACCCCTAAAATGTATGAAGACATTGATAACAATGGTGGTATATGAAGATAATCATATTGAAGACTATGACATGAAAAGACATTGTGTGAAGACTATGGACAGCGAACCGTACCGTTAAGTGGGGTCCAAGTGAACTAAGTCAGAGTGACTGAAGTGATGCTCAACCAAATCCTATGTCTTCGAGCGAAGAATATGAGAGCAAATCTTATCCAGAGGCTGATGAGTCAGGTTTACTTGGAGCTCAAGTAAAGTTGCCGTGTGTGTTTGAAATCTGACCGTTGGAACACGTGTCAGTTCCTTAGTGACCCAGGGTCACTAAGGACAAATCAGGTCAGGTTTCCCAGTGGCTATAAATAGCCCACCCCCTACACCATAAATTGGTGGCTGCTCGGAGTTATTTCACGGCTTTTGTCGTTTGAGAGCACCTCACCTCCGAAGCATTTGAGAGAGAAATCCTTGCTAGGACAAAGCCCAAACACCCAGAGCCAAAGAGTGTTAGGCATCACTGAAGTCTTTCTGTTTGGGTGACCTGAAGACTTATTACACTTGAGGACTGTGTTTCCTCCAGCCGGTTAGGCGTCGCGTTCTGAGCATCCAAGAGTAATTGTGGATTGCCAGTGAATGAAGTCTGTGAAGGTTTGGAAGTCTACCTTGAAGACTTACCAGAGTGATTGGGCGAGGACTAGATGTCCTTAGCTCAAGGGGAACAAGGTGAAGACGCGGTCTTCTGAGTTAAATCTCAGCCTCCCTAACCAGACGTACAGTTGTCACAGCAACTGGAACTGGTCTAACAAATCACTGTCTTCCCCGAGCTACTGGTTCTATCCTTTCCTTCCCTTTACTTACAGCTCTATGTTGTGAAGACATTGCATGTTTGCCTTATCAGATTGCCTTCACTAAGTATCTACTTGTTGTGATTGGCTTCATTCCTTCTTCCTTTTGATCACTACTGCCTAGCTGCTATTAGTCTTCATGCTTTCACTTCATTGAATACATGACTATGGATTATCTAGTGTAGTCCACTTTCCGCTGCATACTAATAGGCTTGAGCTTATCGTTTATCTTCGAAACTACCATGTTTTGAAGCATTTCATAAAAATTGCCTATTCACCCCCCTCTAGTCGATATACTGCACTTTCAATTGGTATCAGAGCAAGGTACTCCCTTGTTCTGTGTGATTCGGTTTAACCACCTGGAGTTTTAGCTATGTCGACTGCAGGGATAATCAAAGTCTCCGATGCGTGCCCTGTCTTCGATGGCACCGAATATCCCTATTGGAAGAACAAGATGCGCATGCATCTTGAAGCCATTGAAGTGGACCTCTGGTTTGTCGTCAAGAATGGTGTTCCCAAGACTGGTGAAGGTATCACCCCTGCTGATGTCAAGAGGCTCGTTCACTTGGATTCAACGGCCAAGAACATGATCTGTGGTCATCTGACCAAAGGATAGTACGGTCGTGTGAGTGCTCTGGACACGTCAAAGGAAGTTTGGGACTGGCTCTCAAAGGTCAATGAAGGAGTCTCTACCCAGAGAGATCAAAGGATCAGTGTCCTTCGCAATCTCTTCAATCGCTTCAAGAGACATGACAATGAAAATGTCCAGCATACTTTTGATCGTCTCACTGACATCACAAATGAGCTTCCAGCACTTGGCGCCACTGAGATTACCAAGCATGAAATCGTCAAGACCCTTCTGAGATCACTCGACAGCTCATTTGATATCCTTGCCCTGATGATTCAAGAACGCCCTGACTTCAAGACTCTCGATCCGTCTGATATACTTGAGAGGCTCAACACACATGAGTTCCAACTATCTGAGAAGCGTGACATCTATGGTCCCAACTATGGCCTATCTCGCGCCTTGAAGGCAAAAGCTGTTTCCTCATCTGAAAAAGAATCTGACTGCAGTTCTGATGATCCTGAAGACATTGGAAAGGAGCTTGCCATGCTTGTGAAGAAATTCTAGAAATTCACTAGGAAGAAAGGCTTCAGAAAGTCTTCAAGATGCAGCTCAAGAAATGATGAAGCCTCTACTCATGACTACAAGAAAAGAACATGCCATAAGTGCAAGAAACCTGGTCACTACATCTCTGAGTGTCCTCAGTGGGACAACGAGAAGAAGAAAAAGAAGAGCAAGGAATATGATTCTGATGACAAGAAAAAGAAGAAATACTCAAAGTCTTCTTCAAAGTCTTCATCAAAGTATTCATCACACAAGAAGAATTCATCTGGCAAGGCTCGCGCTTTTGTTGGCAAGGAGATGGATTCTGAGGAAGAGTCTGCTTCTGAAGAGGTGGAGGTGGAGTCGGAGGAAGAGTCTGAGTCTGGTGCTGCAAGTCTGGCTTTAGCCACTGCCTACGTGGGCAAGTCTATCTTCAACACTGAAGACAATGGCCCCGTCCCCAACAATGATGATGAGGACGACGACTCTGCACCCACCTTCTGCTTCATGGCACACGGTGCCAAGGTAAAATCACGCGATGCTTACTTTCAAACATCTAGTGAAGATGACTCTGATTGTGAATCAAAACCTAGCTACAAAACACTTGCTAAACTTGCCACTGAACAGCAGAAAGCCATGGAACATATTCAAAAACTGCTAGACAAAAGCGATGACCTGTTGGATGTGGAAATGACCCGTTCTTAGTCCTTAATTGAAGACATAAAAAATCTTCATGTTAAGTACCAAGAACTTGAAGGTCTTTATGAATCGCTCTCAAAAACTCATGAAAAGCTTTCCCACGATTACATTCAAAGGAAACGAGAGCTTGAGAAAGTGAAAGCGGCTCATGAAGATCTTCAAAAGGAGAATGAGTCACTCCGCGCACAACTGATCAGCTCCACTCACGAAGAGTTTGAACCACCATGTCTAAAATGCATTGAACGTGATAATGCTACATCAGTTGTTGAATGCTCTACTGCTACCACTGTTGCAATATCTTCAACTATCGATGTGGTAACTAACCCCTCTGTTGAGGAAACCACTACTATTGCTGATGAAAATGCTAGGTTGAAGACTTTGCTTGAAACAGGGATGTACCAAAGCCTCAAAGGGCATCAGACTCTATGTGATGCCCTCAAAAAGCAGATACTGAACCGAAACCCTAGTGAAAGTGCAACTAATCCCCGGGTGGTTTTGGTAATTAATAACAACATATATATCATTGAACTAATATTATCTTGAGAATCATTTCAGAGAAGTTCGATGATGTGGGTATGGAAATGTCTGAAGAAGTGGACCCCTCAAAATGCTAAGACAAGCATTGGCAAAAGCTCAAGACTCCTTTTTGGTTTAGTGATCAAAGATCACATTGAGTCCATAGGAAAGCCAATACTATTAAAAGGGGATGAGGTTGTGTTAATGTTCTTGTTGCTCAAGTGCTTGGTGATCTAACTCCCTCAACTATCAGCACTATTCACTACTTAACACACACCCATAAGTAATCTCGGTCACACCGATTTCTCCAACTCAGTCCCACCGAGATGAACCACTTCAGTTGTTTCTCCAAACCCTAGCTTCTCGGTCAAACTGATTCTGAGTTTCGGTCTCACCGAAAAAGGGCTGCCAACCTTCTGTGATCAGTTGACATCAATTCGGAATATCCGAGTTTATGTTTTCGGTCTCACCGAAATGGCAAACCCTAACCTTTGACTCACTTCGGTCTCACCGAGATGGTATTTTCGGTCCCACCGAAAATCCCAACGTTCACTATATTTGAACTTTCGGTCTGACCGAGTTTTAACTTCGGTCTCACCGAGATTGGTCAAATGTGTGTGTAACGGTTGGATTTTGTATGGAGGCTATATATACCCCTCCACCCCCTCCTCATTCGTGAGGAGAGCCATCAGAAAGTACCACCACTTCTACCATACACTTTCTGAGAAGTGAACCACCTACCCTTGTGTTGAGATCAAGCCATTCCATTCCTACCATATGAAACTTGATCTCTAGCCTTCCCAAGTTGCTTTCCACTCAAATCTTTCTTCCACCACAGCCATATCAGTGAGGAGAGTTGAGTGTTGGGGAGTTTATCACTTGAAGCACAAGAGCAAGGAGTTCATCATCATCAACACCGTCTATTACCTTTTGGGGGGTGGTGCCTCCTAGATTGGTTAGGTGTCGCTTGGGAGCCTCCGTCTTGATGATGTGGAGTTGAACCAAGATGTTTGTAAGGGCAAGGAGATTGCCTACTTCGTGAAGATCTACCCCGAGTAAGGCTAGTCCTCCGTGGGCGTAGGCCGTGATGGAATAGACAAGGTTGCTTCTTCGTGGACCCTTCGTGGGTGGAGCCCTCCGTGGACTCGCGCAGCCGTTACCCTCCGTGGGTTGAAGTCTCCATCAACGTGGATGTACGATAGCACCACCTATCGGAACCACGACAAAAATCTCCGTGTCACCAAACTGCGTTTGATCTTCTCCACCTCTCTTTTACATGTGCAATTTACTTTCCGCTGCATAAACTCTAGAATTGCATGTGTAGGGTGTTACTTGAACTGATCTTGTTTGTGAAACTGCCAAAAACATTGCATGACCTAAAGGCAGATTTTTTATATTGTCAAGTAGTCTAATCACCCCCCCTCTAGACCTACTTTGATCCTACAAGTGGTATCAGAGCTTTGGTCTCCATTGCCTTGGTTTCCATTGCATTGGACTCCGTAAGCTTGGTTTCACAACCTAGGAGAGTATGGCGTCTAGTGAGGGTAATTATCGTAGAGGTCCTTACTTTGATGGTACAAATTTTGCTAGTTGGAAGCATAAAATGAAAATGCATATTCTTGGTCATAACCCAACCGCATGGGGCATTATTTGTGTTGGCATGCAAGGTGACTTCTTTGAAGAAGGAAAAGTTCCGGATCGCGAAGCTACACCCGAAGAACTGAAGATGTTGCAAAACAATGCTCAAGCTTGTGACATTCTCTTCAATGCTTTGTGTCCCGAAGAGTTCAACAAAATCAGCCGTCTTGAGAATGCTAAAGAGATTTGGGATACTTTGGTTGAAATGCACGAGGGTACTGAATCTGTGAAGGAATCAAAGCTAGATATTCTTCAAGGTCAACTTGACAAGTTCAAGATGAAGGATGGTGAAGGAGTCGCTGAAATGTACTCTAGGCTTGCTCTCATCACAAATGAGATTGCTGGCTTAGGAAGCGAAGAAATGACCGACCGATTCATCATTAAGAAGATTCTCAGAGCTTTGGATGGAAAGTATGACACCGTGTGCACTTTGATCCAAATGATGCCAAACTACAAGACTCTCAAGCCAACTGAAGTCATTGGAAGGATTGTTGCTCATGAGATGACACTTAAGGATAAGGAAGAGCTTCACAACAAGTCAAGTGGTGCTTACAAAGCTACAAGTGATGCTCCTACTACCTCAAGTAACAAGTTAGTTTCCAATGAAGACATAAGCCTAATGGTCAGGAACTTCAACAAGTTCTACAAGAATAGAGGCAAAGAAAGAAGCTCAAAGTCTAGATCATATGATGGAAAGAGATCTTCTAGTCGTGATCGAAACTGCTACAATTGTGGAAGACCCGGACACTTCTCAAATGAGTGTACGGCTCCCCACAAGAGAAGAGAAGAATCTCCAAGAAGAAGAGCAAGAGATGAGTCACCTCGGAGAGAGAGAAGGAGTAGAGATGATCGTTATGAACGAAGACCTTCTCGGAGAAGCAAGGACTCGGAGAGGAAAGACAAGTCATCAAGGAGCTATACAAGAAGAAGACATCAAGCTCATGTTGGTGAATGGGTCTCCGGCTCCGACTCTGACAGTCAATCCGATGGAAGCTATCACTCCGACTCCGACTATAGTCAAGATGAAGGTGTTGCCGGACTTGCACTCGTATCCTCCAACTCCAACTCCTACGACTTATTTGATTCACCAAATGAGGGAATTGGAAGATGCTTCATGGCTAAAGGCCCCAAGGTAACACACCCTGAATTCATTGACTTTGATAGTGATGAGGATGACTTACTTGGTGAAGATGAGCTCTTGCATGATAAATCTAGTGAGCTTAGTAATGATGAAAATGCTAGTAGTCTTTATAGTCGAGAAGAGTCGAATGACAATGCTATGAAGGAGATTGAGCGTCTAACTAAAGAATTAAACACTCTTAAATTAGCTCATGAAACAACTCAAGAAGATCATAGAGAGCTCCTAAGATCTCATGAGAAGCTACGCTTCGAGAAGCTCACTCTAGAGCAAGAACATGAGTTTCTAAAAGCGATCAATGACGATCTTCGAAAGAAGAGTTCTTCATATCTTGCCAAACGACTTCTCTTGTCTAATTTCTTGCCACCTATTAAGACTAAGCATGACAAGCATAAGAAAAATTCTTCCTCTAGTAGTAACAATAACAATGTTAAATCAAATGTTGTTGCTTCTAGTAGTTCTCTTGATTCCACTAACAATGTTTCAAGCCAAGTTACACTTGAGCAAGAAAATAGCTTATTGAAGGAAATCATAGAGAAAGGTGTCTACAAGAGTCTTGCCGGAAGCAAGAACTTTGAGGAGATTGTTCGCAAACAAGGAAGACACCAGAAGAATCAAGGGATTGGTTTTGAGCGAAAGTTCAACGCCGAAGGTGTTGAGTGGGAAGAAGGTCAATACCCTACTCCACAGTTTGTCTCACAAAAGGAGAAGTATGATCCTACTTCTTCCAATGTGGAACAAGCTCAAGATGACCTTCCACCACAAGACCACAAGCTAAAGGCCAAGGACAAGCTTCAAGAGGAGATTGATGCATTCATTGAAGCACCTCAAGCCATGGTCAAGTGGGTTCCCAAGGACACATCAAGTTCTACTTCGTCAAGCTCAACTACAACACCAAGGATTCCCATCAATATGATGTGGATCCCAAAGAAGAAGAACTAGTAGGTTCTTGAGGGTGACTCCGCCAACAAACTTCACTCATATTCATTTTGGCAAGAACTTGTGCAATCAACTTCCACATCATGCACTTGTTCATGGAGTCACAAACCCTCTTGTTGGTAAGTCAAGGGACAAGGTAATCATTGCTTTCATGGACATCATCTTTTGTGTACTTCACTCTATGTCCATGGATATTCTTGTTTGTTCCTTGTGGGACTAACCCATGTAGGTATTGAAAGTGCCCTAATCCAAAGGATTGCTCCTAACTCTTGATGGTCTACATCAACATTGAGCATCCACATCTTCAACATCTACATGAAGTCTTCTACGACAACCCAAGGTTAGTTTGACCCTCTAAAAGGGGTTCTCACATCTAGGGGGAGCTTTGCTCTAAAAATTGAGCTAAAAGCATCTCCAAATGATGTGAACACATAAATGCTTTATGTAAAAGTGGTAACCCCACTTGTGCTTAAACGATGAGTATGACCTATGATCAAATGTTCTCATTTGACTCCTAAGTCAATATACTCATATATAGATGACCTAGTCATCGACAATTTGTGTGCTAGTAGCTAGAGTTTTGGTTGTGCATGTTTGACACATATTTCAGTTGCTATCTTATTGTGTGAGCATGTTGGATGCATGATTTTATCCATTCAAGGACATCCATTTGTTGTTTTGACTGTTTTGGTTTCTTTTTCTGGCCAAATGGATGGACAAGAATGCCTAAGCACTTTCCCTAGCTATCTATGCTATCTTGTCTCAAAATTCTATTCATGCTTATATCACAACTTTGAACAAGTCTTTTTCGGACAGTCCGAGTGAGGAGCACTCGGAACCACCGATTCGTCTAAGGCTGACTTCCAAAACCTTCTAAGTCTATTTCGGTCTGACCGGCCTCTCAATCTCGGTCCAACCGAAACACTTAGATTGATCTAGGTTTCATCTCGGTGAAACCGAGTTCAAAATCTCGGTCTGACCGATATGTGTAACTGCACAGCAGAAATACATCTCGGTGACACCGAGTTTTTCAACTCGGTCCCACCGACAGTACGGGGTTATATATACTGAGGGCTGCGCGCGATCTATTCCTTTCAAACCGTTCGCCCTCCAAGACCCCTGCTGCCGCCGCCCTGATCTAAGGATCGTCGCCGTCGTCGCCTGTGTGCCCTTGCCGCAGGTCTCCGCCGCCGTCAACGGTAATCTTCTCCTCCGTTGCCGCCGTAGAGGGACACCACCAAGTTAGGGTGTGTCCCGATCCCTATTCATGCTCCACTTCTGATTCTTGCATGATAGGACTGCCCTGATTCAATCCACGTTTGATATGTTCCCAATACATTGTTCAGATCATTTAGTTTCGAGGAAAATTCTTAGGTTTAGGTTTCCACGGAATGCATCTCGGTGAAGCCGATTCCTGAAACTCGGACTGACCGATTTGGTCTCTGACCATTGCACTACATAGCTCGGTCTGACCGAGTTGTGAAAATCGGAATGTCCGAATTGAAGTTTCTGTGAAACCCTAAGTTTTCGGTAGGACCGAAACCCATTTCGGTCTGACCGAAAGTGGTGTGTAGGTTCTGTTGAACACTTCGGTTACACCGAAACTTGAAATCGGTTTGACCGAAATACATTCTGTGAAAACTCAAAACTAAGTTTTTAACTCATTTTTTTTTTGCAAAAACTTCTGCAGTTGTGATAACTCTTCTACTCTGCCTATACCTTATCTATTCACAGGTTTTTTCAGCCATGTCAGATGTCAGTGACAGCCAGAACAGGTCTGAGTCACCGTTTGCTGAGATTCCAGAGGCAGGTACAAGTCCTGAGGCTAGCAGCTCTAGTGATGATGGTGAGAGGAGCACCCCTAGTGGTCTACCTCCTGCTGCTACGAGAACCAGGAAGAAGAGAACTTCTGATTCTGAGGATTCCGACTTTGTTGCTGAGGAAGTTACCTCCAAGCCAAAGAGGCAAGTGGTTGCCAAAGAGCTCCAAGGGCAGCAGCCAAAGAAAGGCATGAGCAAAGTGAAGCAGTCTGCAGTTGCCAAGAAGCTCAACTTGGAAGAGCCTGCTCCAAGTAAGGTGAAGAAGACTTCCAAGAGGAAGAGAGTTGTTTATGCTGAACCTCAAGTTGATGCTGCTGAAGAAGAAGAAGAAGAAGATGCACCCCAGCCTCCTCCTCAGAAAGCTAAGTTCATGGGTGATGCTATTCGGGCTCAAGCCTCCTCCAAGCCCAAGAAGCCTGCTCCAGCTAAGGCAGCTCCAGCCAAGCCCAAGAGGACAACCAGAAGCATTCCAGCTTCTGAGAAGAACAAAGGTGAGATGCCACCTTCTGAGTCAGATGAAGAGCATGTGTTGCTCAAGCTCCGTCCCAAGTTGCCACTCCACAATGATGCTCATCCTCAAGCTGAGGATATGAAGGCAAGAAAGGACAAAGGTCTCAGGCTATGGAGACAGTCTGATCCATATGCCGTAAGAAGAAGGACTGCTGTGGACCCCAGATTCCACACCAGAGAGCAGCAGGATTTCTATGAGACCGTGCTAATGGATAAGAAGCCCATTGTTGCTGACACCAGGTATGTTGACTGGAAGTACATTGACAGCAGAGAGCATCGAGACTTCTTTCCCCATGTGCATGAGAGCTTTACTGCATGTGGAGTTGCTGATTTTGTGGGTCAAGAACTGACAGCCTGGAATGACGAGATGATCATGCAGTTCTATGCCACAGCCCATTTCTATCCTGATGGAAAGATCACCTGGATGACTGAAGGTCAAAGGTTTTCTTCAACTGTTGCAGAATGGGCAGAACTTCTGAACGCTCCAGTGCAGAGAGAGGACGACATTGATGTCTATGGGATTCCTAAGAAGAGTCATGATTCTATGAAGAATATGTACAAGGAGATCCCAGCTGCTGATTTGGAAGGATGGAAGCTCGGCTCAGTGTATTATCTCCAGGCAGGTCTGACCACCACCAACACTATTCTGAGGCATACTTTGATGCCTAAGTCAGGTGACCACCGGATGATACGAGGCTATTCTATCAACATGCTGCACATTCTCGATGAGAAGGCACCTTTTAAGGTGATGGACTTGATGGTTGAGACCATTAAGAGGACTGCAGCTGACCAGAAGAGGTCATGTGGGTTTGCTCCGCAGATACAGATGCTCATCAACGCCAAGTTTGGCACGGGCAAATTCATGTTGGATAGGAAGCACTTGCCACTACAGCCAGAGCATGAGGACAACGTAGTTGTGATGGATGAAGAGGATCCCACCTCAGTTGAAGGGCAAGCCAAGATCGAAGCTGCAAAGAAAGCCAAAGCTGACAGAGAGGCAGCAGCAGCAGCAGCTAAGCCAAAGAGTTTTGGAGAGCAAATCCTTGAAGCAACCCAGAGAATTGAACAACGCCTGGCCAGCATTGAGCAATCTCAGGAGAGCCTTTAGAGGATTGTCGAGGACAAGATCCACGCTCTAGACGTGAAGCTGACTGAGATTCAGGTGTATGTCAACAAGCTTGAGGCAGACATGGAGGAGACTAGGCAGGAGAGAGCAGAGCTTATGCAGGATGATATAGTCCAGGACTCTCATCGCCAGAATGCTCCGGTTCCCAGAGGATCCAGGTCTGCAGCTATCCCAGTTACTTCAGCTCCAGCCACAGCTCCAGCTCCAGCATCCACTCCTCCAGCGCAGACATCAGCAGAAGTCTTCGCCGACGCAGCTATCTCTACACCGACATCGACCCAGACGGGAGCAGCCAGCCGAGCCCGCAGTGACGCTTAGCTCTATACCTTTTCGAACTTTTTGGTAACTTGTTGCCAAAGGGGGAGAAATTGCTATAGATCATAGGGCTTCGAGAGAGAGAGTGCTCTTTCGTCTTTTCGTTCTTTTGCCGGTTTTCCCTGTGATACATTGGTTTCTTTTGGTTCCAGATACTTTATGTGTGCTTGCTACTACGTTTGATGCTACCTTAATGAGTGCTTAGTCATACTATGCCTTAATGTGTGCTTATTGCTTATCATATGCTATTTCCTATTGTATGGCTATTTACTCTTGTCTTGGTGATTGAGTGCATGTTATTCATTCTTATCATTTTGTGCGCTCCACCAAGATGTATGTGACATGGAAGAGTGACCCATAATCCTAATCGATTGTGCATTTGCATTCAAACGCAAATTTTAAATAATGCACAAATTTAGGGGGAGCTCTTGTTTATCACATACTTCTCAAAGCGACGATATTATTCATTGATTATATCTTTTGTCGAAGCTTTGATCTATATGTTGTCATCAATTACCAAAAAGGGGGAGATTGAAAGTGCAACTAATCCCCGGGTGGTTTTGGTAATTAATAACAACATATATATCATTGAACTAATATTATCTTGAGAATCATTTCAGAGAAGTTCGATGATATGGGTATGGAAATGTCTGAAGAAGTGGATCCCTCAAAATGCTAAGACAAGCATTGGCAAAAGCTCAAGACTCCATTTTTGGTTTAGTGATCAAAGATCACATTGAGTCCATAGGAAAAGCCAATACTATTAAAAGGGGATGAGGTTGTGTTAATGTTCTTGTTGCTCAAGTGCTTGGTGATCTAACTCCCTCAACTATCAGCACTATTCACTACTTAACACAAACCCTAACATCTCGGTCACACCGATTTCTTCAACTCAGTCCCACCGAGATGAACCACTTCAGTTGTTTCTCCAAACCCTAGCTTCTCGGTCAAACCGATTCTGAGTTTCGGTCTCACCGAAAAAGGGCTGCCAACCTTCTGTGATCAGTTGACATCAATTCGGAATATCCGAGTTTATATTTTCGGTCTCACCGAGATGGCAAACCCTAACCTTTGACTCACTTCGGTCTCACCGAGATGGTATTTTCGGTCCCACCGAAAATCCCAACGTTCACTATATTTGAACTTTCGGTCTGACCGAGTTTTCACTTCGGTCTGACCGAGATGGTCAAATGTGTGTGTAACGGTTGGATTTTGTGTGGAGGCTATATATACCCCTCCACCCCCTCCTCATTCGTGAGGAGAGCCATCAGAAAGTACCACCACTTCTACCATACACTTTCTGAGAAGTGAACCACCTACCCTTGTGTTGAGATCAAGCCATTCCATTCCTACCATATGAAACTTGATCTCTAGCCTTCCCAAGTTGCTTTCCACTCAAATCTTTCTTCCACCACAGCCATATCAGTGAGGAGAGTTGAGTGTTGGGGAGTTTATCACTTGAAGCACAAGAGCAAGGAGTTCATCATCATCAACACCGTCTATTACCTTTTGGGGGGTGGTGCCTCCTAGATTGGTTAGGTGTCGCTTGGGACCCTCCGTCGTGATGTGGAGTTGAACCAAGAAGTTTGTAAGGGCAAGGAGATCGCCTACTTCGTGAAGATCTACCCCGAGTAAGGCTAGTCCTCCGTGGGCGTAGGCCGTGATGGAATAGACAAGGTTGCTTCTTCGTGGACCCTTCGTGGGTGGAGCCCTCCGTGGACTCGCGCAGCCGTTACCCTCCGTGGGTTGAAGTCTCCATCAACGTGGATGTACGATAGCACCACCTATCGGAACCACGACAAAAATCTCCGTGTCACCAAACTGCGTTTGATCTTCTCCACCTCTCTTTTACATGTGCAATTTACTTTCCGCTGCATAAACTCTAGAATTGCATGTGTAGGGTGTTACTTGAACTGATCTTGTTTGTGAAACTGCCAAAAACATTGCATGATCTAAAGGCAGATTTTTTATATTGTCAAGTAGTCTAATCACCCCCCCTCTAGACCTACTTTCGATCCTACACCTAGGAAAGAGGGTGTTGGGTTCGACAGGAAAATGAATGTTGATGGTTCATACTGGAAGCCTGAGCAGTATCCCAAAACCACATGGGTTGCTGCAAAGGAACCTTCAGTGGATCCATCTACCTTATCCGGCTTCACTTTTGCTAATCATGTTATCATTGATGAATCCTTTGATGCAAACTATAAACTGTTTAAGAATCCAAATGGTGAAGTGTTTGCGAGGTATATTGGTACTAACTACAGGAATGGAACACCTATGAAGAAGATCTGGGTACCCAAAGGTTGTCTTGAGAAGCTTCCAGCAAATACTATCATGACACCCCCTGGGATGAAGACAAACCCCAAACCAAAGGCTTCATATGGTCCTAAGGCTTCATACAACCAAAGGACTCATCTGAGTCACCCTAATGCGAATGTTTTGCAGGGAAACCATACTCAGACCCATGAATATGTGCGTGTTTCATCAAACCGCTATGTTCATAAATCCAAGAATTTTTCTGCCTATTCTTATGAGTATTATTCTCCTCCTGCAAGACTATTTGCTAGGGCCCCAAAGCCAAAATTCTCAGATGCTGCTCTTAGACTCGTTGCTTCTAAGCCACCCCTAAAGATGTGGGTGGTTAAGAAGAACTAACTTTCTCTTGTAGGGAAAGGTCTCCAGCCTATAATCAAAGGCTTCTGATGCTATTGCTGGGGACCTTAAACACTTGTAGGGCACAAGATCAAACGCGCAAAATGACTTACTGCTCATACTATTCATAAATCACTTACTGAACATCTTATCAGTCCTGACTTACATCTAAAGCTTTCATAATCCACTTATGCATCAATTGTATATGCTTCACAATGGGTTTTGGTGAAGCCTATCCTCCTAACTGCATTGTAGGGGGAGACACCAAAGTCTTCATAATGGATTATGGATAGCGGATGCACAAATCATATGACTGGTGATCGAAATCTTCTCATGGATTCAACTTTACGTCCATCCAACAAGAGTCACATCACATTTGCTGATACTGGTAAAAGCAAAGTGTTGGGTCTAGGTAGAGTTGCAACCTCAAGAGATCAGCACATGGATAAAGTCATGCTTGTTGAATCTCTTGGCTTCAACTTAATGTCTGTCTCAATGTTTTGTGACTTAAACATGATTGTGATCTTTGGTAAATTTCATTGCATTGTACTAATGGAATCTGACAAGTCTTTAGTATTTGAAGAATACAGAAAAGGTGATCTGTATATGGTAGATTTCTCAGCAGGACCACAGATGGCCGTATGTCTTCTAGCAAAAGCTTCAGAGTGCTGGCTCTGGCATGGGAGGCTTGGACATGCTGGCACGAGGAACTTGCACACTCTCGCAAAGAAGAAGCATTCGTAGGCATCGAGGAAGTCAAGTTCATAAAAGATCATCTATGTGGTGCATGTGAAGCTGGGAAGATGACTAGAGCAAAGCACCCCTCGAAGACAATCATGACGACTTCCAAACCCTTCGAGCTGCTCCACATGGACTTATTTGGCCCTACTCACTACTCCACATTCTCTACCATAGCCTGTCTCTATGGCTTCATCATTGTTGATGATTACTCAAGATACACATGGGTGCACATAATACTCTACAAGACTGAAGTGCAAGATGTCTTCAGACGCTTCGCCAACCGTGCCATGAACAATTATGGCATCAAGATCAAACATATCAGAAGTGACAATGGCACTGAATTCAAGAACACTGGCCTCGATCTTTATCTGGATGAGATGGGAATCACTCATGAATTCTCAGCCCCATATAGACCTCAGCAAAATGGGATCGTTGAGCGTAAGAACATAACTCTAATTGAGATGGCTCGAACGATGCTCGATGAGTACAAAACACCAAGAATATTCTGGCCTGAAGCTATTGATACTGCATGCCATATCATCAACCGTGTTTATCTTCACAAGCTTCTAAAGAAAACATCCTATGAACTCCTCACTGGAAAGAAGCCAAATGTAAGCTACTTCAGGGTATTTGGAGCTAAGTGCTGGATCAAGGATCCTCATCATAAGTCAAAATTTGCACCCAAAGCTCATGAAGGCTTCAAGCTCGGATATGGAAAGGACTCACACTCCTACAGAGTCTTCAACATTTTTCTCTATAAAACTGTTGAAACTGTGGATGTGAGGTTTGATGAGACAAATGGATCACAAAGAGAATCCCTACCAAATGTGCTAGATGAAGCTTCACCAAATGAATCTATCAAGCTAATGGGAACTGGTGAGATCATGCCTTCTGAAGCACAACCTGACGAGGAACTCATCATCTGAGCTCCAAATCAACCTGATGACAATACTCAGCCTGAAGACAATACTCCTGATGAAGACAATGCACAGCAAGAGCAAACTCTTCGTCCAGCTCATCCTCGTGTTGCAAATGAAGTACAAGTTGAGAAGATAATTGATAGCATAAATGCTCCTGGTCCACTCACTCGCTCAAGAGCAACACAGTTTGCAAATTTCTGTGGGCACTTTGCTTTTGTCTCAATATCTGAACCCAAGAAAGTTGCTGAAGCTTTTATGGAGCCTGAATGGATTCAAGTAATGCAAGAAGAGCTTCAACAGTTTGAGCTGGACAATGTGTGGGAACTTGTCAAGCGTCTTGATCCTCGAAAGCACAACATTATAGGCACAAAATGGATATATCGCAACAAGCAAGATGAGCATGGTCAAGTGGTCAGAAGCAAAGCTCGTCTCGTTGCTCAAGGATACACTCAAGTTGAAGGGATTGACTTCGATGAAACATTTTCTCCTGTGGCTAGGCTTGAAGCTATTCGTATACTGCTAGCCTATGCAAATCATCACAACATACTTCTATATCAAATGGATGTAAAGAGTGCCTTTCTCAATGGAAGAATTGAAGAAGAAGTGTATGTTGCACAACCACCTGGCTTTGAAGACCCAAAACGTCCTGATATGGTATACAAGCTCAACAAGGCACTATATGGCCTCAAACAAGCGCCTCGTGCTTGGTATGACACCCTCAAAGACTTCCTGAAGAGCAAAGGCTTCAAACCTGGATCCCTAGATCCCACACTCTTCACGAAGACATATGATGATGAGCTATTTATCTGCCAAATCTATGTGGATGACATTATCTTCGGCTGCACGGACAAGAAATACAGTGATGAGTTTGGTCACATGATGCAAGAACAATATCAAATGTCTATGATGGGTGACCTGAAGTTCTTCCTTGGTCTTCAAATTCGTCAGCAAAGCAACAACATCTTCATATCTCAAGAGAAGTACCTTAAAGACTGCCTGAAGAAGTTTGGAATGCAAGACTGCAAAGGGTACTCGACGCCAATGCCTGCTAAACATCATCTGGGTCCCGACGCCAATGGTAAAGAGTTTGATCAACAGGTATACTGCTCCATGATTGGTTCTTTACTTTATTTATGTGCATCTAGGCCAGATATTATGCTTAGTGTTTGCATGTGTGCTCGATATCAAGTGGCACCAAAGGAGTCGCATCACTTAGCTGTGAAGCGAATACTTCGATATTTAGCTTACACCACAACACTAGGATTATGGTATCCAAAGGGCTCAGAGTTTGATCTAGTAGGATTTTCAGATGCTGATTATGCTGGTGACAAAGTTGATCGCAAGTCCACATCCGGCACATGTCACTTTCTAGGACGATCACTTGTCTGTTGGTCTTCAAAGAAGCGGAACTGTGTATCACTCTCCACTGCTGAATCTGAGTACATTACTGTTGGATCTTGCTGCGCTCAGCTTCTCTGGATGAAGCAAACTCTCAAGGACTATGGAGTCCATCTGAAGCATGTGCCACTCTAGTGTGATAATGAAAGGGCCATCAAGATTGCCAACAACCCAGTTCAGCACTCGAAGACAAAGCACATTGAAATTCGTCATCACTTTCTCAGAGATCATGTTATGAAGGAAGATATTGATATCATACACGTCAACACTGAAGAGCAACTGGCGGATATCTTCACAAAGCCCTTGGATGAGAAAAGGTTTTGCAAGTTGCGGTGTGAGCTAAATATCTTAGAATCCTCAAATGTCCTGTAATCAGGCACACATCCTAACACTTATGCATATTGATGACTTAGATGTGCAACACACGAAGTAAAGTATATCTTCAATCAATGAAGACTTATATTCTAAGTGTGAATACATTAACATGGAATTTGACTTCGGAGCGCCACGATAATTGTGCGCCGTGTGTGGGTCTAATACTTCCTATACGGTGGGTAACGCCACCACCAAACTCTTGTTTGAAGCGTTTCTTGTGGCGTTACATTTGCAAAGTCTTCGCACTTGGTTTGTCTTCATATATATATATATATATATATATATATATATATATATATATATATATATATATATATATATATATATATATATATATATATATATATATATATATATATATATATATATATATATAAAGAGAGTTGTGTTCTGTCCTCAACATCATTCACTTATAGCTATGTCTTCATATTTGAATCTTTTGGACTAAGTGAATGTGATCGGACCCTAACCTCTCTATGCTTTCTCATCTCACCCTCTGTATATCCAAATCATATGCATTCTGTTGAAACTGTCGAATATCTTCTCTGCGTCCTTGTCAGCAGAAGATACAGAGACAAACTTCAAATCTGATTTTAATGCTCCATCCGTTATGCCTGAAACCCGAAGAAGCCGGAACGACTACTCCGACAGTAGTGGTGTACGTGGGATCGTGGGACAACTCCCAATGCATTACATGACCGCCACATGTCACTTGTACGTGAACCGTCAGGGGCACCTGAGTAATTACGATGTGCCGTCTCCCATGCCTATAAATGCACGTCCCATCACGGTCAAAAGTTTCTTCCACCACCTCTCCACCTCGACCAACCCTAGCACCTCCGCTAGCTTACGGCGACGTCGACGACGAAGCGCTTCGCTGCCGCAACTTTGTCGACGCCGTCCTCACGCCGGCCGCGGACATCTTCTACTCCGCCGTCGCCGTAGCTGTCCTCCGTCGCCAAGTTAGGGCACAGAAGACCAAACTGCTGGGCATCCAACTCCTACTCTGTCTAAGCAGTTCATCATGTGGTAAATAATCTTGCTTTTTACCATCTTCTAGATCCATAAAGATTCATCTATTTTACCACAAGAGGTTTCTGCCTACTTAGATATATAGATCTATCATGTTTGCATCTCATATCTTGCCTAGTACATTCACATATGCTTCAACTATAGTTAGATTCCTCACTTGTACTTATTCGTGGATTCGTACAAATCTGGAACCAACTCCCATGAGTGAATTTCTTCGCACTATGAGGTCAAAGTCTTCAAAACTGTTTTAATCTTCAAAACTTCTGAGAATGCATATGACCTCTTCCCCTTCCCTCGCATCTCTAATGTTGTCACAGGTACATGTCCGTGGGAGAATCCCTTGGTTCTCATAGTTGGCATTCATTTGCAGAGTTTTTGCAGCGTCACATTCATTCCCCTGAAGCCAGTTCCTGTCTGACCAGCAAACCGAAGCATTTGCCAGTTTTGAAGCCATTCAATTTGAAGCCCTTCAGGTTGAAGCAAATGGCAACTGATAAGACAGTAAGAAAGGGTGGCAGACAGCGCCGTGGCAACACCTCCATTGATTTTCCTCCTGATCTCAGTGAGATATACAAGACTGATCCAGAGGAGGATTACAATCAGAGGAAGACCCGAATCCAATGGATTCGAAGATACTGGGCTGAACAATGGTTCAAGTATAGGTTCGTGACCCAAGAGTATGGCGAGAAAAACGCCATCAAGCATCCTTGGTGAGATATCACTTATAAGAATCTTCCCCCCAAGACTTGTGCTGAAGCCATTGCTCAAGGCTTCTATCCCTACATGGTTAGAGGGCCTCATCCTGCTGATGCTGATCCAAGCTCTTTGCTCTGGTGTCGCGACAACAATCTGTTCAAGCGAAATCTTCAATTTGCCAAGAACTCGGCCAAAGAAAACAAGAAGCTGTGGGGATTAGACTTCAATCCTGGCCCCTCTGTGCCCCGCACTGATGGAACGCGCGAAGCTGAACCGAATCTGGTTGGGCCCTTCTACAACCTAGAGGGCCTCATCAGTCACATAAGGGTTCAAGGGGCAGATGTAGATCAGGCTGAAGCAGATGATGACTCTGAAGAAGCACCTGCAACGCCGAAGCCTCAGAAGAAGAAATCAAAGGCTTCGAAGACTACTCCTCCAAAGACATCTAGACTGAAGCCTTTGGCCACTGCTCCACCTGCACCAAGTGTGCAATCTGAGGAACACTCTCGAATCTCCAAGAGCAGACAGCTGAAGAGGAAGCCAACACGCAACCCCAGTCCAGCTCTCACTCCTGATGCAGTACTGAAGACTGCCAATGATGCCCTTGATCTCTCAAGTGATGAAGATCTTGGAGATGATGCTCTGGAGCTATTGATCAAGAGCAAGCAAGATGCTGAAATCTTCAATGATTTGCCGCTCTTTGACGTTGAAGTGCTCAATAACTTCATTGATGAATGGTTTGACACTCCCAACCTGAGCTTCGACGATCTTCAACTTTCAATTGGCCTCAGCGTCTCCTTCCATGGCGCCATTGCTTCTGAGCTGGCTCTGGCTCAAAGAATTGTTGAGCTAAAGCAAAAGATAGATTATGAAAAAGCTCAGTTCAAGAAGCATATGGACAAGCTCAGCATGCAAGAAGTTCAAAACTTCAAGGTTATGATGCAAGAGCTCAAGGAAGCCTTTCGCCAGCGGCGTGAAGAAGCTAAAGGTTCTCGAGTGCGCATCAAGGACTTGGCTGCAAAATGCGTTCAAGCTTTAAATGAAGCTGAAAAGCGCAAGGCACTTGGGCGTCCTGGCATTGATCCAAGGATGGCTGCCAAGAAGAAGAAGAAGCAACCTGTGCCCGAAGCTGAAGAATCTGGGCAGGAAATGCCTCGCATAGTCTTCACTGCTAGCATGACTGGCACGAAGCCCAAGGCAACTCCAACCGCTTCAAAGCTTAAGAAGACTAAGGTGGCTGAAGCTGAAGCTCGCAATCGTAAGCAATCTACTAATGAAGCTCCACCCACCAAGAAGCGCAAGACTAAGAGGGATAGGGCTGCTTCCAAAGAGCCTATCTTTGTTGAGCCAATCTCAGTTGCTCGCCCTACATCTGCCCAGAGAGAATGAAGTCTGACTGTTCATGAGCCTGCTCCCACAGAGGCTGAAGATATTCCAGTTGTCGACCCCACTGCAGCTGAAGACATTGGTCCTCACGACAATGTTGAAGACTATGAAGTCCTTCCTCAGATCGAATACAACATTGACTCTTCGCCTGTTCTCACGAACAGCGAACGCATCAGCATTGGTCGTCCATTGACGCCAATTGCTCAGGATGACTCATGGGCTGATCACCCACAGGATACACAAGACACTCCCCAGCAAACTCAAGACACCAGTACGGTGCTTGAAGACGAAGAATTTGAGGCCCAACAACCTCCATCTCCTCAGGCGTCGCCAGCTTTCCACAGGCTTCGCAAAGGACCAAGGCCTCAAGTCAATGCCCCAAGTGCTCCAAAAGGAGTAGAGCAGCCATCTGCACTTGATGCTGCTCCTACTGGAAGCCCCTCAGTATCTGAAGCCAAAGCGGCTGAAGATATTCCGGTTGCATCAGCCGAAGAAGAACCACCCCAACAAGAAGAAGAACAACCCCAAGTTGAAGAAGAAAGTACTACCGCACCCCCTGTTCTTGAGGAGAACGTGTCCGACCATCCAGCTCCTGAAGTGGAGGCAACAAATTCAGAGGCTGCCACCACCAACACTGAAGCCAATGACGTGGTCATGGCTGAAGCTTATGTGGCACCTGAAGATACTGTGGCACCTGAAGTACCTGCGCCTGAAGTAACTGCTCCTGAAGCCAGTGATGTGCCTGAAGCCAGTGCTGTGCCTGAAGCCAATGCTGCACCTGACGCCAATCTGCAGCTTGAAGACAATGCCTCTGCTCCTATTCCGCCTCCACGGCCTCATACCATTGAGCAAGCATACAACAAGGATGATCAGCTTTTTACTGTCTGATGGCCCATTCTAATTCCGCCACCTACAACTGAACCACGTGCTGCTGGTCCTCAGTTTAATCATCATGTTGCGCACAGGCCCCAAGTTCAGAAGCCTAAGCCAAGACTGCCAAGGCTTCCAGGTATTGCAACATCTTCAGGGTCATTCAATGCCAATAGCTTCACTGTGCACAACACCTTCTTTGACAACGCCAAGAACCCATATTCCAAGCCACGAATATCATCAGATAGGTTCTGGAGCCATCAACAGCGCAGCTACTACTCAAGAGTACTCTATGATCAAGGGCGCATTTTCCCTCATATGCGTCTTGACACTGAAGCTATTGTTGGTCTGCCCTGCTTGGAGGAAGCTCTTGACTGCTTCCGTGATGCTGGCTTACTCAATTTTGTCCTGGATAAAGAGCATTGGAATGAAGAGCTGCTTCTGCAATTCTATGCAACACTCCACATCCGAGGCTACAGCAGGGATCCGAAGACATGGGTCCTTGAGTGGATGACAGGCAATGTGCATCATGAAGCCAAAGCCTTTGATCTCATTGAGCTTACTGGCCTGCCCACTCCAGGAGATCTATATGAACCTGGCTGTCAACTGCACACTGAAGCCTTGGAGAGTATCTTTCAGAAGCGTCAGCCCAACATGAGCCAAATGCTCAGCATGATGAAGCCTCTGCCAAGTGATGCTGAATATCCTAAGGAATTCTTTGTTGAAGACCTTGAGTATCTGCCACGCACCATCTATCACATCATAAGGCGTACTCTATGGCCAATCAAAGGACATTCTTCATCGGCCAAGCTTGAAGGAACTATGAAGACTTTGGTCTTCTATATCTTCAATGGCATCAGCTTCAATGCTCAAGATTTCTTCATCAGGCAAATGGCTATGTCTGGAGTTGATCTATTTGGACTGAAATTTTATGCCCCTTGGATAATGCGCCTCATCAAGTTGCACTCAGTTGTCACTTATCAGCCCTCTGCTCGCAACCATCAGATTTTCTTGCCTGAGGTTGATATGTCAGCTGAAGCCATCTACCAAGAGCCTGCTAAAGAGCCAGTTAGTCTTCACAACGCTGATCATCAAAGCTTCACTCGGCAGATTGAAGGAGTTCCAGCAGTCTCACGTGTCTATCCTCTGGCTAGCCGCACTCGTCTACCTCGACACGCTGAAACCGAAGCCACTGAAAGCACCATCGCTCAAAGGCCCCAGAAGCGATCTCGTGTCCTGAACAACCGAGAGCTTCTTGTAGCCCTTCATCAGAAACAGGACAAGCATCACCTCTGGTTAAAGCGTCAAATGCAAAGCCTCTTAGTGGATGTCAATCGCATTCACAATCTTGCCACCAAGAATGCTTTTGTTGCTCATGAAACATGTCGGAGGTCTTGGAAGAGTTTGACCTTGCTGAGTGCTGAAGCGGATCTTCAAGATGATTGCTTCACTGAGAGATTCAAGTTTGACAACACTCCTCCAAGGACTGTTGTTATGCGTCAAACTCCATCCCTTGAAGATTCTGAATACTCCTCCTCCGCTGCAACAATTGACGCCAGGGTGATCGATGATCAGGATTATGCTACTTCACCGCTTCCTACTTCAGCGCGCATCGACACTGCACCAACCACTTCTGCACCGCCAGACGGCAATACCGACCCTGCATCCTCTTCTGCTCCACCTGGGAACGAGTAGAGGCTCTATGTCTTCGAACCTTTTTGGTCCTTACTGACAAAAGGGGAGAAGCATATGAGTTGATAGTCTTCAAGCGGGTCCATATGGGCAGGAGCTTTATAATTTGCCTAGTGTTTACAACTCTCGCTTTGCTACATTTGGTTCTTTGAGTTGTAACACTTAAACTGATGGTCGTCTGCTACGTTTTTATGTTACTCTCTAATGCGATGATAAATTCCGCATCTGCTATCTTATATTCCGCACTTAGACATTACTGCAGACGTCCATTTTTCATTATGCATGCCATTATCTTCGACATATCAATTATGCATGATCAATTGTCTTCATAAGTTGAAGAGGATCTCCACAAGTACAACCTGCCATGTGCATTTGCATTCAAAGGCAAATCAACTATATGCACATCTTCAGGGGGAGCCTTTTGCTACTTACGAAGACAATACCTTATCCTTTACAATTTCACATATCTTTATCCCCATTGAAAACTTCAACCAGTTTGTCATCAATCACCAAAAAGGGGGAGATTGTAAGTGCATCTAGTGCCACCCCTAGTGGTTTTGGAGTATTGATGACAAACCTGGTTGAGGGACTAATGTGTTTGTGAGAATTGCAGGATAACACAGGTAGTAGTCCCTCATTGATTCGGTTAACCTACCGGAGATGACCCCTAAAAATGTATGAAGACATTGATAACAGTGGTGGTATATGAAGATAATCATATTGAAGACTATGACATGAGAAGACATTGTGTGAAGACTATAGAGAGCGAAGACGTAGATGTTTCGTTGTTTCTTTTTCTTCTTGGTTGAGTCATAGGAACCACCGTACTGTTAAGTGGGGTGCAAGTGAACTAAGTCAGAGTGACTGAAGTAATGCTCAACCAAATCCTATGTCTTCGAGCGAAGACTATGAGAGCAAATCTTATCCAGAGGCGGATGAGTCAGCTTTACTTTGATCTCAAGTAAAGTTGATGTGTGTGTTTAAAATCTGACCGTTGGAACACGTGTCAGTTCCTTAGTGACCCAGGGTCACTTCGGACAAATCAGGTCAGGTTGCCCAGTGGCTATAAATAGCCCACCCCCTACACCATAAATTGGTGGCTGCTCAGAGTTATTGCATGGCTTTTGTCGTTTGAGAGAAACCCACCTCCGAAGCATTTGAGAGAGAAATCCTTGCGAGGACAAAGCCCAAAAACCCAGAGCCAAAGAGTGTTAGGCGTCACTGAAGTCTTTCTGTCTGTGTGACTTGAAGACTTATTACACTTGAGGACTGTGTTTCCTCCAGCCGGTTAGGCGTCGCATTCTGAGCATCCAAGAGTAATTGTGGATTGCCGGTGAACGAAGTCTGTAAAGGTTTGGAAGTCTACCTTGAAGACTTACCAGAGTGATTGGGCGAGGACTAGGTGTCCTTAGCTCAAGGGGAACAAGGTGAAGACGCGGCCTTCTGAGTTAAATCTCAGCCTCCCTAACCAGACGTATAGTTGTCACAGCAACTGGAACTGGTCTAACAAATCACTGTCTTCCCTGAGCTACTGGTTCTATCATTTCCTTCCCTTTACTTACAGCTCTATGTTGTGAAGACATTGCATGTTTGCCTTATCTGATTGTCTTCACTAAGTATCTACTTGTTGTGATTGGCTTCATTCCTTCTTCCTTTATGATCACTACTGCCTAGTTGCTATTAGTCTTCATGCTCTCACTTCATTGAATACATGACTATGGCTTATCTAGTGTAGTCCACTTTCCGCTGCATACTAATAGGCTTGAGCTTATCGTTTATTATCGAAACTACCATGTTTTGAAGCATTTCATAAAAATCGCCTATTCACCCCCCTCTAGTCGATATACTGCACTTTCACCAAGCCAAGGATATCACCAGATAGGTTCTGGAGCCATCAGCAGCGCAGTTATTATTCACGAGTACTCTATGATGAAGGGCGCATTTTCCCTCATATGCGTCCTGATACTGAAGCCATTCCTGGACTGCCCTGTCTTGAGGAAGCTCTTGATTGCTTCCGTGATGCTGGCTTGCTGAATTTTGTAACTGACAAAGAGCACTGGAATGAAGAGCTGCTTCTGCAATTCTATGCAACCCTCCACATTCGAGGCTACAACATGGATCCGAAGACATGGGTCCTTGAGTTGATGACAGGCAACATCCATCATGAAGCCAAAGCCTTTGATCTCATTGAGCTTACTGGCCTGCCCACTCCAGGAGAACTGTATGAACCAGGCTGTCAATTGCACAACGAAGCTTTGGAGAGTATCTTTCAGAAGCGCAAGCCCAACATGAGCCAGATGCTAAGCATGATGAAGCCTTTGCCACTCGATGCTGAATATCCAAAGGAGTTCATTGTTGAAGACCTAGAGTATCTGCCACGCACCATCTATCATATCATCAGGCGAACTCTATGGCCTGTCAAAGGACATTCTTCATCATCCAAGCTTGAAGGCACAATGAAGAGATTGGTCTTCTATATTTTCAATGACATCAGCTTCAATGCTCAAGATTTCTTTATCAGGCAGTTGGCTGTTGAAAGGATCGAGATGGACCTAGAGGGGGGGTGAATAGGTACAATTCTAAATTTTAATTGTTACTTAGCAATCTTTAGGCAATGATACTAAATATGAAAGTGAGCCTAACAATTGCAAGTAAGATGCTTAACAAGTTAAGCAAGCTACACGGTTAGGTAGGTAAGGTAACACAATGAGATACAAGCAATAACTTAAATAACAAGTAACCACAAGTAGAAAGTTTAGGTTAGGAATAACCGAAACTTCGAGAGACGAGGATGTATGCCGATGTTCACTTCCTTGGAGGGAAGCTACGTCACCGTTTAGAGAGGTGGGTGGTACCACGAAGGCACACCAACGCCACGAAGGCTCACCCTATTCTCTCTTTGAGATATCACCACGAAGGCGATTCCCAACCATTAGTGGTAAGCCTTTAGGTGGCCTCCAAACCCTTACAAACTTTTCCGGGGGTAATCACAGAGTTTGGTTCCTCACCGAAAGACTCCTACCGCCAAGGAGTCTCCAACCTCCAAAAGTAACAAGAACAATGAAGTAAAGCTCAAGACTTGCTCAAATCACAAATTTCTTTGGTGCAAAGACGAGGAGGGAGTGGATCTATCACTTGATTGGACAACTTCTCACAAATGTCTTCAAATCCTTTTGGGATCTAAGATTTGGTGTATCAAGGTGAGAGAGAGTGCGAATGTGTTCTTGAGTAAGCTCAAAGTGAATGGTCAACCTCTCTTGTGGAAGAAGGGGCTATATATAGTCATAGAGGACAGAGGTGATCGTTGTACAGAAAAACGTACAACATATGTCGGACATCCGGTCATTACCGGACGTCCGGTGGCATAGGTAGCACCGGACGTCCGACGGAGGCCGGACGTCCGGAGCCTGACAGTTTACCAGACCGGGCCACGTATACTGCTGTGTGTACAGGTGACCGGACGTCCGGAAGATTCCGGACATCCGCTAATTCTTTCTGTAAAGAAGTGCCGGACGTCCGGAGTGTGCCGGACGTCCGCTAATTCTTTCTGTGACAAAGTGCCGGACGTCCGGAGTGTGCCGGACGTCCGTTAGGCGCTGAAGGACCGGTCGTCCGGAGGAGACCGGAAAACCGCTGTAAAGCTTCTGTTGAGGAATACCGGACATCCGGAGGAGGCCGGTCGTCCGTTAGACGCTGAGTGACCGGACGTCCGGAAGATACCGGTCGTCCGGTAGGCTGTGAAGGTCCAGACGTCCGGAGAGTGCCGGACGTCCGGAGAAAACTGGACACATAGGTTTAGTTACAATACTTCTAGGTGCACAGAATATTATACTTGGTATGGATAGAGTAGAGACAGTGTGGGAGGATACTTTGTATGTTTTGAGCAAGTCTTTCGCAATGTCCATTGATCCCCTCTTAATAGTGCGGGATCCCTATACTTAGAATCAACCTGAAAATCAAGCTAGAGCTATCATCTTTTATGTCCGTTCTTGAGCAATGTAGATTTGTCTGTATTCATGATCCACGCACACATTGAGACATAATCTTGAGATATACTTGATAAACATGATTAGTCCCATATATGCATGTTGTCATCATTTATCAAAATATAATTAAAGGCAAGATTGCACTTTCAATCTCCCCCTTTTTGGTAGTTGATGACAACATGCATGCATTTCTCAAAGAATTGTATTAAAGGTTTTCAAATATCGAAATGATGTTATAGAGCTCCCCCTCAATAGGTGCATGAACAATAATAAACAAGAGGAGAGGAGCTCCCCCTAAATATGATATCATGACAATCTCTTTCAGAGATTTCATAGGAAACTTATACACGAGATATCATACATAAACCTCATACCCATGATATAACACAGTAGTTCCATAGATATATAGGTACATCACATAATAGATAAGGTTTCAACACAGAGTTCATCATAACAGGTTCACATCATAGGTTTGATACAAATCTCACATCATTACATAAATAGATAAGTTCTTAGTGAAATGCCTACTCCCCCTTTGGCAGCTACTACCCAAAAGGTGTCAGACCATCAGAAAGCATCATCATCATCATCGTGAGTACCACTGCCACCAGCCTCGTCAAGAAATTCAGACCACTCAGGACCCGAGGGGAAGCCAAAGTCAGAAGGCGGAACGTCCGGAAGTCGTTCATCATCACTCACATCGTATACTCTGGATTCTCTCAGACGAGCCTTTAGAGCATTCTTGGAGGTAACCATGCGAGTGACTACATCGTGGTACTGGGAGCACTGAAAGGTGATGGCCTTCATCATGGCAGAGTGAGCTTTCCCAAGAAAGCGAGCAATGCGTCCAAGGGATGAAGACCCGGAATGAGTAGTGGGAGGAAAATGAGCAGCAGTTCGACGAGGATGAGTGGAGGAGGAGGGCCTCACCCAGTCATCTGCCATGTGAGATGGAATGACCCACTGCTCATGTAAATGAGTGCGGACAATGGGAAAGGGAGCCACACTCTCAATAAAGGCCTGAAGATAGGGGGCATGAGGAAAGGCTCGCTTGAATTGGAAGGAAGCGAGACGGATCTCATGCCACAGAAAGTGCGGAACATTTATCTTTCCTTTAGGTGCCGTGTAGAGACGATGCATTAGGTCAATGCAATAGCTATTGCACGACCCTTTGTCTCCCATTTTAGGATAGACGGTGTGAATGACACACTGAAAAATGATGTAAAAGGGAGAGCGTCAAATTGACACTTGGTTTAGATCTTTTTCTTTCTCCTCCTTAATCATTTCAGCGATGGGTCTGAGGAGATCCATGCAAACATTTATTCCTTTGGGCTTATGGCGGGGGATCATCTTTGTGTATTTTGAACCCACTATCAGGAAAGCCCAGAGCAGCCACAAATTGAGTGTATGAGGCTGTAAGCACTGTGTCGGAGGTCATCCAAGTGACAGTGTTGTTGGGGTGAAAATGACATGTGGCATAAAATTGATGGATCGCAGCATTATTAAAATCATGCTGAAAGGAAAAAGGAGCAGCGAGACCCGAAGTCTCAATGAGTTCAATGGCTCCCGGATACTTCTCCGGATGAGAACGAATGTGCTCAAGATCAATGCACAAATGTAAGGACAGACCTTTAGGTAAAATGACAGTGGTGAAAATGTCTGCCTGGACATTGGTGCGAAAACGATCATCCGTGGAGTCGCTCGCAACCGTAAATTGGTCTACATCACGGCGAAGAGTAAGATATGATGCGATGGGAATGGTGTTGAATCGCTTAACCTTTCGACCGTGAGAGAGAGGAGGCTCAAGGGAGATGTGACGAGCGGCACCTTGAGGCTGAACTGGTGGAGGAGGTGGCTTAAACATGGGTCGCCGAGTCCCGGGCTTGGGTGCAGCAGTGTGGGAAGATCCAAGGTCCTCCCTCTCCATAGCTGCGAGTTCATCCTCAAAATCTGATTCGTCCGATGAGGAGTCGCTTGTGGGGCTGCGAGGCGGAGCGACACGCTTCTTAGCGCGAGCATGTTCTTGTGAGTCATCGGAGCCACCCCGACGAGATGGGCGAGCAATCCCACCGGTGGCCTCCTTGCGTGCGGAGTGTTTAACCTTCGGCATTCCGTCCTAGAATAAGAAAGAAAGAAAAAAGGACCCACAATCACCACACTACTCTCATAGATCAAGGGCAAACCCGAGGGATGAGAGGAGGGGAAGAAGAGGGGGAAACCTTGGAGTGAAGAGACGAGACGGAGAGAGGCCGGCGAGGGAACCAGGCGACCAGCCCGGCTTAGGGACAGACGAGGGCCCCCTCCTGGCGGCGGCCAGAAGAAGGATTCCAGCGGCGACGGCGGCAAGACGATGAGGTCCAGCGACGGCGGTCAGGCGATGAGATCCAGCGGCGGCGGCCAGGAGATAGGGAAGGGGATGAAGATTTTAGGGTAAAACTGCCCCTCCCCATGCGGCCCGCCTTATATATGGGCCAGGGATATACCGGACGACCGGCGGTTTCCGGACGTCCGGTCCTAGTATAATTAGCGGATATCCGACAGTACCGGACGTCCGGCATAGGATTGACAGAAGGGTTTTGTCGGACGTCCGGAACGTACCGGACGTCCGGACGCACTCGAAACACCGGACGTCCGGAAAGTACCGGACGACCGGAGGGTCAGAGATGATGGATGGCTTGGGGCATTTTGTAGGGAGATGATGGATGATGCTTGCATGAATCTCGAAGACGATAAAATAACTTGCTTGGTTACTATGGTTACTCTACGAGTGGTGGTTGATGTCACCATGTTTGAGCATATGTGATATGAGACCACAAGAATGTTGACTTGGGTGCATAGTCACTACTCCATCATATTAAAGCACCACATGATATGGTAAGCTTTGAGAGTGTTTGTTCTTTTTATGCATTGTATAGGAAGTAGAGTACTCATGAGTTGAGTGTCTCCCCCTAAATATATGCCTACATCAAGACGAAATATTAAGTTTATGCATGAATGGGTACTAGATTTCACATAATATTGTCAAGCTCCAAGATACCAAGTTCACGCCTAAGTCGACAAAACCTAGCTTCATCCAATGGCTTCGTGAAGATGTCTGCAAGTTGCATTTCTGTACCAATGTGGGCAACATCGATGTCACCCTTTTCCACATGATCTCTCAAGAAATGATACCTAATGTCAATGTGCTTGGTGCGAAGATGATCTTTGGGATTTTCAGCAATGTTGATTGCACTTTCATTATCACATAGAAGAGGCACATGTCGATAGGTGATCCCGTAATCCTTCAAGGTTTGCCTCATCCATAGTAATTGAGTTCCACAACTGGCAGTTGCAATGTATTCTGCTTCACAGCTGGAAAGGGCAATACAATTTTGTTTCTTGGAGGACCAACTTACCAATGAGCGTCCAAGAAATTGACATGCACCGGAGGTAGACTTGCGGTCCACTTTGTCACCAGCCCAATCAGCATCAGTGTACCCAATAAGCTCAAACTTAGCATCCTTGGGGTACCATAGACCCAACTTTGGGGTGTGAACAAGGTATCTAAGAATATGCTTAACCGCTTTATGATGGCTTTCCCTAGGGGAAGCTTGAAATCTAGCACACATGCATACACTAAACATGATGTCTGGTCTAGATGCACAAAGATAAAGCAATGAACCAATCATAGAGCGATAAATAGATGGGTCAAAAGGGATACCGTTTGTGTCTTCAGTGAGGGCAATTGTGGTTGGCATGGGTGTCTTACATGGACTAGCATCAGACATGCCAAACTTTGCTAGGATGTCCTTGAGGTATTTTGCTTGAGACAAGAAGATTCCTTCTTGAAATTGTTGAATTTGAAATCCGAGGAAGAATTTCAAATCCGCATTGAGCGACATTTCAAAATTCTTGGTCATTGAAGCCGCAAACTTCTTGCATAAATGAATGTTAGGAGAACCAAAAATTATGTCGTCTACATAGATTTGGCATAATATCAAATCGCCCTTGTGTCTCTTAGTAAAAAGAGTGGGATCGATCACCCCTCTCACAAAACCATCATCGAGTAGAAACTTCTTAAGATGATCATACCAAGCACGAGGTGCTTGTTTAAGGCCATACAAGGCCTTATGAAGTTTGTACACATAGTTTTTGTGATCGGGATCAACGAACCCAGGTGGTTGTGATACATATACTTCTTCTTGTAGAGGACCGTTAAGGAAAGCACTCTTCACATCCATTTGATGTAATGTAAATCCATTGAAAGCAGCATAAGCAAGTAAGATGCGAATAGATTCGAGACGGGCAACGGGAGCAAAGGTCTCACCAAAGTCCAAACCTTCGACTTGTGAGTACCCTTGTGCCACTAACCTTGCCTTGTTGCGGATGATGACACCATTCTCATCTTGCTTGTTCTTGAATATCCATTTTGTTCCAATGACATTGTGTTCTGTAGTTGGTCTCTCCACCAGAGACCATACTTGGTTGCGTTCAAAACTGTTCAACTCTTCTTGCATTGCCACGAGCCAATCGTTGTCCATTAATGCGTCTTGTACCTTGACTGGCTCAATACTAGACACAAACGAGAAGTGAGCACAAAAGTTTGTCAATTGTTTACGAGTGACCCTACCTTCGGATATGCCAGTGAGAATTTTGTCAACATCAACACGCCCGGCCACACGAGGCATGATGGAGGTGAGAGTTTCACGAGGTTCAACTTCATGTCCATCATCCACATCCTCAACATATGGATCATTGATGTGAGGTGGAAGATCTTCTTCTTCGTGTTGCATTTGTTGAGGTTCATCATCCCTGATTGCACTTTCTTGCTCTTGGTCTGGTTGAGGATGATCATGGTGAAGGACTTGATCATCATCAGGTGCTTGAGTTATGGGCATTGGTCGAGGATTGTGATCTTGTGGTGGTGTGGGTGTTATATTGGTTGGGTATATAGGAAGTCGTGCGTCGTTTTCCATATCATCATGAGGTTCTTGTTCCATTGGAAGAAGAGCACCAACACCCATGTTCAAGATATCTTGAGAGGAATCTTCATCACCTGCATCACTTAGATCAACTTGCTCTCCATGAGAGCCATTAAATTCATCAAACACCACGTCACAAGTTTCTACAACACATCCATTTGATTTGTTGTAGACCCTATAGGCGTGGGAGTTTGATCCATAACCAACAAATATACCCTCAATAGTTTTGGATTGAAATTTCCCTAATCGTTCTTTCTTGTTGAGTAAGAAGCACTTACATCCGAACACATGGAAGTACTTGACATTTGGTTTGTTTCCGGTTAGGAGCTCATATGGGGTCTTTTCCAAGATTTTGCGGAGGAAAAGACGGTTTGAGGCATGACATGCAGTGTTGACGGCCTCAGCCCAAAAGCTATGTGGTGACTTGTACTCATCCAACATTGACCTTGCCATCTCCACAAGGGTACGGTTCTTTCTTTCAGCCACACCATTTTGTTGAGGAGTGTAGGGGGCGGAGTATTGATGCTCAATCCCCTCGTCACTGAGAAACTCTTCAAAGGTGTAATTTTTGAACTCGGAGCCATTGTCACTTCTTATTGCCAAGATTTCTTTGTCAAATTTGCGTTGAGCTTGTTTGGCAAAATCAATGAAGGTGAACTTCGTCTCGTCTTTGGATTTGAGGAAGAACACCCATGTGTATCTTGAGTAATCATCAACAATGACAAGACCATACTTTTTCCCACCAAGACTATCCCATGAAGGAGGCCCAAAGAGATCCACATGAAGGAGCTCCAAAGGCCTTGATGTAGATACAATATTCTTGGGTGGGTGTTTTGATTGGTGTTGCTTCCCGGCTATGCATGCGCTACACACACGATCTTTCTCAAAAGAAATATTAGTTAGTCCAAGGATGTGATTCCCCTTTAAGAGGTCTTGAAGATTTCTTATGCCGACATGGGCTAGCCGGCGATGCCATAGCCATCCCTTGTCGGCTTTGGCCATTAGACAAGTTGCATGGAAGGTGCTCTCTTTCGAGAAATCAACCGTGTAAAGGTTGCCATCCAACTTTCCAACAAAGGCCACTTCAAGAGTATCTCTCTTAAAGACTTTCACATCCGTTAGTCCAAACAGTGTATCATAACCAACAGAAGCCAATTGACGAACGGAAAGTAAATGATATTTTAGAGATTGGACAAGCATGACATTTGCAAGTGACATGTCATTTGTGATAGCCACCTTACCCAATCCAAGTACCTGTCCTTTTGTTCCTCCACCGAACACGATGCTCATAAATGGTTTGATGGCTTCCATAAAATCGTAGAGCAATGTTCCGTCTCCGGTCATATGGTTGGTGCATCCACTATCGATCACCCATTTGACTCCACCGGAGAAGGCAACCTACACACAATTCATTACTTGGTTAGAGGCACCCATTTTGCAATGGGACCTCTCACATTAGTCACAAGGGTCTTAGGAACCCAAATAGCATAGAACCGAAATGCATTATGGTGGCCAACAAATTTTGCATAAACCTCTCCATCCTTTGTTTTACGAAGTACATAGGATGGAGGCATGAAACCCTTAGGTTTGATGGGAGTGGGTTGGTCCCTAGTGGCCTTTCCACTCATAATCTTGTTGACTTGACTCTCTCCTTTCTTCCTCTGCCCTTCGCGTACAAACGTCTCCTTGAGAGGAGTGGTGCACTTTTGAGTGGAGGTTTTTGTCTTGCTTGAGCTTGGGTCGTACCCAAGCCCTTCCTTTGCGAAAACTTCATTGTGATGACTCAATACTTCATTAAGGTTCTATTGTCCTTGAGCACAAGTCATGAGTCCTTTCTTGAGCTGTGCTTTTAGAAATTGATTTTCCTCACAAATAGATGCTAGATCATAACTTGCGTTAGTAGTACAGGCATCAACATTTATAACAGGAGAGGAGTAAGCCTTGGCTAGAGTTTCAAGATAAGTAGCTTTGAGCGTCTCAAAGCTCTTTGTAAGAAGGGTGAGCTCTTCTTCCTTAGTCTTAAGAGACACAGATAGAAGCTCACACTCCTTAGAGAGAGTAGCATGAGACCTCACAAGTTTGCTCTTATCATTCGTCAACTCCTTGAAGGAGCTTTCATCCTTTTCCAAGGAACCAAGTTTCTTGACATATTCATCAAGGTTTGTACCAATTTTTATGCACAGTTCATCATTTTTTGCTTCCTCATATAGGACTTTCCGCTCAAGGATTTCGTATTTTTCCTTTTCCTCGGTGACGAGGGTTTCGAGTTCCTTAATGGTGACGGTGTGCTTACCCACCATCTCCATAAGCATACGAAACATAGTGAGTTTCTTTCCTTTGAGGGAACACATGAATTTTTCTAGTTTAGCATACATAGGATCATTCTCATCATTATCCTCATGATTATCCTCCGCATCATTAAGAGTAGGTGGAGAGAAAAGAGGAGGTTTCGAACGAGAGGTTACCTTCACTTTGTCTGAAGAGGTTTGTTGCTCATGGTCCTCAACAATGGCGTTGGCCATCAAACACTTGTGTGCGTTGCCCTTGTAGTCTTTCATGTAGTTGTAGGTGACAACCTCACCACTTTTGTTGACTAGTCTCAAGGTGCTTTGAGAATCTTGAGCAACACCGGAAACACCTCCAACATCATCGGGATCGGATTCTTCTTGGGCAATCATAGCCCTTCCATCTTTCTTCTTAAGCTTGGAGTTCACAGGGTTTGGCAATTTCTTATTTACAAAGTTCTTGGGGAATCTGGGCTTATCTTCTCTCTTCTCATATGGGCACTCATTGGAGAAGTGATCCGTCTCGTCACAGTTGTAGCAACTTCGGACCTTCTTCTTTTGAAATCTCCCTTTGAATTTTCCTGCGCTGAACTTCTTCACAAAGAGAGCAATGTCTTCATATGAGGGTCCCTCTTCAGAGTCACTTTCATCACTTTCATCATCTTCATCCTCACTTTCTTCTTCTTCACACACTTGTTTAGCCTTCAAGGCTAAGTTGTTCCCGGAAGATGAATTTCCATGCATGGCAAGATGTCTTGTAGCATTTGCCTTGGATTCTTCAAATAGTTGAAAGGTGGATATGATGTCATCTGGAGTCATTTCTTTGAATCCATGGTGTTGCTTTATGTCCCACACCATTTGATGGTGATACGGGGCAAGAGCATGTAGCAACTTGTCCACAAGAAACCGCTTTGTCAAGTTGAATCCATCTTGTGTCTTGTCACAGTCACATGACTCTATGTCAGAGGTAAGCGTCATCAGACGCTCGTTGAGCTGGTTGGGGGTTTCACCTTTCTCCATACAGAAGTTTTGCAATTGACCTTTGGCAATCTCATATTGTGCAAGCCGGAGGGAGGAGGTTCCGGTTTTTGATCTCACAATGCAATCCCACAAATCCTTGGCACTGGTGATGTGTATGAAAGGTCTCCTTTGCTTTTCACTCATCCCTTTCCTTAACAACATGATTGCAGTGTCGTTGAGATGCTTGTCATATATTTCTCTTGGAGTGAGGTTCTTTGGATCAACAGGGTTGTACCCATCCTCCAAGATGGCCATCATCTCATCGTTTGCGAACCTAAGATGATCCTGCATAGCAACTCTCCACATAGAAAAGTCAGCCTTTTTATCAAGCACGAGAGGTTCACCCCCATGCTTATACTTTGGTTTTTCATCTTTAGGTTTTGCATATAGCCATGGAACATTAGAGTGATCACTATTAGGAGGTTGTTGATCAAGAGAAGGAATAGGCGCAGTTTGCCTCGAACCCACACCACCCGGACTAGGGGGTATCGTGGAATCTGTGGTTAGTGCGGCTAACCTTATTTTGACCAAGGCCTCAAGAGAAGCATCATGCTCCTCCTTTTGCTTAGCAAGGGCCCGTTCTAGATCCTCAGAGGTGAAGGTCTTGACTCCCGAAGAAGTCGAGACCTGATCTTTTGGATCTACAACAAGGGGAGCCCCATCGGGGTTCATCTCGCTCTAGGGCGGTTAAGCCACAAGAATAGAGCACGAGGCTCTGATACCAATTGAAAGGATCGAGATGGACCTAGAGGGGGGGGGGTGAATAGGTACAATTCTAAATTTTAATTGTTACTTAGCAATCTTTAGGCAATGATACTAAATATGAAAGTGAGCCTAACAATTGCAAGTAAGATGCTTAACAAGTTAAGCAAGCTACACGGTTAGGTAGGTAAGGTAACACAATGAGATACAAGCAATAACTTAAATAACAAGTAACCACAAGTAGAAAGTTTAGGTTAGGAATAACCGAAACTTCGAGAGACGAGGATGTATGCCGATGTTCACTTCCTTGGAGGGAAGCTACGTCACCGTTTAGAGAGGTGGGTGGTACCACGAAGGCACACCAACGCCACGAAGGCTCACCCTATTCTCTCTTTGAGATATCACCACGAAGGCGATTCCCAACCACTAGTGGTAAGCCTTTAGGTGGCCTCCAAACCCTTACAAACTTTTCCGGGGGTAATCACAGAGTTTGATTCCTCACCGAAAGACTCCTACCGCCTAGGAGTCTCCAACCTCCAAGAGTAACAAGAACAATGAAGTAAAGCTCAAGACTTGCTCAAATCACAAATTCCTTTGGTGCAAAGACGAGGAGGGAGTGGATCTATCACTTGATTGGACAACTTCTCACAAATGTCTTCAAATCCTTTTGGGATCTAAGATTTGGTGTATCAAGGTGAGAGAGAGTGCGAATGTGTTCTTGAGTAAGCTCAAAGTGAATGGTCAACCTCTCTTGTGGAAGAAGGGGCTATATATTGTCATAGAGGAGAGAGGTGACCGTTGTACAGAAAAACGTACATCATATGTCGGACATCCGGTCATTACCGGACGTCCGGTGGCATAGGTAGCACCGGACGTCCGACGGAGGCCGGACGTCCGGAGCCTGACAGTTTACCAGACCGGGCCACGTATACTGCTGTGTGTACAGGTGACCAGACGTCCGGAAGATCTCGGACATCCGCTAATTCCTTCTATAAAGAAGTGCCGGACGTCCGGAGTGTGCCGGACGTCCGGAGTGTGCCGGACGTCCGCTAATTCTTTCTGTGACAAAGTGCCGGACGTCCGGAGTGTGCCGGAGGTCCGTTAGGCGCTGAAGGACCGGTCGTCCGGAGGAGACCGGAAAACCGCTGTAAAGCTTCTGTTGAGGAATACCGGACATCCGGAGGAGGCCGGTCGTCCGTTAGACGCTGAGTGACCGGACGTCCGGAAGATACCGGTCGTCCGGTAGGCTGTGAAGGTCCGGACGTCCGGAGAGTGCCGGACGTCCGGAGAAAACTGGACACATAGGTTTAGTTACAATACTTCTAGGTGCACAGAATATTATACTTGGTATGGATAGAGTAGAGACAGTGTGGGAGGATACTTTGTATGTTTTGAGCAAGTCTTTCACAATGTCCATTGATCCCCTCATAATAGTGCGGGATCCCTATACTCAGAATCAACCTAAAAATCAAGCTAGAGCTATCATCTTTTATGTCCGTTCTTGAGCAATGTAGATTTGTCTGTATTCATGATCCACGCACACATTGAGACATAATCCTGAGATATACTTGATAAACATGATTAGTCCCATATATGCATGTTGTCATCATTTATCAAAATATAATTAAAGGCAAGATTGCACTTTCAGCTGTGTCAGGCTCTAATCTATTTGGTCTCAAGTTCTACACTCCATGGATTATGCGACTCATCAAGCTTCATTCTGCAATCACCTATCAGTCTTCTGCTCGCAACCATCATATATTCTTGCCCGAGGTTGATATGTCAGCTGAAGCCATATACCAAGAGCCTACCAAAGAGCCTGTTAGTCTTCACAATGCTGATCACCAGAGTTTCACTCAGCCAATTGAAGGAGTTCCAGCAGTCTCTCGCGTTTATCCTCTGGCTGGCCGTACTCGCCTACCTCGTCATGCAGAGGCTGAAGCTACTGAGAGCACCATTGCCCGAAGGCGTCGGAAGCGTTCTCTTGTTCTCAATAACCGAGAGCTTCTCGTTGCCCTACATCAGAAACAGGATAAGCATCACTACTGGCTGAAGCGTCAGATGCAAAGCCTCTTAGTGGACGTCAATCGCATTCGCAACCTTGCCACCAAGAATGCCTTTGTTGCTCATGAAACCTGTCGTAGGTCTTGGAAGAGTTTAACTTTGCTGAGTGCTGAAGCGGATCTTCAAGACGATGGCTTCACAGAAAGATTCAAGTTTGACCACCCTCCTCAAAGGAATGATGTTCTGCGTTGAACTCCATCTCTTGAAGACTCTGATTACTCCTCCTCTACTGCAACGGTTGACGCCAGGGTGATAGATGATCAAGATGATGCTACCTCACCACCTCCTCCTTCAACGTGTGTCGACACTGCACCAACTACTTCTGCATCGCCAAACACCAACGCCGACCCTGCATCCTCTCCTGCTCAGACTGGGAACGAGTAGAGGCTCTATGTCTTCAAAACTTTTTGGTCCTTACTAACAAAAGGGGGAGAAGCATATGAGTAGATAGTCTTCAAGCGGGTCCATATGGGCAGGTGCTTTATATTTTGCCTAGTGTTTACAACTCTCGTTTTTTCTAAATTTAGTTCTTTGAGTTATAACACTTAAACTTGATGGTCGTCTGCTACATTTTCTGGTACTCTGTAATGCGATGATAAATTCCGCATGTGCTACGATATATTCAGCACTTAGTCATTTTGCAGATGTCCATTTCTCATTATGCATATCATTATATTCGACATATCAATTGTGCATGATGAATTGTCTTCATAAGTTGAAGAGGATCTCCACAAGTACAACCTGCCATGTGCATTTGCATTCAAAAGCAAATCAACTATATGCACATCTTCAGGGGGAGCCTTTTGCTCCTTTCGAAGACAATACCTTTAAACTTTACAATTTCACATACTTTTATCCCCGTTGAAAACTTCAACCAGTTTGTCATCAATCACCAAAAAGGGGGAGATTGTAAGTGCATCCTGTGCCACCCCTAGTTGGTTTTGGAGTATTGACGACAAACCTGGTTGAGGGACTAATGTGTTTGTGAGAATTGCAGGATAACACAGGTAGTAGTCCCTCATTGGTTCGGTTTACCTACCGGAGATGACCCCTAAAAATGTATGAAGACATTGACGACAGTGGTGGTACATGAAGATAATCATATTGAAGACTATGACAAGAGAAGACATTGTGTGAAGACTATGGAGCGCGAAGACTTAGATGTTTCGTTGTTTCCTTTTCTTCTTTGTTGAGTCATAGGAACCACCGTACTGTTAAGTGGGGTCCAAGTGAACTAAGTCAGAGTGACTGAAGTGATGCTCAACCAAATCCTATGTCTTCGAGCGAAGACAATGAGAGCAAATCTTATCCAGTGTTGGATGAGTCAGCTTTAGTTGTAGCCCAAGTAAAGTTGCCGTGTGTGTTTTAAATCTGACCGTTGGAACACGTGTCAGTTCCTTAGTGACCCAGGGTCACTTTGGACAAATCAGGTCGGGTTGCCCACTGGCTATAAAGAGCCCACCCCCTACACCATAAATTTGTGGCTGCTCAGACTTATTGCACGGCTTTTGTCGTTTGAGAGCAACCCACCTCCGAAGCATTTGAGAGAGAGATCCTTGCGAGGACAAAGCCCAAACACCCAGAGCCAAAGAGTGTTAGGCACCACTGAAGTCTTTCTGTCTGTGTGACCTGAAGAGTTGTTACACTTGAGGACTGTGTTTCCTCCAGCCGGTTAGGCGTCGCATTCTGAGCATCCAAGAGTCATTGTGGATTGCCGGTGAACGAAGTCTGTGAAGGTTTGGAAGTCTACCTTGAATACTTACCAGAGTGATTGGGCGAGGACTAGGTGTCCTTAGCTCAAGGGGAATAAGGTGAAGACATGGTCTTCTGAGTTAAATCTCAGCCTCCCTAACCAGACGTACAGTTGTCACAGCAACTGGAACTGGTCTAACAAATCACTGTCTTCCCCGAGCTACTGGTTCTATCCTTTCCTTCCCTTTACTTACTGTCTTATGTTGTGAAGTCATTGCCTGATTGCCTTATCTGATTGACTTCACTGTGTGACTACTTGTTCTGATTGGCTTCATTTAATCTTCCATCCCGATCCTTACTACCTAGCTGCTATTAGTCTTCATGCTTTCACTTCATTGAATACTTGACTATGGCTTGTCTAGTGTAGTCTACCTTCCGCTGCATATTAATAGGATTGGTACTATTGTTTGTCTTCGAAACTTCCGTGTTTTGAAGCATTTCCATAAAAATCGCCTATTCACCCCCCCCTCTAGTCGATATACTGCACTTTCAGATATAATGTTCATGCTCCACGCTGGCACCAAATAACAATTATTTAGGTCTAATACTAATCCCAATGATAGATGTAGAGGTAGCGTGGCGACGGCGATCACATCTACTTTGGAACCATTTCCCACGCGCATCGTCACCTCGTCCTTAGCTAATCTTCATTGAATCCATAGCCCCTGTTTCGAGTAACAAATATTAGCAACCGAACCAGTATCAAATACCTAGGTGCGACTACGAGCATTGGTAAGGTACACGTCAATAACATGTATATCAAATATACCTTTGTTCACTTTGCCATCCTTCTTATCCGCCAAATACATGGGGCAGTTCCGCTTCCAGTGTCTAGTCCCTTTGTAGTAGAAGCACTCAGTTTCAGGCTTGGCTCCAGACTTGGGTTTCTTCGCGGGAGTAGCAACTGTCTTGCTATTCTTCTTGAAGTTCCCCTTCTTTCCCTTGCCCTTTTTGTTGAAACTAGTGGTCTTGTTAACCATCAACACTTGATGCTCCTTTTTTATTTCTACCTCCGTAGCTTTGAGCATAGCAAAGAGCTCAGGAATTGTCTTCTGCATCCCTTGCATGTTATAGTTCATCACAAAGCCTTTATAGCTTGGTGGCAGTGATTGAAGAACTCTATCAATAACACTATCTTCGTCAACTTTGCAACCAAGTTGAGTCATATGATTGTAGTACCCAGACATTCTTAGCAAGTGTTCACGGATAGAACAGTTCTCCTCCATCTTGCAGCTGTAGAACTTATTGGAAATTTCATATTTCTCAATCAGGGCATTTGCTTGAAATATTAACTTCAACTCCTGGAACATCTCATATGCTCCATGACGTTCAAAACATCGTTGAACTCCCGGTTCTAAGCCGTAAAGCATGGCACACTAAACAATCATGTAGTCATCAGAACGAGCTTGCCAGACGTTCATAACGTCCGGGGTTGCTCCTGCAGCAGGCCTGTCACCTAGCGGTGCTTCCAGGACATAATTCTTCTGTGTAGCAATGAGGATAATTCTCAAGTTACGGACCCAGTCCGTGTAATTGCTACCATCATCTTTCAACTTAGCTTTCTCTAGGAATGCATTAAAATTCAAGGGAACGGTAGCACGGGCCATTGATCTTCAACAACATAGATATGCAAAAACTATCAGGACTAAGTTCATGATAAATTAAAGTTCAATTAATCATATTACTAAAGAACTCCCACTTAGATAGACATCCCTTTAGTCATCTAAATGATCACGTGATCCAAATCAACTAAACCATGTCCGATCATCACGTGAGATGGAGTAGTTTTCAAAGGTTAACATCTTATGTTGATCATATCTACTATATGATTCACGCTCGACCTTTCGGTCTCCAGTGTTCCGAGGCCATGTCTGTACATGCTAGTCTCATCAATTTTAACCCGAGTATTATGCATGTGCAAAACTTTCTTACACCCGTTGTATTTGAACGTAGAGCTTATCACACCCGATCATCACGTGGTGTCTCGGCACGACGAACTTTTGCAACGGTGCATACTCAGGGAGAACACTTGTACCTTGAAATTTTTGTAAGGGATCATCTTATAATGCTACCACCGTACTAAGCAAAATAAGAAGCATAATAAGATAAACATCACATGCAATCAAAATATGTGACATGATATGGCCATCATAATCTTGTGCTTTTGATCTCCATCTCCAAAGCATCGTCATGATCTCCATTGTCATCGGCTTGACACCATTATCTTCATCATAGCGTCGTGGTCGTCTCGCCAACTATTGCTGCTACTACTATCGCTAACTCATAGTGATAAAGTAAAGCAATTACATGGCCTTCGCAATTCATACAATAAAGAGACAACCATAAGGCTCTTGCCGGTTGCCGATAACTTTACAAAACATGATCATCTCATACAATAACTTATAATTCATCACGTCTTGGCCATATCACATCACAACACGCCCTGCAAAAACAAGTTAGACATCCTCTACTTTGTTGTTGCAAGTTTTACGTGGCTGCTACGGGCTTAGCAAGAACCGTTCTTACCTACGCATACAAAAACCACAACTATTTTTCGTCAAGTATGTGATGTTTTAAC
Organism: Secale cereale; assembly: GCA_902687465.1. Classification (NCBI taxonomy): domain Eukaryota; kingdom Viridiplantae; phylum Streptophyta; class Magnoliopsida; order Poales; family Poaceae; genus Secale; species Secale cereale. The sequence continues at coordinate 267,689,204 of LR738710.1, forward strand.
CTTCTCAAGTACCGGGCGTAGCCACACTTGATTCAACTGAAGTTGGAGAAACTGACACCCGCCAGCCACCTGTGTGCGAAGCACGTCGGTAGAACCAGTCTCGCGTAAGCGTATGCGTAATGTCAGTCTAGGCCGCTTCATCCAACAATATCGTCTAATCAAAGTATGACATGCTGGTAAGTAGTATGACTATTATCGCCCACAACTCATTGTGCTCTACTCGTGCATATCATCTACGCATAGACCTGGCTCATGATGCCACTGTTCGAGAACGTAGTATTTCCAAAATTTTGCTACGATCACGCAATATCTATCTACTAGAAGCATAGCAACGATTGGGGAGAGTGTGTCTACGTACCCTCGTAGACCGAAAGCGGAAGCGTCTAGTGACGCGGTTGATGTAGTCGAACGTCTTCGTGATCCAACCGATCCTAGTACCGAACGTACGGCACCTCCCCGTCCAGCACACGTTCAGCTTGATGACATCCCACGAGCTCTTGATCCAGCTGAGCTTCACGGGAGAGTTTCATCAGCACGACGGCGTGGTGACGGTGATGATGAACCTACCAGCGCAGGGCTTCGCCTAAGCACTGCAACAATATGACCGAGGTGTGTAACTGTGGGGAGGGGCTCCGCACACGGCTAGAATCAACTTGTGTGTCTATGGGGTGCCCCCTCCCCACGTATATAAAGGAGTGGAGGAGGGTAGGGGCCCGCCCTCTCTGTGGCGCGCCCTAGGGGAGTCCTACTCCCACCGGGAGTATGATCCCCCCCTTTCCCAAGTTGGAGTAGGAGAAGAAGGAAGGAGGAGAAGGAGAAGAAGGAAAGGGGCCGCCCCCCCTCCCAATCCGGATTGGTCTAGTGGGGGGGCGCCCCCACCTTGGCCGCCTCCTCCTCTTTTCCACTATGGCTCATTAAGGACCATTAACTCCCCGGGGGGTTCCGGTAGCCTCCCGGTACTCCGGTAAATGCCCGAACTCATCCGGAACCATTCCGATGTCCATATATAGGCTTCCAATATATAGATCTTTATGTCTCGGACATTCCGAGACTCCTCATCATGCCCGTAATCACATCCGGGACTCTGAACTACCTTCGGTACATCAAACCATATAAACTCATAATACCAATCGTCATCAAATGTTAAGCGTGCGGACTCTACGGGTTCGAGAACTATGTAGACATGACCGAGACTCATCTCCGATCAATAACCAATAGCTGAACCTGGATGCTCATATTGGCTCCTACATATTCTACGAAGATCTTTATCTGTCAAACCGCATAACAAAATACATTGTTCCCTTTGTCATCGGTATGTTACTTACCCGAGATTCGATCGTCGGTATCACAATACCTAGTTCAATCTCGTTACCGGCATGTCTCTTTACTCGTTCCGCAATACATCATCTCATGACTAACTCATTAGTCATTTGCTTGCAAGCCTTATTATGATGTGTATTACCGAGAGGACCCAGAGATACCTCTCCGATACTCGGAGTGACAAATCCTATTCTTGATCTATGCCAACACCACAAACACCTTCGAAGACACCTGTAGAGAATCTTTATAATCACCCAGTTACGTTATGACGTTTGATAGAACACAAGGTGTTCCTCCGGTATTCGGGAGTTACATAATCTCATAGTCATAGGAACATGTATAAGTCATGAAGAAAGCAATAGCAGTAAAGCTAAACGATCAAGTTGCTAAGCTAACGGATGGGTCTTGTCCATCACATCATTCTCCTAATGATGTGATCCCGTTGATCAAATGACAACTCATGTCTATGGCTAGGAAACATAACCATCTTTGATCAATGAGCTAGTCTAGTAGAGGCATACTAGGGACACTCTATTTTGTCTATGTATCCACACATGTACTAAGTTTCCGGTTAATACAATTCTAGCATTAATAACAAACATTTATAATGATATAAGGAAATACAAATAACAACTTCATTATTGCCTCTAGGGCATATTTCCTTTCACAAGCTTGGGGGAGGTGCCCCGGTATCGTATCACCATCACACCTCTATATTTACCATTTTTCTTAGTTCGATCCTTTTGGTTATATCTTGATCTAGTAGAATAAATTTTAGTATGATCCAGTTGTGAGCTTTGCTTTATGATCCTTATCTATGTAATCGAGTCCGTGAGCTATATATAATAAAGATTAGTTTTGAGTCAAGGGCTTGATTATCTCACCATGATCATGAGAGGATAAAAGAAAAAAAGGGAAAATAAAGAGATCATATTGATCTTATAGAAAGTAATGACTTCACATATAAAGAGTATGATGAATAAAAGTTGTTGAGAGTTGACAAACATAGTTTTGGTCATCATTGCAATTAATAGGAAGTAATACAGAAAGAGAGGTTTTCACATATAAATATACTATCTTGGACATCTTTTATGATCGTGAGTACTCATTAAAATATGACATGCTAAAGAGTTGATGTTGGACAAGGAAGACAATGTAATGGGTTATGTTTTCTTATATCTGAAATAAAGTATATTGTCATGGATCATCCAACATATTGAGCTTTCCTTTCCCCCTCATGCTAGCCAAACTCCTTGCACCAAGTAGAGATACTACTTGTGCTTCCAAACATCCTTAAACCCAGTTTTGCCACGAGAGTCCATCATATCTACCTATGGATTGAGTAAGATCCTTCAAGTAAGTTGTCATTGTTGCAACTCTCTAAAATATGTATGATCTATTAGTGTGGAGAAAATAAGCTTTATACGATCTTGTGATATGGAAGCAATAAAATTGACGGACTATATAATAAAGGTCCATATCACAAGTGGCAATATAAAGTGATGTTCTTTTGCGCTAAGATTTTGTACATCCAACCATAAAAGCACATGAAAACCTCAGCTTCCCTCTGCGAAGGGCCTATCTATTGTTCTTGCCTTATACCTTATACAAGAGTCAGAGTGATCTTCACCTTTCCCTTTTTACATTTTATCCTTTGGCAAGCACATTGTGTTGGAAAGATCCTGACATATATACCCAATTGGATGTGAGCTATCATGATCTATTATTGTTGACATTACCCTTGAGGTAAAAGGCTGGGAGGCAACACTATAAGCCCCTATCTTTCTCTGTGTCCGATTAAAACTCCAAACCCATAAGTATTGCATGAGTGTTTGCAATTGTGAAATACTAAGTGATAGTTGAGTATGTGGACTTGCTGAAAAGCTCTTATATTGACTCTTTCCGATGTTATGATAAATTACAATTGCTTCAATGGCCGAGATCATAGTTTGTTAGTTTTCAATGAAGTTTCTGATTCATACTTGGCATTGTGAATAGATTGTTACTTTAGCATAAGAAATCATATGACAATATATATATTGCTGTTATAAGAATGATCATGATGCCCTCATGTCCGTATTTTATTTTATCGACACCTCTATCTCTAAACACATGGACATATTTTTCGATATTGGCTTCCGCTTGAGGACAAGCGAGGTCTAAGCTTGGGGGAGTTGATACGTCCATTTTGCATCATGCTTTTATATTGATATTTATTGCATTATGGGATGTTATTACACATTATGTCACAATACTTATGCCTTTTCTCTCTTATTTTACAAGGTTTACATGAAGAGGGAGAATGCCGGCACCTGGAATTCTGGGCTGGAAAAGAAGCAAATATTTGAGACCTATTCTGCACAACTCAAAAAGCCCTGAAACTCCACGCATGTCAGTTTTGGAAAATATAAAAAATATTGGGCGAAGAAAGCACCAGAGGGGGGCCACCCACCGTCCACGAGGGTGGGGGCGCGCCCTACCCCCTGGGCACGCCCCCTGCCTCGTGGGCCACCTAGCAGCCCCCTGATGCCCATCTTCTGGTATAAGGTGTCTTCTGCCCAGGAAAAAAATCATAAGGAGGCTTTCGGGATGAAGCGCCGCCGTCTCGAGGCGGAACCTTGGCGGAACCAATCTAGGGTTCGAGCGAAGCCGTTCTGCCGGGGAAACTTCCCTTCGGGGGGGGGGGGGGGGGC
>LR738710.1:267693243-267720826 GCA_902687465.1 Secale cereale
GGGGGGGGGGATCGTCACCATTGTCATCACCATCGATCCTCTCATCGAGAGGGGTTAAATCTCCATCAACATCTTCACCAACACCATCTCCTCTCAAACCCTAGTTCATCTCTTGTATCCAAACTTTCTATCAAAACCTCAGATTGGTACCTGTGGGTTGCTTGTTGATTACTCCTTGTAGTTGATGCTAGTTAGTTTATCCGGTGGTAGATCATATGTTTAGATACATTATGCATATTAATACCCCACTGATTATGAACATGAATATGATTTGTGAGTAGCTATGTTTGTTCCTGAGAACATGGGAGAAGTCTTGCTATAAGTAGTCATGAGAATTTGGTATTCGTTTGATATTTTGATGAGACGTATGTTGTCTTTCCTCTAGTGGTGTCATGTGAATGTCTACTACATGACACTTCACCATTGTTTGGGCCTAGATGAAGGCATTGGGAAGTAATAAGTAGATTATGGGTTGCTAGAGTGACATAAGCTTAAACCCTAGTTTATGCGTTGCTTCATAAGGGGCTGATTTGGATCCATATGTTTCATGCTATGGTTAGGTTTACCTTAATACTTCTTTTGTAGTTGCGGATGCTTGCAATAGAGCTTAATCATAAGTGGGATGCTTGTCCAAGTAAGGGCAGCACCCAAGCACCGGTCCACCCACATACCAAAGTATCAAAGTAACGAACGCGAATCATATGAAAGTGATGAAAACTAGCTTGACGATAATTCCCATGTGTCCACGGGAGCGCTTTTCTTTATATAAGAGTTTGTCCAGGCTTGTCCTTTGCTACAAAAAGGATTGGGCCATATTGATGCACCTTATTTACCTTTACCACTTGTTACTTGTTACAAATTACCTTATCACAAAACTATCTGTTACCGATAATTTCAGTGCTTGCTGAGAATACCTTACTGAAAACTGCCTATCATTTCCTTCTGCCCCTCGTTGGGTTCGACACTCTTACTTATCAAAAGGACTACGCTAGATCCCCTACACTTGTGGGTCATCAATACACATATTCATAATATTGATGCCAAAAGATGCAAAGTTGATAATGATAGTGCAACATATTTGTGGCACTGCCGTTTATGTCATATTGGTGTAAAGCGCATGAAGAAACTCCATATACTTGGGATTTTGGAAACACTTGATTATGAATCATTTGATATTTGCAAACCATGCCTCATGGGCAAGATGACTAAAACTCCGTTCTCCGAAACAATGGAGCAAGCAAATGACTTATTGGAAATAATACATACCGATGTATGCGGTCCAATGAGTGTTGAAGCTTGCGGCGGGTATCGTTATTTTTTGACCTTCACAGATGATTTAAGCAGATATGGTTATATCTACTTGATGAAACACAAGTCCGAGACATTTGAAAAGTTCAAAGAATTTCAAAGTGAAGTAAAGAATTATCGTAACAAGAAAATAAAGTTTCTACGATCTAATCGCGGAGGTGAATATTTGAGTTATGAGTTTGGCCTTCATTTAAAACAATGTGGAATAGTTTCACAACTTACGCCACCTAGAACACCATAGCGTCATGGTGTGTCCAAGCATCGTAATGATACTTTATTAGACATGGTGCGATCTATGATGTCTCTTATCGATTTACCACTATCGTTTTGGGGTTATGCATTAGAGACAATTGCATTCACGTTAAATAGGGCGCTGTCTAAATCCATTGAGATGACACTGTATGAACTATGGTTTGGCAAGAAACCTAACATGTCGTTTCTTAAAGTTTGGGGTTGCGATGCTTATGTGAAAAAGCTTCAGCCTGATAAGCTCGTACCCAAATCGGAGAAGTGCATCTTCATAGGATACCCAAAAGAAAATGTTGGGTACACCTTCTACCATAAATCCGAAGGCAAGATCTTTGTCGCTAAGAATGGATCCTTTCTAGAGAAGGAGTTTCTCTTGAAAGAAGTGAGTAGGAGGAAAGTAGAACTTGATGAGGTAATTGTACCTTCTCTCGAATTGGAAAGTAGCTCATCACAGAAATCCGTTCCCGTGATGCCTACACCAACTAGAGAGGAAGCTAATGATGATGATCATGAAACTTCAGATCAAGTTACTACAGAACCTTGTAGGTCAACTATAGCACGATCCGCACTAGAGTGGTACGGCAATCCTATTCTGGAAGTCATGTTACTAGACCATGATGAACCTATAAACTATGAAGAAGCTATGATGAGCCCAGATTCCGACAAATGGCTTGAGGCCATGAAATATGAGATAGGATCCATGTATGAGAACAAAGTGTGGACTTTGGTGGACTTGCCCGATGATTGGCGAGCCATAGTGAATAAATGGATCTTCAAGAAGAAGACCGACGTTGATGGGAATGTTACTGTCTACAAAGCTCGACTTGTCGTGAAAGGTTTTCGACAAGTTCATGGAGTTCACTACAATGAGACTTTCTCACCCGTAGCGATGCTTCAGTCTGTTTGAATCATGTTATCAATTGCCGCATTTTATGATTATGAAATCTGGCAAATGGACGTCAAAACTGCATTCCTCAATGGATTTCATAAAAAAGAGTTGTATATGATGCAACCAGAAGGTTTTGTCGATCCTAAAGGTGCTAACAAAGTGTGCAAGCGCCAGCGATCCATCTATGGACTAGTGCAAGCATCTCGGAGTAGGAATATATGCTTTGATGAGGTGATCAAAGCATATGGTTTTTTACAGACTTTTGGAGTAGCCTGTATTTACAAGATAGTGAGGGGAGCTCTGTAGCATTTCTGATATTATATGTGGATGCCATATTGTTGATTGGATATGATGTAGAATTTCTGGATAGCATAAAAGGATACTAGAATAAGAATTTTTCAATGAAAGACCTCGGTGAAGCTGCTTCTATATTGGGCATCAAGACCTATAGAGATAGATCAAGACGCTTGATAGGACTTTCACAAAGCACATACCTTGATAAAGTTTTGAAGAAGTTCAAAATGGATCTGTCCATGAAAGGGTTCTTGCTTGTGTTACAAGGTGAGAATTTGAGTCAGACTCAATGCCCGACCACTGCAGAAGATAGAGAGAAAGTGAAAGTTATTCCCTATGCCTCAGCCATAGGTTTTATCATCTATGCAATGCTGTGTACCAGACCTGATGTGTGCCTTGCTATAAGTCTAGCAGGGAGGTACCAAATTAATCCAGGAGTGGATCACTGGACAGCGGTCAAGAACATCCTGAAGTACCTGAAAAGGACTAAGGATATGTTTCTCGTTTATGGAGGTGACAAAGAGTTCGTCGTAAATGGTTACGTCGATGCTAGCTTTGACACTGATCCGGATGACTCTAAGTCACAAAATGGATCTACATGTGAAGCGGAGTACATAGGTGCTTCGGAAGCGGCGAATGAAGGAGTCTATATGAAGGTGTTCATATCTGATTTGCTGGAAATATGCCCTAGAGGCAATAATAAAATGGTTATTATTATCTTTCCTTGTTCATGATAATTGTCTGTTTTTTGCGTTCGAATTGAGAGCTTTTATTCAACAAATGAACACCTACATCATCAGCCAGGAGGCTGGTGAGTTGGAAAGAAGGACTAGAGCATGTCCAACTCTCGGTAACCATCAACGAGCAAGCATGCTTCGCACAGAGATGGGCCGGAAAATTGGCAGATCTACTTACATGTTGAATAACAAAGGAAGTAAAATGGGTAGCTAGATCTCCAATCTCTAAGAATAAAGGTGCCCCTATAGAAAGACTATTGTGGCGAGTGTTCTAGAGGTTTACAACCTCTAGGCAGTCTGTCTCCATTATCACATGTGAGAAACCTCGCAAGCTTGCAAAGATAACACCGTCACGGAGCGCCAGGGTCTCACCGATAAATGGATTCGTCACCCCCTCGTGGGGTTTACACCAAGCTCCCAACAAAGCCGAAGCAGAACGTGCAACACCTCCTGCTCCCGCCTTGTTCGAGTCCTTGTTAATAGCTGCATCAGTATTTATTTTAACAACCTCACCTTCCGGCGGCCTCCACCCGTGCCCTCGGAGGATCGACGCATGTGAGGAAGGAATATCAAGTACCGCCAGGTCTTCTCTGATGCGTCTCACTGTGGTAAGAGGATCCAGCTTCTCTCCATCATGTGTGATTCTGTTTCTGGAGTGCCAAATTGCCCACATTACAGAAATCATCTGTGCCCTCTCCACCTTTGTAAACTGAATGTCACAAATCATGTCTCTAGACCATGTATCAGGGTGCAGACTTGGTCTTCTCTCACCAAATAGTGCATGTGCTTGCTCCCAGAACGACTTGGCATGAGAGCAATGCAATAAAGCGTGCATCAAATCCTAATCCATCGAAAGGCAGACGTTGCATCTGCTTATAGGTCGTATATGCCGATGTTTGAGTGTACTTTCATCCGGGAGAATGCCCCTCACCACTCTCCACCAAAAGACACAAACCTTTGGCAATACCTTGAGTTTCCACAATAGCTTCCACATATGTTCATCGGTCTGTGAGGTATTTGTAACCGTCCCTTCATCTAGAGCGACACGCACTTTCTGTCAGGACCCCGATCCTAAGTCACACTGATCTAGCTGTAACACATCATATCACTTTGCGGCCTCATGCACAGTAACCCCACGGGTGCCACCTTACCTGGCCCGGGACCGTTTGCGCATTTTGGCACACGTATATGACAGTGTCGCTAGCATCCATATGACAGAGAACCCGGGCCGACATGGCTATGTATAAACCAAAAGTGGCACTAGATTACAGAGACAGGCATCCATGACCCAGCAACGAACATGTCAGTCATCAACGTATGAACCCAAGTCGTAGCAAGATACATGGACTTGAAGGAACAACGCGTGACATTTCCCCTAAGGGACAGACACAGGAACGAAGAAGGACACATGCCGGCCAGCCTACGTGTTCCGAGCAGTAGCAAGCTACCAAGGCTCATTGGAATCACTAGGAGGCATTTCCCTGTAAGGTAGGCTACCAAAGGAAAACAACTAGGTGTCAGATCCCACACATACCAAGCATTTCAAACATACACGCAATATGCTCAATATGTGCAAATACAACATTGCATCACAACAGAATTCTATGACTCAAAGTACTTAATTTAAAAGGCTCCAAGAGCCATACATAACATATTCATATAGGTAGGGGTCACATGACCCAACACTCAAGTCATACAATCATACAAGCACAAGCGGAAGCTACATGTCTGAGTACAGACAACTTAGAAAATAAAACAGGCTTGGTGTAGCCTGACTATCTACAAGGCCCTTCACAAGCTCCAGATCTCCGTCTGGGTGTCAAGCTACTCGTCGACGTCAACGTCTATGTAGAACCCATCAGCAGGGGCAGGGTTCTCCTCTGCAACAGTTATTAAGCAAACATGAGTACAAAGGTACTCAACAAGTCTTACCACAGAACCTATCATACATGCAACATTATCAAAGAGGGGTAGTGGAGTTCATAGCAGAATGCCAGCTTTGACCTTGGCTAACCTATACTACAACTCTCAACAGATTGCAAGATGTTATTACGAACACGAGTCCTCTACTCACCACATCAATACACTACCGAGGATTCTCTTCCGTCATCCTACGGAAGGGCCATCTGTGGCACTCATACTTATCTTGAGGCTTTTAGTAGTATCCATCAACTTGTCTATGAACTGTAAGAGCAACCAAGTAGTCCGTACCGCGAACAACGGCTATTCGAATAGTTTGATAACCCTGCAGGGGTGTACTTCTTCACACATGTTTTCACCACTTAGCGTCTGCACACGACATGTGCTCGGCAGACTTCAAGCGAAAGCCGACGTGGGTGTAGACCACGACCTAACCAACCACTCAAGTCTCTCGTCCAGGTTTATCGCCTATTTGGGTTCCATCCGTGGGGAGATCCGGCCGGGGTGTCGCTCACGGCCCCAAACGATGTGTACAGGGTTCTCGAGTCACCAAACGGGCAACCGGTACACCGTGCCACGTACCTGTCGCATCACAGCCCACCCCGAGGGTCAGCGCTGTGCACGACCTCCAGTAAGCTATAAACACCAGAAACTAGTTGCAACTCCTGGACAGAGTACAAGGGCAGTCAATAAGTCAAGCGGGGTCATATTTCAGGGCCCAATGTGTGGTAGTAACTGTAACTTGAATCACACACACAGATCTCGGGTCCTATGGACGATTCCAATGAAACAACCCACCATGTACTCCTACATGGCCTTTCATCGATACCTTTACCAAGCGTGTTCCACACTTCCCTCTCTTTATCGGTATGATCATTTCACTCTGATCCATCACCCAGATGAACCAGACCAGACACGACTCTAAGCATAGCAGGCAACATAAACAAATAGCATGGTGGATCACACATCACATGGCTCAATCAACTCCTACACATGCTAGTGGGTTTCAACTATTTACTGTGGCAATGACAGGTCATGCAAGGGATAGGGTTCAACTACCGCAGCAAGTAGCAGATCACACGTTGTTGCCCTAATGCAGTAAAAGAGAGCAGGAGCGAGAAGATTGGGTTTGTATCGGAATGATCAATGATTGCTTGCCTGACAAAGTGGTTGTCGGGTACTGCTCTTCAACTGGATACACAGCGGTATCCTCGGGAGCAGAACCTAACACAGAGAATACCGGCGATACAATCATTAACAAACAAATGCAACAATATGATGCATGCTCATGACATGGCAAGATGCATGTGTGTTGGCTAATGCAACTAAAAACCAGAAGGGTTTGAGCCTATTTGAATCAAAGATTCAAAATGGCATTTTAACTATTATTTAATTAAGTGCATTATCATGTTTTTAAGTATACAGCAAGGTTAACTTGCTCAAACATGCATGAAACCAGTGCCATTGGAAAGGTTGGATTTTTCTGATCATTTTTCATATATAAATCATTTCCATCGTAGCTACTGTTGAATTTATATGATTTTTTGAAGTTTAGGCATTTTCTGGAATTTCCTGAGTTATTTTTAAATCTAAAAATCCCAGAAAATCCTTTACTGCGTCAGCATGACATCATGCTGACGTCAGGCAGTCAACAGGGCCAGTCCAAGTCAAACCTAACCAGTGGGACCCACTGGTCAGTGTCACAGTTAACTTATTAACTAATTAGAATTAAATTAACACCTAAACTAGGTTTGACTTGCGGGCAGGGCCCACATGTCAGTGACCCAGGGGGGTCAAACCCGTGGTCAAACAGGTCCATCTCGCCGGCGTTTAGCCGCCGGCGAGGCCAAACACGGCGGTGGGGTGCGGGTTTCGTGCTCCGGCTGCCAAATCGACGGCGGAGCACTCCTACGGGTAGCTGGAAGCAAACCGCATCGAGTGGAGGTGGTGGCTGGCCTCGGGGTCGCCGGAGATGACGCCGGCGACGAGTCCAGCGGCGGCCGGAGTTCGGCAAAGTCGAAAAAGACGGTGCGGTGCTCGTTGAGGAGTGTGAAGTAGTCCTTACAGCATCTACATGCGATGGTGAAGCTGATAGGCACGGTGGCCGGACCAATGGATGGCCGGAGCCTCGTCGGCGACGAGCTCCGCGGCGGTGCGTGCAGGTGAGCTTCGTGTGGTGCGTTCCAGGGCAGAAGAGAGCCAACGGAGAGGGGGAGGACGAAGCTGGGCTCACAGGGGTTGCAGCAGGCGCCGGAGCGAGCTCGGGTGGTCGGAGCTGAGCGGGACGGCGAGGGGGATCTCCGCGGCCGGAGTTGGGGAAGAAGAGGTCGGGGGCGTCTCCAGGGCGGGCGAGCGCTCGGGGCTCGGCCTGTTCGAAGTAGTTGAGGACGGCGGAGACGACGGACACCAAGGCGGGGCTCAGGGACGACGGAGGGCGCGGCTTCTACGACGGTGCGAGCACGACGGCGTCGGCCATGGCGCGGGGAGAGCGAGGGAAAGGAGCTGGGGAGAGGGGGAGGTGTCTGCGAGGTCGGGGACGACGTGTACGACCGATCCAGGCTTCCAGGGCGGCGAGGGGAGGAAGCAGGGCGGCGGGCAGCTGCGTGGCGCGCGGTGCGGTCGCCGTCGAGCACCTGCCTGCGTGCCTGGCCGAGCCAGGCAGCTCGCTGGAGCGGCAGCTGGGCTGGGCCGGCAGGTGGGCCGGGTGGGGCGCCAGGTAAAATTTCTCTCTCCCTTTTTTTCTATTTGAGGGATCGAAGAAGGTGAGAGTGTCTAGAGGGGGGGTGATTAGACTACTCGACAAGATAAAAACTTCTGTCTTTTATCAAGGACAGATTTTGGCAGTTTTTGCATAGCACACAAGTTAAGTAGCACACTACACATGCAATTCTAGAGTATGGGCAGCGGAAAGTAAATTGCACAAGTAGTAAAGAGAGGTGGAGACGATCAAACGCAATTTGGAGACGCAATGATTTTTCCCGTGGTTCCGATAGGTAGTGCTATGGTACATCCACGTTGATGGAGACTTCAACCACGGAGGGTAACGGCTGCGCGAGTCCACGGAGGGCTCCACCCACGAAGGGTCCACGAAGAAGCAACCTTGTCTATTCCATCATGGCCTACGCCCACTGAGGGCTAGCCTTACTCGGGGTAGATCTTCACGAAGTAGGCGATCTTCTTGCCCTTACAAACTTCTTGGTTCAACTCCACATCTCGATGACGGAGGCTCCCAAGCGACACCTAACCAATCTAGGAGGCACCACCCTCCAAAAGGTAATAGATGTTGTAGATGATGATGAACTCCTTGCTCTTGTGCTTCAAATGATAATCTCCCCAACACTCAACTCTCCTCACTAATATGGCTGTGGTGGAAGAAAGGATTGAGTGGAAAGCAACTTGGGAAGGTTAGAAATCAAGTTTCATATGGTAGGAATGGAGCAACTTGATCTCAACACAAGGGTAGGTAGTTCTCTTCTCAGAAAGTGTAAGGTAGGAGTGGTAGTTCTTTCTGATGGCTCTCTCCATGAATGAAGAGGGGGTGGAGGGGTATATATAGCCTCCACACAAAATCCAACCGTTACACACATAATTGAGCAATCTCGGTGAGACCGAAGTTGACAACTCGGTCAGACCGAAAGTTCAAATATAGTGAACGTTGGGGTTTTCGGTGGGACCGAAAAAGAAAACTCAGTTTGTCCGATTTGAGTAAAGATAGGAACTTGCCAGTTTCGGTGAGACCGAAATCATCAACTCGGTTATTCCGATTTGAGGACAAACGGTTACAGAAACTTGGCAGCCCGTATTTCGGTGAGACCGATCTCAAACTCGGATTGACCGATTTTTCTAGGGTTTGGCTTATGGCTGAGGTGGTTCATCTCGGTGGGACTGAGTTTGGAAAATCGGTTTGTCCGAGATTACTTATGAGTGTATTGTAGTGAAAGTTGCTGATAGTTGAAGGAGATATATCACTAAGCACTTGAGCAACCAGATCATCAACACAACCTCATCCCCTTTTAATAGTATTGGCTTTTCCTATGGACTCAATGTGATCTTGGATCACTAAACCAAAAATGGAGTCTTGAGCTTTTGCCAATGCTTGCCTTAGCATTTTGAGGGGTCCACTTCTTCAGTCATTTTGCCATAGCCAATGTGATTGAATTTCCTGAAACATACTTGATAAAAGCATTAGTCCAACCACAAAGTATGTTGTCATTAATTACCAAAACCACCCAGGGAGCAAATGTGCTTTCAATCTCCCCCTTTTTGGTAATTGATGGCAACACACTAAAATCACACTAAACAAAACATCAAAGCTTATTGAAGGAAAGGCAAAATTATCACGAAAGCTTTGACAAGCATGTAGTACACAGGCTCCCCCTACAAGTGTGCAAGATTTTCATAGATTATGGTTTTGGACTACCACAAGCACACAAGAGAGATAAGCAAGATGTGCTACATGCAGCTTGGCTATATGCATCAGAGCAGATGAAAGGGAAGTGAGTGATAATGCATATGTGCATGGTGATTTCTTGCAAACACGTATTTACAAGCAAGTCACCATCATGCACATTCTGCAAGGTGCATATACTTACCTTGAGGTTCCTTGGCATTGTACCTGAAGAGATAAACTTGAGAAAACAAGGTTAGATAACACAAGAGTATTCCTTCAACCAACTGCAAGAACATCAAGAGTACCAAGCCAGGGAGGACATGTATAAAGAGTGTCTCATATTGAGCACAAGCTTGAATCAGCAAACATGTCTCCGAAACTGAAAGATTTTCAATGAACTTTGAGAGATTTTGCTTTCCATAAGATATCAATTGTGAAGATTCCTCTCCCTTTGAGTTCTCTCAGAACAAGGGGGTTCGATGGAAAGAGCAAAAATCAAAAGAATGATGCCAATTGAGAATGATGTCCAAATGTAAAATACGGCAAAGCTTTGATGTGATTCTCTCCCCCTTAAGATAAGATTGCTTTTCTTCTTCCCCTAAGTCTTCTCTCCTCCCCCTACTCCCCCTAAGTCTTCTCCCCCTTTGACATCAAGTGCCGAAAAGGACAGCAAACTAGGTAGGGTAGGAAAGATGGAAAGAAAGAGGTGGGATCCTTAAGAATCACAACAGGGCAAATAAGAACATGCATAGAGAAACATTGAGTGGAGCTGCAGAAGTTGATGTCCTGGAAGATAAACCGGTGACACCGAATTAGATGGATCGGTGGGTCCGAATCCTTTTCGGTTAGACCGAAAAATTTAAATCGGTGATGCCGATTTTAATTCCAAGGAAATTCAGAAATGATTCAGCTTACTTTGCGAGGAATGTTTCAAAGGATTTGCAATGAATTTGTGAAAGATTTTCAGGGAATTCATCAGAGCCAGAAGGATATTCACACATACATAAGAATAGAAATGAAAAAAGATTCCTAGATGAAGTTTTTTTTTTGTTTAAAGGAAAAACTCAATGAGAGAACATAAGAGAAAATAGAAATACTCCAAAACATATGTACTTCATCTAGATAAAGGTCGGCGACAAGATCACCTATGTTTGAGTATATTGACTTAGGAGTCAAATGAGGACATTTGATCATAGGTCATACTCATCATTTAAGCTCAAAATGGGGTTGCCATTTTTCGATTAAGCATTCGATGTGATCACATCTTATGAAGCTGCTTGTACTCATGACTTTGAGCAAAGCTCCTTAAAGATGTGAAGAACATACCTTGGGCTTGTTGTTGCGTTGCTCATGTAGGTGAACTTGAAGTAGGTGCTCATTGAATGTGAAGTTGGAGCGCCATTTCTACTTGTGTAGTTCATCTTCCTACATGGGTTAGGCAAGCAAGGAAATACTCAAGAATATCCAAGATGACAAGAGTGAAATACTAGATGTATAAGATGTCAAAAAGGATATGTGGAATTTTGTTCCTTGAACTCAACATCCCAAAGGGCTAGATACTTGGTCAATGACAAGATTACTCATGATTTAGATCATCCAAGTACCTGCAAAGAGTTAGATGCAATACAAGGAGGCAAATGTGTCCAAGACATATGATCATCATCATAAGAGAAATATCAAGGATTAGTCAAGAGGGCTCATGCCTTGCATGCATCAATGGAGTTCTCACTCCAAGTTTGAAGCATCAATGATGTTCAACTCACTCCTTAAGCGACAAAACACCTTCTCATCAAGAGGTTTTGTAAAGATATCAGCAAGTTGTTTGTCAGTACGAACATGCTTAAGATTAATGTCACCCTTGGCAATATGATCACGAATAAAATGGTGACGAACTTCAATATGCTTTGTTCGAGAGTGTTGCACTGGATTGTGTCCAATTTTAATTGCACTCTCATTGTCACAAAGCAAAGGAACATGTCTCACATGTATCCCATAATCCTTAAGCGTTTGTGTCATCCATAGTAATTGAGCACAACACGAACCAGCAGCAATATATTCTGCTTCGGCAGTGGATAATGATACCGAATTTTGTTTCTTGGAGGACCAAGATACAAGGGATCGACCAAGAAATTGACACGTACCCGAAGTTGACTTTCTATCAACCTTGTCACCGGCATAGTCCGAGTCGGAATAGCCAACAAGGTTGAAAGAGGCCCTCTTAGGATACCAAATGCCAAAGTTTGGTGTGTGTATCAAGTATCTCACTATCCACTTAACAGCTTTAAGATGACATTCTTTAGGGGCTGCTTGATATCGCGCACACATGCATACACTCAACATTATGTCAGGACGAGAAGCACAAAGATATAGTAGAGAACCAATCATAGAACGGTAAACCCTTTGATCAACGGGTTCTCCATCTTTTGTCAAGTCATTATGTCCACTAGTAGGCATGGGGGTACTCATACCTTTGCTTTTTTGCATGTTGAACTTCTTGAAGAGATCCTTGGTGTACTTTGTTTGTGAGACAAAGGTACCCTCCTTAGATTGCTTGATTTGCAACCCAAGGAAGAATTTGAGTTCACTCATCATGGACATCTCATACTTCTCCGACATGAGCTGTCCAAACTTCTTGCTAAAATGATGGTTAGTTGAACCAAAGATAATATCATCAACATATATTTGGCACACAAATAGTTCACCATTAACCCTTTTTGTGAACAGCGTTGAGTCTATCTTTCCAATCTCAAAGCCTTTTTCAAGAAGAAAACTAGTCAAGCATTTGTACCAAGCTCTAGGAGCTTGTTTAAGACCATAAAGAGCTTTGTGCAACTTGTAAACATGATTAGGCTTTTTGGGATTCACAAATCCGGGAGGTTGTTTCACAAATACTTCGTCCTCAATTTCACCATTTAGGAAATCACATTTGATATCCATTTGATAGAGAGTAATATCATGGTGATTGGCATAAGCAAGAAGAATGCGAATGGACTCAAGTCTAGCAACGGGGGCATAGGTCTCACCATAGTCCATACCTTCGACTTGTGTGTAACCTTGAGCTACGAGACGAGCCTTGTTGCGGATGACTTGTCCATCTTCATCTTGCTTGTTCCGAAACACCCATTTGGTTTCAATGATGTTTTGATCATCCTTGGGCTTCTCTACCAAAGTCCATACCTTGTTCCTCTCGAAGTTGTGTAGTTCTTCGTGCATAGAGTT
Source organism: Secale cereale (assembly GCA_902687465.1). NCBI lineage: Eukaryota > Viridiplantae > Streptophyta > Magnoliopsida > Poales > Poaceae > Secale > Secale cereale. The sequence continues at coordinate 267,706,250 of LR738710.1, forward strand.
CACCCAATCCGGGTCTTCAAGTGCTTCTTCTACCTTCATAGGTTCAATACTAGAGATAAATGAGTAATGCTCACAAAAGTTAGCTAAGCGAGTTTTAGAGCGAGTAATTCTCCCGGAGTTGATGTCATTCATCATTTGTTCCACGGGATGATTCTTCTTGACTCTTGCTCGGACTCGGGATAGCTTTTGTTGATGTTGTGGCTGAGCTTCCTCATCATCTTCATCTTCCTCTTCTTCTTCTTCATTGTTGTTGGTGTTGTCTTGAGGCGGTGGAGAAGGAGGTTGTGGTGGATCTTCTTGTTGCACTTCCTCATCTTGGTGAGTTTCCACTTGTGGAGGCCTCCATGTTGCCTTGAGGTTCATCTCGCCGTGAGGTAGGTGGCTCCACATATGTATATGAGGTACTCTCCTTCACTTCCATGGGACGGATATTTCCAATAGACAAATCTTGGATAGCTTCTGATGGGTCCTTGTCTCCTACATCAATAGGCATTTGCTCTACTTGCAAGCCATTAGATTCATCAAACTTCACGTCTACCGTCTCTTCAACCTTTCGGGTGAAATTATTGTAGACACGGTAGGTGTGGGAGTTTGATCCATAACCAAGGAGAAAGCCTTCATGAGATTTAAGAGCAAATTTAGACCGACGATGCTTATCAAGGATATAGCATTTTGAACCAAAGACACGAAAGTATCCCACTTGGGGTTTGTTACCGGTGAGGAGCTCGTATGATGTCTTGCTGAGGAGCTTATGAAGATAAAGCCTGTTGATAGCATGACAAGCTGTCTCGACCGCTTCTCCCCAAAAATGCTTCGGTGTCTTGTATTCATCAAGCATCGTTCTCGCGATCTCTATGAGCGTTCGGTTCTTCCTCTCAACAACTCCATTTTGTTGAGGAGTGTACGTAGCCGAGAACTCATGTAGAATCCCTTCTTCATCGAGAAAAGAGTCTACATTGGCGTTCTTGAACTCCGTTCCATTGTCACTCCGAACTTTCTTGATCTTCACCTCAAATTGATTTTGGGCCTTTTTGGCAAAGGTTTTGAAGATTCTCTGAACCTGCGATTTGTCATCAAGGAAAAATACCCACGTAAATCTGGAATAATCATCAACTATAACTAGACCAAAGGAGTTACCACCAAGGCTTTTGTAAGCATTGGGACCGAAGAGATCCATGTGAAGAAGCTCAAGCGGTCTCCTTGTGGTCATGATGTTTTTCACGGGATGACTTCCACCAACTTGTTTTCCTGCTTGACAAGCACTACAAAGTCTATCTTTGTCAAAGAAAACATCTTTAACACCAAGAATATGATCACCTTTGATCAGCTTGTCTAGATTACGCATACCAACATGTCCTAGCCTTCTATGCCATAACCAACCTTTAGAGTATTTAGCAATGAAACGAGCTCTAGGTTGGGCTTTCTTAGTGAAATCAACAATATATAGATCACCTCTACGGATACCGGTAAATGCCATGTTTTGATTGTCACAACGAAAGACTTGGCAATCTACTTTGGTGAATAGCACATTGAATCCAAAGTCAGCTAATCTAGACACGGAAAGTAAATTGTATCCAAGGGATTCTACAAGCATGACATTTTGAATAGACCTATCATGAGATATGGCCACCTTACCAAGGCCAAGTACCTTACCCTTGGAGTTGTCTCCAAAAGTCACATACTTGCGTGGACCATCGTTCTTTGCAAGCTCTCAAAACATGTCTTTGTCTCTGGTCATGTGGTCGGTGCATCCACTATCAAGAATCCACTCTTTTCCGCCGGACAAGTAGTCTCTCAGGTTTGCCATGAGATTGAGACTCTTCATGACCTTGTCTAGCTTGGCGTCCGAATCGGAGTAATTATCATCATGCTCATGCTCATCATCATATTGACCCATAGATTGTTCATCATCAACACCTAGGTCAATTTGATAAGTACTTGCATTAGTTTGGTCAATGTGACAATAATCTTCGGAATGCAATACAAGAGCTCTTCTAATTAAAGCATTGATGAGAGCGGGATCACCCTTCTTTTTCATAAGATCACGAAGCTCAAAGAAGCATTTATCAAAGTTGGGATCATTGGGGTGCATCTTATCAAATTCAATAGTCTTGTATAGAATTTCATCAAGACCTCTCATAGAGTAGTCCGGATAAAGATCTTCCAAGAACTTCCATATAGCATAGGCACACTCAAAGTTTGTAACGAGCTTAAGCAAATCATCGGGTAACCCTCTAATGATAAGATTTACAGTCCTAAGGTTACGAAGCAAATCAAGCTCTTCATCCACGGTAGGGTGCAAGGGATCAAAAGGAGGCACATAGGGGTTCTCAATATATTTGCACAAATTGTACTTCTTAAAGATACTAAGCATTTCAAACCTCCATGAGTTATATGACTCTCCATTAAGAATAGGCACTCTATGGCTAACACTCCCAAACGTAGACACGTCCATCTTCCTCCAATGGTGTGTAAACCAAAGCAATGGAGACCAAAGCTCTGATACCAATTGAGGGATCGAAGAAGGTGAGAGTGTCTAGAGGGGGGTGATTAGACTACTCGACAAGATAAAAATTCTGTCTTTTATCAAGGACAGATTTTGGCAGTTTTTGCATAGCACACAAGTTAAGTAGCACACTACACATGCAATTCTAGAGTATGGGCAGCGGAAAGTAAATTGCACAAGTAGTAAAGAGAGGTGGAGAAGATCAAACGCAATTTGGAGACGCAATGATTTTTCCCGTGGTTCCGATAGGTAGTGCTATCGTACATCCACGTTGATGGAGACTTCAACCCACGGAGGGTAACGGCTGCGCGAGTCCACGGAGGGCTCCACCCACGAAGGGTCCACGAAGAAGCAACCTTGTCTATTCCATCATGGCCTACGCCCACGGAGGGCTAGCCTTACTCGGGGTAGATCTTCACGAAGTAGGCGATCTCCTTGCCCTTACAAACTTCTTGGTTCAACTCCACATCTCGATGATGGAGGCTCCCAAGCGACACCTAACCAATCTAGGAGGCACCACCCTCCAAAAGGTAATAGATGTTGTAGATGATGATGAACTCCTTGCTCTTGTGCTTCAAATGATAATCTCCCCAACACTCAACTCTCCTCACTGATATGGCTGTGGTGGAAGAAAGGATTGAGTGGAAAGCAACTTGGGAAGGTTAGAAATCAAGTTTCATATGGAAGTAATGGAGCAACTTGATCTCAACACAAGGGTAGGTAGTTCTCTTCTCAGAAAGTGTAAGGTAGGAGTGGTAGTTCTTTCTGATGGCTCTCTCCACGAATGAAGAGGGGGTGGAGGGGTATATATAGCCTCCACACAAAATCCAACCGTTACACACATAATTGAGCAATCTCGGTGAGACCGAAGTTGACAACTCGGTCAGACCGAAAGTTCAAATATAGTGAACGTTGGGGTTTTCGGTGGGACCGAAAAAGAAAACTCGGTTTGTCCGATTTGAGTAAAGATAGGAACTTGCCAGTTTCGGTGAGACCGAAATCATCAACTCGGTTATTCCGATTTGAGGACAAACGGTTACAGAAACTTGGCAGCCCGTATTTCGGTGAGACCGATCTCAAACTCGGATTGACCGATTTTTCTAGGGTTTGGCTTATGGCTGAGGTGGTTCATCTCGGTGGGACTGAGTTTGGAAAATCGGTTTGTCCGAGATTACTTATGAGTGTATTGTAGTGAAAGTTGCTGATAGTTGAAGGAGATATATCACTAAGCACTTGAGCAACCAGATCATCAACACAACCTCATCCCCTTTTAATAGTATTGGCTTTTCCTATGGACTCAATGTGATCTTGGATCACTAAACCAAAAATGGAGTCTTGAGCTTTTGCCAATGCTTGCCTTAGCATTTTGAGGGGTCCACTTCTTCAGTCATTTTGCCATAGCCAATGTGATTGAATTTCCTGAAACATACTTGATAAAAGCATTAGTCCAACCACAAAGTATGTTGTCATTAATTACCAAAACCACCCAGGGAGCAAATGTGCTTTCACTATTTCTTTTCTGTTTCATTTGTTTTGCAACTTTGTTTAATTAAATAAAATACCAGAGCATTTTTATGACTCATAACACTTGTCATACCTACTGTATATAATATGAACAGTAGGAAACATTATAGTTTATGATTATTTGAGCATTTAAAATATTTTATAGCATTTAAATGCCCAAATTCAAATACCATATGATTTAATCCAGTGACCTTGGATGTCCTAGAAAATTGTGCACCATTTTTAGCAAAGGTTTGAGACCAAGGCAGAAATGATGAACATTTTTGAAGGGCATTTTGGGTACATTGGAAAATATTTTATCAAACCCTAGTTGTTAGAAGAGGGGTGCTGGGGTTTCTGTCATTCCCATTTCAAATTTCTTTGAAAAGTAAACATGATGCACACACCAACTAACCCTAATGTAAGTGCTAACTAGGGATGTGACAACTCACCCCCACTTAAAAGAATCGCGTCCCGAGATTCGGGTTCCTCCGGAAAGAGGGTGGGGTACTCAAGTCGAAGATGATCCTTCCTCTCCCAAGTAGCTTCACTCTCGGAATGATGTGACCATTGAACCTTGAGAAATTTGATATTGTGGCGTCGAGTGGTGCGCTCGGTTTGATCAAGAATACGAACGGGGTATTCTCGATATGTGAGATTGTCCTGGAGATCAAGCGTTTCATGGTCCACTCCGCGGATAGGATCCGAGAAGCAATGCCTGAGTTGAGAAACGTGGAACACGTCATGAACTCTGGAGAGGTGCGGAGGTAGTTCCAGTTGGTATGCAACTTCTCCTTGTTTGGTAAGAATGCGAAAGGGACCGATATAACGAGGGGCCAATTTGCCTTTGATACTGAAGCGATGGGTTCCCTTAAGAGGAGTAACCCAAAGGTAAGCCTTATCGCCGACTTCAAAAGTCACAGCCTTATGATGACTATCATATTCGCTCTTTTGGCGAGACTGGGCTGTTTTCAATCTCTCACGAACGATTCGAACTTGTTCTTCTGCTTCCTGGATCATATCCAGACCAAAGAATTGTCTTTCCCCGGTCTCTGACCAGTTAAGAGGTGTTCGACACCTTCGTCCATATAGAACTTCGAAGGGAGCTTTGCCCAAGCTGGCTTGATAACTATTGTTATAAGCGAATTCGGCAAATGGAAGACATTTTTCCCATTCCATACCGAAAGAGATGACAGAGGCTCGAAGCATGTCTTCCAGAATTTGATTGACTCGTTCCACTTGACCACTTGATTGGGGATGGAAGGCGGTACTGAAGGAGAGATAGGTTCCCATAGCATTCTGGAAACTTTCCCAAAATCGGGAAGTGAAAAGACTTCCACGGTCTGAGTTAATCTCCAACGGTACACCATGAAGTGATACTATCCGAGAGACATACAAATCTGCTAGCTGGCTAGCGGTAATACTCTCTCGAACAGGCAGGAAATGAGCTACTTTAGAGAGGCGGTCGATAACGACGAAGATAGCATTATTCCCTTTCTTGGTCCTGGGAAAACCGGTAATGAAGTCCATACCGACTTTGTCCCATTTCCATTCAGGAATAGCTAAAGGTTGAAGGGTGCCAGCAGGCCGTTGATGCTCTGCTTTGACTCGACGACAAACGTCGCAGTTAGCAATGAATTGAGCGATTTCTCTCTTCATCCTAGTCCACCAGAATCTCTGACGTAGATCCTGATACATTTTGGTACTACCGGGATGAATCGTGAGAGGAGATTCATGAGCCTCCTTAAGGATTAACTGCCGTAGATGGTGGTTCTTGGGAACCACTACACGGTCCTCAAAGAAAATAACACCTCGATCATCCATAGAGAAACTTTTAGCGAGTCCGCTAGCAATGTTCTCTTGGAGTCGGGTTATACCTTTATCACGCTTCTGGGCAGCTATAAGTTGATCCATAAGGGTAGGTTTCGCCATCAAGGTGGAAAGGAATCCTCGAGGAACAATGTGAAGGTTAAGCTTACGAAATTCCTCGTGGAGAAGTGGTTGACCTTGTTGTAACATTAAGTTGTTACAATATGACTTACGACTTAGTGCATCAGCCATGACATTGGCCTTTCCAGGGGTATAAGTGATTCCTAAGTCGTAGTCTGTGAGCAACTCAACCCAACGTCTTTGCCTGAGATTTAGATCCGGTTGGGTGAAGATATACTTCAAACTTTGGTGATCAGTGAAGATTTCACAGCGATTACCAAGGAGGTAATGTCGCCATGTTTTGAGTGCATGGACTACAGCTGCAAGCTCTAAATCATGAGTAGGATGGTTATCCTCATGTGGACGCAACTGTCGGGATGCGTATGCAATCACTTGACGATCTTGCATGAGAATGCAACCTAGTCCTTGTCGCGAGGCGTCGCAATAGATTATAAAATCCTTGGAAAAATCTAGTGGTACCAGTACAGGTGCAGATGTCAGGCGTCTTTTCAGCTCCTGAAAACTGGACTCGCACTGTGGGGTCCACTCAAACTTTTTATCTTTCTTGAGGAGTTCAGTTAGAGGTTTGGCAACCTTGGAGAAATTCTCTACGAAGCGTCGGCAATAGCTCGCTAAGCCAAGAAAGCTCCTAACTTGCTTGACCGATTCAGGAGGAGTCCAATCAAGGATGGCTTGAACTCGCTCGGGATTGAAAGCAATACCCTTGCCCGAGATCACATGACCTAGATAGGTTACTTCTGGCAACCAAAATTCACATTTAGAGAATTTGGCATAAAGGCGGTGCTCTCGAAGTTTCATCAATACCAGCCTTAAATGCTCGGCATGATCTTCCTTGTTCTTGGAATAGATGAGTATATCATCGAGGTATACCACGACGAATTTATCCAAATACTCCATGAATATAGAATTCATTAACCAAGAAAAGGTAGGTGGGGCATTGGTTAATCCGAAGGACATAACGGTGTACTCATATTGGCCATAACGAGTAACGAAAGCCGTTTTAGGAATGTCCCCGTTCTTGATTTTGATTTGATGGTAGCCCAACCTCAAATCCATCTTAGAGAAGACGGAGGATCCAGCGAGCTGATCATACAGGTCGTTGATCCTGGGGAGCGGATACTTATTCTTTATGGTGACCAGATTGACAGGTCGGTAATCTACAACCATCCGCTCCGTTCCATCCTTCTTCTTGACGAAGAGGACGGGGCAAGCCCAAGGGGAAGAACTAGGACGGATGAAACCTTTTTGCAAGGACTCATCGAGTTGTTTCTTTAGCTCAGCTAAGTCTAGTGATGCCATCTTATAAGGTCTCCTAGAGATTGGGACAGTTCCTGGGATAAGATCTATCACAAACTCGACATCTCTGTCAGGTGGGATTCCTAGCAGTTCTTCTGGAAAAACATCCGGGAAGTCACGGACTACCGGTATATCTTCGAGTTCTGGTAGAGGGCTGGCATTAAGAGAGTAGAGCAGACGCTCAGCCATTCGAGTCAAGACATTGACTATCTTGCCGGATGGATGTGTAAGTTGAACGGTCCTAGTAAAGCAATCAATTTTGGTGTAATGAGTTGTCATCCAATCCATACCCAAAATGATGTTTATGTCCGAGGACTTGAGGGCGATTAAAGATGCTAGGAAAACAAGTCTATCGACAAGGATTTCATTTCCATGGCTTACCCTAGAGGTTTGCCACTTTGAACCGGGAGTTTGAATAACCATGGAAGTAGGCATGTCACAAAAAGTCATGTTGTGCAATCGAGCATAGCTCTCAGATATGAACGAATGGGATGCTCCAGTATCGAAAAGAACAGATGCCGGATGGCAGTTTACGAGAAGTGTACCAAGGACGACGTTAGGATCCTCATAAGCTTCCTCGGCAGAGACATAGTTGACATGACCACGTGTAGTGAGGATTGGCTTGACATAATTCACCTTGCCGGTTGGTTTACCACGGCCAACGGGTTTTCCTGGTTGGTTCTGAGGACACTCACGCATGTAGTGTCCCGGTTCTCCACACTTGAAACATGTCACAGTGGTGGTGCGTGGAGCAAAGTTGGAAGGTGGTCCTCCATAGGTCTTAGCAGGTGCAAACTATTGAGTTGGGTGAGGCGCCTCATAGGATGGCCTCGGCGTGTACTTAGGTGGCAGAGCGGTGTTAGGAACCCACACACGGCGCTTGTGAGAGCCAGAGCCGAATGAGGAACCAAAGTCTCGAGTATGCTTGCGGGTGGCCTCGAAGTCGGTCTGGCCTGTTTCAGCACTGATAGCCTTGTTTACCAACTTTTGGAAGGAAGTGCACTCGTGCAGACGTAGATCTCGGTGGAGTTCAGGGCTGAGTCCCTTGCGGAACCTTGCCTGCTTCTTGGCATCGGTGGATACTTCCTCAGGTGCATAGCGTGCCAAGTTGCCAAACTCGCGGCTATAGCCATCCACAGTTAACCGGCCCTGGGTGAAATTGCAGAATTCCTCCCGCTTGCGATCCATGAGACCTTCCGGAATGTGATGTTCACGGAATGCCTCACTGAACTCAACCCAGGTAGTGACTTGGCCAGCAGGACGCATAGCTTCAAAGTTTTCCCACCAAAGACTGGCAGGGCCCTCAAGATGGTAGGCGGCGTAGGTAACCTTGTCAGCTTCGGCCACACGGGCAGAGTGTAGCTTGTGGGTAATACTACGTAGCCAGTCATCAGCATCCAGAGGTTCAGTGGAGTGATGGAACTTCGGTGGACACATCTTGATAAAATCATTGATTGACACCACGTCATTCCTCTGGCGGAACCCAGTGTTCTGCTCTATGCGTTCCAGCAGACGGTTGGTCTCTCTCTTGTTCCGTTCTGCTTCAAGCATAACTTCCGCCAAGGAGGGTGGCTGGGGCAGATTCCCATCTCTAGCCCCACTAGCCTCACCCTGCTCCTGAGCAGCAGGAGTGTTGCGAGTGTTGACCATCCTAGGAAAATAAAACAACGGTTTAGACAAGGATGGCAAAATTTGACATAGAAGTGCAGAATGTAATGGATGACACGGAATGCAAAGATGTTCATCCGTACGACATGGTAATATAGGAACTGCTATATATACACCAGTGGTCATACACACCATACAAAGTTTAGTACAAGCCAAGGCTAATGTACAACTGCGGTGAAAGACGATACATCCCATCAGAGGCATTCCAAGCTCCTATACATTATTTAGCTACACCTCCGGAACTCAGTACACACTAAGTCATATTCCACAAGACGCGCAGGACTATGGAAATACAACTACTACAATACTACTACAACCACGGCCTAGCTCAGACATTCGCGTAGTAATCCTCGTAAAGATTACCATCGTAGCCTGGAAGTGGAACAGATGGATCTTGGAACTCGCGAGCACTCGAAGGCTGTGGACCATAAGGACACGGATGTGGCCTCGGTCCCGATGCTGGTGGTAACCGATGCCCACGTGGAGGTGTAATACCCCCAACGTCACGCCAATCCATGCGATCAGGCAGACGAGTCCGCACGGGGTACAAATCCCGCATGTCCAGATATCCGGCGTGCACAGCAGGTGCAAGCCGTGTCAAAGTAGTCCAATGAGCGGCTCGAGTGTTATACAGCTCCATTCAGAGGGCACGGACCTCACGGTCCCGATCCTCCAGCATCTGAACAGTGGTCTGAAGCAGTGGCTCTTCATGAGCAGCATCAGTATACAGACCAGTGTAGTAGCCTTCCTCTCCGGGAAGTGAGGCTGGCATGTAACAAAACTCAGTGTTCAGCAACAGGGCATGCCTAGCACGGAGAATGGTCATCATCGAATAAGAGGCATCCTGCACTGCCATCTCGATGGTAACCCCGAGTCCATAAGACCAATGGATGGGTCGTTAGCTCCAGGATATGAGGGGTATATCCGGACTGTGCAGAAATACTGACTCTGATTGAAATCCCGGTACTGTTCCTCCATGGTGTACTCAGGATACCAGCGATAACCGGTCTCAGTCAGCACACGGACTAGCATGGCCGTGTGATCGGGCACATTAATGCACCGAGTCAAACGAACCACTTGGTGAGGGATGCGGCCAGACATCTGAAACACGGAATAATGCAAAGGCATTAGTGTTTCTGGAAGAAATCGGGCAGCCTAACAACTGTAAATGCTCAAACAAAGATTTGAGACATCATACAAATGATAGCATAGCCACTCAACAATCCATATCAAGGTTCCGGTCCAACAATCATCATACTAAAAGGATAGAAACTGAACTGAGGCTTGACCAACAATCCTAAGAGTCTACGGATTAGTAACACGTGAACCTAATAAGGATAAGAGGCCTAGTCCTAATTCCCCGTAGAAAGAATAGACTGACTCAGATCAGAAGGGCATAAGGTAAAGGAGTAAAAAGAGCCTTACGTTCCCTTCCACAATCAATTCCCCTACATATAAATAAGAATTTTTCTAGACTCAACATCGACCAGTTTGGCTTGAGAAACCTACAGGCAGTCCAGCGCTGATGCCAACGCTGTCAGGACCCCGATCCTAAGTCACACCGATCTAGTTGTAACACGTCATATCACTTTGCGGCCTCACGCACGGTAACCCCATGGGTGCCACCTTACCTGGCCCGGGACCGTTTGCGCATTTTGGCACACGTATATGACAGTGTCGCTAGCATCCATATGACAGAGAACCCGGGCCGACATGGCTAGTTATAAACCAAAAGTGGCACTAGATTACAGAGACAGGCATCCATGACCCAGCAACGAACGTGTCGGTCATCAACGTATGAACCCAAGTCGTAGCAAGCTACATGGACTTGAAGGAACAACGCGTGACATTTCCCCTAAGGGACAGACACAGGAATGAAGAAGGACACATGTCGGCTAGCCTACGTGTTCCGAGCAGTAGCAAGCTACCAAGGCTCATTGGAATCACTAGGAGGCATTTCCCTGTAAGGTAGGCTACCAAAGGAAAACAACTAGGTGTCGGATCCCACACATACCAAGCATTTCAAACATACACGCAATATGCTCAATATGTGCAAATACAACATTGCATCACAACAGAACTCTATGACTCAAAGTACTTTATTTAAAAGGCTCCAAGAGCCATACATAACATATCCATACAGGTAGGGGTCACATGACCCAACACTCAAGTCATACAGTCATACAAGCACAAGCGGAAGCTACATGTCTAAGTACAGACAACTTAGAAAATAAAACAGGCTTGGTGTAGCCTGACTATCTACAAGGCCCTTCACAAGCTCCAGATCTCCGTCTGGGTGTCAAGCTACTCGTCGACGTCAACGTCTATGTAGAACCCATCAGCAGGGGCAGGGTTCTCCTCTGCAACAGTTATTAAGCAAACATGAGTACAAAGGTACTCAGCAAGTCTTACCACAGAACCTATCATACATGCAACATTATCAAAGAGGGGTAGTGGAGTTCATAGCAGAATGCGAGCTTTGACCTTGGCTAACCTATACTACAACTCTCAACAGATTGCAAGATGTTATTACGAACACGAGTCCTCTACTCACCACATCAATACACTACCGAGGATTCTCTTCCGTCATCCTACGGAAGGGCCATCCGCGGCACTCACACTTATCTTGAGGCTTTTAGTAGTATCCATCAACTTGTCTATGAACTGTAAGAGCAACCAAGTAGTCCGTACCGCGAACAACAGCTATTCGAATAGTTTGATAACCCTGCAGGGGTGTACTTCTTCACACATGTTTTCACCACTTAGCGTCTGCACACGACATGTGCTCGGCAGACTTCAAGCGAAAGCCGACGTGGGTGTAGACCACGACCTAACCAACCACTCAAGTCTCTCATCCAGGTTTATCGCCTATTTGGGTTCCATCCGTGGGGAGATCCGGCCGGGGTGTCGCTCACGGCCCCAAACGATGTGTACAGGGTTCCCGAGTCACCAAACGGGCAACCGGTACACCGTGCCACGTACCTGTCGCATCACAGCCCACCCCGAGGGCTAGCGTTGTGCACGACCTCCAGTAAGCTATAAACACCAGAAACTAGTTGCAACTCCTGGACAGAGTACAAGGGCAGTCAATAAGTCGAGCGGGGTCATATTTCAGGGCCCAATGTGTGGTAGTAACTGTAACTTGAATCACACACACAGATCTCGGGTCCTATGGAAGATTCCAATGAATCAACCCACCATGTACTCCTACATGGCCTTTCATCGATACCTTTACCAAGCGTGTTCCACACTTCCCTCTCTTTATCGATATGATCATTTCACTCTGATCCATCACCCAGATGAACCAGACCAGACACAACTCTAAGCATAGCAGGCAACATAAACAAATAGCATGGTGGATCACACATCACATGGCTCAATCAACTCCTACACATGCTAGTGGGTTTCAACTATTTACTGTGGCAATGACAGGTCATGCAAGGGATAGGGTTCAACTACTGCAGCAAGTAGCAGATCACACGCTGTTGCCCTAATGCAGTAAAAGAGAGCAGGAGCGAGAAGATTGGGTTTGTATCGGAATGATCAATGATTGCTTGCCTGACAAAGTGGTTGTCGGGTACTGCTCTTCAACTGGATACGCAGCGGTATCCTCGGGAGCAGAACCTAACACAGAGAATACCGGCGATACAATCATTAACAAACAAATGCAACAATATGATGCATGCTCATGACATGGCAAGATGCATATGTGTTGGCTAATGCAACTAAAAACCAGAAGGGTTTGAGCCTATTTGAATCAAAGATTCAAATTGGCATTTTAACTATTATTTAATTAAGTGCATTATCATGTTTTTAAGTATACAGCAAGGTTAACTTCTCAAACATGCATGAAACCAGTGCCATTGGAAAGATTGGATTTTTCTGATCATTTTTCATATATAAATCTTTTCCATCTGAGCTACTGTTGAATTTATATGATTTTTTGAAGTTTAGGCATTTTCTGGAATTTCCTGAATTATTTTTAAATCTAAAAATCCCAGAAAATCATTTACTGCATCAGCATGACATCATGCTGACGTCAGGCAGTCAACAGGGCCAGTCCAAGTCAAACCTAACCAATGGGACCCACTGGTCAGTGTCACAGTTAACTTATTAACTAATTAGAATTAAATTAACACCTAAACTAGGTTTGACTTGCGGGCAGGGCCCACATGTCAGTGACCCAGGGGGGTCAAACCCGTGGTCAAACAGGTCCATCTCGCCGGCGTTTAGCCGCCGGCGAGGCCAAACACGGCGGTGGGGTGCGGGTTTCGTGCTCCGGCTGCCAAATCAACGGCGGAGCACTCCTACGGGTAGCTGGAAGCAAACCGCATCGAGTGGAGGTGGTGGCTGGCCTCGGGGTCGCCGAAGATGACGCCGGCGACGAGTCCAGCGGCGGCCGGAGTTCGGCAAAGTCGAAAACGACGGTGCGGTGCTCGTTGAGGAGCGTGAAGTAGTCCTACAGCATCTACGTGTGATGGTGAAGCTGATAGGCACGATGGCCGGACCAATGGATGGCCGGAGCCTCGTCGGCGACGAGCTCAGCGGCGGTGCGTGCAGGTGAGCTTCATGCGGTGCGTTCCAGGGCAGAAGAGAGCCAACGGAGAGGAGGAGGACGAAGCTGGGCTCACAGGGGTTGCAGCAGGCGCCGGAGCGAGCTCGGGGGTGGTCGGAGCTGAGCGGGACGGCGAGGGGGATCTCCGCGGCTGAAGTTGGGGAAGAAGAGGTCGGGGGCGTCTCCAGGGTGGGCGAGCGCTCGGGGCTCGACCTGTTTGAAGTAGTCGAGGACGGCGGAGACGACGGACACCAAGGCGGGGCTCAGGGACGACGGTGGGCGCGGCTTCTACGACAGTGCGAGCACGACGGCGTCGGCCATGGCGCGGGGAGAGCGAGGGAGAGGAGCTGGGGAGAGGGGGAGGTGTCTGCGAGGTCGGGGACGACGTGTACGACCGATCCGGGCTTCCAGGGCGGCGAGGGGAGGAAGCAGGGCGGCGGGCAGCTGCGTGGCGCGCGGTGCGGTCGCCGTCGAGCACCTGCCTGCCTGCCTGGCCGAGCCAAGCAGCTCGCTGGAGCGACAGCTGGGCTGGGCCGGCAGGTGGGCCGGGTGGGGCGCCAGGTAAACTTTCTCTCTCCCTTTTTTTTATTTCTTTTGTGTTTCATTTGTTTTGCAACTTTGTTTAATTAAATAAAATACCAGAGCATTTTTATGACTCATAACACTTGTCATACCTACTGTATATAATATGAACAGTAGGAAACATTATAGTTTATGATTATTTGAGCATTTAAAATATTTTATAGCATTTAAATGCCCAAATTCAAATACCATATGATTTAATCCAGTGACCTTGGATGTCCTAGAAAATTGTGCACCATTTTTAGCAAAGGTTTGAGACCAAGGCAGAAATGATGAACATTTTTGAAGGGCATTTTGGGTACATTGGAAAATATTTTACCAAACCCTAGTTGTTAGAAGAGGGGTGCTGGGGTTTCTGTCATTCCCATTTAAAATTTCTTTGAAAAGTAAACATGATGCACACACCAACTAACCCTAATGCAAGTGCTAACTAGGGATGTGACACTTTCTGATTCACTAGAGCATGGTACGCTGATTTAACAGAATAGATGCCATTGCCTCCATGAGCCCACGCACG
>LR738710.1:267723346-267749252 GCA_902687465.1 Secale cereale
CCCCCCCCCCCCCGGATCCGGCCGCCGCCGCCGAGATCCGCCGGGGTCCAGTCTCCCCAGCCCGCCGGAAGTCTCATCCGGTCAACCCCACCGTCGTCGAGCGGTGGTCAGCCGCCGCCACCTCGCTCGATCTCCTGGGGAGGTCGAGCACGACGCCGCCGTCGCTTAGGCCTTGTGGGCCTTCTTCCCCTCCCGTGGGCCGCGCGAAACCCTACCCCCGCCTGGGCCACGTCCCGCGAGGTGAGGCCCAGTCCCCCAGATCTGGCCCGTTTCGTTTTTATTTCCACCGGCGTTTTTTTCCTTTTTCTCGAATAATTTCATAATTACATATTAGTCCCTGGCATGTGTTATAATGTTGCATGTTTGAACATCTGTAACTAATTGTGTGCTTATCCAAATGTTGCATATAATATGTCACAATGATCATGGTGATGTGCTCTACGTTTTATTCCATTGTGCCATGCTTGTTTGACTTCATCTAGATGTCTTAATCTTGATGACAAGAGTGCTACTTGTTATAAACTGCTGCTACTTGTTATTTTCATGCCATGTTTGAGATGTGATAACTTGGTGCATGTTTATCCAAATGAAGCAAATGAGATGTCAAAATGTTCATCATGAGATGCTTTACATGATGGTTGCTGTAGCATGCATGTTAGGGTTCATATTGCCATGTTAAACTTGGTTGCAAAAGTGCATGTGGCTGTTAAGTTTTGTAACATGTTATGAGATGCTGATTTGAAGAGCTCGTTGCTATTGATGTGGTTGTCCCCTTGTCACATGCCAATATGTTTTAGAATCTCCATCATGCGGTCTTTGCTGTGGTGCAAACTATTTTCCATGATATGCCTTGAGGTGACTTAAACATGCTTGCAAACATGCCATGCCAACTTATCTGTTTTAACACTTAGTGTAATTTTGGCTAAGTCTGGAATCTGTCATATCTGGATGCTAAGTTTGCTAGATGCCCTAGGCAAATCCATGTTAGTTTTGGGGTGGCTATTGATCATTCCTTGCTGTATATGTTGTTGTCTATCCAATCATGCCCTTACTTGCTCATATGGCTTGCTGTAGCTTATTTATTTCTTGCTCCCAAGTTGCTATAAAATATTACTATCAGGTTTTCAATGTCATGATCAAAATGTTGTAGCTTGTTGCTATTAATCCATGCCTCCTATGGAGTTGCTCCAATGGAGTTGTTTGCTGTAGGATATGTCTACTTCATGACCATGCTTCTTGTCACCATGTTTGAGTGCTGTAGAGTACATATTTCTTGCTCCAAAGTTGCGATGTGGCTGTTAATTTCAGCTTTGCATTGTATCTTGTTTCGAGTGTATGAGTTGAACCATTGCTCCGTTTTGAGCGTGCCCTATATGAAACTTGTGTGATTTTGCATGTAGAATCATAATATCATCTTTTTTTAATATTTGGAGTGAGTTTGCTTGATGTTTGGATGCATCTTGCACCGGTGCCATGCTTATCTTGTTTTGCTCATATCTTCTAGACCGTAGCTCCATTTTAAACAAACTTTATATGAAACTTGACTAGAATTTCGTGTAGATCATCATGGTGCATGTTAACTTGCTGTTTAACTACTTTAACTTAAGGTTTGTTCAGATCTGGACCATTTTCAACATATGCATATGAGGACTTACCGGATTCGCTATATGTCAATTCTGGCCTCATTTAAACTTGTTGTCTTTTGTTGTTCTTGTGTGCTTCCTCCCTTGACATGTATTGCATCATACATGCATCATACGTGCATCATGTTGATTGTGCATTGCACCTTGTTTGATTTCGTGCCTCGTTGTGTTCTTGTGTTGAGTAGAGCCAGGAGCCGAGACCGAGCACGAGAACGAGGTTACTACCGAGGTTGAGTACGAGGAGCCATCTTACAATCCCATCGACGACTCGACAGGCAAGATGACCTGACCCAGATATCATTAATATATTTGCCTATTGCTAGAAGTCTCGCTCTTTAGCTTATTGCCTCGATGCCCATGTTTGTTTGTCAGCCTCCTATTGTAACCATGAATTTGTCTAACCACGCAACCTAGCTAAACCTTTGTTTGGCTACGTAGGCTTCGCTCAGCCCCTCTTATAGCATTGCTAGTTGTAGGAGAAGATTTGAAGATTCTTGCTTCATGTTGAAGTTTTTGTTGGGATATCACACTATATAAACTCTTAAACTAAATCATCTATATACTTGGCAATGGGTGGAAGGCTAAGCCTCTTGCGTGATGATTTGTTCCACTCATGCCACCCTAGGAACCGTATAAACCGGTGTTATGTTCCTTGATTATGCGTTCCTAACACGGTTGGGGTTATGGGACCCCCTCGATAACCCGCTTAGCGCTAAAACTCTTCCAGCGAGGCCCGACATTAGTACTCCATTTGCCTAACAACTAAAGCTTGCCGAGGGATTAATTAACCCGAGGATTAATTAATCAACCCCCCTGGGCCAGTGCTCGATTTGAGTGTTGGTCCAAACTAGAGTCGTGTGCGGTATCCCCATTGGCAACTTGGGTTTTGGTCACTGTACGCTGTGCTCATCCGGTCGTGGCCTGAGACTAGATACGCGCGGCTACTGTCAGGGTGTCAGCACGCCGGGAGGTCTTGCTGGATTAGTTTTACATATGTCGGAATATCTTGAGCACGGGATTCCGATAATACTCGGGCCTTCCCACCTTGGAGTTGCGACTCCACGGATCATGAGCTTGTAATGGGCTAAGTTGGGACACCCCTGCAGGGTTTTGAACTTTCGAAAGCCGTTCCCGCGGTTATGTGGCAGATGGGAATTTGTTAATATCCGGTTGTAGAAAACTTGACACCATGTTCAGAACACACTACCAGCGTGAGTAACCGTGACGGTCATTTTCCGAAAGGGGTTCGGGAAGTGAACATGGTGGGGTTATGTTTGACATGCTTAGATAGGATCACTTCGTGATCACTTTGACGCCCGTGGCATTTCTCTTCTCGCTCTAAACACGTAAGCTAGTGCTAGTGCAGCTGCAACCTTTATTTTTTTCAGCCTTGTTCCACACCCAAGGCTTAGATAGTTTTGCTACCCGGGAATGGGATTGCTGAGTCCTCCGTAGCTCACAAATTCTACACAACACCAGATGCAGGTACTATGGTGGACTACTCAGGTGACGGCACGGAGCTGTATTGGGAGTTCGATGAAGAACGTAGTCGATACTATGTGCACTATCCCGATGATCAGTAGTGGTTTCTACTAGGGGCGATTCAGACATGTGGCTTTATGTATTTGGTATCTTTCATTTGGATCTTTGCCCGTAGTCGGGTTGTGATGTTATTTGGATGATGATTTGCTTATGTAATGTATTGTGTGATGTGGCGAGTTTAAGCTAACTATCCTTTTGCATTTTCATCCCTATTTTTACATGAGTCGTGCAAAGATACTAAAGTTGAGATCATTCTAGAATGGACTTATACCTTTAAGTCGTGCCTCGACACGTAGGAGGTACAATCCCATACCGGGCAATACAAGTTGGTATCAGAGCCTTCTCCGACCTAGAAGCCCCCACTGATTGATCGAATCGTTGACGGTTGAGTCTAGGCACACACTTGAAATGTTTTGAGTCCTATTGTAATGCCCAGGATGGGACTATACCTCCTACGTGTCGAGGCACGACTTAAAGGTATAAGCCCATTCTGGAATGATCTCAAGTTTGGTATCTTTGCATGACTCATGTAAAAATAGGGATGAAATTGCAAAAGGATAGTTGGCTTACACTCGCCACGTCACCCAATACATTACATAAGCAAATCATCATCCAAATAACATCACAACCCGACTATGGGCGAAGATCCAAATGAAAGATACCAAATACATAAAGCCACAGGTCCGAATCGCCCCTAGTAGAAACCACTACTGATCATCGGGATAGTGCACATAGTATCGACTACGTTCTTCATCGTACTCCCAATACAGCTCTGTGTCGTCACCTGAGTAGTTCACCATAGTACCTGCATCTGGTGTGGTGTAGAATCTGTGAGCCACGGAGGACTCAGCAATCCCGTTCCCGGGTAGCAGAACTATCTAAGCCTTGGGTGTGGAACAAGGCTGAAGAAAGATAAAGGTTGCAGCTGCACTAGCACTAGCACTAGCTTACGTGTTAAGAGCGAGAAGAGAAGTGCCACGAGCGTCAAAGTGATCACGAAGTGATCCTATCTAAGCATGTCAAACATAACCCCACCGTGTTCACTTTCCGAACCCCTTTCGGAAAATGACTGTCACGGTTACTCATGCTAGTAGTGTGTTCTGAACATGGTGTCAAGTTTTCTACAACCGGATATTAACAAATTCCCATCTACCACATAACTGCGGGCACGGCTTTCGAAAGTTCAAAACCCTGTAGGAACTCCAAATGAACTCCAAACGCGACGAAACTTGACAGGCGGCCTACACGTACTAAAACAACATCGCACGACAAGTCTCACGCCAATCCGGGAACGTTACACGACCACAAACAAAAGAAGGACTCGGGGATGCCACGGGCACGTGTGAGAGCGTCGGAACTCGAAACGGACAACGGGAAGAGACGAGTGGGACCGGATGTATGTGACAACACAAATGTAATGCAATGCACACGACAACATGACATGACTGAAATGCACACACGCACACGACAAAACGAAGAACCGCCCAAACATGACATAAAACGGAGCTACGGTCTAGAAGATATGAGCAAAACAAGTTAAGCATGGCAACGGTGCAAGATGCACCGAAACATCAAGCAAACATACTCCAAACATGTAAACAAGATGCTATTATGATTCTACATGCAAAATCACACAAGTTTCATGTAGGACACGCTCAAAACGGAGCAACGGTTCAACACATACACTCGAAACAAGATACAATGCAAAGCTGAAATTAACAGCCACATAGCAACTCTGGAGCAAGCAATATATACTCTACAGCACTCAAACATGGTGTCAAGAAGCATGAACATGAAGTAGACATATCCTACAGCAAACAACTCCATTGGAGAAACTCCATAGGTGGCATGGATCAATAGCAACAAGCTACAACATTTTGATCATGACGTTAAAAACCTGACAGTAATATTTTATAGCAACTTGGGAGTAAGAAATAAATAAGCTACATCAACCCATATGAACAAGTTAAGACATGGATGGAAATACAACAACATGTACAACAAGGAATGATCAATGGCCACCCCAAAACTAACATGGATTTGCCTAGGGCATCAAGCAAACATAGCATCATGATATGACAGATTCCAGACTTGGCCAAAATTTCACTAAGTATAAAACAATTAAGTTGGCATGGCATGTTTGCAAGCATGTTTAAGTCACCTCAAGGCATATCATGGAAAATGGTTTGCACCACAGCAAAGACCACATGATGGAGATTCTAAAACATCTTAACATGTGACAAGGGGACAAACACAACAATAGCAACGAGCTCTTCAAATCAGCATCTCATAACATGTTACAAAACTTAACAGCCACATGCACTTTTGCAACCAAGTTTAACATGGCAATATGAACTCTAACATGCAGGCTACAGCAACCAACATGTAGAGCATCTCATGATGAACATTTTGACATCTCATTTGCTTCATTTGGATAAACATGCACCAAGTTACCACATCTCAATCATGGCATGAAAATAACAAGTAGCAGCAGTTTATATCAAGTAGCACTCTTGTCATGATGATTAAGACCTCTAGATGAACTCAAACAAGCATGACACAACGGAACAAAACATAGTACACATCACCACGGTCATTTTGACATATTATATGCACAATTTGGACATACACACAAAAAGATATAGCCATCACAAAATGCCATGAAAATAAGCTAAACCCAATGACTTAGTAAAAAAACAGGGGGGGTCAACCTCGCGGATCGGGTGGAGGACGAAGCGGGTCGCGGGCGCGGAGCGGGTCTCGGACCCGTTAGGGTTTCGGCCCGCTGGATCTGGATCCGGCGCTGGTGGCGGCCCGGCGGGGCAACCGGCGGCCGGCGAGGCGGCGCGAGGCCGGCGGCGAGGGCCTCGCCGGAGGAGGCCGCGGGGCGGCGCGGGGTTCGTCCGACGGCGGGGTGCGGGCACCGGCTGGCGGCGGATCTCGGGCGGCGGCGGTTGGGCGGCGGGTCGACGTGCGCCGGAGGCGGCCGGCGGCGGCCAGCGGCGGCCGGCGGCGACCGGCGCCGGCGGGCGGCGGGGCGCGGCGGCCCTCGCGATGGCCGGCGGCGCGGAGCTGCGCCGGGGATCGGCGGCGGTTGCGGAGGAGTACGGCCCGGGCGGCGGAGGCGGAGGTCCCGAAGCGGGCTCGCGGGCCCGCGCGGCGGTGGAGGCGGACGTCGGTACGGGGCTGCCACGTGTCGCAACGCGATTGGCTGAGGGGCGGCGGACGGACGTGTCCGGCGGCGCGGGGAGGGAGGAGACTAGGGTTTCGCCCGAAAAATGGCGGGTGTGGACGTTTTTATAGGCACAAGGAGCTAGGAGACTCAAAATGGGGAGCGGTTTTCGGCCACGCGATCACAATTCGACGACCGAGATGAAGGGAAGGGTTGTGCTGGGTTAGTGGGCTGTTGTGGGAGGGGTCTTGGGCCTCAAAGAAGAGTTTTTTTAGCCCACTAGGTTAACCGTTGGAGTACCAAACGAACTCCAAACACGACGAAACTTGACAGGCGGCCTACACGTACCAAAACAACATCGCACGACAATTCTCACGCCAATCCGGGAACGTTACATGGCCACAAACGAAAGAAGGACGGGGGGATGCCACGGGCACGTGTGAGAGCGTCGGAACTCGAAACGGACAACGGGAAGAGACGAGTGGGACCGGATGCAAGTGACAACACAAATGCAATGCAATGCACACGACAACATGACATGAATGTAATGCACACACGCACACGACAAAACGAAGAACCCGAAATGAAAGAAGAGCCCGGAAAGGAATTGATGAAGCCAAAGTTTATATATTGCCATATTTGGAAAGTGTTACTTCTGGGGCATTACACCTATTTATATATCGGAGAGTAGGATTTCTTTTGCTCCTCATCTCTTTTCACTCTAGTGAGGACTCCTGACGATTACTCTTGTCTCTTCTACTCTCAAAATTCACCAAAAAAAAATTTAGGATCACGCCGATATTGTTTGGATTGTTTCGATGTCTTTGGGACGAGAACATTGTTCTCGATGCCTCCTGTCATTTAGGGGTTGTGGCAGTGTCCCGGGGAGTTGAGCTCCGAGGTGTTGTCATCACAAATATATCGCAGCAGTTCTGGAATACTTAAGACGGCCGACATCGAAAACTCTCCTATGCGGTTAGTGGCAAGATAACCCCGACATCACCCAGTACTGGGGAGGTAGTTCGGGAGTATTGCCATAGCTTGTATAGTAGATGCGTTTCAAAGGTCCGAGGTAAACGGTTTCCGGAAATAACTGGTTATGTGTTGAAGGATGGATACAGCTGGATGTAGGATTAGAGTTGAGTGCGCGATGCTTCCCCTGTATCCCCAACACCTGATTGCATAACTGGAAACTTTCAGAAATTAATAGGTGGGTTCATCTAGTAGTTCGTAGGCATTCTTCCAACGAATGCATGATATGGAGTTCGGGGTTCTACATTGAGTGAAGTAGTTTTATGGGCGTTGTTTCCGATCGGGAGTTGCATCTTAAAGGGTCCTTGGCTATGCTGATCCGGGGATTGCAAAACCCTTTTGTAACACGTTCCATAAGCTTTCAGCACGAATATGTCGAACAAAGCTTCCATCTTGTATTTGTTCTATCTGCTCCTTGTTGTTTTAATTTACCTTTTGTTCTCCCAAGTGGCTTCTCGTCAAGATTGTTGTTACTATTAAACTGTGGATTACATTCGCTCATCTTGTTTGAATCTACTTGTGAAGACTTATGTTGCAATTTCTAGTCATTGATTCAGCTTATATATTCTTTAAATCAATGGCTAATAGTTGTCATCTCATTCAGGATGGCTCCTAAAAGGGTTCCCAACGCTAACCCAGAGGGTGAAGAAGTTCCTGATCATCCTCCTTCACATCCTCCTCCGTCTGAGGCCTGGAGAGCAATTATGCAAGCGACGAACCAGAACACCCAGATGCTTATGCAAATGATGCAAAACATTCAAGCAAATCATGGTGCTCATGGGAACCAAGGCCAAGGCAATTTGTTCAACCAACCTCACATTGCTACACTCAACCAGTTCCTGGCAAACCAACCAAAGGCATTCAGTTATTGTGTGGACCCTCTAGATGCTGAAGACTTGATAACAGATATCAAGAAGCATTTTGAGTGCAGTAACGTCAGGCCTGAGGATTATGTCAAGTTTGCCGCCTTCCAACTCAAGGACCAAGCCGCTGATTGGTGGCAGCAGTACAAAGACTCCAGAGAAGGGCATGAAATATCGTGGGCTGACTTCTGCAAGGACTTTCGCTCTCACCACATTCCAACAAGTGTCATCGTAGGTATGCGTGAGCAATTCCGCAACCTGAAGCAAGGCTCAATGACTGTTTGTCAATATAATGTCAAGTTCCAAAACCTTGCCCGCTATGCCAAGAAAGACATCCCAGATGCCAAGAGCAAGATTTATCAGTTCCGTGGTGGTCTGAAGGATGAACTCCAACTAGCTCTCACCTTGTTCGAGCCTGATGAGTTTGATCAATTCTATAACATGGCACTTAAGCAAGAGGCAGCCCAGCTCAAGATGGAAGCTTCTAAAAAGAAGATCAGAGATTCTGTTCACTCCTCCTCTTCTTCTCAAGTGGTCGCAAACCAACAGAAGTTTTGGCTTCCACCTCCTCCAGTGATCCGACCTCCCAACAACAATAACAAGAATTCTAGTGGCCGTGGTTTCGCCCACCCACCCAACCCAAGCAATCAGTCAAAGAACCACTTTCAAGTTGCGAAGTCAAGTGCTCCTTATCATTGTCCTCTCTCAGAAGTGGTTTGCAACAAGTGCTCTCAGAAGGGTCATTATGCTAACAAGTGCCCCAACCCAAGGCGCCTTCCGCCTCCTCCACCTGTCAGCACTGCTATTGTCAAGCACAACCCCAAGTCAGCAAGAGTGAATCTGATGAATGCAGCTCAAGCAGAGAATTCTTCATATGTGATACTTGGTAACCTTCTAGTTAACTCTATTCCTGCAAAAGTCTTGTTTGATTCAGGTGCATCACATTCTTTTATGTCAAGACCTTTTGCATTGTCACATGATATGCCATTGCAAGCTTTGCCTAGTCCAATGTCTGTGCTTTCTCCGGGTTTGCTTATGAACTCCAACAACTTTGCTCCCGATGTATCTATTTATATGGGTGATTACCGTTTTCTCGTTTCTTCGGTTATTCTCGGCAATTCCGACATTGATCTTATTCTTGGGATGGATTGGCTCTCCAAGCATGATGCTCACATTGATTGTGCAGATAAGGAAGTCAAGCTTACTCATCCTGACGAAGATGTGATTATCTTCGCCTCTCGAGATAACACAATCAGGCTATTCTATCTCAATGACAAGGGCGAGATTAATGCCATCTCTCAAATTCCGGTGGTCAATGAATATGAAGACGTTTTCCCTGAAGAGCTTCCAGGCATGCCTCCGCATCGTCAAGTTGAATTCGTCATTGAACTCGAGCCCGGTACCGAGCCAGCTTGTCGGCGTCCGTACAAGCTTTCCCCTGATGAGTTGAAGCAGTTGAAGAAACAACTCGATGAGCAAGAGCGTATGGGTCTAATCAGGCCTAGCACTTCTCCTTGGGGCTGTGGTGTCTTATTTGTCAAGAAGAAGGATGGCACGGAGCGCCTTTGCGTTGATTATCGGCCGTTGAACAAGAAGACAATAAAGAACAAGTATCCGCTCCCCAACATCAATGAATTGTTCGAGCAGCTCAAAGGAGCAAAAGTATTCTCAGAGCTCGATCTCCGGATGGGTTATCACCAGATTCGTATCCCTGAAGAAGATATTCACAAGACTGCATTCAGAACAAGCTACGGCTCCTATGAATACACAGTCATGTCTTTTGGCCTCGCAAATGCTCCACCCACCTTCTCGAGGATGATGCACTACATATTCAACCCCTACACCAACGAATTTGTGCTCGTCTATCTGGATGACATCTTGGTATTCTCCAAGAATGAAGAGGATCATGAAAAGGACCTCCGTCTAGTTCTCGACAGACTCCGTGAACACAAGTTCTATGCCAAGTTCTCCAAGTGCGAATTCTGGCTCGATAAGGTCTTGTATCTGAGCCATATCATCTCTGCTGACGGTATTGCTGTCAACCCCGAGAAAGTTGAAGCAATTGTCAACTGGGAACCCCCTCAGAACGTCAAGCAACTCCGAAGCTTCCTTGGTCTTGCTAGCTATTGCAGAAGGTTCATTGAGAACTTCTCCAAGATTGCCAAGCCTCTCTCCAACTTGCTGCAGAAGAATGTCAAGTACAACTGGTCTCCGGATTGTGATGTGGCATTCAAAACTCTCAAAGAAAAGCTCATCTCTGCTCTGGTTCTTACTCCTCCAGATGAGTCCAAGCCCTACGAAGTATTCTGTGATGCTTCTCTTCAAGGACTTGGTGGTGTGCTAATGCAAGACAAGAAAATTGTGGCATACACCTCTCGTCAATTGAAGCCAAGTGAGAAGAACTACCCCACACATGATCTCGAGCTAGCAGCTGTGGTACACGCCTTGATCACGTGGAAACACCTTCTGTTGGGCAGAAAAGTGGACATCTTCACCGATCACAAGAGCTTGAAGTACATATTCACGCAGCTGAACCTGAACCTTCGCCAGACTCGTTGGGTTGAGATTGATCCAAGAGTATGATCCAAGCATCGAATACACACCTGGCAAGGCCAATGTCATTGCAGATGCCTTGAGCAGAAAGGCATATTGCAACAGTCTCCTTATCAAGCCGTTTTAGCCTGAGCTTTGTGAAACATTCAGGAAGCTCAACCTCCAAGTTGTTCCGCAAGGCTTTCTTGCAAATCTTCAAGTTGCTCCTACCTTGGAAGATCAGATCCGTGAGGCCTAGCTCAGTGATGCTATGGCGCAGAAAGTGAAACATGATATTGCAAAGGGTACTCCCAAATACAAGTGCTATCGCGTTGATGAGAAGGACACCTTGTTCTTTGAGGACAGACTTGTGGTTCCCAAGGGTGATCTCAGGAAGCTCATAGTGAACGAAGCACATGACTCCCTCCTCTCAATTCATCCTGGAAGTTCTAAGATGTACCAAGACCTCAAGCAATCTTACTGGTGGACTCGCATGAAAAGGGAGATGCCCAATTCGTGAATGAATGTGATGTCTGCAGAAGAGTGAAGGCAGAGCATCAACATCCAGCCGGTCTCCTCCAACCTCTTCCTATTCTCGAGTGGAAATTCGACCACATTGAAATGGATTTCGTCACTGGATTTCCCAAGTCCAAGAAGGGGAATGATTCTATCTTTGTGGTGATTGACAAGCTTACCAATGTAGCTCATTTCCTTCCAGTCAAAGAATCCATCAATGCAGCTTAGTTGGCAGAGTTGTACACTTCCAGAATTGTGTCGTTACATGGCATTCCTCAAGTTATCTCCTCGGACCGTGGAAGTTTGTTCACATCCAAGTTCTGGGACTCCTTTCAGTCAGCCATGGGCACTAAGATCCATTTCAGCACTGCGTTTCACCCTCAGACTAGTGGTCAAGTCGAAAGAGTGAACCAGATCCTCGAAGACATGCTCAGAGCTTGTGTCATCTCTTTTGGCATGAAGTGGGAAGATTGCCATCCGTTTGCCGAGTTCTCTTACAATAATAGTTTCCAAGCAAGCTCCGTTTGAAATCCTCTATGGCAGAAAGTGTCGTACACCTCTCAACTGGTCCGAGACTGGTGAACGTCAACTTCTTGGCAACAACTTGATCTCAGAAGACGAAGAAATGTGCAAAGCCATACGTGAGAATATCAAGGCCGCTCAGTCGCGTCAAAAGAGCTACTGTGACGGCAAGCATCGTGATTTGGCCTTCAACATTGGGGATCATGTCTATCTCCGTGTTTCTCCTATGAAAGGAACCCAACGTTTCAGTATCAAAGGAAAGCTCGCTCCTAGATACGTGGGCCCTTTCAAGATCCTTGGCAAAAGAGGCGATCTAGCCTATCAACTTGAGCTCCCTTCCAACTTTGCTAATGTTCATGATGTGTTTCACGTGTCTCAACTCCGCAAGTACTTCAAGACACCTGAACACACCATTCCGTTTGAGGAGATTGATCTTCAACAAGACTTGTCTTACCGTGAGCATCTCGTTGCTATTCTTGAAGAAACCGAGCGCAAGACCCGCAACAAGTCTACCAAGTTCTTGAAAGTTAAGTGGTCACACCATACCGACCGAGAAGCTACGTGGGAACGAGAAGATCACCTTCGTTCCGAGTAACCTTCCTTCTTCCAGTCCTAGATCTCGGGACGAGATCTTTTCGTAGTAGAGGAGAGTTTGTAATGCCCCAGATGTAACACTTACCCATTATGGCATATATATAAACTTTGGCTTCATCAATTCCTTTCCGGGCTCTTCTTTCATTTCGGGTTCTTCGTTTTGTCATGTGTGTGTGTGGCATTTCATCCATGTCAAGTTGTCATGTGCATTGTGTTGCGTTTGTGTTGTCACTTGCATCCGGTCCCACTCGTCTCTTCACGTTTTCCGTTTCGAGATCCGACGCTCACACACGTGCCCGTGGCATCCCCGAGTCCTTCTTTCGTGTGTGGCCATGTAACGTTCCCGGAATGACATGAGACTTGTCGTGCGATGTTATTTTGGCACGTGTAGGCCGCCTGTCAAGTTTCGTCGTGTTTGGAGTACGTTTGGTACTCCAACGGTTAACCTAGTGGGCTAAAAGAACATCTTCTTTGAGGCCCAAGACCCCCTCCACAACAGCCCACTAGCCAAGCACAACCACTCCCACCATCTCGGTCGTCGAATTGTGATCGCGTGGCCGAAAACCGTTCCTCATTTGGAGTCTCCTAGCTCCCTATGCATATAAAAACATCCACAACCCTCCATTTTCGGGCGAAACCCTAGCTAAACTCCTCCCCGCCGCGCCGGACACATCCATACGCCGCCGGACGTGTCCGACTTGCCCCCGTCGTGCCACGTGGCAGCTCCCCATTCGTCAGCGCCGCGGTGCCCACATCCCCGCCGTCGGGCCCGCGCCGCCCAGATCCGGCCCGTCGGGCCCGGATCCCGCCGACCGCCGCCCGAGCTTCCGCGGCTCCGCCTGCAGCCCGAGCCGCCGGCGGCCTGTCACCGCCCTGCCGGTGAGCGCCGCTGCCAGCTAGTCGCCTTTCCCCGCCGCCTTGTCGTGCCGCCGCCGGCTAGCCGCAGATCCCGCCGCCGCACACGTCGTCCTCCCGGATCCTACCGTCGCAGCCGAGATCCACCGGGGTCCAGTCACCCCAGCCCGCGGGAAGTCTCCTTTGGTCAACCCCGCCGTCGCCGGAGCGATGGTCAGCCGCCGCCGCCTCGCTCGATCTCCTGGGGAGGTCGAGCATGACGCCGCCGTCACTTAGGCCTCATGGGCCTTCTTCCCTCCCGTGGGCCGCGCGAAACCCTACCCTTGCCTGGGCCACGGCCCGCGAGGTGAGGCCCAATCCCCCAGATCTGGCCCGTTTCGTTTTTTTTCCGGCCGGCGTTTTTTTCATTTTTTTTTTGAATAATTGCTTAATTATAGATTAGTCCCTGGCATGTGTTATATTGTTTCATGTTTGAACATCTGTAACTAATTGTGTGCTTATCCATATGTTGCATATAATATGTCAAAATGATCGTGGTGATGTGCTCTACGTTTTATTCCTTTGTGCCATGCTTGTTTGACTTCATCTAGATGTCTTAATCTTCGTGACAAGAGTGCTACTTGTTATAAACTGCTGCTACTTATTATTTTCATGCCATGTTTGAGATGTGATAACTTGGTGCATGTTTATCCAAATGAAGCAAATGAGATGTCAAAATGTTCATCATGAGATGCTTTACATGATGGTTGCTGTAGCATGCATGTTAGGGTTCATATTGCCATGTTAAAATTGGTTGCAAAAGTGCATGTGGCTGTTAAGTTTTGTAACATGTTATGAGATGCTGATTTGAAGAGCTCGTTGCTATTGATGTGGTTGTCCCCTTGTCACATGCCAATATGTTTTAGAATCTCCATCATGTGGTCTTTGCTATGGTGCAAACCATTTTCCATGATATGACTTGAGGTGACTTAAACATGCTTGCAAACATGCCATGCCAACTTATCTATTTTAACATTAGTGAAATTTTGGCTAAGTCTGGAATCTGTCATATCCGGATGCTAAGTTTGCTAGATGCCCTAGGCAAATCCATGTTAGTTTTGGGGTGGCCATTGATCATTCCTTGCTGTATATGTTGTTGTCTATCCATTCATGCCCTTACTTGCTCATATGGCTTGCTGTAGCTTACTTATTTCTTGCTCTCAAGTTGCTATAAAATATTTGTCAGGTTTTTAACGTCATGATCAAAATGTTGTAGCTTGTTGCTATTGATCCATGACTCCTATGGAGTTCCTCCAATGGAGTTGTTTGTTGTAGGATATGTCTAATTCATGTCCATGCTTCTTGTCACCATGTTTGAGTGCTGCAGAGTATATATTTCTTGCTCCAAAGTTGCTATGTGGTTGTTAATTGCAGCTTTGCATTGTTTCTTGTTTCGAGTGTATGTGTTGAACCGTTGCTCCGTTTTGAGCAAGTCCTACATGAAACTTGTGTGATTTTGCATGTAGAATCATAATATCATCTTGTTTACATGGTTGGAGTTTGTTTGCTTGATGTTTGGGTGCATCTTGCACCGTTGCCATGCTTAACTTGTTTTGCTCATATCTTCTAGACCGTAGCTCCCTTTTAAACAAACTTTATATGAAACTTGACTAGAATTTCGTGTATATCATCATGGTGCATGTTAACTTGCTGTTTAACTACTTTAACTTAAGGTTTGTTCAGATCTGGACCATTTTCAACATCTGCATATGAGGACTTACCGGTTTCGCTATATGTCGATTCCGGCCTCATTTAAACTTGTTGTCTTGTGTTGTTCTTGTGTGCTTCCTCCCTTGACATGTATTGCATCATACATGCATCATACGTGCATCATGTTGATTGTGCATTGCACCTTGTTTGATTCCGTGCCTCGTTGTGTTCTTGTGTTGAGTAGAGCCGGGAGCCGAGACCGAGCACGAGAACGAGCTTACTACCGAGGTTGAGTACGAGGAGCCGTCTTACGATCCCATCGACGACTCGACAGGCAAGATGACCTGACCCAGATATCATTACTATCTTTGCCTATTGCTAGAAGTCTCGCTCTTTAGCCTATTGCCTCGATGCCCATGTTTGTTTGTCAGCCTCCTGTTGTAACCATGAATCTGTCTAACCACCCAACCTAGCAAAACCTTTGATTTGCTACGTAGGCTTCGCTCAGCCCCTCTTATAGCATTGCTAGTTGCAGGAGAAGATTTGAAGATTCTTGCTTCATGTTGAAGTTTTTGTTGGGATATCACACTATATAAACTCTTAAACTAAATCATCTATATACTTGGCAATGGGTGGAAGGCTAAGCCTCTTGCTTGGTGATTTGTTCCACTCATGCCACCCTAGGAACCATATAAACCGGTGTTATGTTCCTTGATTATGCATTCCTAACGCGGTTGGGGTTATGGGACCCCCTCGATAACCCGCTTAGCGTTAAAACTCTTCCAGCGAGGCCCGACATTGGTACTCCATTTGCCTAACAACTAAAACTTACCGAGGGAGTAATTAACCCGAGGATTAATTAATCAACCCCCCTGGGCCAGTGCTCGATTTGAGTGTTGGTCCAAACTAGAGTTGTGTGCGGTACCCCCCTTGGCAACTTGGGTTTTGGTCACTGTATGCTGTGCTCATCCGGTCGTGGCCTAAGACTAGATACGCGCGGCTACTGTCAGGGTGTCGGCACGCAGGGAGGTCTTGCTGGATTATTATTACCTATGTCGGAATATCTTGAGCACGGGATTCCGAGAATACTCGGGCCTTCCCACCTTGGAGTTGCGACTCCGTGGATCGTGAGCTTGTAATGGGCTAAGTTGGGACACCCCTATAGGGTTTTGAACTTTCAAAGCCGTGCCCGCAGTTATGTGGCAGATGGGAATTTATTAATATCCGGTTGTAGAAAACTTGACACCATGTTCAGAAAACACTACCAGCGTGAGTAACCGTGACGGTCATTTTCCGAAAGGGGTTCGGGAAGTGAACACGGTGGGGTTATGTTTGACGTGCTTAGATAGGATCACTTCGTGATCACCTTGACGCCCGTGGCATTTCTCTTCTCACTCTAAACACGTAAGCTAGTGCTAGTGCAGCTGCAACCTTTATTTTTCTTCAGCCTTGTTCCACACCCAAGTCTTAGATAGTTTTGCTACCCGGGAACGGGATTGCTGAGTCCTCTGTGGCTCACAAATTCTACACAACACCAGATGCAGGTACTATGGTGGACTACTCAGGTGACGGCACGGAGCTGTACTGGGAGTTCGATGAAGAACGTAGTCGATACTATGTGCACTATCCCGATGATCAGTAGTGGTTTCTACTAGGGGCGATTCGGACCTTGGCTTTATGTATTTGGTATCTTTCATTTGGATCTTCGCCCGTAGTCGGGTTGTGATGTTATTTTGATGATGATTTGCTTATGTAATGTATTGTGTGACGTGGCGAGTGTAAGCCAACTATACTTTTGCATTTTCATCCCTATTTTTACATGAGTCGTGCAAAGATACCAAACTTGAGATCATTCTAGAATGGGCTTATACATTTAAGTCGTGCCTCGACACGTGGGAGGTATAATCCCATCCTGGGCATTACAAGTTGGTATCAGAGCCTTCTCCGACCTAGAAGCCCCCACTGATTGATCGAATCGTTGACGGTTGAGTCTAGGCACACACTTGAAATGTTTTGGGTCCTATATATATATCGGAGAGTAGGATTTCTTTTGCTCCTCATCTCTTTTCACTCTGGTGAGGACTCCTGACGATTACTCTTGTCTCTTCTACTCTTAAAATTCACCCAAAACAAATTTAGGATCACGCGGGTATTGTTTGGATTGTTTCGATGTCTTTGTGATGAGAACATTGTTCTCGATGCCTCCTACCATTTAGGGGTTGTGGCAGTGTCCGGGGGAGTTGAGCTCCGAGGTGTTGTCGTCACAAATATATCACAGCAGTTCTGGAATACTTAAGACGGCCGACATCGAAAACTCTCCTATGCGGTTAGTGGCAAGATAACCCCGACATCACCCAGTACTGGGGAGGTAGTTCGGGAGTATTGCCATAGCTTGTATAGTAGATGCGTTTCGAAGGTCCGAGGTAAACGCCGGAAATAACTGGTTATGTGTTGAAGGATGGATACAGCTGGATGTAGGATTAGAGTTGAGTGCGCGATGCTTCCCCTGTATCCCCAACACCTGATTGCATAACTGGAAACATTCAGAAATTAATATGTGAGTTCATCTAGTAGTTCGTAGGCATTCTTCTAGCGAATGCATGATATGGAGTTCGGGGTTCTACATTGAGTGAAGTAGTTTTATGGGCGTTGTTCCGATCGGGAGTTGCATCTTAAAGGGTCCTTGGCTATGCTGATCCGGGGATTGCAAAACCCTTTTGTAACACGTTCCATAAGCTTTCAGCACGAATATGTCGAACGAAGCTTCTATCTTGTATTTGTTATATCTGCTCCTTGTTGTTTTAATTTACCTTTTGTTCTCCCAAGTGGCTTTTTGTGAAGATTGTTGTTACTATTAAACTATGGATTACATTCGTTCATCTTGTTCGAATGTACTTGTGAAGACTTATGTTGCAATTTCTAGCCGTTGATTCAGCTTATATATTCTTTCAATCAATGGCTAATAGTTGTCATCTCATTCAGGATGGCTCCTAAAAGGGTTCCCAACGCTAACCCAGAGGGTGAAGAAGTTCCTGATCGTCCTAGTTCCCCTCCTCCTCCGTCTGAGGCCTAGAGAGCAATTATGCAAGCGACGAACCAGAACACCCAGATGCTTATGCAAATGATGCAGAATATTCAAGCAAATCAAGGTGCTCATGGGAACCAAGGCAAGGCAATTTGTTCAACCAACCTCACTTTCCTACACTCAACCAGTTCCTGGCAAACCAACCAAAGGCATTCAGTTACTGTGTGGACCATCTAGATGCTGAAGACTGGATAACAGATATTGATGGCTTCTCGCCCCTCGTTGGTTACCCCAAGTGGAAGGTTGAGATGTAGCGTAGCGGCAAATTTCCCTTGGCAAAGATACCAAGGATCGAATCCCGTGAGACACCGAGGGTCGACAAGTAGGTGTCAACGGCGCCAGAAACTTAGCGGTTGACAGGACCTGCACACAGATACAGATAACTTTGCTCCCAACGAGTACAGAGAGGTTGTCAATCCCTCCGGCCTTGTTGTTTACAAAGGATCAAACACAAGAGATAATAATGATAGATATGACTGCAACTAGGAAATAAAAACAGGAAGTAAATAGAAGGTGTGATCAGCGGTGGTAATATGGACCGGGGTCCCATGATGTTCACTAGTGATGTCTCTCTCCCAAAAGACGATAAAACAGCAAAGCGAGGTAAACAAATTACAGCTGGGCAATTGACAGGATTATGTGCGCAAACCAATGCTAACTATGCTGAAAAGAAAGGTAGAGGCGCAAAAGCATGGGCGGTACGCCAAGGCAAGTAGACCGAAATCCATCTGCATCTACTACTAATCATCCACCTTGAGATATCTATCCAGAACATCTCGTTGGTATTAAGTTGCGAATCCCACCCAAAGTGTTAACTCAAAGCAACAAACAACTGCATTAAAAGAACTTTGCGTAAAGTAAACAATCCTTTCACCCGCAAGTACAAGCACCGTTGTTTTCCACCTTGTGGCAACAGCACATACCCTAGACTCATGTTTCTGTCACTCAAGCTAGTCATCAGGGGGCATGAACCCACAATCAAGCATAACGCTCCCTCTTGGAGTTACTACCTACTACTTGGCCAAAGCAATAAACAGCAACGGAGAACATGCAAGAATTACTCAAGAACAAAGATATAAAAGAGGTGAATCAAATATATTACTCAAACACAATCTGAACATAATCTCATAATCCATCAGATCCCAGCAAACTCAGCAGAGCAACAGCAGAAAGATTACATATGTGCCTCGATCATGTAGGGCAGCTCACGAGGTCTAAACCATGAAGAGCAAAGAGGGGAGGAGAACATCACATAGCTACTGATCATGGACCCATGGTCCAAGGTGGACTACTCACGACTCATCCGGGAAGCGTCCATGGTGGTGGAGAAGCTCCCGGTGGTGATTCTCCCCTCCGGCAGGGTGCCGGGAAGGGTTCTCCTGATGCTCCCGATCTTGGAAGCGCTGCGGCGGCGGAACAGAGGCGAGATCGCGAAAAAGGGTTCCGTCCTCGAGGGTTTCAGGACGCGAGGAATATATATGCGAAGGGGGGCAACCAGAGGCGGAGCAGGGGCCCCAGGCGCCCCCCTAGCGCGGCCAGGGGTGGGGCCGTGCCAGGTGGCCGTCTGGGCCCCCCTAGCTCCCCTCTGGCCCCGCTTTGGTTCTTCGCGAAGCTTCCTGTACGCTGATTTTTCCTGTATTTTTCTCGGAATTTTTGGGGCACTTTTAATATGGGGGAAACCTGAAATAGAAAAACAGCAGAAAACAGGAACTGGCACTGTGGTGCACTGAGTTAATAGGTTAGTCCAAATATGATCAAAAGTGTATGGAAGTGCATCAATATCATAGCAATATCACACAAAAGAAGCATGGAGCAAGCAGAAATTATAGATACGTTTTGGACGTATCAACATCCCCAAGCTTAATTCCTGCTCGTCCTCGAGTAGGTAAATGATAACAAGCATAATTTCTGTGGTGACATGCTATCAACCATATAAGAACTTTTAAGTAAAGCAATCAAGGCATGTAATTCAATTCAAGTCATAACAAGCAAGAGTCTATATTAGCATTGTAACAAGCAACATAAGAACATAAAGGTGCAAGAGCTCTCACTGTCCGTGACTCGAATGTCTCCTAATGGTGTTTGCGTGCAAGAAAGGGGATAGGGATATATGAGAGAGTAAAACATAGTTTTTGTATTGTTGAGAACTTAATCTACTAAAGTTTCACACTTGGTCTTCTTTGGAATCTTATCTTGACTCATCCCCAGACCACCAGCCAGGTACAAGTCAAAATGAAACACTCCCTTTCGATATTTTGAGCACTCATGCAAT
Source organism: Secale cereale (assembly GCA_902687465.1). NCBI lineage: Eukaryota > Viridiplantae > Streptophyta > Magnoliopsida > Poales > Poaceae > Secale > Secale cereale. The sequence continues at coordinate 267,743,664 of LR738710.1, forward strand.
GGATGAGCGTAAGCAAGAAAGTTGACACTTAGGATGGCAAATAGAGAAAAATGATGAAGGGGGAAGACAAAAAAGGTGTGAAAGGCTCACATCAATGAGGACAATCATAGGCGAGAGAAAGCCAAATGATAGATATGATGTGAGGAGTAGGGATTGCCATGCAACGGATGCACATATGAGCTAAGGTAAGCTCTCCAATGGAACTAGTGGGGGTGCATCCAACTTGCTTGCTCAAGAAGACCTAGAGCTCTTTTGAGGAGGCTCATCATTGGAATATACAAACCAAGTTCTATAGTGTGAAGGTCCCCACATAGCTATATGCATGAATGATAATCTCTATGGAGTACAAGGTATAAGATGGAGTACGAGTGTGGATCTCTCAAAAGGAAATAGTAGTGTGCCCCCTTCTCTCTTTTTTTTCTTTTTTTTTCTTTTTTCTATTATTTTTTTATTTTTTGTGGCCTCAATGGCTCTTTCTATTTAACTGTCATTTGTCCTCTTTGGGATCTTTTGATTTTGTCCTCTTTGGGATCTTTTGATTTTGTCCTCTTTGGGATCTTTTCCTCACTTTAGGGGCAACACTCTATGTATTACAAGAAGTATAGAAGATCTTTCACACTTTACAAAAGTACTCAACATAAAGAAAATGAAACTATCATGATGTATGCAAATGTATGCCTCTGCCAGTGTAGCAGGATATGCAATGATACTAGCGCGTCATGTAGCAATGATTAGGGCAAGGCCCAACTAGCATGCGGCTCAACGATCAAGCAAAAAGCATGTATGACATGAAGATCAAGTCATGAGAAGATGGATGTTGCATGGCAATGTATCTCGGAAAGGCTATGGAAATGCCTTGATAGGTAGGTATGGTGGCTGTTTTGAGGAAGGATATAATGAGGCTTATGATGACAGTGCGTATCGTGCCAAGGATTTGGATGCACCGGCGAAGTATGCGCCAACTCTCGAGGTGAGAAAGGGCAATGCACAGTACCGAAGAGGCTAGAAAAATATGGCTAGGTGGAAGTGTCAACTTTCGAATACTCACATTAGTCCGAAGAACTCATGCACTTATTATCGGTAACTCTCAATCTAATTAGGAGGTTCACAAATAGACAAGTACCCCGAGGAGGAGTGTATGGGGGTTTGGTTATCCTTGCGCATCCTCGACTCATGGTACGTGAGTGTACTCTAATATTCGATCCCTCCAAAGATTAGTGATCCATCTAGTAGCTAAAGTTCTCAACTATTTTGTAGGTTTTCGAAAATAAACACGGATTGCCCAAAATACGACATCTATCACTAATAGGCTAAAGCTCTTGACACCAAAAGTTCAGACATTACTCATGGCAATACCTCAAAACTATTGCAAGTTACTACTAAAATTAAATAGCAACCTCAATTACCTACTTTAAGTTAAGACACACAACTCAGTGCAACAGGAAAACTCTCTTAACAAGATAAACATGAGAACTCAAGAGAGTTCAGCGACCAACTAAACAAAAGCTCTTTAAAAAGAAAAGCATGAAAACTAAGAGCTAATCATGACAGCAGCTATGGAAAGACAAAGAACACACACAGCAAAGATAAGCATGAAAATCCTATGTTGTGTTCTAGGTTGAAGTGGAGCGTGTTTCTCTCCCACACAAAGAAAGTTGGGTTCTAACTTGTTATGAACAGCAAGCAAGGCTAAAGAAAACTAAAAAGAAAACTAAGAGCAAGATGCTCCAAGCATAGCACATAACGCATGAAGTGATAAGAATATAGTGGAACGAAAGACGAACTGATAATTGTTGATGGAGAAGGGGATGCATGGGGGCATCCCCAAGCTTAGACGCTTGAGTCTTCTTGAATATTTCTTGGGGGTGCACGGGGGCATCCCCAAGCTTGAGCGTTTGACCCTCCTGAATCTTCTTTTATCATCTTCCCTCGCACACTTGAAAAACTCCCTTCATACATAACTCATCATAATCTGATTAGCGAGGTTAGTACCCACAATAAAATAATTTTTCCCTACTGGAAATAAAGATAATCTTGAAGAGCTACTGTTTCTCAAGAATGCCAAAAGGTTTTTGCAAAGAAAAAAAACAAGCTCAAGGTTTGCAAAACGAAGGAAAGGCAAAACAGGACAGAATCTGTGAAAAACAGACCAGCAGGTAGTAAATAATTTTTTCGGGGCACTTCTGCAACTCAAATCAAAAAACTCAGAACAGACGCTCGAAAGACAACTGTATAGCGCACGCTGTCAAAAAAATTCAGATCAAAAAGATGATCTGGTGATTTTATTTGAATTTTTCTGTCCAAGGACAGAATCTGTTTTCTGGACAGCGCGTCACAACTTTTGAACTTTTTTTTGCAATCGGAGGCTAAACTTGGCACAAAGCTGAAAAGAAAAGATACAATGATGATGCTACTGTAGTAACAAACATCAAGACACAACAAAAGCAAAATAAAACCTAATTCGTTGTGGGCTGCCTCCCAAAAGCGCTTTCTTTTATGCCTTTAAGCTAGGCATGATGCAAAAAGATCAAGTTGTATCAATTGAACCATCATCAAGATCATCAAAAAGCTCTTCAATAGTACAACTAGTCTTAAGAGGACTTTAAAATAAAGGCCTAATAAAGATACTTCTAGGGAGAAAACCAAAAGGTGGAAAGTCAATGGGAGATTCATTTATAAATTTATCAAAGAGAGGTATTTCTTCCAAAGTCTTCACAGTTTCAGCCCCTTTGGCAATAGATGGATTACTTTTGGAATGAGGAGCCTTTGGAACGTAAACGAACTTAGGTTCCTTCTTTGCCGGAGTTTCTACCTTTTTGGCTTTGATTGAGGAGATAGTAGTTCCTAAAGTGTCAAAGATTTCCTCAATCTTGTCTATCCTAGAAGAATCCAAGTCATGGGATTTGATGGTCTCCAAAGTTTTGAGAATTTTATGCATGGAGCTATCAAGCCTATTCAAATTCCCTTGGATCTTACGGTCCAACTCGTTTATCTTATTAATGCTTGGCATCTCTAGCTCTATCTTTTCAAGTTTTTTCATAATGTGAGCTAGGGTAATGTCCTCTTGAATGCTAACAACAGGGGGATTTCCAACAAGATTTTCCATAATACTAAGAGATTCCCAAACTGGGGCTTCTAGGAAATTTCCATTGATAGCAGAATCTAGAATAAACCTATTCCAAGAAGTAATTCCAACATAAAAATTTCTAAGCAGGATAGTAGTAGACTGCTTCTTGGTGGCTCTTTTTTGGGAATCATTAATTCTATAACAAGCATCTTTTAGACTTTCACCACCTATTTGTTTAAAGGTGAGCACTTCTGCCTCACCAAAGGCAAAAGGACCAGACATAATGCCAACTAAAAGCAAGATAACTATTTTTGTGATTTTTGGTAAGGGACACTAAAGCAAGAACTGAAAGGTAAACTAACAAGACTAAAAAGCAAAGATAAAAGATAGCGTGCAACTCCCCTATCTTGAAGAGTGGAGTCCCCGGCAACGGCCCAGAAACTTGCTTGATGGCTTCTCGCCCCTCGTTGGTTACCCCAAGTGGAAGGTTGATATGTAGCGTAGCGGCAAATTTCCCTTGGCAAAGATACCAAGGATCGAATCCCGTGAGACTCCGAGGGTCGACAAGTAGGTGTCAACGGCGCCAGAAACTTAGCGGTTGACAGGACCTGCACACAGATACAGATAACTTTTGTCACACCCTGCATTTTGTAACATGTTATTTGCATCAATGAAGCATGAAAATTTGGACCAACAAATTTTTTTGGCATCATTTGGCTTTTATTTGAATTGAGTTTTTCTTCATGTGCTTTTTCATGTGCTCATTAAAGTCAACTATTCCCTCTTGTAGAATTCATCTCCATACCCAAAACTTCTGCCCAATGATCATGCCAAGTGTTATATAACAGTATAGTATTTTCCTACAAAATTAATTGGGCCAAAATGTATTTTATAAATTTAGTTTTCCAAGAACCCCTGAATTGAGATATGCACTGCAAGTACTTGATTTAGGGTGAGAAAATTATTTCAAAAGATATATTTGAGACCTAGTAGTCATAGGACTCCCAGAAACCACAAAAGTATAATTTTAAAAGTTATTTTCCTATTTTATTTAAAAGCGTTTTCTTAAGGCCAGAAATGGTCTTTAATAGGGGAAAATTATTTAAGTGTTTCAAAAATATTTGCCAAAATTCAGGGAGACTCAGAGGACATATATTGTCCATATATAAGAGTTTCAACACTTGGTCATGTTCAAAATAATGGGCTAATCCCTCTAAAACCCTTTCTAGATATTTCAAGCTTTTGAAATATTTACAAAGGAAATATTCTCCAAAAATTCTAGGGAAATTCCATCATGTCATATATGACATATTTGATGATCTTGCCAAGTCCCATGCCTGGGGAAGCAAGAAAACATCATCAAAACCCTTCATAACCATTCTGTCCATATTTGAAGTTTGAGCAATTTTACATTGCCAAACTTGTCCAAATGCTCTCAAACTTGGTGCACATGCTAGAAATGCCTAATAAGGCATCTAGACCAAATGGCACAAGATTTGGAATAGATCAACTTGATCAGAACACCCCAAAACCCTTTCTGTTCAAATGCAAATTTGAACAACTTTACATTACCAACTTTTTACCTGGAGCTTCAAACTTTGTGGGCATGATCAATACCCCAAATGATGAAACTACACCAAGTGGTGCATCAAGGGGAGATGATTAGATTGACTCAAACAAGATGAAGCCATTTCTGTTGATTTCTAGGGTTCACCAAACTTACATTGGCTAGTTTCTTCAAATGAGCCCAAATTTGGTGAAGCACCCTATTTTCACATGTCATTCAATCCTGTTAAGTGTCATGGCAAGTGGGGATCATTTGCTTGAACAAACACTGATCAAACACCTTCTGGCTTTTTACTAAAACCCTCTTCTTGATCACTTTTACCTTCTACCTTGGCCTCAGCTTTCTACCACACGTTCATCTAGTTACTAGCTACATCCAGTAACTTCCCCAAGTCCCCAGCTCCATGATTGAGGGGTAAAAACCCTAGTTCACCCTGCTGGACATCCATTTTCTACCAAGTCACCAGCCTCTCTTCTCTCTCATAGCATCTCCAGAGCATCCAAAGCCTCCTCCGTAGTGCTTGCATCACCCTGGACCCCCCCCCAGACACGGTGGACGCGTCCAGAGGCCCAATGGCATGCCGTGGCATGCGATAAGGGCGCTCCAGAGCGCGCTACAATGCGCCCACACACTGTAGCCTCGGCCAATCGTCTGCCCCCGACAACCTCGGGCTCCCCCCTCGCGCCAGTCGATGCCCCTCGACGTCCGCAACCACCCCGGCGCTGTCCCCCCCTCCTCCTGCGCCCTCAAGTGGCCGTCGCCACACACGCACCGGCCGTCCGCAGCGCCCACTCCTCGGCCTCGCACGCGCGCACGGTCTGGAAGCTTCCCCGCTCCTCCTCTCCCCTCAACTGGACGTGGAACACGTCCACAATCCTCCCCGGCTTGATCACAGGCACCAGAGCCCCTTCTAGCCTCGCCTGCAACCTCGCCAGCGCATGAGTCCATGGTGGAC
>LR738710.1:267749281-267759401 GCA_902687465.1 Secale cereale
CCCCGAGCCTCTCCAACGGCACCAGCAGCCTCCACACACTCACAGCAAAACGCCAGCACCACTCGCTCGTCCCTAGAAGGCTCCAGTGCTCGGGATCGACCGGAGCTCCGCCGCGTCGGGCCGCCGGTGATCTCGCAATACGGGCCTCTTCTGCCCCTCCTTTGGCTCGATCGAGAATCATCATGCGTCACTGATGCTTTCCCCTCGTTTTCCCCTCTCTGTAGCAGTTGGAAACGGCCGGAGCGACGACTTCCCGACGACCCTCCGCCGTCCCACCTCGCCGCCGGCGAACCAGACCTCCCCGGCGTGCCGCACCACCACCACTACCTCTGCAACTCGACGCTGAGTCCGTTCCTGCCCTCCGTTGCCGTCGCCGTGGCCGGAATCAACGCCGGTGAGCTCGCCGTCGCCGTGGCCGTGAGGTTGGAGATGACAGGCGGGCCCCGCCTGTCATCCTCACCCCTCTCTCCCCCTCCTCACAGCCGCTGACCGCCGGGCCCCGCCCGTCAGGTTTGAAAACCTGACGTGCGCGCGCTGGCGCCCGTGCGGCCGGGCTGGATGCCCTGGGCCGTGCACTGTGGCCACTCTGGCCCAGACGCACAGGGCTTTTTCTCCTTTTTCTTTTCTGTAATTATTTCAAACATTTTTACAGAAATGAATATTGGTCCAAATGAAATAATTCCAACTCCTAAATTCTTGTAATATTCCAACCTATTTAATGGTGTCACTTTCACTCACATCCATGAAACTTTTCTGTTCTGTTCAAATTTAAATTCAAATTTGAGTAATAAACTCCTGTTCTAAAATCATTAGATTCCATTCTGTTACTCCAAAACTCCAACTAAGAATTTTCCCCATCTTAGAAATTCCTCTAGTATTTAACAAAAATAAGTTGACATTTTTCTGAGCATTTGATTTTTCTGTTTTAGTTGTGGTCTTATTTTTCCGTTGTTATTATGCGACGTATAGATACCGTATTTGACGAAGTTACTAAAGAAGGAGAAGGAGAAGGATTTGAAGACTTTGAAGACCAAGCCAATCCAGGCAAGCAGCCCTTTGACCATGATACACTTGTTCTTCGGAACCCGTTTGTTTCCGATGAATGATGATAGCATTACAATGGTGACCTAGTTGAACCACCACATGATGCATGCCATGATCTTGATCTTGCTATGTGCTAGATAACATGCAAATAGTTAGTAGTGATGTTTAGTGATGCATATGTGACATGAACCTTCATGGTTGAAATCTTTGCATGAACCCATCGGGTGCCCCTAATGCCCGAGGGTGATGTTGAGTTAGGTCATCACTTGAGGAAGAAGTGATGTGCCGGTAAATCGTGTGCATGGGTGAAATAATGGATTAGATTTATGTGTGACTACCGTCCCAACCAAACATGTGCAACCACACTACCCCTTATGGGACGGGGCTTTATTGATTACTTAGGTCGATACTAGCATGGTGCCCGCATTACTAGTGACGGGAAGACTTGAGGTCTTTCCCGGGACGGGGTCGTGCTTGGATAGACGGCCATGACTGTTTTTGCAGGGTACCGGACACACCGTTGGTCCCTTCGGGTACGCGTGACATTGAAATTAGGGCAAGTCCCGTGATCTATTGTTTGTACCCGAGGGCCGTGTACCAACGAGTGGACTCTATGTTAGTGTCGTCTAAGGAAAGATGATGACCGGGTGCTTCCCCCGAGTACTTGAGGTACTGCGGGATCGTGGATGACACGAAAGCTTCCCGGATCTTGTGGGTAAAGTGCGCAACCTCTGCAGAGTGTAAAACTATTCGAATAGCCGTGTCCACGGTCAAGGACAGTTGGGTGGTGCTACTTAAACGATGTCCAGAATTTTACTTCATCGGTGACAGTATGTGTGTGATAAGTCAAGGTGGTGACTTGACTCGATGAGTTGAATCATATTCATGTTGATATCGGTAACCTGCCTTCGAGGTTACGCAAGTTTATTGATGCATAAACTTGATGGTAGAATATTTATTCTAGCCCTTTGCTAGATTGTTCATTATTGTTCTTTTGCACCGTTACTTTGAACCACATCATGGGTAGCTTGCGAGTACATTCAAAGTACTCATTGGCTTGCCACTGGTTATTTAATTGACCAGGCATGGAGGAACAGGAATATGATGAAGAGTTCTTTGGAGACGAACATGCGAACTAGGACGCTATCCCAGTCAGAATGCCTTTAGGGTTAAGGCAGATGGCATGGGTTCTACCTATTATCGAAGACTTCCGCTATTTGAGTTATTTGCTATTCAGCCCTTGAGGCTTTATCTATGTAAGACTTGGCCATAATGGCCATAATTTGTGTAAGACGATATGTACGGATGTAAGACTCTTGTTATTCAGCTTCTGTGTGTTCAGTGAGCATTGATCTCTAGGATCATTGTACACGTGCATTCAGTGATCTCGACTTCTAAGTCGGGGTCCCCACAGAGCTGGTATCAGAGCCATCCTGACTGTAGGAAGCCTTAGTTAGCATGGGCGTTAGTTAGATGAGACCCTTTTTCAAAAACCTTTTGAACCTCTCTTCTTTTCTAAACCTGAGATTTCATCAGCTTATTAACCCCTCCTATTCCACCTTTGTAGATGGCCGCTGTACCCGAAGAGCACCTGACCACTGGGTTTCCCTTGCTTCTCGACGATAGCCTCCAGGAGTGTCGGTTCCACCGAGCTCCCATCCTCACCTACCTTGAGCATTGGGTTAGCGACACTGAGGTGGAGTACCATGTGGAAGTGATCGTGAAGGCAAACGATCCTCCCACAAGTTGGTTCTTCGAGGGACCCCAGATGGCAACACTACCTCTCGCTGTCGAGGCTGCTGCACTCAAGGCACTAACCCGTCTCCGCGAGCTTCTTCCGGAGATGACAGCCAAGATGACAACTCGCTTCTTACCTTACCGGAAGGAAGGTGAAGAAGAAAGCAGCACACTAGCCCCTCCACTGAAGGAAGGACTCTCGCTTCGATTCCAGACCTACTTCAGTCTATGTGCCGATAGCTTGGCACAAGACTTGGCCTCGGAATCAATGAAGCTTCGGGAAGAACTTCACAAGACCAAGGCACTTCTTCGTCGAGCTCAAGAGAAGACAAAAAGGATCAAGAAGGAAGGAGCACCTTCTGGACAGTCCGCCATCGCATACCGAGGCGGAAGGCCCTCCGAGGATGTATCTTCCAAGAATGAAGAACCACCTCGGCGACGCCGGATGACGGCAAGGGAATATCGCAAGCTTTTCCCTGCACCACTGACGAAGCACCGTCGTATCTAACTCCTCCACTCCCCCACACCCTCAAGTGACAAGGGGGCCCAGAAAGATGAAGACAAGGAGGAAGACCCAGAAGAGCCGGAATACGCGACCGAGCATTCCGCCGCTTAGGCATTATTCGCTACTCGGATATGCCAGTTGTGACCCCTATGGTAGGATAGGTCGTGTAACCCCTATGCGCAGTCGAGTCCTTGTGTGGTTCATATGAAACCATCTAGTGTTTGCTTTTGTTGTGTCTCGATGTATGTCGTATTCTTCCTTCGGGAGTGTGTAAACGACTACATCACCCATTCGGATTTTAATGAATGTGTTTTGGCCTTTCGGCCCTTGCATGATTTGATTAGTGTCACACCCACCCCCTTACTAGGCACCCATCTATCTTGCTTTCCCTCTTCCAAGTCATGAGACCTTTTACCGCTCCAACAGGATGCCTGTTGTAACTCGTACTGGTACCTCTACCCAGCAGCCTGAAGCCGGAGCATCCGCTCAGTCAGAGGCAGGCCACGACCAAACCAACGACCAAGCTCCACCACCACCTCCTCCGAACATGGACATGGCTCAGCTTCTCCAAGCTTTCCGTGAGGAACGCCAAGCCAACACTGCAGCCCTTCAGCTGATTGCTCAAGCTGTCACCAACAACCGCCAGCCGACGGGGAATGGCAATGGACGTTCCACGTTGGCAGAGTTCAAGAAGCATGCACCGCCAACCTTCGTCGAGACTGCTGAACCCCTGGATGCAGACGACTGGATCCGCTCCATTGAGGAAATATTGGAACTAGTCGGATGCACTGAAGACCGCGAGAAGGTGGCTTATGCAGCCCACTGCCTCGGGGGGACTGCTAGAGCTTGGTGGGATGGATTCAAGGTCATGCATGCTGAACAAGACATCACTTGGGTCAATTTCAAGGCAGAATTCCGCAAGGCCCACATTCCTTCCGGAATCATGGCTATCAAAAAGCGTGAGTTCCGAGCCCTGAAGCAAGGAAGTGGCACTATCAAGGAGTACATGCAGAAGTTCAGTGTTCTGTCAAGGTATGCCCCTGAAGATGTCAGCACTGATGCTGCAAAAAGGGAGCGCTTCATGGAAGGCCTCAATCAGACTCTGCAATACTCGCTTGTCGTGTGCGACTGCCCATCCTTCCCTGACCTGGTAAACAAAGCACTTATGCTTGAAGACAAGCGGCGTGCTTTGGAAGACACTCGCAAGCGCAAGATGGTCAGTAAGGGAAGTTCCAGCAACCAGAAGCCTCGTCCGTGGCAGTCAGCCCCGGCCAAGCCAACCTATCAGCAACCAAGAGCTCCTGCACCTCGCACCAACCCTCAGCCTCAGCAATATGCCAACCCAAGGCCAGCTTTCAACCCCGATACCAGTGGTGGCAACAAGATCAATCCAAACCAAGTCACTTGCTTTGGATGTGGTCAGTCCGGACACATCTCAAGGGTGTGCCCCAACAAGAAGCCTGATGCCCCGCACCCCAATGCGCAGAACCAGGGACAAGGCCGCGGGATGCCACCAAGGAACCCAGCTCCTCGCAATCCACCTAACCATGGGAAGGGGCGTGTGAATCACGTCACTGCTGAAGAAGCCCAGGAAGACCCGGACGTCGTGCTGGGTACGTTCCTTGTCAACTCAGCACCTGCAACTGTCTTGTTTGATTCTGGAGCAACGCATTCATTTGTCACTCAAAGATTTGCATTAAAAAGTGGCATGACCCCTACACCCCTGAATAACCCTATGGTGGTACAAACCCCCGGAGCCGAGATGAGAGCCAAGATAGGCTGTAAAGGAGTCAGTATTACCATTAACGGTGTAGATTTCCTAGCAGACCTCATCGTCCTGAGATCACAAGGCTTGGATGTGATCCTAGGCATGAATTGGCTCAGCAAGCACCAAGGCTTGTTAGACTGTGCCAATCGGACAGTCACTGTGACCAATGACCAAGGAGTCGAAGTCAAGTTTGCTTCCAACTCCTCTTCCGCTCAAGCCGCACAAGTCAACTGTCTGTCTGAAGTTGGGCTAGAGCAAGTACCAATGGTATGTGAGTATCCTGATGTCTTTCCGGATGAACTACCGGGAATGCCCCCTGACCGTGACATTGAGTTCATCATCGAGCTCGTGCCCGGGGCAGGACCCATCTATAAGAAGCCTTATAGAATGGGGACGGAAGAATTAGCCGAGTTGAAGAAGCAACTGGAAGAGCAGCTAAGGAAGGGATTTATCCGCCCAAGTGCCTCCCCTTGGGGATCTCCTGTTCTGTTTGTGGCAAAGAGGGACGGTACCATCCGCTTATGCATTGACTATCGTTCCCTCAATGAAGTTACAATCAAGAACAAATATCCACTTCCCAAGATCGAAGATCTGTTTGATCAGCTCAGCGGAGCCAAGGTGTTCTCCAAGATCGACCTCAGATCTGGGTACTACCAGCTGAAGATCAGACCCCAAGATATTCCGAAGACGGCATTCGTAACCAGATATGGCCTGTACGAGTGCACGGTCATGTCCTTTGGGTTAACCAATGCCCCAGCTTACTTCATGTATCTCATGAATAAAGTCTTCATGGAATATTTGGACAAGTTCGTTGTTGTCTTCATTGATGACATTCTTGTCTTCTCGAAGTCGGAGGAAGAGCACGAGCGGCATCTGAGGATGGTCCTAGACAAGCTTCGGGAGCACCAATTGTATGCCAAATTCAGCAAGTGTGAGTTCTGGTTGCATAAAGTTGGATTCTTAGGTCACGTCTTGACCGAACAAGGATTATCAGTTGATCCCGCGAAGATCGAAGCTGTGACCCAATGGCAATCTCCAACGACCGTCAAGGAAGTCAGAAGCTTCCTCGGACTTGCGGGCTATTACCGCAAATTCGTGGAAGGATTCTCTAGCATTGCAAGGCCAATGACTCAGCTCCTCAAGAAGGACAAGAAGTTCGAGTGGACGCCAAAATGCGAAGAAAGCTTCCAAGAGCTCAAGAAGAGATTGACCACCGCCCCAGTTCTGGCAACACCTGATATTCACAAGGAGTTCGTGATATATTGTGATGCCTCTCGAACTGGATTGGGAAGCGTTCTGATGCAAGAAGGCCGAGTCATAGCATACCTCTCCAGGCAGCTACGACCCCATGAGGAGAACTACGCTACTCACGATCTTGAGCTAGCGGCAGTAGTTCATGCCTTGAAGACATGGCGGCATTACCTCCTAGGGAAACGGTGTGAGATCTACACAGACCACAAAAGTCTGAAGTACATTTTCACCCAAAAGGAATTGAACATGAGGCAGCGAAGATGGTTGGAACTCATCAAAGACTATGACCTCAGTGTTCAATATCACCCCGGGAAGGCTAATGTGGTGGCCGATGCCTTAAGCAGGAAGGCTTGCTCCTTGAATGCTGTTATTCAAGAAAGGCAGCCAGCCTTGTTTAAGGAGTTCGAACAATTCAGTTTGGAATTGGTCACCCCTGGATTTCTGGATCATTTGGAAGTCAGACCGGCCCTGATGGACGAAGTCAAGAAGGCACAAGATGGTCACGCAAGCATTGAAGGCATCAAGAAGAAGATGAAGCTAGGCAAGGCCCCAGGATTCTCCGAAGACGAGCACGGGATTGTTTGGTACAAAGGCCGCATCTGCGTACCAAACAACGCAGAGTTGAAGAACCTGATTCTGCAAGAAGCCCACGACACTCCGTATTCCATCCACCCCGGAGGAACCAAGATGTACCAAGACTTGAAGGCACGATTCTGGTGGCACGGGATGAAAAGAGAGATTGCAACCTATGTTGCAAAGTGTGATGTGTGCCAAAGGGTCAAGGCTGAATATCAGCGACCCGCTGGATTGCTTCAGCCACTCAAGGTTCCTGAGTGGAAGGGGGATAAAGTCGGAATGGACTTCATCTATGGATTACCAAGGTCGAATAGAGGACATGACTCTATCTGGGTCATAGTCGATCATTTGACCAAGGTGGCCCATTTCATTCCTGTCAAGACCACTTATGATGGCAACCGGCTGGCAGCTCTCTACATCGACAGAATCATAAGTCTTCATGGCGTTCCCAAGGAGATTGTGTCAGATCGAGGAACCCAGTTCATCTCAAGGTTCTGGAAGAAGTTCCAAGAAGCCTTGGGAACCAAGTTATCTTTCAGCACGGCTTTCCACCCACAGACCGGAGGTCAGACAGAGCGAGTCAATCAGATTCTTGAAGATATGCTCCGAGCCTGTGTCTTGGCATATGGAGCCAAGTGGGAAGATTGTCTCCCTTTTGCCGAGTTCTCCTATAACAACAGTTACCAGTCGAGCCTTCAGATGGCACCATTTGAGGTGTTGTACGGACGCAGATGTCGCACACCCCTCAACTGGTCAGAGACTGGAGAAGGACTAGTCTTTGGACCGGATATTCTCCACGCAGCAGAAGAGCAAGTCCAACTAGTCAGAGAGCGTTTGAAGGCAGCCAAGTCAAGGCAAAAGAGCTATGCTGACACTCACCGTCGGGACATGAGTTTCCATGTCGGGGACCATGTGTACCTGCGGGTAACTCCTCTGAAGGGAACCAAGCGTTTCCACGTCAAGGGGAAGCTCGAACCAAGGTTCATCGGACCCTTTGAGATCACTGCACGACGAGGAGAAGTGGCTTACCAGTTGGAACTACCACCTGAGCTATCCGATGTGCACAATGTGTTCCATGTGTCACAACTCTGGAAATGTCTCCAAGTTCCGGACAAGCCTAATCTCTACAAGGATGTTGATCACCAAGCCATTGATCTGCAGCCTGATTTGACCTACCGCGAGAAGCCCATTCGCATTCTGGACAAAGCAGAGCGACGGACGCGAAGCCGTACCATCAAGTACTTCAAGGTCCAGTGGAGCAACCACACCGAAGAAGAAGCAACCTGGGAATGTGAAGACTATCTTAGATCCGAGTTTCCCGATCTCTTTTAAGACCTAGTTTAGGAATCTCGGGGACGAGATTCTTGTAAGGGGGGTAGGTCTGTCACACCCTGCATTTTGTAACATGTTATTTGCATCAATGAATCATGAAAATTTGGACCAACAAAATTTTTTGGCATCATTTGGCTTTTATTTGAATTGAGTTTTTCTTCATGTGCTTTTTCATGTGCTCATTAAAGTCAACTATTCCCTCTTGTAGAATTCATCTCCATACCCAAAACTTCTGCCCAATGATCATGCCAAGTGTTATATAACAGTATAGTATTTTCCTACAAAATTAATTGGGCCAAAATGTATTTTATAAATTTAGTTTTCCAAAAACCCCTGAATTGAGATTTGCACTGCAAGTACTTGATTTAGGGTGAGAAAATTATTTCAAAAGATATATTTGAGACCTAGTAGTCATAGGACTCCCAGAAACCACAAAAGTATAATTTTAAAAGTTATTTTCCTATTTTATTTAAAAGCTTTTTCTTCAGGCCAGAAATGGTCTTTAATAGGGGAAAATTATTTAAGTGTTTCAAAAATATTTGCCAAAATTAAGGGAGACTAAGAGGACATAGATTGTCCATATATAAGAGTTTCAACACTTGGTCATGTTCAAAATAATGGGCTAATCCCTCTAAAACCCTTTCTGGATATTTCAAGCTTTTGAAATATTTACAAAGGAAATATTCTCCAAAAATTCCAGGGAAATTCTATCATGTCATATATGACATAGTTGATGATCTTGCCAAGTCCCATGCCTTGGGAAGCAAGAAAACATCATCAAAACCCTTCATAACCATTCTGTCCATATTTGAAGTTTGAGCAACTTTACATTGCCAAACTTGTCCAAATGCTCTCAAACTTGGTGCACATGCTAGAAATGCCTAATAAGGCATCTAGACCAAATGGCACAAGATTTGGAATAGAGCAACTTGATCAGAACACCCCAAAACCCTTTCTGTTCAAATGCAAATTTGAACAACTTTACATTACCAACTTTTTAACTGGAGCTTCAAACTTTGTGGGCATGATCAATACCCCAAATGATGAAACTACACCAAGTGGTGCATCAAGGGGAGATGATTAGCTTGACTCAAACAAGATGAAGCCATTTCCGTTGATTTCTAGGGTTCACCAAACTTACATTGGCTAGTTTCTTCAAATGAGCCCAAATTTGGTGAAGCACCCTATTTTCACATGTCATTCAATCCTGTTAAGTGTCATGGCAAGTGGGGATCATTTGCTTGACCAAACACTGATCAAACACCTTCTGGCTTTTTACTAAAACCCTCTTCTTGATCACTTTTACCTTCTACCTTGGCCTCAGCTTTCTACCACACGTTCATCTAGTTACTAGCTACCTCCAGTAACTTCCCCAACTCCCCAGCTCCATGATTGAGGGGTAAAAACCCTAGTTCACCCTGCTGGACATCCATTTTCTACCAAGTCACCAGCCTCTCTTCTCTCTCACAGCATCTCCAGAGCATCCAAAGCCTCCTCCGTAGTGCTTGTATCACCCTGGACCCCCCAGACACGGTGGACGCGTCCAGAGGCCCAATGGCATGCTGTGGCATGCGATAAGGGCGCTCCAGAGCGCGCTACAGTGCGCCCACGCACTGTAGCCTCGGCCAATCGTCTGCCCCCGACAGCCTCGGGCTCCCCCCTCACGCCAGTCGATGCCCCTCGACGTCCGCAACCACCCCGGCGCTGTCCCCCCCTCCTCCTGCGCCCTCCAGTGGCCGTCGCCACACGCGCACCGGCCGTCCGCAGCGCCCAATCCTCGGCCTCGCATGCGCGCATGGTCTGGAAGCTTCCCCGCTCCTCCTCTCCCCTCAACTGGACGTGGAACACGTCCACGATCCTCCCCGGCTTGATCACAGGCACCAGAGCCCCTTCTAGCCTCGCCTGCA
>LR738710.1:267759542-267795002 GCA_902687465.1 Secale cereale
CCCCGAGCCTCTCCAACGGCACCAGCAGCCTCCACACACTCACAGCAACACGCCAGCACCACTCGCTCGTCCCCAGAAGGCTCCAGTGCTCGGGATCGACCGGAGCTCCGCCGCGTCGGGCCGCCGGTGATCTCGCAGTACGGGCCTCTTCTGCCCCTCCTTTGGCTCAATCTAGAATCATCATGCGTCACTGATGCTTTCCCCTCGTTTTCCCCTCTCTGTAGTAGTTGGAAACGGCCGGAGCGACGACTTCCCGACGACCCTCCGCCGTCCCACCTCGCCGCCGGCGAACCCGGCCTCCCCGGCATGCCGCACCACCACCACTACCTCCGCAACTCGACGCTGAGTCCGTTCCTACCCTCCGTTGCCGTCGCCGTGGCTGTTTTTACAGGGTACCGGACACACGGATAGACGGCCATGACTGTTTTTACAGGGCACCGGACACACCGTTGGTCCCTTCGGGTACGCGTGACATTGAAATTAGGGCAAGTCCCGTGATCTATTGTTTGTACCCGAGGGCCGTGTACCAACGAGTGGACTCTATGTTAGTGTCGTCTAAGGAAAGATGATGACCGGGTGCTTCCCTCGAGTACTTGAGGTACTGCGGGATCGTGGATGACACGAAAGCTTCCCGGATCTTGTGGGTAAAGTGTGCAACCTCTGCAGAGTGTAAAACTATTCGAATAGCCGTGTCCACGGTCAAGGACAGTTGGGTGGTGCTACTTAAACTATGTCCAGAATTTTACTTCATCGGTGACAGTATGTGTGTGATAAGTCAAGGTGGTGACTTGACTCGATGAGTTGAATCATATTCATGTTGATATCGGTAACCTGCCTTCGAGGTTACGCAAGTTTATTGATGCATAAACTTGATGGTAGAATATTTATTCTAGCCCTTTGCTAGATTGTTCATTGTTGTTCTTTTGCACCGTTACTTTGAACCACATCATGGGTTGCTTGCGAGTACATTCAAAGTACTCATTGGCTTGCCACTGGTTATTTAATTGACCAGGCATGGAGGAACAGGAATATGATGAAGAGTTCTTTGGAGACGAACATGCGAACTAGGACGCTATCCCAGTCAGAATGCCTGTAGGGTTAAGGCAGATGGCATGGGTTCTACCTATTATTGAAGACTTCCGCTATTTGAGTTATTTGCTATTCAGCCCTTGAGGCTTTATCTATGTAATACTTGGCCATAATGGCCATAATTTGTGTAAGACGATATGTACGGATGTAAGACTCTTGTTATTCAGCTTCTGTGTGTTCAGTGAGCATTGATCTCTGGGATCACTGTACACGTGCATTCGGTGATCTCGACTTCTAAGTCGGGGTCCCCACAACTTTGCTCCCAACGAGTACAGAGAGGTTGTCAATCCCTCCGGCCTTGTTGTTTACAAAGGATCAAACACAAGAGATAATAATGATAGCTATGACTGCAACTAGGAAATAAAAACATGAAGTAAATAGAAGGTGTGATCAGCGGTGGTAATATGGAGCGGGGTCCCATGATGTTCACTAGTGATGTCTCTCTCCCAAAAGAAGATAAAACAGCAAAGTGAGGTAAAAAAATTACAGCTGGGCAATTGACAGGATTATGTGCGCAAACCAATGCTAACTATGCTGCAAAGAAAGGTAGAGGCTCAAAAGCATGGGCGGCACGCCAAGGCAAGTAGACCGAAATCCATTTGCATCTACTACTAATCATCCACCTTGAGATATCTATCCAGAACATCTCGCTGGTATTAAGTTGTGAATCCCACCCAAAGTGTAAACTGAAAGCAACAGACAACTGCATTAAAAGAACTTTCTGTAAAGTAAACAATCCTTGCACCCGCAAGTACAAGCACCGTTGTTTTCCCCCTTGTGGCAACAACACATCCCCTAGACTCATGTTTCTGTCACTCAAGCTAGTCATCAGGGGGAATGAACCCACAATCGAGCATAACGCTCCCTCTTGGAGTTACTACCTACTACTTGGCCAAAGCAATAAACAGCAACGAAGAACATGCAAGAATTACTCAAGAACAAAGATATAAAAGAGGTGAATCAAATATATTACTCAAACACAATCTGAACATAATCTCATAATCCATCAGATCCCAGCAAACTCAGCAGAGCAACAGCAGAAAGATTACATATGTGCCTCGATCATGTAGGGCAGCTCACGAGGTCTAAACCATGAAGAGCAAAGAGGGGAGGAGAACATCACATAGCTACTGATCATGGACCCATGGTCCAAGGTGGACTACTCACGACTCATCCGGGAAGCGTCCATGGTGGTGGAGAAGCTCCCGGTGGTGATTCTCCCCTCCGGCAGGGTGCCGGGAAGGGTTCTCCTGATGCTCACGATCTTGGAAGCGCTGCGGCGGCGGAACAGAGGCGAGATCGCGAAAAAGGGTTCCGTCCTCGAGGGTTTCGGGACGAGAGGAATATATATGCGAAGGGGGGCAACCAGAGGCGGAGCAGGGGCCCCAGGCGCCCCCCTGGCGCGGCCAGGGGTGGGGCCGCGCCAGGTGGCCGCCTGGGCCCCCCCTAGCTCCCCTCTGGCCCCGCTTTGTTTCTTCGCGAAGCTTCTTGTACGCTGATTTTTCCTGTATTTTTCCCGGAATTTTTGGGGCACTTTTAATATGGGGGAAACCTGAAATAGAAAAACAGCAGAAAACAGGAACTGGCACTGTGGTGCACTGAGTTAATAGGTTAGTCCAAATATGATCAAAAGTGTATGGAAGTGCATCAATATCATAGCAATATCACACAAAAGAAGCATGGAGCAAGCAGAAATTATAGATACGTTTTGGACGTATCAGATATCAAGAAGCATTTCGAGTGCAGTAACATCAGGCCTGAGGACTATGTGAAGTTTACCGCCTTCCAACTCAAGGACCAAGCCGCTGATTGGTGGCAGCAGTACAAAGACTCCAGAGAAGGGCGTGAAATCTCGTGGGCTGACTTCTGCAAGGATTTTCGCTCTCACCACATTCCAACAAGTGTCATCGAAGGTATGCGTGAGCAATTCCGCAACCTGAAGCAAGGCTCAATGACTGTTTATCAATATAATGTCAAGTTCCAGAACCTTGCCCGTTATGCCAAGAAAGACATCCCAGATGCCAAGAGCAAGATTTATCAGTTCTGTGGTGGTCTGAAGGATGAACTCCAACTAGCTCTCACCTTGTTCGAGCCTGATGAGTTTGATCAATTCTATAACATGGCACTTAAGCAAGAGGCAGCCCAGCTAAAGATGGAAGCTTCCAAAAAGAGGATCCGAGATGTTGTTCACTCCTCCTCTTCTTCTCAAGTGGTCGCAAAGCAACAAAAGTTTTGGCTTCCACTTCCTCCAGTGATCCGACCTCCCAACAACAAGAACAAGAATTCTGGTGGCCGTGGTTTCACCCACCCACCCAACCCAAGCAATCAGTCAAAGAACCAATTTCAAGCTGCGAAGTCAAGTGCTCCTTATCACCGTCCTCTCTGAGAAGTGGTTTGCAACAAGTGCTCTCGGAAGGGTCATTATGCTAACAAGTGCCCCAACCCAAGGCGCCTTCCGCCTCCTCCACCTGTCAGCACTGCTATTGTCAAGCACAACCCCAAGTTAGCAAGAGTGAATCTGATGAATGCAGCTCAAGCAGAGAATTCTTCAGATGTGATACTTGGTAACCTTCCAGTTAACTCTATTCCTACAAAAGTCTTGTTTGATTCAGGTGCATCATATTATTTCATGTCAAGACCTTTTGCATTGTCACATGATATGCCATTGCAAGCTTTGCCTAGTCCAATGTATGTACTTTCTCCGGGTTTGCTTATGAACTCCAACAACTTTGCTCCCGATGTATCTATTTATATGGGTGATTACCGTTTTCTGGTTTCTCCGGTTATTCTTGGCAATTCCGACATTGATCTTATTCTTGGGATGGATTGGCTCTCCAAGCATGATGCTCACATTGATTGTGCAAATAAGGAAGTCAAACTTACTCATCCTAACGAAGATGTGATTATCTTCGCCTCTCGAGATAACACAATCAGGCTATTCTCTCTCAATGACAAGGGCGAGATTAATGCCATCTCTCAAATTCCGGTGGTCAATGAATATGAAGACGTTTTCCCTGAAGAGCTTCCAGGCATGCCTCCGCATTGTCAAGTTGAATTCGTCATTGAACTCGAGCCCGGTACCGAGCCAGCTTGTCGGCGTCCGTACAAGCTTTCCCTTGATGAGTTGAAGGAGTTGAAGAAACAACTCGATGAGCAAGAGCGTATGGGTCTAATCAGGCCTAGCAATTCTCCTTGGGGCTGTGGTATCTTATTTGTCAAGAAGAAGGATGGCCCGAAGCGCCTTTGCGTTGATTACCGGCCATTGAACAAGAAGACAATAAAGAACAAGTATCCGCTCCCCAACATCAATGAATTGTTCGAGCAGCTCAAAGGAGCAAAAGTGTTCTCAAAGCTCGATCTCCGGATGGGTTATCACCAGATTCGTATTCGTGAAGAAGATATTCACAAGACTGCATTCATAACAAGCTACGGCTCCTATGAATACATAGTCATGTCTTTTGGCCTCGCAAATGCTCCACCCACCCTCTCGCGGATGATGCACTACATATTCAACCCCTACACCAATAAATTTTTGCTCGTCTATCTGGATGACATCTTGGTATTCTCCAAGAATGAAGAGGATCATGAAAAGCACCTCCGTCTGGTTCTCGACAGACTCCGTGAACACAAGTTCTATGCCAAGTTCTCCAAGTGTGAATTCTGGCTCGATAAGGTCTTCTATCAGGGCCATATCATCTCTGCTGACGGTATTGCTGTCAACCCCGAGAAAGTTGAAGCGATTGTCAACTGGGAACCCCCTCAGAACGTCAAGCAACTCCGAAGCTTCCTTGGTCTTGCTAGCTATTGCAGAAGGTTCGTTGAGAACTTCTCCAAGATTGCCAAGCCTCTCTCCAACTTGCTGCAGAAGAATATCAAGTACAACTGGTCTCCGGATTGTGATGTGGCATTCAAAACTCTCAAAGAAAAGCTCATCATTGCTCCGGTTCTTACTCCTCCAGATGAGTCCAAGCCCTACGAAGTATTCTGTGATGCTTCTCTTCAAGGACTTGGTGGTGTGCTAATGCAAGACAAGAAAATTGTGGCATACACCTCTCGTCAATTGAAGCCAAGTGAGAATAACTACCCGACACATGATCTCGAGCTAGCAGCTATGGTACACGCCTTGATCACGTGGAGACACCTTCTGTTGGGCAGAAAAGCGGACATCTTCACCGATCACAAGAGCTTGAAGTACATCTTCGCGCAGCCGAACCTAAACCTTTTCCAGACTCGTTGGGTTGAGATAATCCAAGAGTATGATCCAAGCATCGAATACACACCTGGCAAGGCCAATGTCATTCCAGATGCCTTGAGAAGAAAGGAATATTGCAATAGTATTCTTATCAAGCCGGTTCAGCCTGAGCTTTGTGAAGCATTCAGGAAGCTCAACCTCCAAGTTGTTCTGCAAGGCTTTCTTGCAAATCTTCAAGTTTCTCCTACCTTGGAAGATCAGATCCGTGAGGCCCAGCTCAGTGATGCTATGGTGCAGGAAGTGAAACATGGTATTGCAAAGGGTACTCCCAAATACAAGTGTTATCGCGTTGATGAGAAGGACACCTTGTTCTTTGAGGACAGACTTGTGGTTCCCAAGGGTGATCTCAGGAAGCTCATAATGAACGAAGCACATGACAACCTCCTCTCAATTCATCCTGGAAGTTCTAAGATGTACCAAGGCCTCAAGCAATCTTACTGGTGGACTCGCATGAAAAGGGAGATTGCCCAATTCGTGAATGAATGTGATGTATGCAGAAGAGTGAAGGCACAGCATCAACGTCCAGCCGGTCTCCTCCAACCTCTTCCTATTCCCGAGTGGAAATTCGACCACGTTGAAATGGATTTCGTCACTAGATTTCCCAAGTCCAAGAAGGGGAATGATTCTATCTTTGTGGTGATTGACAAGCTTACCAAAGTAGCTCACTTCCTTCCAGTCAAAGAATCCATCAATGCAGCTCAGCTGGCAGAGTTGTACACTTCCAGAATTGTGTCGTTACATGGCATTCCTCAAGTTATCTCCACAGACCGTGGAAGTTTGTTCACATCCAAGTTTTGGGACTCCTTTCAGTCAGCCATGGGCACTAAGATCCATTTCAGCACTGCGTTTCACCCTCAGACTAGTGGTCAAGTCGAAAGAGTGAACCAGATCCTCGAATACATGCTCAGAGCTTGTGTCATCTCTTTTGGCATGAAGTGGGAAGATTGCCTTCTGTTTGCCGAGTTCTCTTACAACAACAGTTTCCAAGCAAGTGCCGACTAAGGATGGCAATGGGTCGGGTTTGGATCGGGTTGAACAATATCAAATCCATATCCATATCCATGAAGACAGTTTTTGCCCGCCCATGAAAAAAATCCATGGGTGAAAAATTGTGTCCATGTCCAAACCCGATGGATATCCATACCCACTGGATATCCATTGGGTCCTCTCTAGACATATAAATAAGACATAACACAATGGTAACATAAGCTCTTCCATTCTTCACTTCATGGCAGACTAGACTTCACTTATGGTAAATCAACGTCCACTAACAACATGCGATCATTTAGTACTTTTCTAACATATGAGAATGACGAGTCTTAACAAGGAGATAAAAATAAGGGAAGGGTGTTGGGTATGTTACAGACGGGATTGAATGTCAACTAATAAAAGTTATGACAAGGATTGTGTAATTTCTTTTGCATGTTTTGGATAACAAAGTGTAAAATTGCAGTGGGACATGTGACCGTGGGGTAGGGGTAGCAGATTTTTGCCCATTAAGTCATACTATCGGGTCGGGTTTGGATATACCCACGGGTACAAGATTATATCCATGCCCTACCCACGAGTAATCGGGTCGGGTTTGGGCGCTGCCCATGGACACAAAAGCATATCCAAACCCTATCCATTCGGGTCGGATATCCATGGATATCCATGTCCATGGATAAAATTGCCATCCTTAGTGCCGACAAAGCTCCATTTGAAATTCTCTATGGCAGAAAGTGTTGTACCCCTCTCAACTGGTCCGAGACTGGTGAACGTAAACTTCTTGGCAACGACTTGATCTCAAAAGCCGAAGAAATGTGCATAGTCATACATGAGAATCTCAAGGCCACTCAGTCGCGTCAAAAGAGCTACTATGACGGCAAGCATCGTGATTTGGATTTCAACATTGGGGATCATGTCTATCTCTGTGTTTCTCCTATGAAAAGAACCCAACGTTTCTGTATCAAGGAAAGCTTGCTCCTAGATATGTGGTCCCTTTCAAGATCCTTGGCAAAAGAGGCGATCTAACCTATCAACTTGAGCTCCCTTCCAACTTTGCTAATGTTCATGATGTGTTTCACGTGTCTCAACTCCGCAAGTGCTTCAAGACACCTGAACGCACCATTCCGTTTGAGGAGATTGTTCTTCAACAAGACTTGTCTTACCGTGAGCATCCCGTTGCTATTCTTGAAGAAACCGAGCGCAAGACCCGCAACAAGTCAATCAAGTTCTTGAAAGTTAAGTGGTCACACCATACCGACCGAGAAGCTACGTGGGAACGAGAAGATCACCTTCGTTCCGAGTAACCTTCCTTCTTCCAGTCCTAGATCTCGGGACGAGATATTTTCGTAGTACAGGAGAGTTTGTAATGCCCCAGATGTAACACTTTCCCATTATGGCATATATATAAACTTTAGCTTCATCAATTCCTTTCCGGTCTCTTCTTTCATTTCGGGTTCTTCGTTTTGTCGTGTGTGTGTGTGTGGCATTTCATCCATGTCATGTTGTCTTGTGCATTGCGTTGCGTTTGTGTTGTCACTTCCATCCGGTCCCACTCGTCTCTTCACGTTGTCCGTTTCGAGATCCGACGCTCACACACGTTCCCGTGGCATCCCCGAGTCCTTCTTTCATGTGTGGCCATGTAATGTTCCCGGAATGACGTGAGCCTTGTCGTGCGATGTTGTTTTGGTACGTGTAGGCCGCCTGTCAAGTTTCGTCGCGTTTGG
Organism: Secale cereale; assembly: GCA_902687465.1. Classification (NCBI taxonomy): domain Eukaryota; kingdom Viridiplantae; phylum Streptophyta; class Magnoliopsida; order Poales; family Poaceae; genus Secale; species Secale cereale. Next base: position 267,767,595 of record LR738710.1, read on the forward strand.
AGTTCGTTTGGTACTCCAACGGTTAACCTAGTGGGCTAAAAGAACCTCTTCTTTGATGTCCAAGACCCCCTCCACAACAGCCCACTAGCCCAGCACAACCACTCCCATCATCTCGGTCGTCGAATTGTGATCGTGTGGCCGAAAACCGCTCCTCATTTGAGTCTCCTAGCTCCCTATGCCTATAAAAACATCCACAACCCTCCATTTTCGGGCGAAACCTTAGCTAAACTCCTCCCCGCCGCGCCGGACACGTCTGTACGCCGACGGACATGTCCGACTTGCCCCCGCCGTGCCACGTGGCAGCTCCCCGTTCGTCAGCGCCGCGGCGCCCACATCCCCGCCGTCGGGCCCGCGCCGCCCAGATCCGGCCCGTCGGGCCCGGGTCCCGCCGACCGCCGCCCGAGCTTCCGCGGCTTCGCCTGCAGCCCGAGCCGCCGGCGCCCTGTCACCGCCCCGCCGGTGAGCGCCGCCGCCGGCTAGTCGCCTTTCCCCGCCGCCTTGTCGTGCCGTCGCCGGCTAACCTCAGATCCCGCCGCTGCACACCTCGTCCCCCCGGATCCGGCCGCCACCGCCGAGATCCGCCGGGGTCCAGTCTCCCCAGCCCGCCGGAAGTATCCTCCGGTCAACCCCGCCGTCGCCGGAGCGGTGGTCACCCGCCGCCGCCTCGCTCGATCTCCTGGGGAGGTCGAGCACGACGTCGCCGTCGCTTATGCCTCGTGGGCCTTCTTCCTCTCCCGTGGGCCGCGCGAAACCGTACCCCTGCCTGGGCCACGGCCCGCGAGGTGAGGCCCAGTCCCCCAGATGTGGCCCGTTTCGTTTTTTTTTGCCGGCGTTTTTTTTCTTTTTCTCGAATAATTGCATAATTACATATTAGTCTCTCTCATGTGTTAGAATGTTGCATGTTTGAACATCTGTAACTAATTCTGTGCTTATCCAAATGTTGCATATAGTATGTCAAAATGATCGTGGTGGTGTGCTCTACGTTTTATTCCATTGTGCCATGCTTGTTTGACTTCATCTAGATGTCTTAATCTTCGTGACAAGAGTGCTACTTGTTATAAACTGCTGCTACATGTTATTTTCATGCCATGTTTGAGATGTGATAACTTGGTGCATGTTTATCCAAATGAAGCAAATGAGATGTCAAAATGTTCATCATGAGATGCTTTACATGATGGTTGATGTAGCATGCATGTTAGGGTTCATATTGCCATGTTAAACTTGGTTGCAAAAGTGCATGTGGCTGTTAAGTTTTGTAACATGTTATGAGATGCTGATTTGAAGAGCTCGTTGCTATTGATGTGGTTGTCCCCTTGTCACATGCCAATATGTTTTAGAATCTCCATCATGTGGTCTTTGCTATGGTGCAAACCATTTTCCATGATATGACTTGAGGTGACTTAAACATGCTTGCAAACATGCCATGCCAACTTATCTATTTTAACATTAGTGAAATTTTGGCTAAGTCTGGAATCTGTCATATCCGGATGCTAAGTTTGCTAGATGCCCTAGGCAAATCCATGTTAGTTTTGGGGTGGCCATTGATCATTCCCTGCTGTATATGTTGTTGTCTATCCATTCATGCCCTTACTTGCTCATATGGCTTGATGTAGCTTACTTATTTCTTGCTCCCAAGTTGCTATAAAATATTACTGTCAGGTTTTTAACGTCATGATCAAAATGTTGTAGCTTGTTGCTATTGATCCTTGCCTCCTATGGAGTTGCTCCAATGGAGTTGTTTGCTGTAGGATATGTCTACTTCATGTCCATGCTTCTTGTCACCATGTTTAAGTGCTGTAGAGTACATATTTCTTGCTCCAAAGTTGCTATGTGGCTGTTAATTTCAGCTTTGCATTGTATCTTGTTTCGAGTGTATGTGTTGAACCGTTGCTCCGTTTTGAGTGTGCCCTATATGAAACTTGTGTGATTTTGAATGTAGAATCATAATATCATATTGTTTACATGTTTGGAGTGAGTTTGCTTGATGTTTGGGTGCATCTTGCACCGTTGCCATGCTTATCTTGTTTTGCTCATATCTTCTAGACCGTAGCTCCGTTTTAAACAAACTTTATATGAAACTTGACTAGAATTTCGTGTAGATCATCATGGTGCATGTTAACTTGCTGTTTAACAACTTTAACTTAATGTTTGTTCAGATCTGGACAATTTTCAACATATGCATATGAGGACTTACCGGATTCGCTATATGTCGATTCCGGCCTCATTTAAACTTGTTGTCTTGTGTTGTTCTTGTGTGCTTCCTCCCTTGACATGTATTGCATCATACATGCATCATACGTGCATCATGTTGATTGTGCATTGCACCTTGTTTGATTTCGTGCCTCGTTGTGTTCTTGTGTTGAGTAGAGCAGGGAGCCGAGACCGAGCACGAGAACGAGGTTACTGCCGAGGTTGAGTACGAGGAGCCGTCTTACGATCCCATCGACGACTCGACAGGCAAGATGACCTGACCCAGATATCATTACTATCTTTGCCTATTGCTAGAAGTCTCGCTCTTTAGCTTATTGCCTCGATGCCCATGTTTGTTTGTCAGCCTCCTATTGTAACCATGAATCTGTCTAACCACCCAACCTAGCAAAACCTTTGTTTGGCTACGTAGGATTCGCTCAGCCCCTCTTATAGCATTGCTAGTTGCAGGAGAAGATTTGAAGATTCTTGCTTCATGTTGAAGTTTTTGTTGGGATATCACACTATATAAATTCTTAAACTAAATCATCTATATACTTGGCAATGGGTGGAAGGCTAAGCCTCTTGCTTGGTGATTTGTTCCACTCATGCCACCCTAGGAGCCGTATAAACCGGTGTTATGTTCCTTGATTATGCGTTCCTAACACGGTTGGGGTTATGGGACCCCCTCGATAACCCGCTTAGCGCTAAAACTCTTCCAGCGAGGCCCGACATTGGTACTCCATTTGCCTAACAACTAAAACTTGACGAGGGAGTAATTAACCCGAGGATTAATTAATCAACCCCCCTGGGCCAGTGCTCGATTTGAGTGTTGGTCCGAACTAGAGTCGTGTGCGGTACCCCCCTTGGCAACTTTGGTTTTGGTCACTGTACGCTATGCTCATCCGGTCGTGGCCTGAGACTAGATACGCGCGGCTACTGTCAGGGTGTCGGCATGCCAGGAGGTCTTGTTGGATTAGTTTTACCTATGTCAGAATATCTTGACCACGGGATTCCAAGAATACTCGGGCCTTCCCACCTTGGAGTTGCGACTCCGCGGATCGTGAGCTTGTAATGGGCTAAGTTGGGACACCCCTGCAGGGTTTTGAACTTTCAAAAGCCGTGCCCGCGGTTATGTGGCAGGTGGGAATTTGTTAATATCCGGTTGTAGAAAACTTGACACCATGTTTAGAACACACTACCAGTGTGAGTAACCGTGACGGTCATTTTCCGAAAGGGGTTCAGGAAGTGAACACGGTGGAGTTATGTTTGACGTTCTTAGATAGGATCACTTCGTGATCACTTTGATGCCCGTGGCATTTCTCTTCTCGCTCTAAACACGTAAGCTAGTGCTAGTGCAGCTGCAACCTTTATTTTTCTTCAGCCTTGTTCCACACCCAAGGCTTAGATAGTTTTGCTACCCGGGAATGGGATTGCTGAGTCCTCCGTGGCTCACAAATTCTACACAACACCAGAGTGCAGGTACTATGGTGGACTACTCAGGTGACGGCACGGAGCTGTACTGGGAGTTCGATGAAGAACGTAGTCGATACTATGTGCACTATCCCGATGATCAGTGGTGGTTTCTACTAGGGGCGATTCGGACCTGTGGCTTTATGTATTTGGTATATTTCATTTGGATCTTCGCCCGTAGTCGGGTTGTGATGTTATTTGGATGATGATTTTCTTATGTAATGTATTGTGTGACGTGGCGAGTGCAAGCCAACTATCCTTTTGCATTTTCATCCTTATTTTTACATGAGTCGTGCAAAGATATCAAACTTGAGATCATTCTAGAATGGGCTTATACCTTTAAGTCGTGCCTCGACACGTAGGAGGTATAATCCCATCTTGGGCATTACACAAAGAGATGGGCCTGTACTGAGTTATAAACTGTGGATGACGTACCTTTGGTATGAGATTAATGGAAGTATCATTAAAACCCAGAGGTAGTTCTCCACCATTAACAAAACTTAGAATCGCCGGCACAAGATCCGTCTTAACAATGTCCCAATGCCTTTGAAAAAATCCAGCCGTGAATCCGTCGACTGCAGGAGCTTTGGACGATGCCATTTGAAACAGCGTCGTCTTCACCTCATCGGCCTCAAATGGTTTATCAAGTAGTTGATTCATCCCGGAAGTTACACGAACTGGTACAAACTGGAGCAGCTTAACCATGTCATGATACCCTTGTGAGGTGTACATCGACTGGTAGAAGGACTGAACTTCCTCTATATCCTCTTCCTCGTTCACGCAGATAGAGCCATCCACGCGCTGAAGACTCTCAATACGGTTCATTCTCTTCCTTTGCGCCGCTTGCGCCTGAAAATAAGCGGTGTTGTAGTTGCCTTTTCGGGGCCATGGAACACGAGAACGCTGCCGCATCCAGATTTCTTGCTGTCTTAGAGTCTCCCGCAGTTTAAGCACAGTTGCTTTCTCTTCGTCAGAAGCACCTCTGCCAATGGATCAGTACCTTAGCTGGTCAAGTTTTTGTTGCAACTTCCGAATCGTCTTGGCGAAGCAACCAAATTCTCGGGCACTCCATCCCCCAAGATCACCCTGGAGTTTGTGCAAAGTGTCCGTGATCGCTGCGAGTCCCTGACCACTGTGATTTCTTTTCCAAGCTTCAGCTACAATTCTATCATAATCCGCATGGGACTGCCACACATCCTCGTACCGAAATTGTCTGGGTCCTTTTTTATGTTGTGATTCCCTGGTCTCAACCAAGACAAAACAATGATCCGATTCCACTGAGCATATATGCCTAGCTCTAGTATGATCAAACATTTGTAGGAACGCCGCGTTAGCGATACCCCTGTCCAGACGGGCTTTAACATTCGAGTCCTCCATCTGTTTGTTATCCCATGTATATGGCACCCCTGTCCAACCTAGGTCTTGCAGGGAGCAATCGTCAAGGGCCTCTCGAAAGGCATGCATTTGCCACTCAGGTATGTCCGCTCTGCTCAAGTGTCCTGTACCGTATAGAGTGTCATTAAAATCCCCCAATCAAAGCCAGGCCTGATGTTGAACTGCATGCAGGTTACGTAAACATCTCCAACTATGATGTCGGTCCTTACTCCTTGGGGCACCACAGAACCCCGTAAACCTCCAAGCCAAGGAGGTCTGATCAGCTTTCTGGACTATCACATCGATGTGGCCAGAACTGAAATTTCGTAACTCAACTGTAACATCTCTTGACCAAAATAGCCCGATGCCACCACTGAGTCCAACACTATCCACCGCAAAACAACCAACAAAACCGAGAAAGTTCTGTAAGCTCTCCACCCTCTTCGCCCTTATTTTTGTTTCCATCACAAAAAGTAGGGCATGCCCTTCTTGCTTCACAACATTGCGAAGCTCACGAACTGCCTCGGGGTTCCCAAGCCCCCGACAGTTCCAACTTAAGCACCTCATTGCTCTTGGCAGGGCTGTCCAGCAGCCGCTGCCGAATTTTCAGATGTTGTAGGGGTCGGTTTCTTCTTCTTTGGGATAGGTTCAGTTGTTGAAGACTCGCCGACTCCACCTGGATCACTCGGGTTACCACCCTTCGTTGCTCTGAAAATAACCATATCAGTAGTAGTGGCACCAGCATTTGCATCATCAAGGTTGGCATTAGTGTCAGTGCTCGGGAGTGCCGGTAATTCCACTCTACGATAAACCATGTTAGCTTGAGGGCCACCCTTCCGCTTATTATGTTTTCCCTTGTTTTTCATTGGAGAGTTTACCTCAGCATTGCCATCAGTTCTGCTACCTGAAGAGTTAGCGTCTTTCTGCTTGGTAGATGTGTTTTGTGGCTCTTTTGATGATCTATCACTCGAGGCATTTCCTTTCCACATCTCGGGTGCACGGAGGCTTGTATTGAACGGGAGTTCTCCTTTTTCATCACGCGTACCTGGTGTAGGGCAAACAAGAACCAAGTGGCCTAGGCGACCACACGAAAAACAGAAATTCGGGACCTGTTCCTACTGAATATCATACCAGTCCCTACTCTTCCTTCTTGCTAAATCAATAAGAATCCATCTTCCCAGTGGTTTATTCACATCAATTGTCACCCTTGCTCTCAGAAAACCTCCTACAGGATCAAACTGTATCGAGGTCACAGTCTTGTCTATCTGTCTCGCAATTGCCAGGCCCCAAGTTTCGTTCTGCAGATTGAACGGAAGATTTGGAACCCTAGCCCACAACTGAGGCTTATCAAACCTTAACTCCGTCGGTCTCATACACTCATAAAATTTAGAGAGAATCACTGCATGCCGACTAACGTGCCACGGAGATCCTTCCCACACACGATCACAGTCCCGACAGGTCGCAAACTCTGCCACGAACGTGTTCTCCCCCACAGGCCGGAAGGACAGACCTTTAGGGTTTCCCCAAGCCGGCCGTAAAGCGCTTTCAATGGTCTGAATGTGGAAGATCTTATGATGTAGTACCTTCCCAGCGATCGCCCACTTCTGCTGAACCCCTTCCTCCAAATCATCAAGAACTAGCGGGGTAGCTTCTTCCTCCGTGAGATCCAACCTTCACATAGCTTCTTCCATCTGCGCCCTCGCTGCCCTAGGCGAGAGGGGCGCATGCTTGTCTGCACTCCTATCCGGGGGCGTTGCCATCCCCAGATCGAAGATCCCGTGCGCCCCGTCAATGGAGTTTGACGTGCGCTGCCGTTTCCACCAGAAACCCTAATCGCCTCTAACGAGAGCTCCTAGAGTTTCGGGGCCCTTTTCACCATGATAATTGTCTGTTATTCATGCATGAATTGTATTATCCGGAAACAGTGATACATGTGTGAATATATACACCACAACGTGTCCCTGGTAAACCTCTAGTTACTAGCTCGTTGATCAACAGATGGTCACGGTTTCCTGACCATGGACATTGGATGTCATTGATAATGAGATCACATCATTAGGAGAATGATGTGATGGACAAGACCCAATCCTAAGCCTAGCACAAGATCGTGTAGTTCGTAATGCTAAAGCTTTTCCAATGTCAAGTATCATTTCCTTAGACCATGAGGTTGTGCAACTCCCGGATACCGTAGGAATACTTTGGGTGTGCCAAACGTCACAACGTAAATGGGTGGCTATAAAGGTACGCAATGGGTATCTCCGAAAGTATCTGTTGAGTTGGCACGAACCGAGACTGGGATTTGTCACTCCGTATGACGGAGAGGTATCTCTGGGCCCACTCGGTAAGACATCATCACAATGAGCTCAATGTGACTAAGGTGTTGGTCACGGGATGATGTATTACGGAACGAGTAAAGAGACTTGCCATGACGAGATTGAACAAGGTATCGGTATACCGATGATCGAATCTCGGGCAAGTACTATACCGATAGACAAAGGGAATTGTATACGGGATTGATTGAATCCTTGACATCGTGGTTCATCTGATGAGATCATCGAGGAACATGTAGGAACCAACATGGGTATCCAGATCCCGCTGTTGGTTATTGACCGGAGAGTCGTCTCGGTCATGTCTACGTGTCTCCCGAACCCGTAGGGTCTACACACTTAAGGTTTGGTGACGCTAGGGTTGTAGAGATATATGCATGCAGTAAACCGGATGTTGTTCAGAGTCCCGGATGAGATCCCGGACGTCACGAGGAGTTCCGGAATGGTCCGCATGTAAAGAATTATATATAGGAAGTCCCGTTTCAGCCATCGGGAGAGTTTCGGGGGTCACCGGTATTGTACCGGGACCACCGGAAGGGTCCCGGGGGTCCACCGGGTGGGGCCACCTATCCCGGAGGGCCCCATTGGCCAAAGGGGGAGGGGAACCAGCCCATAGTGGGCTGGTGCGCCCCCCTTGGGCTTCCCCCCTGCGCCTAGGGTTGGGAACCCTAGGGATGGGGGCGCCCCACATGCCTTGGGGGGTAAGTTTCCCCCCTGGCCGCCGCCCCCCTAGGAGATTGGATCTCCTAGGGCCGGCGCCCCCCCAGGGCCCCTATATATAGTAGGGGGAGGGAGGACAGCCGCACCCTTGCTCCTGGCGCCTCCCTCTCCCTCCCGTTACACATCTCCCTCCTCCCGCGGTGCTTGGCGAAGCCCTGCAGAAATTCTGTTGCATCCACCACCACGCCGTCGTGCTGCTGGATCTCCATCAACCTCTCCTCCCCCCTTGCTGGATCAAGAAGGAGGAGACGTCGCTGTACCGTACGTGTGTTGAACGTGGAGGTGCCGTCCGTTCGGCGCTGGGATCATCGGTGATTTGGATCACGACGAGTACGACTCCATCATCCACGTTCTCTCGAACGCTTCCGCTCATGATCTACAAGGGTATGTATATGCACTCCTTTCTCCCTCGTTGCTAGATGACTCCTTAGATTGATCTTCGTGAAGCGTAGAAATTTTTGAATTCTACTACGTTCCCCAACAGTGGCATCTGAGCTAGGTCTTTGCGTAGCATCTTGCACGAGTAGAACACAAAGCAGTTGTGGGCATAGATTTGTTCAATTCTCTTGCCGCTACTAGTCTTATCTTGATTCGGCAGCATCATGGGATGAAGCGGCCCGGGCCGACCTTACACGTACGCTTACGTGAGACAGGTTCCACCGACTGACATGCACTAGTTACATAAGGTGGCTAGCGGGTGACAGTCTCTCCCACTTTAGTCGGATCGGATTCGATGAAAAGGGTCCTTATGAAGGGTAAATAGAAATTGACATATCACATTGTGGTTTTGGCGTAGGTAAGAAACGTTCTTGCTAGAAACCTATAGCAGCCACGTAAAAACTTGCAACAACAATTAGAGGACGTCTAACCTGTTCTTGCAGCATGTGCTATGTGATGTGATATGGCCAAAAGATGTGATGAATGATATATGTGATGTATGAGATTGATCATGTTCTTGTAATAGGAATCACGACTTGCATGTCGATGAGTATGACAACCGGCAGGAGCCATAGGAGTTGTCTTATTTTTGTATGACTTGCGTGTCACTCAATAACGCCATGTAATTACTTTACTTTATTGCTAGACGTTAGCCATAGTAGTAGAAGTAATGTTTGGCGAGACGACTTCATGAAGACACGATGATGGAGATCATGATGATGGAGATCATGGTGTCATGCCGGTGACAAAGATGATCATGGAGCCCCGAAGATGAAGATCAAAGGAGCAAAATGATATTGGCCATATCATGTCACTTTATTTGATTGCATGTGATGTTTATCATGTTTATTACATCTTGTTTGCTTAGAACGACGGTAGTAAATAACATGATCTCTCACTAAAATTTCAAGAATTGTGTTCCCCCTAACTGTGCGCCGTTGCTAAGGATTGTTGTTCTGAAGCACCACGTGATGATCGGGTGTGATAGGCTCTAACGTTCGCATACAACGGGTGTAAGCCAGATTTACACACGCAATACACTTAGGGTTCACTTGACGAGCCTAGCATGTACAGACATGGCCTCGGAACACGGAAGACCGAAAGGTCGAACATGAGTCGTATAGAAGATACGATCAACATGAAGATGTTCACCGTTGATGACTAGTCCATCTCACGTGACGATCGGACACGGGCTAGTCGATTCGGATCATGTATCACTTAGATGACTAGAGAGATGTCAATACGAGTGGGAGTTCATTAAATTTGTTTAGATGAACTTAATTGTCATGAACTAAGTCTAAAATCTTTACAATATGTCTTGTAGATCCAATGGCCCATGCTCATGTTGCCCTCAACTTCAACGCGTTCCTAGAGAAAACTAAGCTGAAAGATGATGGTAGCAACTATACGGATTGGGTCCGTAACCTGAGGATTATCCTCATAGCTGCCAACAAATCATATGTCCTTGAAGCACCGCTAGGTGATGCACCCGTTTTCCCGGCAGCCCAAGACGTTATAACGCCTGGCAGTCACGTTGTGATGATTACTCCCTGGTTCAGTGCGGCATGCTTTACAGCTTAGAATCGGGGCTCCAAAAGCGTTTTGAGCACCACGGAGCATATGAGATGTTCCAAGAGCTGAAAATGGTTTTCCAAGCTCATGCCCGAGTCGAGTGATACGACGTCTCCGACGCATTCTACAGTTGTAAGATGGAGGAGAATAGTTCTGTCAGCGAGCACATACTCAAATTGTCTGGGTTGCACAATCGCTTGTCTCAGTTGGGAATTAATCTCCCAGATGAAGCGGTCGTTGACAGAATCCTTCAGTCGCTCCCACCTAGCTACAAGAGCTTCGTGATGAACTTCAATATGCAAGGGATGGAGAATTCCATTCCCGAGGTGTATTCAATGCTGAAATCAGCGGAGGTGGATATCAAGAAAGAACATCAAGTGTTGATGCTGAATAAAACCACTAAGTTCAAGAAAGGCAAGGGTAAGAAGAACTTCAAGAAGGACGGCAAAGGAGTTGCCGCGCCCGGTAAGCCAGTTGCCGGGAAGAAGCCAAAGAATGGACCCAAGCCTGAAACTGAGTGTTTTCATTACAAGGGAATGGGTCACTGGAAGCGGAACTGCCCCAAATACTTAGCAGATAAGAAGGCCGGCAACGTCAAAGGTATATATGATATACATGTTATTGATGTGTACCTTACCAGCGCTCGTAGTAGCTCCTGGGTATTTGATACCGGTGCAGTTGCTCACATTTTTAACTCAAAGCAGGAGCTGCAGAATAAGCGGAGACTGGCAAAGGATGAGGTGATGATGCGCGTCGGGAATGGTTCCAATGTCGATGTGATCGCCGTCGGCACGCTACCTCTACATCTACCCTCGGGATTAGTTTTAAACCTTAATAATTGTTATTTAGTACCAGCTTTGAGCATGAACATTGTATCTGGATCTCGTTTAATGCGAGATAGCTACTCATTTAAATCCGAGAATAATGGTTGTTCTATTTATATGAGAGATATGTTTTATGGTCATGCCCCCTGGTCAATGGCTTATTCTTGATGAATCTCGAACATGATGTTACACATATTCATAGTGTGAATGCCAAAAGATGTAAAGTCGATAACGATAGTCCCACATACTTGTGGCATTGCCGCCTTGGTCATATTGGTGTCAAACGTATGAAGAAGCTCCATGCAGATGGACTTTTAGAGTCTCTTGATTATGAATCATTTGACACGTGCGAACCATGCCTTTTGGGCAAGATGACCAAGACTTCGTTCTCCGGAACAATGGAGCGAGCAACCAACTTATTGGAAATCATACATACCGATGTGTGCGATCCAATGAGTGTTGAAGCTCACGGAGGCTATCGTTATGTTCTCACCCTCACAGATGAGTTGAGTAGATATGGGTATGTCTACTTGATGAAACACAAGTCTGAGACCTTTAAAAAGTTCAAGGAATTTCAGAATGAGGTCGAGAATCAACATGACAGAAAAATAAAGTTCTTACGATCGGATCGTGGAGGTGAATATTTAAGTCACGAATTTGGCACGCACCTAAAGAACTGTGGAATTGTTTCACAATTGACACCGCCCGAAACACCTCAGCGTAATGGTGTATCCGAACGTCGTAATCGTACTCTGTTGGACATGGTGCGATCTATGATGTCTCTTACCGACTTACCGCTATCTTTTTGGGTTATGCTTTAGAGACTGCCGCATTCACTTTAAATAGGGCTCCGTCTAAATCCGTTGAGACGACACTGTATGATCTTTGGTTTGGCAAGAAACCTAAGCTGTCGTTTCTGATAGTTTGGGGTTGCGATGCTTATGTCAAGAAACTTCAACCTGAAAAGCTCGAACCCAAATCGGAAAAATGCGTCTTCATAGGATACCCAAAGGAAACTATTGGGTACACCTTCTACCTCAGATCCGAAGGCAAGGTCTTCGTTGCCAAGAATGGATCCTTTCTGGAGAAAGAGTTTCTCTCGAAAGAAGTGAGTGGGAGGAAAGTGGAACTTGATGAGGTGATAGTCACCCCTTCCGAACCGGAAAGTAGCGAAGTGCAGGAAGTTGTTCCTGAGGTGCCTGCACCGACTAGGGAGGAAGTTAATGATGATGATCATGAAGCTTCAGTTCAAGTTACTACTGAACTTCGAAGGTCCACAAGGACACGTTCCGCAACAGAGTGGTACGGCAACCCTGTCATGGAAATAATGTTGTTAGACAATGGTGAACCTTCGAACTATGAAGAAGCGATGGCGGGCCCAGATTCCAACAAATGGCTTGAAGCCATGAAATCCGAGATAGGATCCATGTATGAAAACAAAGTATGGACTTTGGTGGACTTGCCCGATGATCGGCACGCCATAGAAAACAAATGGATCTTTAAGAAGAAGACTGGCGCGGATGGTAATGTGACCATCTATAAGGCTCGACTTGTCGCTAAAGGTTATCAACAAGTTCAAGGGATTGACTACAATGAGACTTTCTCTCCCGTAGCGATGCTGAAGTCCGTCCGAATCATGTTAGCAATTTCCGCATTCTATGATAATGAGATATGGCAAATGGACGTCAAAACGGCATTCCTTAATGGCTTCCTCAAAGAAGAACTGTATATGATGCAGACGGAAGGTTTTGTCGATCCTGAGAATGCTAACAAGGTATGCAAGCTCCAGCACTCAATCTATGGGCTGGTGCAAGCATCTCGGAGTTGGAATGTTCGCTTTAATGATGTGATCAAAGCGTTTGGGTTTATACAGACTTGGGGAGAAGCCTGTATTTACAAGAAAGTGAGTGGGAGCTCCGTAGCATTTCTCATATTATATGTGGATGATATACTGCTGATGGGAAATGATATAGAATTCTTGGAAAGCATAAAGGACTACTTGAATAAGAGTTTTTCAATGAAGGACCTTGGAGAAGCTGCTTACATATTAGGCATTAAGATCTATAGAGATAGATCGAGACGCCTCATTGGTCTTTCACAAAGCACATACCTTGATAAGATATTGAAGAAGTTCAATATGGATCAGTCCAAGAAAGGGTTCTTGCCTGTATTGCAAGGTATGAGATTGAGCATGGCTCAATCCCCGACCACGGCAGAAGATAGAGAAAAGATGAGTGTCATCTCCTATGCCTCAGCCATAGGTTCTATTATGTATGACATGTTGTGTACCAGACCTGATGTGAACCTTGCCATTAGTTTGGTAGGGAGGTACCAAAGTGATCCCGGTATGGAACACTGGACAGCGGTCAAGAACATCATGAAGTACCTGAAAAGGACTAAAGATATGTTTCTCGTTTATGGAGGTGACGAAGAGCTCATCGTAAAGTGTTACGTCGATGCTAGCTTCGACACAGATCTGGATGACTCCAAGTCACAAACCGGATACGTGTATATTTTGAATGGTGGGGCACTCAGCTGGTGCAGTTGCAAGCAAAGCGTCGTGGCGCATTCTACATGTGAAGTGGAGTACATAGCTGCTTGCGAAGCAGCGCAGGAAGGAGTCTGGATGAAGGAGTTCATCACCGACCTAGGAGTCATTCCAAGCGCGTCGGGCCCGATGACTCTCTTATGTGACAACACTCGAGCTATTGCCATTGCCAAGGAGCTCAGGTTTCACAAGAAGACCAAGCACATCAAGCGCCGTTTCAACTCCATCCGGAATTATGTTCAAGATGGAGACATAATATTTGTAAAGTGCATACGGATCTGAATGTCGCAGATCCGTTGACTAAACCTCTTCCACGAGCAAAACATGATCAACACCAGAACTCTATGGGTGTTCGACGCATCACAATGTAACTAGATTATTGACTCTAGTGCAAGTGGAAGACTGTTGGAAATATGCCCTAGAGGCAATAATAAAATGGTTATTATTATATTTCCTTGTTCATGATAATTGTCTGTTATTCATGCTTGAATTGTATTATCCGGAAACAGTGATACATGTGTGAATACATAGACCACAACGTGTCCCTGGTAAACCTCTAGTTACTACCTCGTTGATCAACAGATGGTCACGGTTTCCTGACCATGGACATTGGATGTCATTAATAACGAGATCACATCATTAGGAGAATGATGTGATGGACAAGACCCAATCCTAAGCCTAGCACAAGTTCGTGTAGTTTGTAATGCTAAAGCTTTTCTAATGTCAAGTATCTTTTCCTTAGACCATGAGGTTGTGCAACTCCCGGATACCGTAGGAATACTTTGGTGTGCCAAATGTCACAACGTAACTGGGTGGCTATAAAGGTACGCAACGGGTATCTCCAAAAGTATCTGTTGAGTTGGCACGAACCGAGACTGGGATTTGTCACTCCGTATGACGGAGAGGTATCTCTGGGCCCACTCGATAAGACATCATCACAATGAGCTCAATGTGACTAAGGTGTTGGTCACGGGATGATGTATTACGGAATGAGTAAAGAGACTTGCCATGACGAGACTGAACAAGGTATCGGTATACCGACGATCGAATCTCGGGCAAGTACTATACCGATAGACAAAGGGAATTGTATACAGGATTGATTGAATCCTTGACATCGTGGTTCATATGATGAGATCATAGAGGAACATGTACGAACCAACATTGGTATCCAGATCCCGCTATTGGTTATTGATCGGAGAGTCGTCTCGGTCATGTCTACGTGTCTTCCAAACCCGTAGGGTCTACACACTTAGGGTTCGGTGACGCTAGGGTTGTAGAGATATATGCAGGCGGTAACCCGAATATTGTTTGGAGTCCCGGATGAGATCCCGGACGTCACGAGGAGTTCCGGAATGGTCCGGAGGTACATAATTATATATAGGAAGTCCAGTTTCGGCCATCGGGAGAGTTTCGGGGGTCACCGGTATTGTACCGGGACCACCGGAAGGGTCCCGGGGTTCCACCGGGTGGGGCCACCTATCCTGGAGGGCCCCATGGGCCAAAGGGCGAGGGGAACCAGCCCATAGTGGGCTGGTGCGCCCCCCTTGGGTTCCCCCCTGCGCCTAGGGTTGGGAACCCTAGGGGTGGGGGCGCCCCACATGCCTTGGGGGGTAAGTTTCCCCCTTGGCCGCCGCCCCCCTAGGAGATTGGATCTCCTAGGGCCTGCCCCCCAGGTGTTGGAGATATGCCCTAGAGGCAATAATAAAAGCATTATTATTATATCTCCTTGTTCATGATAATTGTCTGTTGTTCATGCTTGAATTGTATTGTACGGAAACAGCGATACATGTGTGAATACACAGATGTGACGCCCGAAGACCGACGTCCCAGAAGATTCCAGAAGATTCCCGAAGATTCCAGATGTTCCGGGTTGCCCGTGTGTTTCTGTTGTGCTTGCTTTATTTTATTTTTGCATTGTCATCATGCCATCATGTCATTTTAATTTTGCATCTCAACCTAAATAAATCGTGTGGACCTTCGGTCCATTTAAATCGAGGGAAGAATGACTTCTCTTTATAACATATAAAAGCCTCCTAATATTTATGGAGCTATATTAATAAATATTCCATGGCTTCGGAATCACCGTAACACACTTGCATATTTTCCCCATGCCCTTTTCTTCTCAATCCCTTGCCTAGACCTCCTCCTCCTTTTTTTTCCATGTCTTTTGGAAGTGTTTGGTTGGCCTAAGGATTTATGCAAGTTCGAGTTATTTCCGAACTCGCATAAATTTGTAGTCTCTAAAAATTTCCAAAGCACTTTATTAAAATAGCCCACAATTCCAGGGTTGTAGGGATATTTTTATCTCAGTCTAAATCATCTCCAAACTCTCTGGGCTTTTCTATTTCTTTGTTCTTTTTCTTTAACTGAGAAAAGAGCTGCAGAAATAAAAAAAGAGGAGCACCAGCCAACTCCAGGCCGCATCCTCCAGTGGGCCCAGCATCTCCTCCTTTTCCTCCCAGCCTCCCTCCTCTCTTCGGCCCACTTTGGCCCAACCTGGCCCGATCTCCACCTAACCCTAGCCGCACCCAGTCTCTCCTCGCTCTCCCGCAAGCCGCCGCTAGCTTCGTCCCGAACCCTCGACCCGATCCTCTCCTTCCCCTCGTCCGCCGCACTCACCTCGCTCGAGCCCCGCACCCCCTTTCTCCTTCCTCGTTTCCCTCTCCCTCTGTCCCTCGAGGCTCCCTTGACCGAGGCCCCGTTCTCCCCCTCGCCCGCATCTCCCTCTCTCGCGCCTCACCACTCCCGGCCGCCCCCGTCTCCCCGAGCTCCGCCTCCCTCCTCTCGCAACCTCCCTCGCCGGCCAGTGCGCCCCGACGCCCCGATCCAGTCCGGCGCCTCCAGCGGCCCGGGGCCGAAGCCAGCCAGGCCGCGACCAGCCTCTGGCCTCCCCTTCGTCCAGACTGCGCCACCCCGACGCGCCCTTCCTTCCCTCCGTCCTCCCGCGCCTTGGAGCCTTCCTCCCGCACGCCAGGACTCCGGCCGCGACCGCAGCTCCCTCGCCATGGGAGCCGGCGACCGCCCTCCCTCCGGTCCTCCTCTCCAGGAGCAGCGCGTCCGCGCGCCTCCCTCGTCCAGCTCGCCCTCGCGCACGAGGCCCCGCGGCCCCTCCTCCTCCTCACGCATCCGGCCTCCCTCGCGAGCTCGCCTCTGCACCGCCCCTGCTTCGTCCTGCAGCGCCCGATGTGCTCGCGAGCGCCTAGTTGCTGCTGCTGTGCTACTTTTGTTCGGTTTTGTGTTTTGTTTTTCCAGCAAATAACATGGACCGACAAGTACCCCTCCGACGCAAGTACATCTACGAACCGTGACGAGTACCTCTACACGACGACCCCTCAAGTGCATCTACGAGCTCCGTGTACAACTACACCGGGATCGGACCGACTACCTCGTGTACCTCTTCGCTACAAGAACCGAGACCGGATCGTCAAGTACATCTACCGACGCCGCAAGTACCACGACGACCGAACGGCTACGAGGACGAGTACCACTACGAACGCCTACACGACGACACCGACCCGAACATCTACGGAAAACGAGCTCGTGAACGGCTACGGAACAAGTGCCACTACATACGTGAACGACTACCGTCGCCGGAAACGAGTACCACTACGCTCGAAGACCATGTGTACCACTACCGTCGACATGTACATCTACGAGATCGTCTACTTCCACTACCGTCGCTCGACGACCGCGAGTACCACTACCGTTGCCCGAGTACCGCTACGAGAACGACTACCTTCGGTGAAGAAATGAGAACGTCTACTTCCTCTCCGAACGGAACATCTACTTCCTCTACGAACCGCGTGAACGACTCCTTCCACTACGATCTCGAAACGTCCCGAAACGAGTGTTTCGAAGGTATAACCCGAGACGTGACCCGTGTGATGCTTGTTGTGGTTGTATGAAATGTTTCCCGTGTGTGCTTCGTGCCCGTTCCGACCTCTTTGTCATGTTCCTCGGTTGCCTCATCGCCGACTCGTGGGAACCCGGCAACGGGATCACCCCACCTCTTTCATCTTGTTTCACTCGCTTCGTCATCTTTTGCACCGGTCTCTCAACGAGATACCGGAACCGATATGTTGTCGTGGCATCATTTTCGGAATCGTTGTCGTGGCACACTTTCTTTCCACCACGGTGACAAAACTTCTTGTCATCTTGTTAACTTTTAATAAACTTGCATAAACTTGATCATGTCATCCGCATCATGTTAACAACACAAAAATGTTTAATTGTTGTTGCTTTATAATTATTAAACATGCTCATGGGGATTTTCCGGACATGTTGTTGTTATTTCCGGCCTCATTTAAAATGTCTTAATAGTGTAGTTTTATTATGCTTCACCTCTTGCCATGTTAAAAACACTTTAACCTTGTCTTGTAAATAATGAGAGTCAACTAAATAATTAAATGTGGTGTTTCGTCAATATGCAACCCGTTGCACATTGATCTCCACTTAACTTGTAGATTTGTTTGTGCACTTTGCCATGCCTTGCTTATTTAAACCGGACATGCATCATGCTTGCTTGTGCATCTTATGCCATGTTTATGATTGTGTGTTTACCGTGTTGTTTCTTTCTTTCCGGTTGCTTCTCTTGTTAGCTTCGGTTTCGTTCCAGAGTTGTGAGGTTCCGCTCGACTGTTGCTCCGTCTTCTTCTTGGATCCGTTCTTCTCCCTTGTGGAATTCCAGGCAAGATGACCGAACCCGGATACCATTACTATCTTTGCCTATTGCTAGTAGTATCGCTATGTAGTTTTTGCCTCGATGCCTATGATCTTCTTGTCAGCCTCCTACTTGTAGCCAATTGCCATGTTTAACCAACCAACCTATGCAAACCGTTGCTTGGCTAAGTACGCTTCGCTCAGCCCCTCTTATAGCATTGTTAGTTGCAGGTGAAGATTGAAGATGCTTGCTTCATGTTGAAGTTTGGTTGGGTTATATCACACTATATATAATGCTTAAAATGAAATCATCTATATACTGGCAAGGGTGGAAGGCTAAGCATTTTGCTTGGTGATTTGTTCCACTCATGCCGTTAGGAACCGTATAAACCGGTGTTATGTTCCTTGATTATGCGTTCCTAACACGGTTGGGGTGTATGGGACCCCCTTGATAAACCGCTAAGTGCTAAGTCTTTTCCAGCAAGTCCCAACATTGGTACTATTTGCCTAATAACTAATAAAACTTGCATGTGGACTAGCTATCCCTTTTATTCTTAATTCAAGCCCCCGGGCCAGTGCTCCACATGAGTGTTGGTCCGAACTGGGCAACCTGCGGGGCCACCTCGAGGAAACTCAAGGTCTGGTAAAAACCCGTAGCTTGTCCCATCCGGTCGTGGCCTGAGACGAGATACGCGCGGCTACTATCAGGGTGTCGGCACGCCGGGAGGATTTGCTGGATTAGCCTTACCTTAGTTTGGTTTAACTTGAGCACGGGATTCCGAGAATACTCGGGTCTTCCCACCTATGGAGTTGCGACTTCGCGGATCGTGGGCTTGTGATGGGCCAAGTTGGAACACCCCTGCAGGGTTTGAACTTTCGAAAGCCGTGCCCGCGGTTATGTGGCAGATGGGAGCTTGTTAATTCCGGTTGTAGATAACTTGACACAATGTTCTAATACACTACCAGCGTGTGTACCGTGACTGTCAATTTCCGAATAGGGATTCGGGAGTTGAACACGGTGGGGTTATGTTTGACCGGTTTTAGCTAGGATCACTTCGTGATCATCTTTCGACCGATGCTCTTCTCTTCTCGCTCTCTTTTACGTAAGTTAGTGCTAGTTGCTGCTGCAGACTCTTGTTGTTCCTTCACCTCTCGTTCTTTCTTCAGCCTTGTCCTCACCCAAGGCTTAAATAGTCTTGTTACCCGGGAACGGGATTGCTGAGTCCTCTGTGGCTCACAGTTACTTCACCTCACCAGATGCAGGTTCGGCCGAGCTCGATGCAGGAGCTGGTTCAGTACTTCACCAGGAGCTCGATGAAGAGTTTGACCGTTTGCTTGTGACGTTTCGATGTTCAGTAGTGGTTTCTACTAGGATTCGATCCTGACCTGTGGCTTTACGTTGTTTTGGTATCTTTCTTTTGGTTCGTCACCCGTAGTCGGGTTGTGATGTTTTGAATGATGTATTGCTTATGTATTGTATTGTGTGAAGTGGCGAGTGTAAGCCAACTATCTCCTTTTGCAATTTAATCCCTCTTTTACATGAGTCGTGCAAAGATACCAAACTTGAGATCATTCTAGGATGGACTTATGCCTTTAAGTCGTGCCTCGACACGTAGGAGGTATAGTTCCATCCTGGGCATTACAAGTTGGTATTCAGAGCCTTCTCCGACCTAGAAGCCCCCACTGATTGATCGAATCGTTGACGGTTGAGTCTAGGCACACACTGAAAATATTTTTGAGTCCTATATTATATCGGAGAGTAGGATTTCTTTGCTTCTCATCCCCTTTCTCTCTGGTGAGGACTCCTGACGATTACTCTGCCTCTTCTACTTTCAAAAATTGCACAAAATTTTTTTTAGGATCCCGCGAGTATTCTGGGATTGTTTCGATGTTCTTGTGACAAGGATATTGTTCTCGATGCCTCCTGTTACCGAGGAGTTGAGCTTCGGGGTATCATTGACACAAGCATATCGCGACAGTACTAAATACTTAAGACGGCCGACATCGAAAATCTCTCCTATACGGCCAGTGGCAAGATAACCCCGACATCACCCAGTACTGGGGAGGTAGTTCGAGAGTATTGCCATAGCTTGTTATAGTGGATGCTTTTCGAAGGTCCGAGGTAAACAGTTTCCGAGAAAGACTGGTTATGTGTTGAAGGATGGATACACCTGGATGTAGGTTTAGAGTTGATTGCGCGGTGCTTCCCGTGTATCCCCAACACCTGATTGCATAACTGGAAACTTTCGGAAATCTATAGGTGGGTTCATCTAGTAGTTCTAGGCACTCTTCCAACGGATGCACGATATGAAGTTTGGGGTTCTACATTGAGTGAAGTGGTTTTATGGACTTGTTCTGATCGGGAGTTGCATCTTAAAGGGTCCTTGGCTATGCTGATCCGGGGATGACAAAACCCTTTTGTAACAAGTTCCATGAGCTTTCAGCACGAAGATGTCGAACGAAGCTTCTATCTTGTATTTGTTCTATCTGATCCTTGTTCCTTTTTATTTATCTTTTGCTCTCCAAGTGGCTTCTCAACTAGTTGATGTACCTGCGGAATTCATTCGTTCAATTCTCTGTTCGGATGATATTGTGAAGATGATGCTGCGAGATATCTACCCTTTGTTTTGTTTTGATTCTGGTATTCGAATTGCTTCGATGTCAAATGTTGATTCCATACCTTCTTAATCGGTGTTATCATATTTCTATGAGACAGTTAATTCTTCTTGATCATCAAGATGGTCATGTTAATCCTTTTCAATCGGTGTGCCTTCTCTTCAAGTTATTCCATACGAACGTCGTTGAGAAATCTGACGACTTGTCTGTTTCATCCATCCCAAGTTGTCCTTGTTTTCCCCACCCTCCCACCCTTCTTCTTCTTGGAGCCAGAAATTCTCAGATGAAGTATCCATTTATTCATGTGATGTTTCTTCATTCGTTTCCTTCAATGTTCTTATCCGGTGAATTATCGTGAAGATGCTCAAGAGCTTCAAGTTCATCATTCTTTTGTTCTCAATTCTGTCGGTGGATGTAATTCAAGAATTCGGTGTTGATCTTATCCTTTTTTCCTCTTTTCATCATGCTTTCTTATTCCGGTGCACCAATTAATCATTCTCCTCTTGTTATTCATATCCAGAGTGCTGAAGATTCATAATTCCATTCTTAATCCGTTCAAATTATTTTGAGCATTGTCATCTTATTCAAGACATTTAATTTAACCGGTGCAATATCTCTTAAGCAATCTTTTTCAACGGTGTTTTCTTTGAGTGGGCCCTAACCCACAGGTCTTTTCCCAGGATCTTACCTGACTCTTCTATTTTCTGGAGTTATACTCAAATTCTTTTCAAGTGTGACGTAAGAATGATTTCCATCAGTCACATGCCTTCTCCAAGATCGCTTTCAAATTCTTGTTCATCATTGGTTCAACCTTTTTAATTGTTCATTCCGGAGTGCTCAACAATTCTTATGGCATTTCTCGTCTTCATTCTCAACATCTAAAGACCGGAGAAGTGTTTCTCTTAATCTTGGCCCCTTCTCTTGATGAGTTGTGGTTCTAGCTTCTTGCCATCCTCATTATTGTTCAGATTGTGAGGAATTCTTTTATACCCATCCGAAGCATTTCATGAATTCTTTTCTTTGTGTTCCTCCGAAGGCCATCATTTCAGAATATTTCTTCGTTCTCAGTTTTCAACTTCAACCTCCAAATATTCTTCATTGATGTCTCTTCGTTCGTCTCCCTATTCTTACGGTGGTTCATTCAAGTTTAATCTTCCTTGTTACCATATCAATTCATTTGTTCTTTTCATAATCCTACCGGTGCTTCGTTGAAGATTTATCCAGCTTGTGCTAGATCTCTCTTTAATTCTTTCCAACGAGAATAAGTAGTATGCCAAATCCTTTGGTTGTCATCAATTTAAATTGGTGAAGGAGATGCATAACATAATTCTTACTCTTATTCCTTCAAGGTGATTTAATCTCTGTTTCCGGAGTTTGTTCATCATATCATATTCTCGATTCTAAGTTCTTCATCTTGTTTTCCGGAGCTCCAAGTTATTTCAGTTATCTTTCAAACATCCATCTAATTCATCGCAGGCCTTGAATCTTATTCTTTTCATCTTTCACTTCTCATGCTTTTATTACCGGAGTTTTCTTGGTGGTTCATCATCATTTAATTCATCCTCGAAGTCTTCAGCAAGATTCTTGTTGGAGGAGCTCAAATAATTCTACTTCTTGCATTTTGAAGTGCAATTCTTTCTACCTTATCTTTGAGATGTTGTTATGTCATTCTTGATAATTTTCCTCCATGTTTCATGATTCACAAGTTGTCAAGAATGAGATATTTAAACCCATCATCTTCCTTGTACAGGAGATCTTTCAACCCTTCAATTTATTCGTTGGAGTTATCTTGGGTTGTATTTCACCTAAAAGCTTTCCCTGAGAATTGTTGCTATTATGGTGCTTATAAATGACCCAAGTTCTTCATTTATCCTCCCGGTGAAATAAGTTTATCGTCTCCTTGTTGATCTCAATCCAATCAATTGTTTCCGTTAGTGGCTGGTTGTCACCTCTTAATTTTGGGATGTTT
This sequence comes from Secale cereale, assembly GCA_902687465.1. NCBI lineage: Eukaryota > Viridiplantae > Streptophyta > Magnoliopsida > Poales > Poaceae > Secale > Secale cereale. The sequence continues at coordinate 267,790,302 of LR738710.1, forward strand.
TCCATAAGCCCACATCAAGCTTATTCTTCTCGTTGTTGAAATTCCAACAACTCTATTCAACCCTTCTTCGTAAGGATGCTCTTTCAAATCCAATTTGAGAGAAGTTGTCATTTTTCTTCTCCATTCATTTCTTTCTTTGATTATAGGCTATTCTTTCATTCTGGAGGTGTTGTGTTGTTGTTTTCTTTAACAATCATCTCGTTTTATCGAGTTCATGTTCTTTCCCTTGCTTATCATTTAACCGGAGTGTTGTATTCTTCATTCTAGTTCCATCATCTATCTAGTTTTGCCTATCTTTTAACCGGAGTGTTGTCTCAATCTTTCTTACCCCTTGGCCATTCTTTTATTTGTTTCAGAGGCAGTGTGCTGTTGTTTTCATCAAGTATCATTCCATCTCCTCAAGTTTTGTTCTTTTCCTTCCATTTTCAGACGGAGTGCTGTCCAAATTATTTCGTTCTTATTCATTCTCAATCTTGGTTAACCGGAGTGGTTTTGGAATTCTTTCGTCATCCGTGAGCTCTTGTTTCATGTCTTTCAACCTACAAGGTTTTCATTGTGTTCCTTGTTCCTCTTTTCCAACGGAGTGCTCTTAACTTCGTTCATCTCTGCTGTATTCTTTCTTTCAACTTGTTCAACCTCTCAAGGTTCTTTGGTTTCACTCGTCTGTCAAAGAAGCAACTTTGTTTTACCTCTTCCTCTTCCGTTTTTACCCGGTGATATCTCTAGGATCTCAGGTCGAGATCCTCTGTTAGTGTGGGAGAGTTGTGACGCCCGAAGACCGACGTCCCAGAAGATTCCAGAAGATTCCCGAAGATTCCAGATGTTCCGGGTTGCCCGTGTGTTTCTGTTGTGCTTGCTTTATTTTATTTTTGCATTGTCATCATGCCATCATGTCATTTTAATTTTGCATCTCAACCTAAATAAATCGTGTGGACCTTCGGTCCATTTAAATCGAGGGAAGAATGACTTCTCTTTATAACATATAAAAGCCTCCTAATATTTATGGAGCTATATTAATAAATATTCCATGGCTTCGGAATCACCGTAACACACTTGCATATTTTCCCCATGCCCTTTTCTTCTCAATCCCTTGCCTAGACCTCCTCCTCCTTTTTTTTCCATGTCTTTTGGAAGTGTTTGGTTGGCCTAAGGATTTATGCAAGTTCGAGTTATTTCCGAACTCGCATAAATTTGTAGTCTCTAAAAATTGCCAAAGCACTTTATTAAAATAGCCCACAATTCCAGGGTTGTAGGGATATTTTTATCTCAGTCTAAATCATCTCCAAACTCTCTGGGCTTTTCTATTTCTTTGTTCTTTTTCTTTAACTGAGAAAAGAGCTGCAGAAATAAAAAAAGAGGAGCACCAGCCAACTCCAGGCCGCATCCTCCAGTGGGCCCAGCATCTCCTCCTTTTCCTCCCAGCCTCCCTCCTCTCTTCGGCCCACTTTGGCCCAACCTGGCCCGATCTCCACCTAACCCTAGCCGCACCCAGTCTCCCCTCGCTCTCCCGCAAGCCGCCGCTAGCTTCGTCCCGAACCCTTGACCCGATCCTCTCCTTCCCCTCGTCCGCCGCACTCACCTCGCTCGAGCCCCGCACCCCCTTTCTCCTTCCCCGTTTCCCTCTCCCTCTGTCCCTCGAGGCTCCCTCGACCGAGGCCCCGTTCTCCCCCTCGCCCGCATCTCCCTCTCTCGCGCCTCACCACTCCCGGCCGCCCCCGTCTCCCCGAGCTCCGCCTCCCTCCTCTCGCAACCTCCCTCGCCGGTCAGTGTGCCCCGACGCCCCGATCCAGTCCGGCGCCTCCAGCGGCCCGGGGCCAAAGCCAGCCAGGCCGCGACCAGCCTCTGGCCTCCCCTTCGTCCAGACTGCGCCACCCCGACGCGCCCTTCCTTCCCTCCGTCCTCCCGCGCCTTGGAGCCTTCCTCCCGCGCGCCAGGACTCCGGCCGCGACCGCAGCTCCCTCGCCATGGGAGCCGGCGACCGCCCTCCCTCCGGTCCTCCTCTCCAGGAGCAGCGCGTCCTCGCGCCTCCCTCGTCCAGCTCGCCCTCGCGCACGAGGCCCCGCGGCCCCTCCTCCTCCTCACGCATCCGGCCTCCCTCGCGAGCTCGCCTCTGCACCGCCCCTGCTTCGTCCCGCAGCGCCCGATGTGCTCGCGAGCGCCTAGTTGTTGCTGCTGTGCTACTTTTGTTCGGTTTTGCGTTCTGTTTTTCCAGCAAATAACATGGACCGACAAGTACCCCTCCGACGCAAGTACATCTACGAACCGTGACGAGTACCTCTACACGACGACCCCTCAAGTGCATCTACGAGCTCCGTGTACAACTACACCGGGATCGGACCGACTACCTCGTGTACCTCTTCGCTACAAGAACCGAGACCGGATCGTCAAGTACATCTACCGACGCCGCAAGTACCACGACGACCGAACGGCTACGAGGACGAGTACCACTACGAACGCCTACACGACGACACCGACCCGAACATCTACGGAAAACGAGCTCGTGAACGGCTACGGAACAAGTGCCACTACATACGTGAACGACTACCGTCGCCGGAAACGAGTACCACTACGCTCGAAGACCACGTGTACCACTACCGTCGACATGTACATCTACGAGATCGTCTACTTCCACTACCGTCGCTCGACGACCGCGAGTACCACTACCGTCGCCCGAGTACCGCTACGAGAACGACTACCTTCGGTGAAGAAATGAGAACGTCTACTTCCTCTCCGAACGGAACATCTACTTCCTCTACGAACCGCGTGAACGACTCCTTCCACTATGATCTCGAACCGTCCCGAAACGAGTGTTTCGAAGGTATAACCCGAGACGTGACCCGTGTGATGCTTGTTGTGGTTGTATGAAATGTTTCCCGTGTGTGCTTCGTGCCCGTTCCGACCTCTTTGTCATGTTCCTTAGTTGCCTGGTCGCCGACTCGTGGGAACCCGGCAACGGGATCACCCCACCTCTTTCATCTTGTTTCACTCGCTTCGTCATCTTTTGCACCGGTCTCTCAACGAGATACCGGAACCGATATGTTGTCGTGGCATCATTTTCGGAATCGTTGCCGTGGCACCCTTTCTTTCCACCACGGTGACAAAACTTCTTGTCATCTTCTTGTTAACTTTTAATAAACTTGCATAAACTTGATCATGTCATCCGCATCATGTTAACAACACAAAAATGTTTAATTGTTGTTGCTTTATAATTATTAAACATGCTCATGGGGATTTTCCGGACATGTTGTTGTTATTTCCGGCCTCATTTAAAATGTCTTAATAGTGTAGTTTTATTATGCTTCACCTCTTGCCATGTTAAAAACACTTTAACCTTGTCTTGTAAATAATGAGAGTCAACTAAATAATTAAATGTGGTGTTTCGTCAATATGCAACCCGTTGCATATTGATCTCCACTTAACTTGTAGATTTGTTTGTGCACTTTGCCATGCCTTGCTTATTTAAACCGGACATGCATCATGCTTGCTTGTGCATCTTATGCCATGTTTATGATTGTGTGTTTACCGTGTTGTTTCTTTCTTTCCGGTTGCTTCTCTTGTTAGCTTCGGTTTCGTTCCAGAGTTGTGAGGTTCCGCTCGACTGTTGCTCCGTCTTCTTCTTGGATCCGTTCTTCTCCCTTGTGGAATTCCAGGCAAGATGACCGAACTCGGATACCATTACTATCTTTGCCTATTGCTAGTAGTATCGCTCTGTAGTTTTTGCCTCGATGCCTATGATCTTCTTGTCAGCCTCCTACTTGTAGCCAATTGCCATGTTTAACCAACCAACCTATGCAAACCGTTGCTTGGCTAAGTACGCTTCGCTCAGCCCCTCTTATAGCATTGTTAGTTGCAGGTGAAGATTGAAGATGCTTGCTTCATGTTGAAGTTTGGTTGGGTTATATCACACTATATATAATGCTTAAAATGAAATCATCTATATACTGGCAAGGGTGGAAGGCTAAGCATTTTGCTTGGTGATTTGTTCCACTCATGCCGTTAGGAACCGTATAAACCGGTGTTATGTTCCTTGATTATGCGTTCCTAACACGGTTGGGGTGTATGGGACCCCCTTGATAAACCGCTAAGTGCTAAGTCTTTTCCAGCAAGTCCCAACATTGGTACTATTTGCCTAATAACTAATAAAACTTGCATGTGGACTAGCTATCCCTTTTATTCTTAATTCAACCCCCCGGGCCAGTGCTCCACATGAGTGTTGGTCCGAACTGGGCAACCTGCGGGGCCACCTCGAGGAAACTCAAGGTCTGGTAAAAACCCGTAGCTTGTCCCATCCGGTCGTGGCCTGAGACGAGATACGCGCGGCTACTATCAGGGTGTCGGCACGCCGGGAGGATTTGCTGGATTAGCCTTACCTTAGTTTGGTTTAACTTGAGCACGGGATTCCGAGAATACTCGGGTCTTCCCACCTATGGAGTTGCGACTTCGCGGATCGTGGGCTTGTGATGGGCCAAGTTGGAACACCCCTGCAGGGTTTGAACTTTCGAAAGCCGTGCCCGCGGTTATGTGGCAGATGGGAGCTTGTTAATTCCGGTTGTAGATAACTTGACACAATGTTCTAATACACTACCAGCGTGTGTACCGTGACTGTCAATTTCCGAATAGGGATTCGGGAGTTGAACACGGTGGGGTTATGTTTGACCGGTTTTAGCTAGGATCACTTCGTGATCATCTTTCGACCGATGC
>LR738710.1:267795626-267810386 GCA_902687465.1 Secale cereale
GTGTCAAGTATTTATTCCTTAGACCATGAGGTTGTACAACTCCCGGATACCGTAGGAGTGCTTTGGGTGTGCCAACCGTCACAACGTAACTGGGTGGCTATAAAGGTACGCATCGGGTATCTCCGAAAGTGTCTGTTGAGTTGGTACGAACCGAGACTGGGATGTTGTCACTCCGTATGACGGAGAGGTACCTCTGGGCCCACTCAGTAAGTCATCATCATAATGAGCTCAATGTGACTAAGTAGTTAGTCACGGGATGATGAATTACGGATCGAGTAAAGAGACTTGCCATAACGAGATTGAACAAGGTATTGGGAATACCGACGATCGAATCTCGGGCAAGTACCGTACCGATGGACAAAGGGAATAACATACGGGATTAAGTGAATCCTTGACACGGTGGTTCATCCGATGAAGATCATCGAGGAACACGTGGGAACCAACATGGGTATCCAGATCCCGCTGTTGGTTATTGACCGGAGAGTGGTCTCGGTCATGTCTACGTGTCTCCCGAACCCGTAGGGTCTACACACTTAAGTTTCGGTAACGCTAGGGTCGTAGAGATTAATGCACGTGGAAAACCCGAAAGTTGTTCGGAGTCCCGGATGAGATCCCAGAAGTCACGAGGAGTTTCGGAATGGTCCGGAGGTAAAGATTGATATATGGGAAGTCCAGTTTCGGCCAACGGGTGATCTCTGGGGGTCACCGGGAGCGTCCCGGGACCACCGGAGGGGCCCCGGGGGTCCACCGGGTGGGGCCACCCCTCCCGGTGGGGCCCCAGGCCGCAAGGGGATGTGTGCAGCCCCCTGGGCTGGCGCACCACAAGGGGGGCCCACCTTCCCATGCGCATAGGGATAAAACCCTAAGGGGAGGGGGGCCACCACTTACCTTGGGGGAGGGGGACTCCTCCCTGGCCGCCGCCCCCCCTTGCAGATTGGATCTGCAAGGGGCTGGCGCCCCCCCTGGCCCCCTATATATATGTGGGGGGGAGAGGGCAGCCGGACCTCAGCCCTGGCGCCTCTCCCCCTCCCGTCACACCTCCCAACTCCTCCGCAAGGCAGCCCGGCGAAGCCCTGCTGCGATCTCCACTGCATCCGTCATCACGCCGTCGTGCTGCCGGATCTCTGACGACTTCTCCTCCCCCCTTGCTGGATCAAGAAGGAGGTGACGTTGCTGCACCGTACGTGTGTTGAACGCGGAGGTGCCGTCCGTTCGGCGCTAGATCATCGGTGACGAAGAATGGGAAGAAGAGTACGACTACTTCATCCTTGCTTCGTTGAAAGCTTCCGCACGCAATCTTCATAACGGTATGTAGATGCACTCTCAGTTACTCGTTGCTAGATGTCTCCATAGATGGATCTTGGTGAAAGACGTAGAAAATTTTTGATTTATGCTACGTTCCCCAACAGTGGCATCTGAGCCTAGGTTTTATGCGTAGCATCTTGGCACGAGTAGAACACAAAGCAGTTGTGGGCGTATGATCTTGTTCAACTTTCTTACCGTTACTAGTCAATCTTGATTCGGCGGTATTGTGGGATGAAGCGGCCCGGACCGACCTTACACGTACGCTTACGTGAGACTGGTTCCACCGACAGACATGCACAAGATGCATAAGGTGGCTGGCGGGTGTCTGTCTCTCCTACTTTAGTCGGATCGGATTCGATGAAAAGGGTCCTTATGAAGGGTAAATAGAAGTTGACAAATCACGTTGTGGTTTTGGCGTAGGTAAGAAACGTTCTTGCTAGAAATCCTATAGAAGCCACGTAAAACTTGCAACAACAATTAGAGGACGTCTAACTTGTTTTTGCAGCATATGTTTTGTGACGTGGTATGGCCAAGAACGAAGATGTGATGAATGATATATGTGATGTATGAGATTGATCATGTTTTTGTAATAGGGAATCACGACTTGCATGTCGATGAACTTGACAACCGGCAGGAGCCATAGGAGTTGTCTTTATTATTGTATGACCTGCGTGTCACTGAATAACGCCATGTAATTACTTTACTTCGTTGCTAAACGTTAGCTGTAGTAGTAGAAGTAATAGTTGGCGTGACGACTTCCTCAAGACACGATGATGGAGATCATGATGATGAAGATCATGGTGTCGAGCCGGTGACAAGATGATCATGGTGCCCCGAAGATGGAGATCCAAGGAGCAAGATGATATTGGCCATATCATGTCACTATAATTGATTGCATGTGATGTTTATCATGTTTTTGCATCTTGTTTACTTAGAACGACGGTAGTAAATAAGATGATCTCTCACTAAAATTTCAAGTAATGTGTTTCCCCTAACTGTGCACCGTTGCTAAAGCTCGTTGTTCCGAAGCACCATGTGATGATCGGGTGTGATAGGTTCTAACATTCACATACAACGGGTGTAAGACAGATTTACACACGCGATACACTTAGGGTTCACTTGACGAGCCTAGCATGTACAGACATGGCCTCGGAACACGGAAGACCGAAAGGTCGAACACGAGTCGTATAGAAGATACGATCAACATGAAGATGTTCACCGTTTTTGACTAGTCCGTCTCACGTGATGATCGGACACGGACTACTCGATTCGGATCGTGTATCACTTAGATGACTAGAGAGATGTCATTCTGAGTGGGAGTTCATTAAAATTTGATTAAGATGAACTTAATTATCATGAACTTAGTCTAAATTCTTTACAATATCTCTTGTAGATCAAATGGCCCACGCTCCAGTTTCCCTCAACTTCAACGCGTTCCTAGAGAAAACCAAGCTGAAAGACGATGGTAGCAACTATACGGATTGGGTCCGTAACCTGAGGATTATCCTCATAGCTGCCAAGAGATCATATGTCCTTGAAGCACCGCTAGGTGATGCACCTGCTCCCGATGCGGCCCAAGACGTTTTGAACGTCTGGTAGTCGCGTAGTGATGATTACTCCCTGGTTCAGTGCGGCATGCTTTACAGCTTAGAGTCGGGGCTCCAAAAACGTTTTGAGCACCACGGAGCATATGAGATGTTCGAAGAGCTGAAAATGGTTTTCCAAGCTCATGCCCGAGTCGAGAGATATGATGTCTCCGACGCATTCTACAGCTGTAAGATGGAGGAGAACAGTTCTGTCAGTGAGCACATCCTCAAGATTTCAGGATTGCACAACCGCTTGTCTCAGCTGGGAATGAATCTCCCAGATGAAGCGGTCGTTGACAGAATCCTCCAGTCGCTCCCACCAAGCTTCAAGAGCTTCGTGTTGAACTTCAATATGCAGGGGATGGAGAAGTCCATTCCCGAGGTGTATTCAATGCTGAAATCAGCGGAGGTTGACATCAAGAAAGAACATCAAGTGTTGATGGTCAATAAAACCACTAAGTTCAAGAAAGGCAAGGGTAAGAAGAACTTCAAGAAGGACGGCAACGGAGTTGCCGCGCCTGGCAAGCCTGTTGCTGGGAAGAAGCCAAAGTATGGACCTAAGCCTGAGACAGAGTGCTTTTATTGCAAGGGAACGGGTCACTGGAAGCGGAACTGCCCCAAATACTTAGCAGACAAGAAGGCCGGCAACGTCAAAGGTATATATGATATACATGTTATTGATGTGTACCTTACCAGCACTCGTAGTAGCTCCTGGGTATTCGATACCGGTGCAGTTGCTCACATTTGTAACTCAAAACAGGAGCTGCGGAATAAGCGGAGACTGGCGAAGGATGAGGTGACGATGCGCGTCGGGAATGGTTCCAAGGTCGATGTGATCGCCGTCGGCACGCTACCTCTACATCTACCCTCGGGATTAGTTTTAAACCTCAATAATTGTTATTTAGTACCAGCCTTGAGCATGAACATTGTTTCTGGATCTCGTCTTATGCGAGATGGATATTCTTTCAAATCAGAGAATAATGGTTGTTCTATTTATTTGAGAGATATGTTTTATGGTCATGCCCCGCTGGTCAATGGTTTATTTTTGATGAATCTCGAACGTAGTGATACACATATTCATAGTGTAGATGCCAAAAGATGTAAGGTTGATAACGATAGTCCCACATACTTGTGGCATTGCCGCCTTGGTCATATTGGTGTCAAACGTATGAAGAAGCTCCATTCGGATGGACTTCTAGAGTCTCTTGATTATGAATCATTTGACACGTGCGAACCATGCCTCTTGGGCAAGATGACCAAGACTCCGTTTTCCGGAACAATGGAGCGAGCAACCAACTTGTTGGAAATCATACATACCGATGTGTGCGGTCCAATGAGTGTTGAGGCTCGCGGAGGCTACCGTTATGTTCTCACCCTCACGGATGACTTGAGTAGATACGGGTATATCTATTTGATGAAACACAAGTCTGAGACCTTTGAAAAGTTCAAGGAATTTCAGAATGAGGTTGAGAATCAACGTGACAGAAAAATAAAGTTCTTGCGATCGGATCGTGGGGGTGAATATTTAAGTCATGAATTTGGCACACACCTTAGAAGCTGTGGAATTGTTTCACAATTGACACCGCCCAAAACACCTCAACGTAACGGTGTGTCCGAACGTCGAAATCGTACTCTGTTGGACATGGTGCGATCTATGATGTCCCTCACCGATTTACCGCCATCTTTTTGGGGTTATGCTTTAGAGACTCCCGCATTCACTTTAAATAGGGCTCCGTCAAAATCCGTTGAGACGACTCCATATGAACTTTGGTTTGGCAAGAAACCGAAGCTGTCGTTTCTGAAAGTTTGGGGTTGCGATGCTTATGTCAAGAAACTTCAACCTGAAAAGCTCGAACCCAAATCGGAGAAATGCGTCTTCATAGGATACCCAAAGGAAACTATTGGGTACACCTTCTACCACAGATCCGAAGGCAAAGTCTTTGTTGCCAAGAATGGATACTTTCTGGAGAAAGAGTTTCTCTCGAAAGAAGTGAGTGGGAGGAAAGTAGAACTTGATGAGGTGATAGTCACCACTCCTGTACCGGAAAGTAGCGCAGCGCAGGAAACTGTTCCTGAGGTGCCTGCACCGACAAGGGAGGAAGATAATGATAATGATCATGAAGAAATAGATCAAGTTACTACTGAACTTCGAAGGTCCACAAGGGTACGTTCCGCACCAGAGTGGTACGGCAACCCTATACTGGAAATCATGTTGTTAGACAACGGTGAACCTTCGAACTATGAAGAAGCGATGGCGGGCCCAGATTCCAATAAATGGCTTGGAGCCATGAAATCCGAGATAGAATCCATGTATGAAAACAAAGTATGGACTTTGGTGGACTTGCCTGATGATAGGCACGCCATAGAAAATAAATGGATATTTAAGAAGAAGACAGACGCAGATGGTAATGTGACCATCTATAAAGCTCGGCTTGTCGCTAAGGGTTATCGACAAGTTCAAGGGATTGACTACGACGAGACTTTCTCTCCCGTAGCGATGCTGAAGTCAGTCAGAATCATGTTAGCTATTGCCGCATTCTATGATTATGAGATATGGCAAATGGACGTCAAAACAGCATTCCTTAATGGCTTCCTCAAGGAAGAGTTGTATATGATGCAACCGGAAGGTTTTATCGATCCAGAGAACGCTAACAAGGTATGCAAGCTCCAGCGCTCGATTTACGGGCTGGTGCAAGCATCTCGGAGTTGGAATATTCGCTTTGATGAGGTGATCAAAGCGTTTGGCTTTATACAGACTTATGGAGAAGCCTGTATTTACAAGAAAGTGAGTGGGAGCTCTGTGGCATTTCTCATATTATATGTGGATGACATATTGCTGATGGGAAATGATATAGAATTCTTGGAAAATGTAAAGGCCTACTTGAATAAAAGTTTTTCAATGAAGGACCTTGGAGAAGCTGCTTACATATTAGGCATCAAAATCTATAGAGATAGATCGAGACGCCTCATTGATCTTTCACAAAGTACATACCTTGACAAAATATTGAAGAAGTTCAATATGGATCAGTCAAAGAAAGGATTCTTGCCTGTTTTGCAAGGTATGAGATTGAGTAAGACTCAGTCGCCGACCACGGCAGAAGATAGAGAAAAGATGAGTGTCATTCCCTATGCCTCGGCAATAGGTTCTATCATGTATGCCATGCTGTGTACCAGACCTGATGTGAACCTTGCCATAAGTTTGGTAGGGAGGTACCAAAGTGATCCCGGTACGGAACACTGGACAGTGGTCAAGAACATCCTGAAGTACCTGAAAAGGACTAAGGATATGTTTCTCGTTTATGGAGGTGACGAAGAGCTCGTCGTAAAGGGTTACGTCGATGCTAGCTTCGACACAGATCTGGATGACTCTAAGTCGCAAACCGGATACGTGTATATTTTGAATGGAGGGGCAGTCAGCTGGTGCAGTTGCAAGCAAAGCGTGGTGGCAGCATCTACATGTGAAGCGGAGTACATAGCTGCTTCTGAAGCAGCACAGGAAGGAGTCTGGATGAAGGAGTTCATCACCGACCTAGGAGTCATTCCAAGCGCGTCAAGCCCGATGACTCTCTTCTGTGACAACACTGGTGCTATTGCTATTACCAAGGAGCCCAGGTTTCACAAGAAGACCAAGCACATCAAGCGCCGTTTCAACTCCATCCGGAATTATGTTCAGGATGGAGACATAGATATTTGTAAAGTGCATACGGATCTGAATGTTGCAGACCCGTTGACTAAACCTCTTTCACGAGCAAAACCTGATCAACACCAGAACTCTATGGGTGTTAGATTCATCACAATGTAACTAGATTATTGACTCTAGTGCAAGTGGGAGACTGTTGGAGATATGCCCTAGAGGCAATAATAAAAGCATTATTATTATATCTCCTTGTTCATGATAATTGTCTGTTATTCATGCTTGAATTGTATTGTACGGAAACAGCGATACATGTGTGAATACACAGATCACAATGAGTCCCTGGTAGGCCTCTAGTAACCAGCTCGTTGATCAACAGATGGTCATGGTTTCCTGACCATGGACATGAGATGTCGGTGATAACGGGATCACATCATTAGGAGAATGATGTGATGGACAAGACCCAAACTTGAGCATAACACGAGATCGTATAGTTCGTAATGCATAAGCTTTTCAGTGTCAAGTATTTATTCCTTAGACCATGAGGTTGTACAACTCCCGGATACCGTAGGAGTGCTTTGGGTGTGCCAACCGTCACAACGTAACTGGGTGGCTATAAAGGTACGCATCGGGTATCTCCGAAAGTGTCTGTTGAGTTGGTACGAACCGAGACTGGGATGTTGTCACTCCGTATGACGGAGAGGTACCTCTGGGCCCACTCAGTAAGTCATCATCATAATGAGCTCAATGTGACTAAGTAGTTAGTCACGGGATGATGAATTACGGATCGAGTAAAGAGACTTGCCATAACGAGATTGAACAAGGTATTGGGAATACCGACGATCGAATCTCGGGCAAGTACCGTACCGATGGACAAAGGGAATAACATACGGGATTAAGTGAATCCTTGACACGGTGGTTCATCCGATGAAGATCATCGAGGAACACGTGGGAACCAACATGGGTATCCAGATCCCGCTGTTGGTTATTGACCGGAGAGCGGTCTCGGTCATGTCTACGTGTCTCCCGAACCCGTAGGGTCTACACACTTAAGTTTCGGTAACGCTAGGGTCGTAGAGATTAATGCACGTGGAAAACCCGAAAGTTGTTCGGAGTCCCGGATGAGATCCCAGACGTCACGAGGAGTTCCGGAATGGTCCGGAGGTACAGATTGATATATGGGAACTCCAGTTTCGGCCAACGGGTGATCTCCGGGGGTCACCGGGAGCGTCCCGGGACCACCGGAGGGGCCCCGGGGGTCCACCGGGTGGGGCCACCCCTCCCGGTGGGGCCCCAGGCCGCAAGGGGATGTGTGCAGCCCCCTGGGCTGGCGCACCACAAGGGGGCCCCACCTCCCCATGCGCATAGGGATAAAACCCTAAGGGGAGGGGGGCCACCACTTGCCTTGGGGGAGGGGGACTCCTCCCTGGCCGCCGCCCCCCCTTGCAGATTGGATCTGCAAGGGGCTGGCGCCCCCCTAGCCCCCTATATATATGTGGGGGGGAGAGGGCAGCCGGACCTCAGCCCTGGCGCCTCTCCCCCTCCCGTCACACCTCCCAACTCCTCCGCAGGGCAGCCCGGCGAAGCCCTGCTGCGATCTCCACTGCATCCGTCATCACGCCGTCGTGCTGCCGGATCTCTGACGACTTCTCCTCCCCCCTTGCTGGATCAAGAAGGAGGTGACGTTGCTGCACCGTACGTGTGTTGAACGCGGAGGTGCCGTCCGTTCGGCGCTAGATCATCGGTGACGAAGAACGGGAAGAAGAGTACGACTACTTCATCCTTGCTTCGTTGAAAGCTTCCGCACGCAATCTTCATAACGGTATGTAGATGCACTCTCAGTTACTCGTTGCTAGATGTCTCCATAGATGGATCTTGGTGAAAGACGTAGAAATTTTTTGATTTATGCTACGTTCCCCAACACCAGGGCCCCTATATATAGTGGGGGGGAGGGAGGGCAGCCGCACCCTTGCTCCTGGCGCCTCCCTCTCCCTCCCGTTACACCTCTCCCTCCTCCCGCGGTGCTTGGCGAAGCCCTGCAGAAATCCCGTTGCATCCACCACCACGCCGTCGTGCTGTTGGATCTCCATCAACCTCTCCTCCCCCCCTTGCTGGATCAAGAAGGAGGAGACGTCGCTGTACCGTACGTGTGTTGAACGCGGAGGTGCCGTCCGTTCGGCGCTGGGATCATCGGTGATTTGGATCATGACGAGTACGACTCCATCATCCACGTTCTCTTGAACGCTTCCGCTCGCGATCTACAAGGGTATGTAGATGCACTCATTTCTCCCTCGTTGCTAGATGACTCCTTAGATTGATCTTGGTGAAGCATAGAAATTTTTGAATTCTGATACGTTCCCCAACACGATCTAGGTGTAATACCTAGTGCATCGGGTCCAATGAAAATCTTTTGTGACAATACTAGAGCAATTGCCTTGACGAAGGAATCCAGATTTCACAAAAGAACCAAAGACATCAAGAGATGCTTCAACTCCATCCATTATCAAGTCAAGGAGGGAGACATATAGATTTGCAAAATACATACAGATCTGAATGTGGAAGATCTGTTGACTAAGCCTCTTCCACGAGCAAAACTTGATCAATACCAAGACTCCATGGGTGTTAGAAGCATTACAATGTAATCTAGATTATTGACTCTAGTGCAAGTGGGAGACTGAAGGAAGTATGCCCTAGAGGCAATAATAAAGTTGTTATTTATATTTCCTTATATCATTATAAATTTTTATTATTCATGCTAGAATTGTATTAACCCGAAACTTGATACATGTGTGAATACATAGACAAAACAACGTGTCCCTAGTAAGCCTCTACTAGACTAGCTTGTTAATCAAAGGTGGTTAAATTTCCTAACCATAGACATTCGTTGTCATTTGATGACCGGGATCATATCATTAGGAGAATGATGTGATGGACAAGACCCATCCGTTAGCTTAGAATAATGATCGTTAAGTTTTATTGTTATTGCTTTCTTCATGTCATATACATATTCCTTTGACTATGAGATTATGCAACTCCCGGATACCGGAGGAATACCTCGTGTGCTATCAATCATCACAACGTAACTGGGTGATTATAAAGATGCTCTATAGGTATCTCCGAAGGTGCTTGTTGGGTTGGCATATATCGAGATTAGGATTTGTCACTCCGAGTATCGGAGAGGTATCTCTGGGCCCTGTCGGTAATACACATCATAATAAGCCTTGCAAGCAATGTGACTAATGAGTTAGTTGCGGGATGATGTATTACAAAACGAGAAAAGAGACTTGCTGGTAACGATATTGAACTAGGTAGATACCGATGATGGAATATCGGGCAAGTAACATACAGATGACAAAGGGAATAACATATGTTGTCATTACGGTACGACTGATAAAGATCTTCGTAGAATATGTGGGAGCCAATATGAGCATCCAGGTTCCGCTATTAGTTATTGACCGGAGAGGTGTCTCGGTCATGGCTACATAGTTCTCGAACCCGTAGGGTCCGCACGCTTAACGTTCGATAATGATTTTGTATTATACTCCCTCCGTCCCAAAATAAGTGACTCAAAAATGACTCAACTTTGTACTAATTTTAGTACAAAGTTGAGTCACTTTTGAGTCTAGTACAAAGTTGAGTCACTTTTGAGTCACTTATTTTGGGACGGAGGGAGTATGAGTTATGTGATTTGGTGACCGAATGTCATTCGGAGCCCAAGATGAGATCACAGACATGACGAGGAGTTTCGAAATGGTCGAGAGGTAAAGATTCATATATAGGACGATGATATTCGGACACCGTAAGTGTTTCGAGGGTACAGGGTACATGTCGGGTCACCGGAAAGGGGTTCCGGGCACCCCCGGCAAAAGATGTGGGCCTTATGGGCCAAGAGAGGGACAAACCAGCCCCTGGTGGGCTGGTGCGCCCCCATATAGGCCGAAATGGGAGGAGAAGGAAGGAGGGGAAGGGAGAAGGAAAGGGGAGGATTTGACCTCCCGCTTTCCTTCTCTCCCCATCTCTCTTTCCTTCCCCCTTCATGAATTATGGTAAGGGGGGCGAATTGGACTAGGGCCCCAAGTAGGATTCCTCCTAGTTGGGTGCCCCCTTGGGTGCCCCTCTCCCTCCCGCCTATATATATGAGGGGGGAGGCGCCTAGAACACACAACAACATCTGTTAGCCGTGTGCGGTGCCTTCCTCCACAATTTACGTCTCCGGTCATATTCACGTAGTGCTTAGGCGAAGCCCTGCGCGGATCACTTCACCATCACCGTCATCATGCCGTCGTGCTGACGGAACTCTACCTCGACACTTTGCTGGATCAAGAGTTCGAGGGACGTCATCGAGTTGAACATGTGCAGAACTCAGAGGTGTCGTGCGTTCGGTGCTTGATCGGTCGGAACGAGAAAAAGTTCGATTACATCAACCACGTTGTCAAACGCTTCCGCTTTCGATGTACGAGGGTACGTGGACACACTCTAACCCTTTCGTTGCTATGCATCTCCTAGATAGATCTTGCGTGAGCGTAGGAATTTTTTTGAAATTGCATGCTACGTTCCCCAACAGTGAGGCACGTATGTATCGTTGTTATTAAGGACAACAAGATGGGGTCTATTCCTACATGAATAGATCTTGTCTATATCATGTCACCGTTCTTATTGCATTACTCCGTTTCTCCCTGAACTTAATACACTAGATGCATGCTGGATAGCGGTCGATGTGTGGAATAATAGTAGTAGATGCAGAATCATTTCGGTCTACTAATCTTGGACGTGATGCCTATATAATGATCATTTCCTTGGATATCGTCATAATTATTTGATCTTCTATCAATTGCCCAACAGTAATTTGTTTACCCATCGTATGCTATTTTCTAGAGAGAAGCCACTAGTGAAATCTACGACCCCGGGTCTATATTTTACCATATTGCTTTCCGATCTACTTTTCATTACTTTTTTCAGATCTATTAATCCAAAAAACCAAAAATGCCTTGCTGCACTTTTTATTTGCATCTTTTATTTTGTGTTCTTGCATGATCTATTTATCCAATCTTATACAAACAAATTTATCTTTTTACCGAGGAGGGATTGAAAACCCCGTTTACGCGTCGGGTTGCAAGTATTTGTTCTTTGTGTGCAGGTACCGTTTACATAGTGTTGCTTGAGTCTCCTACTTGTTCGATAACTTTGGTTTCACATCTGAGGGAAATATCTACCGTAGATGTGCTGCATCATCCCTTCCTCTTTGGGGAAATACCGACACAGTTTCAAGCCGCATCAGAGGGTCACCGCATGCTTGATCCACCACTCGACCCGCGAGCGTCCGGAGCGCTTGCGGCGTCGAGAACCGGAGCAGAGAGGCACCGCCGAATCTGCCGACTGATATGGAGTCGATGGCTGCCGAACACCAAAGGTGCTCGCACGGAAGTGCACCGCCCCGCAAACGGGCAGCGCTTCGATGTCCAGCGGGGCTTCCTGGAGTCACGCGGAATCATCAGCGACGAAGCTAAGGGTGCCGAGATGGATCTCACGGCCGAAAGACAGTCCGACGCCGGTATCCATGATGAAGGTGCTGAAATCGCAACTACGCTGGAAGTCGCTTAGATGCCTGCCTCACGATGGGCGCCAAATGTCGTGGGTATAGGTCTGACAGTAGTGTATGGGGTACGGATTAGAGGGCGGAGCCTAGCTACGGCGCATTTGTTACACCCGGATTTACGAGTTCAGGCCCCTCGCGGAGGAGGTAACAGCCCTACGCCTCGGTGCTCTAGAGCTGGATTATCAGGAGTGTGTTGTTACAAGAGATTGCGAACCCTTGTTATGGAGCTAGGGGTGGCTTATATAGAGTTCGTCCGGCCCAAGATGAATGTCTCCATAACTAAGGGTTAAAGAGAGGGTTTAAGGGTCATAGTTACTGGTAACATATGCATTGATTCCCGTTGAAGGTGGTGGACGCACATCGCGACCGTTGCGAACCTGGGGAGGCTCCTGGTCTTCTCTGTCCGGGTGAACTCAGGTGCTTCGAGTGAGATGAGTCGGTCGAGTGGATCGTTTAAGCTTTGAGTGGTTGATGCAATCCGAGTGGTACTCAAGTTGCCGTAGTTACAATTGGTAACTTGGCCCTCGGGCCTAGCTTGCAATGCATGGTGCCCTTAGGTAGGGTATGTAGGTCAGGCATGTGACCTTATCCCTAGTACATGTCCTCATCAGGGACCGCGATGATCCAGACCCAGAGGACCCGAGCCGGTTGAGCTGACGCTATGGAGTCGCGCCAGACAGATCCGTCCGTCGGCCGAGCGCTGTCCTCCCGGGAGCGGCGGAGTGCAATGCGAACCGCCATTGCCTCCTCCAATCCGCACGGGATGACACCCCAGTCGATGGATTCAAACTGGTCGGAGTCTGATCCGCTGCCTGCCATGCCAGAGACGACCAGAAATCGCTGGAGGTCAGCTCAGGTGGCGGAGGGAATGGAGGGGGGAGGAGTGTAAAGTGGTTAGGATTTGGTCCGACGAACGAATGGGGAGGAATATATGTGGGGTCGGGTGGGACAGCGTGGCCCGGGTCCGACGTAGTGGGCATGCCCAAACGCCCCATATACACTCAATATTAAAGCTGGATATGAGGGCCGCTGATCAGCCCGGATGTTTGAGGCCCGTTCGAGGCGTCCGGCTGGGTCCAAATTTGATGATAGGTCAGTGACCGGGCGAACGACCCATCAAGCGTTTGAGTAGGATTTGAGATGCCCGGCTGTAGATTTATAGTCCGTGATCTTCGAACTCTGTGGAGTACGACTTCTGCTGCCGAGCTTGGTACATTCCCACCACCCATGCATCATGTACTACAACTCCGGGGCCATCCAGCATCTTGCCCTATTCTCCTCCCCGTGTTAAGTTGTGAGCCGTGCAACCAGGGAGCATGCGAAAATTTGGCACCGGCTTTAAAGAAAGTTCGCTGCTTTGACAAACAGTCGCCACCTCCCTATTTTTGTTTAGGTGATCGTCTTCTCTTGTTTTATTGCTGGAAGACGTACGCCTCCGCCCTCTGGCGTCACTCGACTCGACTCGATCTGCTTTCATTTTGCCTGTGAATAAACTTTGGAATCTTAATTTGATTCCTGATGCCATTGGTCAACAGCGTTAAACTCCGTCTGCTTTTCTTCTGTTCGGCCTACGTTCACATCAGCTTCCCTCCTCTCCAAGCATGCATTTTAATCTCCCTTCTCTTCTAGAAAACTGGATCTTAACCACTAATCCTAATGGTTTATGGAGGTTACGTACGTCGCCTCTCCGTTTTCAATCTGTACTCGACGCTGTGACCGTGGTACTTGACTTTGCATTTCAGGCACCAAACCTACTTTAGTTTCTTGTGACACAAAATTCACAACTTATCAATGTGGAAGAGGTTTGGAATTGTAACACAGCATCCTACCCTAGAACCTGATCGGCGTGATAAGGTTCACAAGTTACCGGAGTATTTTCTTGACAACACTAACGTAGAGACTGGGCCACTGGTGCAGGATTCCGGCCTGGACACAGTAGCGTACTTCGCAATCATGCAACCCCAATTAGGGTTTTTTTGCCTGTGCAAACATTGCCGCTTCCCCTCTAAAGAATAGCAATAATGAACGAAAGAGAAGAAGTTCTTTTCATTGGCAGGCAGTTTCAAATCCTTTCTCTATGCAAGGATTTCTAATCTATTCATTGACAGCAATGTTGACCTTTGGTGGCAGTTGCTGAGCGGATGCTGAATTTTGTTTAGTGCTGGAAGACGCCTCTGATGTCACCTGACATTTGATCAATTCTGCATGAGGATGACATGTCTGTGACTAAAATTAGCATCTTGATGCCATATGTCAACAATGTATTCAATTAGTACAACTTATGATTATAGTTCAAGCGCTCGTTTACTTGGTATGTTCAGCTCATTTTCAAGCGTTTCTTTCAGCCTCGGAGTTTCGATGACAGTTTTTCATGCAGTGTCTGTTAGTCCATTTTGCTTGCCCCGTCAATTTACAAATCAAAAAAATCTTGGTCGACTTTGATTTTGCAATTCATTTTCCACTAGCTATCAGCTAACCGCAAAGGAAAGGAAACGAAGCTCCAGTTGTTGTCTGCCAAACCAACATTCATGATTTTTGTGTTTGTAAAGCATCATATCGCGGTTTTGTAAAGGAATTTTCGCGATCGGAGACGCAAGCTCCCTGCACAGGTAGTTCAACTTCCTTCTATTTTAGATCAC
>LR738710.1:267810448-267850562 GCA_902687465.1 Secale cereale
AAAAAAAAAAACTGGCATCATGAGTTAGATCCCAAATCTACTTTCTCATCCACCATTAACAATGCATGATCTTTCGTCACTCTCTTTCCGTTTTGCCCGGCCGGCTGACGCAAAACACATGTCCTCCTACCCAGCAGGTAGTAGGTAAGCTAATCGTGGATTGCTGTAGCCGTTTTCTTCAGAGATCTTGCAGAACAAAAGCAAAAGAAAAAAAAAATGGATTCCTGACTTACTTCTTGAAACATAAGATCCAAAACTCATCAGTGCAGCAAAGGATTTAGTATCTCAATGACTCAATCAACAATTCAACACGGATATGCTGCACATACATAACTGAAGAGCTTCATCAGCTGTCAGTGACCAACAAGATAGGATAGGATCCCAGAGAAAAAGGAAGCCTGAACAGGAGCAAGCATTGGCGAATTGCTGATCTGCTCCATTTACAAATTACGTACATGCTACTATACTATGACATCCACACACGCGCGGGCGCCCAAATCTTGTCGGCATATCAAGGGCAGAAGTTGTTGTTAGCTATTGCGTACTGTATGATATAGTAGTAGAAGGCAGCTTACTTTCCCTGACACATAAAAAACTCTTTCAAAGAGAGGAGATCGAGAGGATCAAGAACGAGGAGACCCGAGCCTCCTGAGATTCTTGAGGTGCTTGAGGACGCTCCGGCAGACGCGCAGCCTGAAGCTCCGGACGGCGATCCTGAGCCTCTTGAGCCGGATGCCGATCCTCACCGTCCTGACGACCCTGCAGCCGCCAGCCCTCGCGAATGCCGCCGCCGGCCGCCTTGTCGGCCCCGTCTCGAGCGCCTTGTGGATCAGGAACTGCGCCTTCCAGTGCCGGGCCTCCTCGGCGTCCACCTTGTCCACCTTCGCGTAGGACATTGGCGCTGCCCTTAGCATCAGCATCCTGGGGAATGATGGCGTGCTGCAGCGACGAGCCAACGAGGAAGAAGAGAGGATTTTGTGTATGAGCTTCTTCTGTGTTGGTATCTGGAAGCTGGCATGGGACGTGTGTGCCTGTCCTCTGTTATATAGGCAGGCGACGGACAGCGCAGGCCTCAGGCGGGGCAATCAGGCCGGTTCTACATCAGGCTCTATGTTTTCAATGGCATTATTGGTGAGATCACCAGAGTATTACTTCGGCAGGCCGTGTCAATGTCTATGACTATTTATCTACTCCCCATGTAAAGAAGTACGTATATAAGAGTGTTTGGATCATGGAGGGAGTACTTTGTTATTTCCAAGCTCATGAAAGAACCCAAAAAAAAAATTTGTACGTCTCGGAGGATGGTCTGACGTCATTGCTAGTTACACCGGGGCGGGGCTATCTACTGGTCAATTTCGATAACCCTAAATGGAAAGTCGGCATTTCTTTCTCGAAATTACATTACAAATGTTTTAGAAATTCTTGCCCGAGCTTTCAGAAATTGAAGATTTCTACAACCTTGAGAATTTCAACTTTCAAGTTTCTTTTAAACTTTTTAAAAATTCAGCTTTGAATTTTTAAATTTGAACTTTTAACTTAAAAAATATGATGGCCCTTGAATTTTTTTTAAAAAATAAGGAGAACTAAAGCGTGGACCCCACCCAAGAGAGAAAAGGAGAAAGGTGAGTAAGAAGCGACAACCACGTGTGTGGATCCCAGGACTAGACAGTGTCCTAACAGACACGGTTGTCGTGTTCCCTCCCCTTCAGCTGGAGTGCTCCGTTCGTAGTGTATTTGTTTCATGGGGGTATTCAAACCCAAGATCCCCTTTGAAGTATGCATGATTGGTCTCCTGGTGGGTCAATATACTAGAGGGACATAGATGTGATACACATTCTTTGGTCAACTTTCAAATTTTCAGTTTCAAATTAAAAAATCCAATTAACGAGCGGTATTTGTATAATGACAAATTAAAACCCCTTTGGTAAAAAAACCACTCTACTACCCAAATCTTTGAAATGTACACATGTCTAGGAATCATTTTCAAAAAATGATGGTCAATTCATGGGTCCCAATTTGCCAACTTTCAACATATGAATGATAATTTATCGGTTACCAACACAATATCTAGTGATGCCAATTATAGGCCCCCAATGTGATCTGTAAAAAGGGGAAACTCTAAGTTGCACAAGCATAACTGGAATGGATCATAAAGCAAACTAACAAGATTGCATTTTTTTTGTGAAACAATATAAAATGTTATTTATTGCGAAGGTGTTGAAACAAATTTGACCCAAAGAGAGTACAAAAAACCTTGAAAATAAAACAAATGAGATGCAGAGGAAGATTAAAAGGAAAAAAATGTGAAAACTCATCATCATATCTTGAGATCAAAGCCTCTAGGTCTACATTGCGATTTTGGTCCCAATGAATTTGTTGGTTCTTCCTTGATGATGGCAAGAACCCCTCCAAACCTTTGAAGCTTATGCTCAAACTTATGTTCTCTTTCAAAACACACCGAAGTGGCATGAGGAAGAAAGAAGCAACACCCTTGTCTGCAAAACTTATAGGAGAAAATCTTCCTTCCATTTCCATTTAAGTGTCATTCGAGATATCTTCTTCTCTTTGTTGATAGCAGGAGGCAATCGGTCAGAGAAGGCTACATGGACAATGACATTCCATCTGATCAAAGAGATCAACCATCAGAGGTGATGCTAGGCCAGAGGCATGCCCTGGACGAATAACGGAGCTACATCCCCGAACAGTGTTACCGTACCTACAATGAACAAAGGAACCAGAGACCACGCCATGGCCCCGGCTGCCTGGGGCCTCGCGCCGCCACCGTCAACCATCAATGATCTATGTTTGTTTTTATGTCCATGGTATATTCGAGAGGTGTTTATGCTACTGGCTTGATTAATAGATCTAAGGCCTCGTTGTTGGGAATCACCAAGTGATAGGTACAAATGGGTCCGATATTTTGATCAGTTGATATTGATTTTTGTTGGGGGGTTCTTTGACGGTTCGATTACATTGAACACTTGACGGTGTGCCTTAGCAATCACTATCAACTCTTGTACGACTATTGATGGTGTTGGAAACATGGTCAACCTGATATCAAAGACCAATCTTTCTATGTAGCGGAAGAATGCGCAAGAATTAAAGATATGCAATCTAAATTGCGCGAATAAAAATGAAATACTTAACTAACACATGAGGTCTTGCCGACTCTCGTGTCCACGATAAAAAGTAAGAAATTCTAAAATTTAGTCGATGATAATCCAAACTCTAATTGGACGCCCTCAGGGTATTTCAGGAGGTACAATTGGGGATTTTAACCAACCTATAGGGGGGTCTAATCTGACATTAAGTTGGTCTCATCCCTTAATAAAGACTCCAAAAAACTACATATAGTCTTTTAGTCCAAAAGTACATGGGCATGGCCCAAAATTGGGTAGTCCAACAACTATAGATTGATATGGACAAAGTTATATAATGTTATCGTGTATATATCGTCCACTTCCTCACATGTCATCACAATAGCTTCAAAGTCATGAAATCTCCACTTGCTACCTGGTCTTTGCTCCTTGTACGATTGTTGTCATTTTCATGCTTGATCATACTCTCATGTGTCTCCCGCTTGACGATACTAGGTCCCTCATTCCTAAGTAATATAAATAGATCCTACTTAGGCATCATCATATTGTCATAAGAGCTTGCAAGAGAACTGGGTTGGTGTGGTCACGGGGGCTGAGGGGTGTAACTCTACTAGGGATGTGCTTATCACTAAGATTGGAACACATGAAGAGACGACACATAATATAATAACAACCACAATGTAACTTGGTGTACCAAATCATCTCATCCTAGAACATCATGAAGGCGGGTAATGGGAAGGAAGTGGGGGTTGCAGAGGCAGTGGCACCATCCCATAGAGCCACTCTTGGTGATTGTGGCTTCCCTCGTCGTCTTCTTCCTTGGTCCTCCTTCAATATTGCAATGGATCTTGGAGGCAGAAAATAGACACAACCCCAAGGGACCTCTGATCTGAATGGAATGTGTTCTTCACGGGATTAGGGTTTGCTAACTTCTTCATGGAGAATGTAAATGCCTAGTTAATTCCCTCCACCATATGATCCTCATATCCTCTTTTCATCATGTGCTAGTAAGGTGGTTTCAAAGTCTTTAATAATATTTGTGTTATATATACTTTTTACTACTTACTATAGAGCAAAAACCCTACACAATACAAATTTTCTTAATAATAAAATCATGTATAACATTTACAAGGGCCACCAGTCCAAAGAAACATGCAATCTACACTAATACAACTTACCCTGTAAGGTGGGAGGTAAGTAACTCATTTGATCAGTGTTGGAAAATTCCCTAGAGTAATGATAAATGTTATTATTTATTGCATATTCATAATTATTTTTATGTTTTGTGCTATAATTGCAATTATCCTTGAACCCGTATATCCATAAAGCCTTAGAAGAAAACTCATGTGCATGTGTGGGACAATAAACGGTAAAATGTATTCCTATTGATGCTTCTAAGACTAGCTCAAGTGTTTCATGATGATTACATTTTCCCGATCATGGGCATGTCTATGCCGACAACTTTGAGGACACAATGTTAGAAGAATACTTGTGTTGAATCGACCCAATTGATGTTATGCTAAAAGATACATTCGGCATAAGTAAATGGTTTGTAACACAAAGAAAGTTAGGCGTTTGCATAATTCCTTAGACAATGAGAGTATTGAGTTCCTTCATACTTGCTTCGTGAAATTTGGGGTTTGGTAAACTCATCTGTAACAGGGTGGCTACTATGGTGGCTTACTGGCTTCACGGAAAAGTATGACAAAGGACTAGATAGCTCAAGATTGAGATTTTCTCCTCTGGCGATTAAGAGATATTCTTAGGGCCCTCTCGGTGTTACTATGTCCATCATCGTCTGACCAGATAAAGTGTTGTTTGATCATAGTGATGTCGCAACGCGGGAATGAGGAAAGAGAACAAAACCAGTAAAGAAGGAACTGTCATAGTGAACAAGTTGTTGATTCACGGGGATGCGGATAAATCTCACCTCGGGTATAGTAACATATCACGAAGCAACGGGAACAACATGCAGTAACTACAGGTTCACTTGAATATTTATTCTTCTGGGTATAGGGGTCAATATGGATGTCCACGGTTCCGCTATTGATCATTGATCGAAAGGGGTTCTAGTCATGTCTATACTTCACCGAACCTAAAGGGTCACACACTTAAGGGTCATCTATCTGCTGAAAACTAGATACATAGTCCAAGAGAAAGTCACCGTAAAAGTTTTGAAGAGAGCGAAAATGTTTCAGAGAGAAAACCGAAAGTGTTTCAGGGAAAACCATCATACCGGAAATGGTTCGTACGACGCCTGATAATTCTCGAGGGTGCCAGAAATGTTCTGGCACTACCAGGAGTTTCCCGGAGGGGACGCAAGCACAAACACATCTTGTCATAGCGTGATGGGACGAGATCCCACAATTTGTGGGACTGCTTTATGTGAAAGCCCCTTTTGGTGGCTTTTGGTTGGGTGGGAAAGCTCCCCTTGGGGCTTTATCCCACATTTGGCGGAGCATGTATTGGGGGAGGTGGGGCCCCCATGAAGGAGCCCAAGGTGTGGCCGACCAAGGGTAGTGAAGCCCCCCATGGGGCTTTATCCCACCTTTGGTGGGTTGCTATTTGGCCTCCCTCAACCCCTTGCTCACATTACAAATTGAGGTGGAGAAGGCTCTTCATTTCACTCAAATTCTCTCTAAGTTTCTCACCACAAAGGCATGTAATTATCTGCCATTCTTTCTCTCCCTCCACGAAATAGTTTCATAGTGTTGAAAGGATGCCTAGTCTCTAGCAGGTGGCAGGGATTAGTTCTGGACAGCGAAGCCCTGCTGAACAGGTGACACCGTATGTGTGCAACTCGGTAGATAGGTCATAAATACAATCTTCTGTTTGAGGGAATGTCTGAGGTTCTGTCCGAGGGACTGGTTGAGGGAGAAAATCCTCACGGTTGGCAGGTTGTAAATTCCTAGCTACGGGTATCTGCACCGATGATCTTCACTAACTCTTCTTTTGTTGCACTACGAGTTGATAACGATCAGATCGAACCTTGTATACATCTTCATAGTGGCCCTGAGCTGGTGCGCAAGGTGGATTTTTTTTTTTGTGCTACGTTTCCCAACTCATACCTAAAACCTAAGCTTGAGTCTATGAGCCAACAAAGAAATATCATGGACAAAGCCACTCTTCCATCTATAAAAACTAGACCTCTCACGCATGAAGATATTTGCATACCTAATATTCAAAATATTTCGTCACGTAGTGAAAATGATTTCAGCAAAGAAAGGTTTCCCAACTTTTCACTTCTTACCGAAACATCAATGGAACTCATGTCATCCCCTAGAGGCTAGTTGATCTGCTGGTTATTCCACACTCTGGAACTGAAGTTATACTGGAAGAATAAGGGATTTCTATCCTACTGGGATCTAGTAGGACTAAGGATACAATTAGTAACATCAGCGACATTCTAGTGCCTCATCTACAACATATCCTTTGAGATTATGTTGAGGGTGCTCCTTTAGAATCCACCAAATTCAGCTTTTGTGTTATCCCCGTTTTACCCCAGAAGCAGCTCCAGTTACTGCGAAAAGTCCATCGAAGATATAATTCTCTTAAGAATCCTACAAAACATAAAAGGTAGGAAACACAAACTAAAATCAACAACATAATGGGATAATTCGAGATAAATCTAAGAAAATCAGGATTAAACTTATGAAAAAGATGAGTACTGTTAGAGATACGACACGCAATGCGGAGATAAAGAACGAAATCAAACACAGGGGGAAAACCACAGGCGTGGGCAAGCAAAACATCACTATATCAGGAGAAGTTACAAACCTGAGAGATTTACAACTGATCAACTTCTCCCGTGCGGTGGCTTACAAAGGATATATATAATACATGTGACCTAGAAAGGTCCTTTACGTTAGCCATTGCATGATTTGTCATACCTTATGTTGGTGTTTGTTATATAAATTTTAAAAAAATAACATTGGTGTGCATCTTTAGTCGGTGCCGAAACCAGGAGTAAATCTTTTATTACCTGGAAAATCAACCTCGAAATTTGCCTTCTCTGCAGATTCCTTTTTCCATGAAGGGAAGATGCCCATCTTTTCAGTTGACATGTGAAATTGTTAATGGTGCTCTAATCAGACGCAAGTCAACTGATGATTATTCCGCAAAAGAAAAAAAGTCAACTGATGATTAAGAGAGAGAGAGTAGGTAGGTACAGTAGGGAGGGGGCAGAAGAGATAAATAAGTGTTGTGAGAGGCAGGCGCATCCGGACCTAGGCAGGCCGGCACCAGATGCATCATCACTTGAAGCAAGCACGAGAAAAGGTTCTTCTAGCATCCTCAAAGGTCAGCGAGCTTCCGACGCTTCCCACCTGTTTGGTCTAGGAAGAACCGGCGGAGGGGCCGCCTCAATATTCTGATCAAAGGTTAAGCAGGCCCAGGGTTCGTGGAATCGGTGAATTAACTATGTACTTATGAGCAAAAAAAAGTATGAGATTAGACATCTTTTTGATAAAATTTCGTGCAGCTCGATTGCGCTTCCTTCTCGCAGGAAAATGATACTCTCTCCTTAAATTAATATAAGAGCGTTTAGATGACTGAATGTAATCGAGTTCATGATTCTTTTTTCAGAGAGGAAAGTCAGTGATTTCTGACGAATACACTGGTTCAACGTGGCAGCCTGAACTGCTGCCTCCCAGGATCTGACTGCTATTCCAAGGAGCATTGGTGTGACCGTTTGATCAGGTCGGAAAAAAGATATCCTTCTTGGATGCTGATACTGCCTTGACAGGCTAGTTACTGCTAAATCTGTCCTTGGCAAGGATCAACGGACGGGACAGGGTTATGAGCTGCTCATTTGTCTCTTCGGTTGTTCCCTCTCCTGCCCTTCCACCAGCATTTTTTTACTCTAATCAGATACGCAGGCCAATTTGCTGAAGAACAGGTCTGCAGGGCAAGGATAGGTCAATACCACCGAATTACTACTCTGCTCTTCTTTTTTTTTTTTTTGAGGGAAAGCCATCATGGCGCATTTTATTACTTCAAAAAATGTTTACATCGTTCAATTGCAGAATAAAGCTAGGGGCCACATCGTGCCAAATATAATCAACTTTCTGTGAAAAACAAAACCTAGCCGGTTTGTGCGCCACTACATTAGCTTCCCAATGACAATGCATAAAATTAAGCAAACCAATATCTCGAGCAATTTCCGTGCACGATGCATAAATCGGAGCTGCTTGGTCGTACCACTGACTTGTTCCAGACAATGCATCTATAACACCCATGCAATCAGACTCTGCTTGAAAGCGATTACAGCCAACCTCATTTGCTAGCAGTAAACCATCTGGAAGGGCCATCGCCTCCATAGTTTGGGCAGAAGCTGCATAGGGAATGAACCGAGAACGTCCAGCCAGGAAGGTACCTGAGGAGTCTCGGAGAACAGCACCTGCCGCCCCAGTTCCATCCTCAGCATGATAAGAAGCATCAACATTTAATTTCAAACATCCCCTAGCTGGTTTTACCCATTTCTCCTTTACAACACTGGTCACCTTCGCAGAAGTTTTAGAATAATTTGAAGTAATTGCTACTCTCTCTGTCCCAAAATATAAGAACGTTTTAAACACTACACTAGTGTAAAAAACGTTCTTATATTATGGGACGGAGGGAGTAGAATAGAGAGTGCACACTTGTTCACCGGAGGGACCACACCTTCATGTGTTACCTGACGGCACATCCACCATATATACCAACACGTAGTAAGCACAACATTGTGAATACATAAATCAGGGTAGCCTATTTTAGGCGGGAAGGGTTCAGAATAGCATGCGAATCCTGAAGGAGCACCATCTCATTGTAAACTTCATCGAACAAAAAATGTACTGTAGCTAGCAGCCAAGGACAATGCTCAGCATTTCCTAAAAAAAAAACTAAGATAATGCCGAACATAAGTTGGTGAGTGGATCAATCTGCCGAACTTGCAGCGCCATAAACGTTAATCTTCTCCACGCATCATCACTGCACGTTAGCGAGGAGTGGCTGCTTTGCGTCGTCCCACTTGTCCAGTCTTCTCCTCGCCTCCTCGACCTAAGTTGAGACACAAAATTAACGCGAGATTACTGATTTGTCAGCGAAATTCGAGAGGGCAACTGAAATGGCCTAACTTAGATTATCACAGAAGCCATTTTCTAAAGGAGTGATGATCATACGTACTAGAACTAGAAGTATGCACTTGGGTGAAATAATTGATCTAAAATAATGAAATGCACTACCAGTTTTTAAATGCTACTCCCTCCGTTCGGAATTACTTGTCTCGAAAATGGATGTATCTAGAACTAAAATAAGAGAGGGCAATTGAGACAAGCTGAGTGATCATACAAAGCATGCGCACACTTGGTGAAATGATTGCGCTACAATAATGAGCTGGCACATGATTTAGATGCGGCTTGGCATGTGAGATTGGGGAATCGTTTGACAGTGTAACGGTCTGGATGGTTAACGAGGAGGAACGTGATAATCTAAAATACGTCTAGAAACATCCATTTCTGCGACAAGTAATTCCGAACGGAGGGAGTAACAATCAAGGATAAGGCTTGCTCCTACCTCCTTATTCCAGTCAGTTCTGAATGTGATCCACAATAGTATAATGGTTTGGATGAGTGTGCCTCCAATCATGCCTCCCCACAATCCCTGCATGCAACCTCTATCATCATCAGTGCAGTTCATCACACATGCGAAAAGCTAAATTACTGACAGTTGACAACTGATAAGTTAACTCAACATGAATGATGATTCTGCCATCTTTGGAGTACTAGTAAATCACCGCTACTAGTTTGAGAGTAACAGTAGTACCTTGATCCCATAGTCAAACTTGAAGCCCAGGAGCGCGCCAAGGGGTACGCCGATGAAGTAATAGCATCCAATGTTGATGTATGCTACCAGTGCTTGCCACCCACAGCCAACAGCAACACCTTCAGTCAAAAGGACACCGGTCAAGACTTTTGCTCTCTGAATTCCCTTGCTAGATGGGCATCTCCATTGATTAACCAGAGATTGTTAGATACCGTAGAGCACGGGCTGAATTATGGCATCACCTGATAGCACGGGCTGGATTCCGCAGAGCACAATGGTGCCAACAAGCAAAGGGCAGAGATCCGCGACGGCACGCGAGACGGCCTCGCCGCCGGTGAAGATGTAGCTGAGCTTGTGCCTGAGCAGGAAGACCACCACGCCGGCCACGGCTGCTATGAGCGCGGACATGGCGGTGACCACCCATGCGGAGAACTCGGCAGACCTGGGGTTCCCGGCGCCAAGTTCATTCCCCACCCTCACGCTGCAGTCGACAAGGTCCACATTGATCAAATCAGACAAGGCCAGTATTTTAGGTTGCAAGGTCCGGCAAATTAATTTAGCTAAGAAAGAAGATTATGATCCACTCCTATAGTTGTGCAAGATGGTAATCCATTCAAGATGATCATCACGTGCCAGACACTTTGGTCAGGGTTGTATGCAATGCACCGACCTGGCAGCGGCGTTGAAGCCCACGGAGATCATGAACACCCATGACTGAATCGAGGTGCTGCAAAACATGGAGTTGGTCACACGATCATCGTCCAAACACAAAAGATTCGTTCGTTCTCAGTTACTCCCTCCGTTCCGAATTACTTGTCGCAAAAATGAATGTATCTATAACTAAAAAAAGTCTAGATACATCCATTTCTACGACAAGTAATTCCGAACAGAGGGAGTACTAGTTACCTACCAGACGGTGAGTGAATCGAGTGCGAGCTGTGGGTCGGGCAGCATGCCGGCGAGGAGGATGAGCACCTGGAAGTACCACACCTCCAGCGCCAGCATCACCGCCGACGCGGCCGACAGCTTGGCGAACCCCGCCAGGTCGGTGAAGGCTGCCCACGTGAACCCGGTCCACGTCTCCCTGCACCTCGGGCTCAGCACGATGTACGCGAACTGCCCTGCCACCAGCACCCACCACGTCAGGCTCAGCGTGAGCGACGCGCCCAGCAGGCCTAGCCCCAACCTATACACCGCCACCCAGCTCATCGCCACGTGCAGCGCCATGCTGGCCGTCAGGATGTAGGCGCTGGGCGCCACGATGCTCTGCGCCTGCAGGAACTTCTGGATGGGGAAGTTGGCCGCGTACGCGAAGATCTGCGGGATGAGGCCGTAGGCGAACTCCGCGGCGGCGCCGGCGATCTCCGGCGACTGGCCGAGCAGGAGGAGGATGGGCTCCGAGAAGGCGTACATGGCGGCCAGCGGCACGCCGGTTGCCATGAGGAGCACCGTCGAGCGCTGCAGGTACACGCCCAGCATCTCGTACTTCTCGGCGCCGTACGCCTGCCCGCACAGCGTCTCCACCGCGCTGCCCATCCCGAGCTGCAGCACGCGGCCATGGCAGTCGTGCACGTAGTTTAGACTTTAGAGTTTAGACACGCGGCGCCCACGTACGTAGCTACGGATGCGTAGAAATGACTGTACACACGGTGGAGGTGGAGCGGAGGTACGCACCATGAGCCCGTAGGCGAACACCTGGATGCCGTTGTTGCCGAGGGAGGCGGCGGCGAGCTGCACGTTGCCGAGATGGCCGCAGAAGATCTGGGTGGCCGACGACATCACGATGATCAGCATGTACACTACCACGGCCGGCGCGGCCAGCGGAGCAAGCAGCCGCAGCTCCAGCGCCGCAGCCGCCGCCATGCGCCGTGCCCCGCCGCCGCCGGAGAGCAGGGCCTCCAGCCGGCCGTCCGCGGAACGGACGCCGGCATGATCACCCGGCCCCATTCACCGATTCCTCGATCCAGGGGTATCGCAAAGATCTTTTTGGAGTTTTACTGAAGCAGCTTGTGGTTGGCGCTTCACTACATGTTAGGTGAGGGCAAGATCTTCCAGCGAAAAATGAAAAAGAAAAAAATGGTGAGGACGAGACGGCAGGTGAAGTGACACTGTCTCACTGCAATCGGAACCGGGAAACACGACAAGTTTGTATTGGTGTATGACTCGTTTTGTCCGTTCTTTTGTCTTGGCGTTCTGCAGCTTGTGGGAGAGAAAAGAAGCATGCGTTAAACACAGAAGTTACACTGCAAGCTGGATCCCGGTAAAAATTGGTTTGGTGTTGTTTATACTCCCTCCGTGCCAAAATATAAGACGTTTTTTTACACTATACTAGAGGCAAAAAATGTCTTACATTTTGGGACAGAAGGAGTAGTATTGAACAGGTATGTATGCAAGGTTGTTACAAGTTTGTTATACAATTAAATCTTATGCATCCCTCGTACGTATCAACTTGCTATTATATCCACACGCACAAAAAAAAAAAACTTGCTATTCGAGGTTCATTGCCCTGCCAAAATATTGGATGTTGACCCAGTCTGGTTGTTCATTGGGATGGTGACCAAATAATTGGTGCGCCCACGGCTCAACGACAACCCTAGTTCAACTCTCAACAAACTTTTTGTTAGGGTTTGTGTTCTATTCATGAAGACGAGACGGCGGCGGCTCCCTGAAGATGGAATAATATTCTCTCCGTCTAGCCCCCGTCTCGATGGTGTGTCTAGCATCATTGGTGGGCGTGTCGAGGTGTGTCTCCGGCGGATCTATTCTCGGTGGATTTGCTTGGATCTGGTCGTAGTTCGTCTACGTTCATGTGTTTTCAGGTTCGATACTTCTGATCTACACTACTCTTCATCGGCAGCGGTTGCCGTTCTGTTGCGCTGGTCCTATGGGGCCTTAGCACGATGACTTCCCGAATGTCTACTACAACAAGTTTTGTCTGACTCTGGCGAGGGAGGAGCAATGACGGCGGTGCGCCTTCGGCTCGTTTCAGTGCTTGTAGTCGTCGCTAGGTGGTCTACGTATCTGAATATAATTTTTATTATTTCTGATGTTCGTTATACTGTCATGATTGGATATGAATAAATTGAAAGTTTTCTCGGAAAAAAATTATAAGAAAAAAAATCTTTTTCGCGGGCGTGGGCGGGGAAATCTAGCGCCAATTATTTGGCAAGCCCAAAATTGGCAAGGGTAACATCGACACAAACCAAACAACTCCAAGTCTATCTTTCTACATACTCCAAGATCTCGAGCACTACTGCCAATGCTGACATTGCATTTTAGACGAACAAAGGACGGCATAGCTAGTGTGGCTATATGTCCGCAAGTTGATCTTGAGGAGAAGTGAACTACGAGTTATATTTTTTTAATATGTGGTCAATTATTTTCAGAAAAGGTAACATGGAATTTCAAAAAACTGTGAATATTTTGAAAATTCAAGAGTAGTTGTAAAATATATGTGTTCAGTGTCATGGTTATTTAGAAAACGTAGGATCGCGTAGGATTTATTATACCTTGCCTTGTACTCCAAGATGATCATGTATTTCTATATATATGCTCACGAGGTTTAAGCAATACATCATCGATTCCGTCAATCCCTCTCTATCATTTATAACAATATGGATATTTTCCAATTTAATAATATATTTCATATTTTCATATTTGTGATTTCCTTAAAATCACGAATATATTAATACATAAAAATTAATTTTCAAAAAACATTATTTTAGATTGCTGAACATTTTCCATATTATATGAATATTTAACAAAACTTGTGTACGTTTTTTGAAAATTACATACATTTTGGAAAATTCTGTGAATCATTTTTCAAATTAATGAAAATTTATTTTTGAAAAGTTCTTCATATATGTAGAATATTCCATTGTAATCGCGTTGAACATTTTATTTGAAAAGGATTGTACATTTTTCAAATATGCAACAAATATTTTCAAAATACATAGTGAACATATTGGACATTTTTTGTAAGTACCTGACAAACATTTATCAAATATGAAGTTCCGCAATACACAATGAATTATTTTGATATGCATGGTGACCAACTCTTAAATGCATTGAAAAACTTATTAAACACATTTTGAACATTTTTAAAGAAGTGTTAAACGTTTTGTTAGATGCATTGTATATTTCTCAAATATGCTATTTTTTAAAATACAATGAAATTTTCACTAAATATGTCTTGAATATATCTTAAAATACACACACAAAATATTTGTTTTTCAAATATGTGGCAGATGTTTTTCGAATATGTGATGAATATTTTTAAAACGTGTCTATGGTTTTATAAATACACGATGCACTGTTTTTTACATGTTGAATATTTTTGAAATATGTTACATATTTTCCTATTTGTTTTAAATTGATGTCCGAGACTGGCCCCATCCAGACTGTTCGTGTGGTCGAGCATTATTCGGTAGAACTGGGCATAACCAGTGATGGGTTTGCCTACAGTCGAGTATGTGCATGTTACCTCTATTTCACACGTCGAGCATTGAATAGAAGGCCCGGCAATATACTTATCGGGCGACCCATGTAGGGATTGGCCCATCATTCCAGTGGGAGCGGAGAGGCCTAGACGGAGGGGAAAGAGGCCCAGGTGAATTTTTATTTCCAAATTCTGAAATTTTGTCCTGAAAGCAAGCGAGACAATCCATTTCCTTCACAAAGACAAGAAGCATAGCAGTGTAGGGTTGTAAAGTTCGTCCTGTTTGGTGGCAATCGGGTAACTTGGGGGATTACTATTTGCCGATAGTCTATGTATGTGGTTGTTGTCAATTTGGGATCAACTAGCAAAAGGGCTTGTGCGTTCCAAGAGATTATCTTTTATAGTCTCCCATGGCCATGACCGCATTTTGCTGCATCATAGAGATACACTATCACTCTCAAATTTATGAAATCATGAATAATTTTTGAAATCAAGACATTTTTAAACGTGAACATATTTGAAATTGTGAACACTTCTACAAATTTCTGAATTAATGAACATTTTTTTACTATTTGCGAAAAATTTGGAAAAAATGATGATTTTTAAATAGTTTTCTTGAATCATCATACATTTTTAGAATCGAAGATTTTTTTTTTAAATTAGTGGAATAATTTTTGAAATTCCTGAATGTTTTTTGATTTAACTAGCATTTTTAGAAATGCATGAATTTTGGAATCAGCGAATATTTTATGAATCAATAAACTGTTTTGTAAGTCAAGAACAGTTTTTGGAATTTTTACGATATTTTTCCGTTCATGAACATTTTTAATTGGTGACATTTTGTGCAATTAATTAATATTTTTTAGTACATGAACTTTTGAAAACAATGATGGACATTTTTTATTTCCCTAACATTTGTTTTCAAGATTTGAAACATTTTTTCAATAAGAAAATGTTTTATTAAATAGGAAAAGTTTTTGAAATCACCAACATATTATGATTTACTCCCTCTGTTCCAAAACAGGGGCGGATCCAGCGTGGGGTCGTGTAGGGTCGGTCGCCCCGGGTAAAATTTCTAAACCTAGGTACCCCTCTTGCTTTTTCCAATGGCCGCCATGGGAGGGAGAGAAGCTCTCGTCTCGTGTAGACCTGTAGGTTCAATCGGAGAGGAAGTTACGACCAGGAAGACGAGAAGATAACGATTCGATTCTAAGTTGTAAGATGGGCCAATTACTAAGGCCCAATTGCATGTGACTACGTGAGCCCATTATTTTTTGTAAGGTTCTAGTGTTACCAATTTTGTCCATAGGAAACCATATCGGGCACCCCTAGAAAAAAGGAAACCATATCGGTCTAACATGTACCGCGCGATCACGCCGCCCTCAAGTACCGCCTCGCCTCCATGATGCGACGCCCAACGCTGCCGCTCCGCATCCTCGTCGCGGCGCTGCCCAGCTTCTTCCCCAACCGATAGTGCTCAATGGGGGAAGGAGAAGAACCCACATGTTCCTGCGGCCGTCCGCGCGAGAGGCAGGATCGCCATCACCAACCGCCCCGTTTAAATCTGTAAGCGATCTGATAACAGAACAACAAGCAACAAGTTCATTCATTCTCCCCTAATCTTCCGTTATTGTGCTTCTATCTTTTTTAAAAATTCTTGTAACTTTGGCCAAATTGTTGAAAGTTAATTACCGAATTTGATGTTATACGAACCTAAGAAGATGAAACAAATCTTATATGAATTTTTTGTCACGTTATATATATTTTCGCCTTGAGAATGAAACTGCTTTCAAATATTAATTGTATTGATCATCTTGCCTGGATCCCTACTACTTGGCCAATTAATTTTGTTGATTGTCTTCTATCATTGCATCATGTCCTCAAAATACAAATTCTATAAAAAGTCCGCCCCGGCTAACTTCAAATCCTGGATCCGCCACTGTTCCAAAATATAAGTCTTTTTAGACATTTCGAATGAACTACAACATACAGATATATGTAGACATATTTTAGACTGTAGATTCACTCATTTTGCTCCGCATGTAGTCATTTGTTGAAATATTTAGAAAGTCTTATATTTGGGAACGGAGGGGTATTAAACATTTTACTTCGAAATTCTCATTTTACTTAATTTTCTAAGTGCTAAATTATTAGAAAAAAGAAGATGGAAAAGAAAGATAAAAAATAGAAAACGAAATTAAAAAATAGGCCACTCAGACATGGCCGGCCCAAACAGGCACGCAGTGTCTTCTCCAACCCGCAGAGCGCAGTATATGAGGTCCTTACTGCATGGGCCAGCCTAAGCGGGGATTCTCCTGTGTAAAATGTTTTTTTATCATTTATAGGTGGCAGTACCCTAAAAAAACTTATAGGTGATATTGGTGGGTAACATTTTACAATTTTCGGGGCAATTTCGGTGATGTACCTTCAGAAGCAAAAGTTCTTTTATTATTCGGTACTCGCTCCGTCCCAAAAAAAATGACTTGACTTTGTACTAATGGGTGTTTCGGTTTTCTCGTTTCATCATTTAGCATTTTTTTATGCTATCACTTTTTTTTGACAACTAAAACTCCCTCTTTATTCATTGGTAATAACACTTACATCTTTAAGTAACAGAGGAAGAAGCTCATTAGGAGCAATTTCAATCCACTCACTACAGAATTTTTTTTTGAGGAAAGCAAAGCTTTATAGATTTAACGGTGAACGGGCATATCGCCCGACACACGATCAGCCACGATGGGCGGTACAATAGTGTCCTACTCCACAGAATTATTAGGAGGGCAGCTACAACCAATCTTAGCTAGTTCATGAGCAACCGAATTCATGGCTCGTTTACATGAAATAACACTCCATTTGGAGAACCACATCTTGAGTTGGAACTTTGTATCCTCGATAATGGCTGCGTAGGGCGAGGAATCAACATGATGGGCATGCATAGCTTCGGCGAGCAACGTAGAGTCTGTCTCAAACGAGGCTCTAACCACCCCCATCTCAGCCGTCGTCGTTACCGCCGCCACCAAGGCACTAACCTCCGCTCCAAAGGCGTCGGATACCTGCTCCTGTCGTCCTGCACGGGCAGTCAGAACAAAGCCGGAGCTATCCCGAGCCACTACTCCCCAGCCACAGAATGTATTCCCCACGGTGAAGGCGCCATCCAGGTTAAATTTGATCATCTCCTCGCTAGGTGGTTGCCATCTCCCCGGGGGCGATACGCGTGCCTTCGGCTGGTAGAACTGTTCGTACTCAAGTACGTCACATCGGGTTCTCCTCACGATCTCTGTTGCCTGTAAGGTGAGTTCTCCTTCTCTAACCTTATTTCGGTTGTTCCACCAGTGCCACCAGAAGCATATGATAAGCACTCGTTTCCTCTCTTCTAGCCCCCATAACGAGTCGAGCATTGCATGCACGCTCCCAATTCCTCCCAGGCTTCTTCTTTCCGTTTCCAGCCCCAACTGTCGCCAGCCCTCCTTCACTA
This sequence comes from Secale cereale, assembly GCA_902687465.1. Taxonomy (NCBI): domain Eukaryota; kingdom Viridiplantae; phylum Streptophyta; class Magnoliopsida; order Poales; family Poaceae; genus Secale; species Secale cereale. The sequence goes on from LR738710.1 coordinate 267,828,261, forward strand.
CCTTGCATTTCATGAAGAGATGTCCTCCATCTTCATCCGCTCTCCCGCATAGGAAGCATTTTTCCGATTCCAGCTTCATGCCACGCCTCGACAGGTTGGTGCATAGGGCTAGAGACTCATGACGCAAGCGCCACACAAACATCTGCAGTTTTGGTGGGCAAGGAAGCTTCCATATCCTCTTCCAGGATTGATCCGAGCAGCCATTTATTTGGCCTGGAATCGTGGCGCTCGTACCGGCTTCTCCTGTACCGCCGTGCTTGTTAAGCTCTTGCAGCAGCTTATATGCATTCTTGACTGAGTGTTGGCCCTTCAGATCAAAATGCCATGCAACAAAATCCTCGACCCCCTCCCTCAGTGGGATTTGCAGAATATAGCGAGCATCCTCGGCAGTAAACATGTCTGATATGAGTTGCTCATCCCAACCACCTGTAGCCGGGTCCATTAGCTCATGCACATGAGTCAGCAGGTTGGCCCCTTTCGGTGTGATCACCTGCCGTGACCAAGGCCTAGGGATCCAAGGATCCCTCCATATGTTGATCTTGGTTCCATCTCCCACACGCCATATGTAGCCTTGTTTCACAACCTTCAGTCCTTGGAGTATACTGCGCCAAGAGTATGAGATCCCATCGCGCTCACTGGCCTCCAGTGCCGTGCAATTGGGGAAGTAGCGGGCTTTGAGAACCCTTGCACACAGACTCAATGGGTTTTGCAAGATTCTCCAACCCTGTCTCGAGAGCATTGCTAGGTTGAACGTATGCATATCTCGAAACCCGAGTCCTCCCATGGCCTTAGGTTGAGCAAGCTTCTCCCACCGCAACCAATGCATGGTGTTTTGTTTGTCTTGCTGGCTCCACCAAAAATTACCGAGGAGGGCATTCAGTTCCGCACAGAAGGTTTTTGTCAAATCGAAGCAAGACATAGCTTAGGTGGGGATAGCTTGCCCCACCGCTTTGACGAGGACCTCCTTGCTTTCCTTAGCTAGAAGCCGTTCCTGCCAGCCGTTCACCCGTCCACTCATGTTGCGTTTGATATAGTTGAAAGCTTTCTTCCTTGATCGCCCCACATGGACGGGGAGGCCAAGATATTTCTCGTTCCACTCCTCGCTATGAATTCCCAACGCCTCCTTGACCGTTATTCTATCATCATCGCATGTGTTAGGGCTGAACATGATGGCCGACTTCTCCGTATTAATGCACTGCCCGGAGCATGCCTCATACAGTTGCAGAATGTCACGGAGTGCTTCTGCTTCTTGCTGATCGGCCCTGATAAGCAACATGGAGTCATCGGCAAAAAGGAGATGCGAAACAGAAGGTGCCCTCGGGCAGACCTTAACTCCGTGTGTGAGTCCATGTTCTTCTGCATCGCATAGCAGCGCCGTCAGGCCCTCGGCGCATATGACGAACAGATAGGGGGAAATGGGGTCACCCTGACGAAGGCCTCGCTCTGGGCTGAATTGTTGCGTGATCTGTCCATTGACTTTAATCTGGTACCTCACCGTCCTGACACAATTCATCACAAGGCTAATCCAACTGGGACTGAAACCCAGCCTGTGTAGCATACCTTCCAAGAAACTCCACTCCACCCGGTCGTACGCCTTGCTCATGTCTGCCTTAATGGCTGCCATGCCATTCCTTCCTGTCCTCTTATTCATCAGATAATGGGAGATCTCATACGCTGTGAGCACATTGTCTGTGATTAACCTCCCAGGTATGAATGCACTCAGGTTTTCAGAGATGACCTCAGGTAGAATAACCTTCAGCCTATTAGCTAGTACCTTCGATATGAGTTTGTAAACAACGTTGCATAAGCTAATGGGCCGGAGATCCTTGATTCTTCTTGGGTTCTTGACCTTGGGGATAAGCACTACCATTGTATCATTCCACCCCTCGGGTATTTGTCCACCCTCCAGCACCTTCAAAACTTCCTCCACTATCTGATCCCCCATGAAGTGCCAGCTACGCTTGAAAACAATGGCCGGCATCCCATCGGGGCCGGGAGCCTTGAGGTCGCCAATGTTGTCAAGCGCCACCTTCACCTCCTCCCGGGTATAGTCAGCCTCGAGGACGGCATTCATCGCACTGGACACCCGGGGTTTCACCTTGTTCAGCAGCTCATCAAGACGTTGCGGGTGTGAAGAGGTGAAAAGTTCCTGAAAAAAGGAGCGCACATAGTTAGTTAGAGCTTCCCCCTCCTCCACCGCTGTGCCGTCGTCCCGCCGGATATCCTTGAGCCTATTGAATCTCTTCCTTGATGATGCTACCGATTGTAGGTATTTGATATTTTTGTTTCCTCCCTTCAGCCACCACATGTGTGCCCTGTGCTTCAAGTGCGTATATTTCTTCTCCTTGAGCTCTTCCAATACTCCTCTCATTCTGGCTTCCTCCTTTATCTTTGCTTCAGAGATCGGCTCCTTCATGCATCTCTCCAGGTCCCCACGGGCTTTCTTAATCCTTCCATCAAGCTCTCCCACCACTTCTCTACTCCACTTCCTCATATCTTTAGCCACCGACCGCAGGGCCTTACTAACATCTCTCCCTTCCCCCGCATGATCCTTCTCCCACGCCCTTCGTATGATCTCCTCACATCCTTCCTCCTGCAGCCACCGGGCTTCAAAGCGGAAATTACAGTCACTCCTTTCCCATCGCCTGTCCAAGCCCTCAAGATGTACTATAACCGGTCTGTGGTCCGAATGTTTTGGATCACCGTTAACCACTGTATGATTAGGAAAGGCGTTACACCATTCATTGTTCGCCGTTGCCCGATCGAGCCGCTCACAAATGTATGTCCGCAATTCTTTGCTATGATTCCTCCAAGTGTACATGTCGCCTTCAAAACCTATATCTCTCAAATCACATTCGGTTAATGCATGCTGGAAAGCATCCATGTAGCATTGGGGACGATCTACGCCCCCAAGTTTCTCATTGCTTGTTAGGACCTCATTGAAGTCGCCGAGGCATAACCACGGGCGCCCCCTTTGGTGTTGCTGGCTTAAGATCCTCAACAATCTCCAGGTTTCCTTCTTCCTTTCCATGGCCGATTCTCCATAGACCCCCGTCAGTCGCCACACCATCCCATCCTCTTTCACTATATCCACATCCACATGTCTTCTCCCATATGATCGAAGTGAGACATCTATACCCCTCTTCCAGAACAAAGCTACCCCTCTACCACTGCATTCATCTTTCCAAGCTACCATGTTGGCGAGCCCCAACAACCACCTAAACCTCTCCAGCTTCTTCTCTTTCAATCGCGTTTCACATAAGAACAACACATCGGGATCCTCCTCTCTTCCTAGCTCAAGAAGAGATCGAACTGCCGGGCCGTTCCCGAGTCCCCGACAGTTCCAACTGATTATCTTCATTGTTCACGGCGGGGCTGTTCCAACAGCCTGGCCGATATGTTTGAGGTTGCATGCACATATGGTGCAGCACTGTTTTCCACTTCCATGTCCCGTTCCACCTCTTGATCATCTCCCTCAGCCCTCCTACCTCTTTTTGTAGTGTGACATTCGTCCTCCTCCCTCTCTACGCCCCCACGCTTACCCAATTTGACTTGTAGTTGCTCCTGGGTGCCAACCTTCTCTGGGCGGTTCAATCGTTTGAACTTAGACCCGCTCTTTGCATTAACCGCATTCTCACTCATATGTCCCTCTGCAACCTGCACCCCAGCTCCCCCCTGCTCAATCATGCTCGCTTCCCGACTCTTCTCCTTGGCTGTTCCATTGTTAGCTTCCTCTCCATCCTCCCCATCTGCCTCCTTACGGTCTGGTGTCGTATAGTTCTTCCTTTGGTCCTCCGGAGCATCATGAACCTCTGTAAACTGAATACTTCTAGCAGCTTTGCTCCCGACCCCTTAATTTTCCTTTGGCAATAATTTGAGGGGGCTAGATACTTCCTTCTCTTCCCCGCTCTTCCCCTGTTCACCGATCTTGGATGCCAAGTCATCTTTCCTCCACGAGGCCGTGTTACTGTCCGAACCTCTTGATCCTCTACCCCAGCCATAACTCCTTCTCCTCTCCTGACTGCCTTCGCTTCCACTAAAGCTTCTACTACCTTGCCCTCTGCCATAAGCTATGGACTCCCCTCTCCTGTGGTTAGCTTCATCCGCTCTCAGCCAAGGCCCATATTGCGGTTCTTCTCCCCTGGTAGGTTTGGTTCTGCACTCTTTCTCCCCATGCCCAATCACCCCGCATGTAAAGCAGAAGTCTGGCATATGTTCATATTCAAAACGACACCATAGTAAGCCCTTCGCTTTCTTCTTCTGTCCCCCCACCTCTCCAGCTAGATGTTCTCCCTCCATCCTCCCCTCCTCCTCCTCCTTCTTGTCCCGATCCAACACAAACCCTCTCATGAGAGGTTCTTTTATATTGAGCTTGACTTTAATCCTCAAGTATTTGCCCATAGACTTACCATCGTGTCCAACATCTACCTCAACAAGTTCATGAAAATCTGCGCCAATTCTTTCTCCCGTAGCTCTGTTCATCTGGCCCAGAGGTAGCCCGAACACACGGATCCACATTGGGATGAGGTTGAACTCATACTCGTCTACCGTCTTCTCTGGATCGAAGTCCTCCATGACCAGCAGCTCTTTGTCAAACCACCATGGCCCCTCCTCCAGAGCTCTCCTCCATCCCGACGCTTGCCTGAACGTGAAGAGGAAGATATTGGTCTCCAATTCCTTACACTCTAGCCCTTTGATCGGGCACCAGATCCGCCCCAGGGTTTGGCCGATCACCCCTGCATGCGCCGGCTTCTCCGAGAACAATTTGCCCACAGCACGAGGATCATCTGCTCCCCATCCATTAGCCTTCTCCTTCTCCACTTCCCCAATCTTCAAACCTCTCCTCTCCACCGCAGACAGCTTCAGGCCTCTCATCAACCCCTCAACACCCTCCATCCCCTCCACTCCTAACTCGCCCAGGAACCCTAGCGCGCTCCCCCTCGTGGGAGCCTGAAGACGGATGCAGTTGGTGTGGTGGCGTCGTCGATGTGGAGGCGGGCGTACGCGATCACGGCGACGGCCGCAGGACGGCGACGGAGGCGCACCCAAAACCCTAGCACACCCGGGATCGCCTCAGCGATCGCCTGTCCGTAATTTACGCCAACCGCCACCAGGTGGGGCGGACATGTAAGACATATAAGAACGTTTTTGACTCACTACAGAATTTTGATCTAGCTACACTAGCTAATTCATGAGCAACAACATTTGCTTCTCTAGGACAGAATTCAAACCGAATTGAACTAAATTCACATGCCAAGTGGTAACAATCATCAATGATGGCTGCTGCATTGCCTGCATACTGACCGTCCTTGTTCATAATCTCCATTAGTTCCAGACTATCAGAGTTAATGACTAGCTTGTTACATCCTGCCGAAGAAGTGAGTTGTAAACCAAATTTAAGAGCCAATGCCTCTGCAGAAAGAGGGTCATAACATGACTCTATTAGTTTGTTTCCTGCAATGATAAAATGACCTATGTCGTCTCGTATGACGGCTCCCATAGCTCCATGTAGCGCATCATAGTCAAAAGCGCCATCTACATTCAACTTAATAAAGCCATTAGGTGGTTTTCTCCATCCGCCCTTCTTTAGTACTGCCTTTGGGTCACATGCAATAACAAAATTTTCTATCATTGCTCTCACAGATTGTGATATTCTTTTCGCATCTTGCACATGCTCCTTGTGAACTAGTCTTCGTCTTTCCCACCATAGATACCAACAAGTGATAGACATGAGCTCATAGAATTTTTTTACGCCTACAACAACTGCCTCATTGGGAAAATTCAGCAAATAAGCAAGTACTGCTTCCCCCGCTCGATCCACTCCGCATGCATGCGCTATAACATCCTCCAGTCCTAGGAGGCGCCACAGTTCCTTGGCTTTTTTGCATCGAAACAACACATGCAAAACATCTTCGGCACTTTGGCCACATGTTGGACACGCCGGTCTAACAGGTATATGATGATTTGCAAGAACAACATTGCAAGGCAATGTTTCATGTAGTGTTCGCCAAAGAAAGATTTTTACCTTTGCCCGACAGTTCAGTTTCCAAACTTTTTGCCATGTTGGGTTAGCGCTTGAGGCGCCCAAACCATCAATTCTCCGTAGTTTACGTCCATGTTGGTAATCCCAGACAGTATGGTAAGCCGATTTGACAGTAAAATTCCCGTGCTTATTCAGACTCCAAGCAATAAAATCAGTCATATCGTTTGCCGATAATGGTATAGCAAGAACCCTTACCGCATCGATGGGTCAAAAGGTTTGCTCAACAAGGTCCGCATCCCATTGACCCGTTGATGGATCAATTAAGTCACTCACCTTAGAAATCAAATGGCCTCCCCTGGGTGTGATAATCATTCTGGATGAAGAATTTGGGATCCAAGCATCTCTCTAGACATTAATGTTTCGACCATCTCCTACTCTCCAAATATATCCATGAGAACTATTTTTTTTGCGAGGACTTCATGAAAAGATTAGCAATGCACAACAGTCTTGCAAGAAAAAAGAAACTACCAGAACAGTGATGAGCTGTGCGCACCCGTGATGCACCAGAGTAATGAAATGAAACTTCTCCATCGCCAGAATAAAGAAGAAGAGCCAAGACACTGGCTTCAGTAAAGTTCCAAAAAAACGACACTGGCTTCAGTTTAGTTCCATTCGATCATGCGGATATATACATGCACGGCTACCTCTGCAAAATCCAGGGTACGGATAACAACTGAAACCGGCTATAGCCCAGCCTGATGAAGTCAACAATCCCCAACAATTTTCACATTGTAATCACCCCTGTGATCTCATCTCCGAGTCCTCCCATTGGTCTTGTCAAATGAAGCCATACCATGGCTAAGCTCGTATATGTTTTGTCAAAAAAAAAAAAAACTTGTATATGTTTGTCACGAACAAAGCTGACTTTTAGCAAAACTGCACTAGTATCATCTTCTCGATCAGTGACTTCATGTAATTTTTGTACGGTTCAATACTCATTGAATCTACTATTCTACTACTATCATGGCCGGTTTCTCAACTTGATGCTACGTAAGCAAGATAAGCCTGGCCATTCCTGAAGTTCTTCGCTCCATTTGGATCGGAACGGTACCAGCTAGCAGTGATAACTACACCTTGTCGTTGCCTTTCTCCGCACGGAAAAAAATTATATGAGACCAGGTCTTATATAATGCACGTGATAATCACACACATGCAACTATGTCACATTTGTGCATCCATGAGCGCACGAGCATGTCAACTTTCCGGCGTAACAATTGTTTGATCACATAACATCTCCACGGAAATGATAAGATGAGTAATGAGTTGAACCATCGATGCCAAGTGCCAAGTCCAGTCCATGGATTAACTAGAAAGTCGTTCATCAAGGAACATATTGATATGACCGGCATACACTATAGCTGGGTAAGGCCTCATGGCGCAGGCACTTAGGGGCCGGACCAACTTATCTTATCATGGTAGGAGCTTAATCCAATTATATCATTAGGGGATTATATAAACTCATGTAAGGATTCGTTTTCGGATTAATCAGAAGCAATCATATTTGCTCGGCTTTCTGAAGGGAGCCGGGAGACCTAACCCTAGCCGCCGCGCCCTGCGCCCCCTCTCTCTCTAGCCGCGTGACGACGGCGCCCCAGCATCGGCGACCCCGCCTTCCTCCTCGCCAAGCCCCCTTCCACCCCTATAACCTACGCGCTAGACCTGGTAGGAACCCCAGTCCTACCAATTTGGTATCAGGTGTCTCAGGCTCGATCATGTCCGCGCCTCCGCCCACACCCACCCTCCCGTTGTCGATCACCACGTCACCGATGACCGCCGTATGAGGAGAAGTTTCCCATTCCGGTCATGGACGAGCTACACGGGGCATGCTTCTTCACCAAGCTCGACCTACGTTCGGGATATCACCAGGTGGGCATGCACCCGGATGATGTCGCGAAGACAGCCTTCCACATTCATCGCAACCACTTTGAGTTCTTGGTGATGACCTTTGGCCTCTCCAATGTGCCGGCAACATTTCAGGCTTTGATGAACGATGTCCTCCGCCCCTGCTTGCGCCGGTTCATGCTATTTTTTCTTTGATGACATTCTTATCTACAGTTCATCCTGGGCGGAGCATCTACAACACGTGGCCATCGTCCTCAACGAGCTTCGAGCGCACCATCTGCACCTCAAGCGCTCGAAGTGCTCGTTCAGCACGACATCGGTCTCCTACCTTAGCCACGTCATCTCGGTGGAGGGTGTTGCTATGGATGCCGACAAGGTGGCGGCTATCGCGGCGTGGCCAACGCTGCACTCACTATGGGCTCTCCGCGGTTTCCTCGGCCTCGCGAGCTACTACCGGAAGTTCATCCGGGAGTTTGGCCTCATCACGGCTCCCCTCACGCGCCTACTCCGCCGCGGCGCCTTCTCTTAGGATACTGAGGGGACCGAGGCATTTGCGACCCTCAAGTAGGCGCTCACGACGGGGCCAGTCCTCCAGATGTCTGACTTCGAAAAGCTCTTCGTGGTGGACTGTGATGCCTCGGGCCTGGGGTTTGGCGCCATCCTACATCAGGGCGACGGGCCACTCGCGTTCTTCAGCAGACCCTTCGCCGCGCACCACCACAAGCTCACGGCCTACGAGCGGGTGCTCATCGGCTTGATGCAGGCGGTGCGCCACTGGCGGCCATATTTATGGGTGCGTTCGTTCCGGATCCGTACGGACCACTACGACCTCATTTTTTTGTTGGATCAGTGACTCTCCACCGTGCCACAACTTCAGTGGATCAGTAAGCTCTTCGGGTTTGACTTCAATGTTGAGTACCATCCGGGTCGCCTCAACACCGTGGTGGACGCGATGTCCTGCCGCGATACCGACCTCGACACGGACGCCGTCGACTCCACGGGGGCGTCCCTCTCCATCCTCTTGGGGCCCTCCTTTGCCTTCATCGACGACATCCGCCGCGCCACCGCTAGCGCCGCCAATGCGCAGCTCCTCCATCAGCGCCTCACGGACGGCGACCTGGAGGAGCCGTGGCAGCTGGCTGACGGGCTGCTCCTGCACGGGCGCCGACTTTTCGTGCCGGATCACGACAACCTCCGTCACCAGACCCTTCTGTTGGCCCACTCGGCGGGCCACGTGGGCGTGCAGAAGACCCTCCACCATCTCTGTGCAGATTTATACATCCCCGGCAATCGTGCGTTGGTGCGTGACTGGGTGCGGTCTTGCGTGACATGACAGCGCAATAAGACGGAGACATTGCAGCCGGCGGGGTTGCTACAGCCCCTGGAGGTGCCCTCTCAGGTTTGGGCCGACATCTCCATGGACTTCATCGAGGGCCTCCCCAAGGTGGGCGGCAAGTCCATCATCAATACGATGGTCGACCGCTTCTCGAAGTATGCACACTTCATTGCGCTTGGCCATCCCTACACCGCCAGCTATTGGAGAACGTAGTAGAATTTTAAAATTTTCTACGCATCACCAAGATCAATCTATGGAGTTATCTAGCAACGAGGGAGAGGGAAGTGCATCTACATACCCTTGTAGATCGCGCGTGGAAGCGTTCAAGAGAACGGGGTTGACGGAGTCGTACTCGTCGTGATCCAAATCACCGATGACCGAGCGCTGAACGGACGGCACCTCCGTGTTCAACACACGTACGGTTGGGAGAGACGTCTCCTCCTTCTTGATCCAGCAAGGGGGGAGGAGAGGTTGATGAAGATCCAGCAGCACGACGGCGTGGTGGTGGAAGCAGCGGGGATCTCGGCACGGCTTCGCCAAGCTCAGCGAGAGGGATAGGTGTAACGGGGGGAGAGGTAGGCGCCAGGGGCTTGGGTGCACAGCCCTCCCTCCCCCCTTTATATAGGGGCCCTAGGGGGGGCGTCGGCCCCTAGAGATCCAATCTCAAGGGGGGGCGGCGGCCAAGAGGGGGAACTTTCCCCCCAAGTCAGGTGGGGCGCCCCCCACCCCCAGGGTTTCCAACCCTAGGCGTAGGGGGAGGCCCATGGGGGGTGCACCAGTTCACCAGGGGCTGGTTCCCTTCCCACTTCAGCCCATGGGGCCCTCCGGGATAGGTGGCCCTACCCGGTGGACCCTAGGGACCCTTCCGGTGGTCCCGGTACAATACCGGTGACCCCCGAAACTTTTCCCTATGGCCGAAAGTGGACTTCTTATATACAAATCTTCACCTACGGACCATTCTGGAACTCCTCATGACGTCCGGGATCTCACCCGGGACTCCGAACAACTTTCGGGTTACCGCATACTAATATCTCTACAACCCTAGCGTCACCGAACCTTAAGTGTGTAGACCCTACGGGTTCGGGAGACACGCAGACATGACCGAGACGACTCTCCGGTCAATAACCAACAGCGGGATCTGGATACGCATGTCGGCTCCCACATGCTCCACGATGATCTCATCGGATGAACCACGATGCCAAGGATTCAATCAATCTCGTATACGATTCCCTTTGTCTATCAGTATAGTACTTGCCCGAGATTCGATCGTCGTATACCGATACCTTGTTCAATCTCATCATGGCAAGTCTCTTTGCTCGTTCTGTAACACATCATCCCGTGACCAACCCCTTAGTCACATTGAGCTCATTATGATGATGTCTTACAGAGTGGGCCCAGAGATACCTCTCCGTCATACGGAGTGACAAATCCCAGTCTCGGTTCGTGCCAACCCAACAGATGCTTTCGGAGATACCTGTAATGTACCTTTATAGTCACCCAGTTACGTTGTGACGTTTGGCACACTCAAAGCATTCCTACGGTATCCGGGAGTTGCACAACCTCATGGTCTAAGGAAAGGATACTTGACATTGGAAAAGCTTTAGCATAGGAACTACACGATCTTGTGCTAGGCTTAGGATTGGGTCTTGTCCATCACATCATTCTCCTAATGATGTGATCCCGTTATCAATGACATCCAATGTCCATGGTCAGGAAACCATAACCATGTGTTGATCAACGAGCTAGTCAACTACAGGCTTACTAGGGACACATTGTGGTCTAAGTATTCACACTTGCATTACTGTTTCCGGATAATACAATTAAAGCATGAACAATAGACAATTATCATGAACAAGGAAATATAATAATAACCATTTTATTATTGCCTCTAGGGCATATTTCCAACAGTCTCCCACTTGCACTAGAGTCAATAATATAGTTACATTGTGATGAATCGAACACCCATAGAGTTCTGGTGTTGATCATGTTTTGCTCGTGGAAGAGGTTTAGTCAACGGATCTGCGACACTCAGATCCGTATGCACTTTACAGATATCTATGTCTCCATCTTGAATATAATTCCGGATGGAGTTGAAATGGCGCTTGATGTGCTTGGTCTTCTTGTGAAACCTGGGCTCCTTGGCAATGGCAATAGCTCCAGTGTTGTCACAGAAGAGAGTCATCGGGCCCGACGCGCTTGGAATAACTCCTAGGTCGGTGATGAACTCCTTCATCGAGACTCCTTCCTGCGCTGCTTCCGAAGCAGCTATGTACTCCGCTTCACATGTAGATGCCGTCACGATGCTTTGCTTGCAACTGCACCAGCTGACTGCCCCACCATTCAAAATATACACGTATCCGGTTTGTGACTTGGAGTCATCCAGATCTGTGTTGAAGCTAGCATCGACGTAACGCTTTACGACGAGCTCTTCGTCACCTCCATAAACGAGAAACATATCCTTAGTCCTTTTCAGGTACTTCAGGATGTTCTTGACCGTTGTCCAGTGCTCCATACCGGGATCACTTTGGTACCTCCCCACCAAACTTATTGCAAGGTTCACATCAGGTCTGGTACACAGCATGGCATACATAATAGAACCTATGGCCGAGGCATAGGGGATGACACTCATCTTTTCTTTATCTTCTGCCGTGGTCGGGCATTGAGCTGTGCTCAATCTCATACCTTGCAATACTGGCAAGAACCCTTTCTTGGACTGATCCATATTGAACTTCTTCAATATCTTGTCAAGGTATGTGCTTTGTGAAAGACCAATGAGGCGTCTTGATGTATCTCTATAGATCTTGATGCCTAATATGTAAGCAGCTTCTCCAAGGTCCTTCATTGAAAAACACTTATTCAAGTAGGCCTTTATGCTTTCCAAGAGTTCTACATCATTTCCCATCAGCAATATATCATCCACATATAGTATGAGAAATGCTACATAGCTCCCACTCACTTTCTTGTAAATATAGGCTTCTCCCCAAGTCTGTATAAACCCAAACGCTTTGATCACCTCATCAAAGCGAATGTTCCAACTCTGAGATGCTTGCACCAGCCCATAGATTGAGCGTTGGAGCTTGCATACCTTGTTAGCATTCTCATGATCGACAAAACCTTCCGGCTGCATCATATACAGTTCTTCCTTGAGGAAGCCATTAAGGAATGCCGTTTTGACGTCCATTTGCCATATCTCATAATCATAGAATGCGGCAATTGCTAACTTGATTCGGACGGACTTCAACATCGCTACGGGAGAGAAAGTCTCGTCGTAGTCGATTCCTTGAACTTGTCGATAACCTTTAGCGACAAGTCGAGCCTTATAGATGGTCACATTACCATCCGCGTCAGTCTTCTTCTTAAAGATCCATTTATTTTCTATTGCATGCCGATCATCGGGCCAGTCCACCAAAGTCCATACTTTGTTATCATACATGGATCCTATCTCGGATTCCATGGCTTCAAGCCATTTGTTGGAATCCGGGCCCGCCATCGCTTCTTCATAGTTCGAAGGTTCACCGTTGTCTAACAACATGATTTCCATGACAGGGTTGCCGTACCACTCTGGTGCGGAACGTGTCCTTGTGGACCTACGAAGTTCTGCAATAACTTGATCTGAAGCTTCATGATCATTATCATTAACTTCCTCCCTAGTCGGTGCAGGCACCATAGGAACATCTTCCCGCGCTGCGCTACTTTCTGGTTCGGAAGGGGTGACTATCACCTCATCAAGTTCCACTTTCCTCCCACTCACTTCCTTCGAGAGAAACTCTTTCTCCAGAAGGGATCCATTCTTGGCAACGAATACCTTGCCTTTGGATCTGAGGTAGAAGGTGTACCCAATAGTTTCCTTGGGGTATCCTATGAAGACGCATTTTTCCGATTTGGGTTCGAGCTTTTCAGGTTGAAGTTTCTTGACATAAGCATCACATCCCCAAACTTTTAGAAACGACAACTTAGGTTTCTTGCCAAACCAAAGTTCATACGGTGTCGTCTCAATGGATTTTGACGGTGCCCTATTTAAAGTGAATGCGGCAGTCTCTAAAGCATAACCCCAAAATGATAGCGGTAAGTCGGTAAGAGACATCATAGATCGCACCATGTCCAACAGAGTACGATTACGATGTCCGGACACACCATTATGCTAAGGTGTTCCACGCGGCGTCAATTGTGAAACAATTCCACAGTTCCTTTGGTGCGTGCCAAATTCGTGACTTAAATATTCTCCTCCATGATCCGATCGTAAGAACTTTATTTTTCTGTCACGTTGATTCTCAACCTCATTCTGAAATTCCTTAAACTTTTCAAAGGTCTCAGACTTGTGTTTCATCAAGTAGACATACCCATATCTGCTTAAGTCATCTGTGAGGGTGAGAACATAACGATAGCCACCGCGAGCCTCAACACTCATTGGACCGCACACATCGGTATGTATGATTTCCAATAAGTTGGTTGCTCGCTCCATTGTTCCGGAGAACGGAGTCTTGGTCATCTTGCCCAAGAGGCAGGGTTCGCACGTGTCAAATGATTCATAATCAAGAGACTCCAGAAGTCCATCTACATGGACCTTCTTCATACGTTTGACACCAATATGACCAAGGCGGCAGTGCCACAAGTATGTGGGACTATCATTATCAACCTTACATCTTTTGGCATTCACACTATGAATATGTGTAACATCACGTTCGAGATTCATTAAGAATAAACCATTGACCAGCGGGGCATGACCATAAAACATTTCTCTTATATAAATAGAACAACCATTATTCTCGGATTTAAATGAGTAGCCATCTCGCATTAAACGAGATCCAGATATAATGTTCATGCTCAAAGCTGGTACTAAATAACAATTATTGGGGTTTAAAACCAATCCCGAAGGTAGATGCAGAGGTAGCGTGCCGACGGCGATCACATCAACCTTGGAACCATTCCCGACGCGCATCGTCACCTCGTCCTTCGCCAGTCTCCGCTAATTACGCAACTCCTTCTTTGAGTTACAAATGTGAGCAACTGCACCGGTATCAAATACCCACGAGCTACTATGAGCGCTGGTAAGGTACACATCAATAACATGTATATCACATATACCTCTGACGTTGCCGGCCTTCTTATCTGCTAAGTATTTGGGGCAGTTCCGCTTCCAGTGACCCGTTCCCTTGCAATAAAAGCACTCAGTCTCAGGCTTGGGCCCATTCTTTGGCTTCTTCCCGGCAACTGGCTTACTGGGCGCGGCAACTCCTTTGCCGTCCTTCTTGAAGTTCTTCTTACCCTTGCATTTCTTGAACTTAGTGGTTTTATTCACCATCAACACTTAATGTTCTTTCTTGATCTCCACCTCCGCTGATTTCAGCATTGAATACACCTCGGGAATGGACTTCTCCATCCCTTGCATGTTGAAGCTCATCACGAAGCTCTTGTAGCTAGGTGGGAGCGACTGAAGGATTCTGTCAACGACCGCTTCATCTGGGAGATTAATTCCCAACTGAGACAAGCGATTGTGCAACCCAGACAATTTTAGTATATGCTCGCTGACAGAACTATTCTCCTCCATCTTACAACTGTAGAAGCTGTCGGAGACGTCATATCTCTCGACTCGGGCATGAGCTTGGAAAACCATTTTCAGCTCTTGGAACATCTCATATGCTCCGTGCTGCTCAAAACGCTTTTGGTGCCCTGATTCTAAGCTGTAAAGCATGCCGCACTGAACCAGGGAGTAATCATCACTACGTGACTGCTATGCGTTCATAATGTCTTGGGCTGCTGGGAAAACGGGTGCATCACCTAGCGGTGCTTCAAGGACATATGCTTTCTTGGCAGCTATGAGGATGATCTTCAAGTTACGAACACAATCCGTATAGTTGCTACCATCATCTTTCAGCGTGGTTTTCTCTAGAAACGCGTTAAAGTTGAGGGCAACATTAGCGTGGGCCATTGGATCTACAAGACATATTGTAAAGATTTTAGACTATGTTCATGACAATTAAGTTCATCTAAACAAATTTAATGAACCCCCACTCAGATAGACATCCCTCTAGTCATCTAAGTGATACATGATCCGAATCGACTAGGCCGTGTCCGATCATCACGTGAGACGGACTAGTCATCAACGATGAACATCTTTATGTTGATCGTATATTCTATACGACTCATGTTCGACCTTCCGGTCTTCCGTGTTCCGAGGCCATGTCTGTACATGCTAGGCTCGTCAAGTAAACCCTAAGTGTATTGCGTGTGTAAATCTGGCTTACACCCGTTGTATGCGAACGTTAGAGCCTATCACACCCGATCATCACGTGGTGCTTCGGAACAACGAACCTTAGCAATGGTGCACAGTTAGGGGGAACACAATTCTTGAAATTTTAGTGAGAGATCATCTTATTTACTACCGTCGTTCTAAGAAAATAAGATGTAAAAACATGATAAACATCACATGCAATCAAATAGTGACATGATATGGCCAATATCATTTTTCTCCTTTTGATCTTCATCTTCGGGGCTCCATGATCATCATCGTCACCGGCATGACACCATGATCTCCATCATCATGTCTTCATGAAGTCGTCTCGCCAAACATTACTTCTACTACTATGGCTAACGGTTAGCAATAAAGTAAAGTAATTACATGGCGTTTTCAGTGACACGCAGGTCATACAATAAAATAAGACAACTCCTATGGCTACTGCCGGTTGTCACACTCATCGACATGCAAGTCGTGATTCCTATTACAAGAACATGATCAATCTCATACATCACATATATATCATTCATCACATCCTTTTGGTCATATCGCATCACACGGCACATGCTGCAAGAACAAGTTAGACGTCCTCTATTTGTTGTTGCAAGTTTTTACGTGGCTGCTATAGGTTTCTAGCAAGAACATTTCTTACCTACGCCAAAACCACAACGTGATATACCAATTTCTATTTACCCTTCATAAGGACCCTTTTCATCGAATCCGATCTGACTAAAGTGAGAGAGACATACACCTGCTAGCCACCTTATGCAACTAGTGCATGCCAGTCGGTGGAACCTGTCTCACGTAAGCGTACGTGTAAGGTCGGTCCGGGCCGCTTCATCCCACGAAGCCGCCGAATCAAGATAAGACTAGTAACGGCAAGAGAATTGACAAATCGACGCCCACAACTACTTTGTGTTCTACTCGTGCAAGATACTACGCATAGACCTAGCTCATGATGCCACTGTTGGAGAACGTAGCAGAATTTTAGAATTTTATACGCATCACCAAGATCAATCTATGGAGTTATCTAGCAACGAGAGAGAGGGGAGTGCATCTACATACCCTTGTAGATCGCGCGCGGAAGCGTTCAAGAGAACGGGGTTGATGGATTCGTACTCGTCGTGATCCAAATCACCGATGACCGAGCGCCGAACGGACGGCACCTCCGTGTTCAACACACGTACGGTTGGGAGAGACGTCTCCTCCTTCTTGATCCAGCAAGGGGGTATGAGAGGTTGATGGAGATCCAGTAGCACGACGGCGTGGTGGTGGAAGCAGCGGGGATCTCGGCAGGGCTTCGCCAAGCTCAGCGAGAGGGAGAGGTGTAACGGGGGGAGAGGGAGGCGCCAAGGGCTTGGGTGCGCAGCCCTTCCCCCTTTATATAGGGGCCCTAGGGGGGGCGCCGGCCCCTAGAGATCCAATCTCAAGGGGGCGGCGGCCAAGGGGGGGGGGACTTGCCCCCCAAGTCAGGTGGGGCGCCCTCCACCCCCGGGCTTTCCAACCCTAGGCGCAGGGGGCCCATGGGGGGCGCACCAGCCCACCAGGGGCTGGTTCCCTTCCCACTTCAGCCCATGGGGCCCTCCGGGATAAGTGGCCCCACTCGGTGGACCCCAGGGACCCTTCGGGTGGTCCCGGTACAATATCGGTGACACCCGAAACTTTTCCCGGTGGCCGAAAGTGGACTTCCTATATACAAATCTTCAACTCCGGACCATTCCGAAACTCCTCATGACGTTCGAGATCTCATCCGGGACTCCAAACAACTTTCGGGTTACCGCATACTAATATCTCTACAACCCTAGCGTCACCGAACCTTAAGTGTGTAGACCCTACGGGTTCGGGAGACACGCACACATGACCAAGACGACTCTCCGGTCAATAAACAACAACGGGATCTGGATACCCATGTCGGCTCCCACATGCTCCACAATGATCTCATCGGATGAACAATGATATCAAGGATTCAATCAATCCCGTATATGATTCCCTTTGTCTATCGGTATAGTACTTGCCCGAGATTCGATCGTCGGTATACCGATACCTTGTTCAATCTCGTCATGGCAATTCTCTTTACTTGTTCCGTAACACATCATCCCGTGACCAACCCCTTAGTCACATTGAGCTCATTATGATGATGTATTACCGAGTGGGCCCAGAGATACCTCTCCGTCATACGGAGTGACAAATCCCAGTCTCGGTTCGTGCCAACCCAACAGATGCTTTCGGAGATACCCGTAATGTACCTTTACAGTCACCTAGTTACGTTGTGACGTTTGGCACACCCAAAGCATTCCTATGGTATTCGGGAGTTGCACAACCTCATGGTCTAAGGAAAGGATACTTGACATTGGAAAAGCTTTAGCATACGAACTACACGATCTTGTGCTAGGCTTAGGATTGGGTCTTGTCCATCACACCATTCTCCTAATGATGTGATCCCGTTATCAATGACATCCAATGTCCATGGTCAGGAAACCGTAACCATCTGTTGATCAACGAGCTAGTCAACTAGAGGCTTACTAGGGACACATTGTGGTCTAAGTATTCACACTTGCATTACTGTTTCAGGATAATAAAATTAAAGCATTAACAATATACAATTATCATGAACAAGGAAATATAATAATAACCATTTTATTGTAGCCTCTAGGGCATATTTCCAACACCACCTCCGTCGCGCGGGCCTTTTTCGACGTCACCGTCCGCCTTCACGGGTTTTCATCCTCGATCGTCAGCGACCGTGTCCCGGTGTTCAAGGGACATGTCTGGCGCGACCTATTTCGGATGGCGAGCGTGAAGCTCCGACTCAGTATGACTTACCACCTCCAGACGAACGGCCAATCTGAGGTGGTCAACAAGGTGATTGCTTTACAGGTGATCGCCCACTTGCATGGGTCGACTGGCTATCCTGGGCAGAGTACTGCTACAACACCTCCTACCACTCTGTCCTGCGTGACACACCTTTCGAGGTGGTCTTCGGTCGTCCTCCGCCACCCATCTTGCCGTTCCAGCCGGACATGGCACAGACCGAGGCGGCGGCAGAGCATCTCCGCGACAGGGATGAGATCCTTGCCGAGGTGCGCCAGCGTATTCTCCAGGCCCAACTATCGGTGTCAAAACCGGCGGATCTCGGGTAGGGGGTCCCGAACTATGCGTCTTGAGGATCAATGGTAACAGGAGCTGGGGACACGATGTTTACCCAGGTTCAGGTCCTCTCAGTCGAGGTAATACCCTACTTCCTTCTATATTAGTATGGATGAATATGAATACAAGAGTTGATCTACCTCGAGATCGTAATGGCTAAATCCTAAGTCTAGCCTATGAGAATATTATGATTCTTCTCTAGCCTCTATGGACTAAAACCCTTCGATTTATATACACACCGGAGAGGCCTAGGGTTTGTACAAATTATCTTGCAGAGGAAGGAAAATCTACACCCGATCCTAAAACTTGCCATTACAAGAATACATGAGTCCTATCCGGATACGAGAGATGATCTTCTATAATAATCTTCACGGCCCACCAGTTCAGCCCACCAGGAGTTTGTCCGGCTACATGAGGACCCCCTAATCCAGGACTCCCTCAGTAGCCCCTGAACCTGTCTTCGGTGATGATGAGTTCAGCTTCCGTATTGTCTTTGGCATTGCAAGGCGGGTTCCTCCTCCCGAATATATCTTCTGCAAACAGATGGATTGTGTTCGGCTCTGCAAGATTAGTACAACCCTTAGCCTCGAAGGCAAGGCTCTTAAAGAAAATGAATAATGTGTCTCTACTGACAACTTTTGGGTGAAGCGTCGCGTCCAACCCACTAACATATCGAACCATTTTATTTGGTCCTAGTTTTGCATTTCGAGGTATATCCTCATTGGCACGTCCCATCAGAATAGAGATCGTGCCCGCTTATTGTGGGATTCTTATCAGTATGACATGAGCACCCACGCCGCGCATTACGCACGACCGCTTTGGGAACCGGCGATTTTTATGGCTAAAGTAGGGGGACGCTCTGTAGTCACAGCGTTATAAAAGGACACCAATCCCTTTCACCAGCCCCACGCCTTCCTCAAGCTCGAGCTCTCGAATCTCCCTTGCCCCCGTATTCTCATCTCATGCGCCCACAACTCCTCGTTCCTCAACCACTACTCCTCTTTCCAGCAATGGCTGGATCCTGTGCCAGAGGCAAGTGGGAGGCTTCCACGGTCACCGAAAAGACCATGGAGGATCTACGGAGCGCGGGGTGTCTCGCTGGCTACATCGCACACCGAGTCCCCCCTAAGGGCCAGGTGATTCCTGTTCTTAAGGCGGGCGAGAAGGTAGTTTTTACCTCTCACTTTGTTAGGGGGCTAGGGTTTCCACTCCACCCGTTTGTCCGGGGTCTTTTGTTCTTCTACGTGCTAGATTTCCATGATCTAGCCCCGAACTCAATTCTTCACATATCCGCTTTCATAGTGATGTGTGAAGCCTTTCTCCGCATCCCACCACACTTCGGCCTGTGGCTTAAGACCTTCAACGTGAAGCTGAAGGTGGTTGACGGGGAACACGCGGAGTGCGGGGGCGCCATGATTAGTAAGCTCCCGAACGCAACTTGGCCCAAGGACTCGTTCGTGGAGACGAACAAGGTCTGGCAGAAGGAATGGTTCTACATCACCGAACCCCGCGACACCAAGTGGGCGGCGGAACCTGCTTTCAGATCCGGACCCCCAATGAGGTTGACCTCCTGGACCAAAAAGGGTCTGGACTGGGGGTCTCATACTGAGAACGACTCTCGTGGTTCGTGTGTCCGGCGTGATCTCCAAGGGGCACCTGCTCTCCTTCGTGGTCCAAGTGATGCTGACCCGGCTTGTTCTCCCTTGCCAAAGCCGGGATTCCTCACTATGGGAGTTCGAACCGACAGGAGACAAGCCGCTGAAGCATCTCTTCGGCTCTACGCACAAAGAGATCTGGAAGCACCTCTTCAAGAGCCAGAAGGAATGGCCCGAAGAGGCTGAGGATGCGGGCTTTAGCACCGAAGTTTCCGCCACAGAGGTAATAATAATCCTTGCCGAACATTTACCCTTTCCCTTATTTAATGATAATAGGAGTTGGAATTTTTACATGATATACATTGCTGGACGAAGAAGGCGAACCGGATTAAGTGTCCGGCGCCTTTGTCCGAAGAGCCAACATTGCCTCTACTGACGGCGATGCTTGTTCCGGCGCCGTACAGGGCGCCGACCAAGAAGCCCAAGAAGTCAAAGGGCAAGGGGGCCGGAGACAGCCCCCGTCCTGCGGGCAAGAAGCCCGAGGACCTCCACATACTCTCCTCTGACGAGGCGGAGGAAGATGATGATGAGGAGGAGGAAGAAGAAGAAATTCCCCCTGCGCAAGGCAGGAGGAGGAAGAGGGGGGCCGTCGCTGATGCGGGTACGGCCGTGCCCCCAGAGGAAACTAGACCTCGGAGCTAGTTCGAGTTCATCTGAACATAGCTATGTGATGAAGCCCAGGGAAAAACCCCTGCCCGAGACGTAAGCCAGTCCATACTCAAGTGTTGCACCTCTATTTTTCTGGTATTTTACTTAATATTTTTCTCCTGCTAACCTACAGCCCTCCCGGTGTAAACCCCGATGTTACCTCATCGGAGGGGAACTCTCTGGCGCCTAGAGAGACGAAGAGTGACCCGCCCGTCCGGGCTCCATCTGTAATGCCCAGGATGGGACTATACCTCCTACGTGTCGAGGCACGACTTAAAGGTATAAGCCCATCCTAGAATGATCTCAAGTTTGGTATCTTTGCACGACTCATGTAAAAGAGGGATTAAAATGCAAAAGGAGATAGTTGGCTTACACTCGCCACTTCACACAATACAATACATAAGCAATACATCATTCAAAACATCACAACCCGACTACGGGTGAAGATCCAAAAGAAAGATACCAAAACAACATAAAGCCACAGGTCAGGATCGAATCCTAGTAGAAACCACTACTGATCGTCGGAAACTTCACAAGCAAACGGCCAAACTCTTCATCGAGCTCCCCGTGAAGAACTGATCCAACTCCTGCATCAAACTCGGCTGAACCTGCATCTGGTGTGGTGAAGTAACTGTGAGCCACAGAGGACTCAGCAATCCCGTTCCCGGGTAACAAGACTATTTAAGCCTTGGGTGAGGATAAGGCTGAAGAAAGAATAAGAGGTGAAGGAACAACAAGAGTCTGCAGCAGCAACTAGCACTAGCTTACGTAATAGAGAGCGAGAAGAGAAGTGCCTCGGTCGAAAGATGATCCCGAAGTGATCCTAGCTAAAGCCGGTCAAACATAACCCCACCGTGTTCATCTCCCGAATCCCTATTCGGAAAATGACAGTCACGGTACACACGCTGGTAGTGTATTTGAATCATTGTGTCAAGTTTTCTACAACCGGATATTAACAAGCTCCCATCTGCCACATAACCGCGGGCACGGCTTTCAAAAGTTCAAACCCTGCAGGGGTGTTCCAACTTGACCCATTACAAGCCCACGATCCGCGGAGTCGCAACTCCATAGGTGGGAAGACCCGAGTATTCTCGGAATCCCGTGCTCAAGTTAAACCGAACTAAGGTAAGGCTAATCCAGCAAATCCTCCCGGCGTGTCGACACCCTGATAGGTAGCCGCGCGTATCTAGTCTCAGGACACGACCGGATGGGTGATGCTACAGGTTTTTACCAGACCTTGAGTTTCCTCGAGGTGGCCCTGCAGGACCCCCGTTTCGGACCAACACTCATGTGGAGCACTGGCCCGGGGTTGTAGAATTAAAATAAAAGAGGGTTTGCAAGACCCTTATGCAAGTTTTATTAGTTATTAGGCGAATAGTACCAATGTTGGGACTTG
>LR738710.1:267859490-267909351 GCA_902687465.1 Secale cereale
TACTCGGGCGACGGTTGCGGAAGTAGTGGTACTTGTCGCATCGCCATGTAGTTGTTCACGTTCATCGGAGAGGTACTCGCCATCGTAGTCGTTCGGTCGTCGTGGTACTTGGCATCGGTAGATGTACTCGTTCCGTTCGGTCTTGCCGGTCTCGTCTCGCGTCGTAGTTGTACATGTCGTCGAGGTACTTGCCGCATCGACGTGTAGGGGTACTTGGTCGTGTCATGTAGAGGTACTTGCGGCGTCGTGTAGTTGTTCCCATACGTAGTCGTTCACGTCTCCGAAAAGGTACACGGGTCATCTGACAAGTCAACAGCACAGAGCAACACCAAAACAAGCAAAACGGCAGCACGGCCGCTCGGAGTAGAGGAAGTGCCGCGGCGGCGCTGGAGAGGAGGCTCGGGGGCGCCGCGCTGCTGGGCTCGGGCGAAGAGGAGGGAGCCTGGACGAGGCCAGGGCGGTCGCGACCTAGTAGTTCGACGGGACAGCGGGCCGCGCTCTGGAAGGAGGACAGGGAGGACGAGGCCTCGTGGCCTCGAGTGCTGAGGGAGATGCAACGCGCGGGCCGGTCGGAGGGAGGCCACGCGCGGTCGCTCTGGCTGGAGAGGAGCGCGCTGGCTCGCTCGGGCCGGGCGCACGGCGGTCGCGGACGAGGTCCCCGGCGCGGAGGGACGAAGGGGAGGCCATCGGGGCTTCGGGCGACGGAGAGGCGCTCCTGGCCGCGGTTCCTGGCGCGGAGGCGCGCGTCACCGTGCGAGGGGAACGGAGGCAGGGCGGCGCCTGCCTTGGAGAAGGGGGCTCCTGGCCTTGGAGCGCGGAGGAGAAGGGCCTGAGGGCCGGGCGACGACCTGGGGCGAGGGGAGCGGCTCCAGCTGCGGCTATCGAGCGGAGGGAGATCGGCCGATGAGTGGATCGGGCTGGAGCGATGGGGGTCGCTGCGAGAGGGACCACGGGATCGGGCAGATCGAAGGGAGGAGGGAATCGGGGCGAGAGGGAGAGACGAGCGAGGGGGAAGAGGCGACCTGGCGAAGGAGCGGTCTGGCGGCGCCTCGGGCGATGAGAGGGAGCGATGCGGGAGAGGCGCACGCTAGGGTTTGGTGGAGAGTGGTTGGGCTGAGGCATGAGGAGGTCTGGGCCGCGGAAGGAGAGGGGGCTGATGGCCCAGATGGCTGGCTAGGCTGGACCTCTCTATGTATTTCTTAGCAGAAAAACTAAATAGAGAGAGAGTCCAAAAAAAATTAAGAAAGGAGGCCATGAACAGTATAAAGCAATTATGGAACATTTTTGTAAGGCATTATGGAATAAAACCAACCCACAAAAATAGTTCCAACAAAAAGGGAAGTGCAAACTAAAAATAAATAGCTTGCCTCAAGGAGTTTGAAAAGAGTCTAGATAATTGGAGGAGCCTCGAAAATTGAGAAAAGAATATAGGGAAGGTTTTTGATGGAGAATTCGAAGTGAAAAAGACATGGGGAAAATATTGCAAGTGTGTTACGGTGATCCCAAACAAATGGAATATTTATAATATAGCTCTCGAATAATATTGAGAGGCTTTTATATGTTATAAAGAGAAGTCACCTTCCCTCGATTTAAATGGACCGAAGGTCCACACGAATTATTTAGGTTGAGATGCAAAATAAAAAAATGACATGATGGCATGATGACATGATGCAATGCAAAAATAAATAACACAAGCACAAAAGGAACACACGGGCAACCCGGAACATCTGGAATCTTCTGGAATCTTCTGGGACGTCGGTCTTCGGGCGTCACAACTCTCCCACACTAACAGAGGATCTCGACCCGAGATCCTAGAGATATCACCGGGTAAAAACGGAAGAGGAAGAGGTAAAACAAAGTTGCTTCTTTGACAGACGAGTGAAACCAAGGAACCTTGAGAGGTTAAACAAAATGAAAGAAGAATACAACAGAGATGAACGAATATGAAAATACTCCGTTAGAAAAGAGGAACAAGGAGCACAAAGAGAACCTTATAGGTTGAAAGACATGAAACAAGAGCTTACGAACCAAAGAATACGGAACCGCATGGTATAGCCAAGGAATAAGAATGACAGAATTTGGGCAGCACTCCGTCTGAAAATGGAAGGAATTAACAAGAATTTGAGGAGATGGAATGATACTTGATGAAAACAACAACACAGAGCCTCCGGAATAATTAAAAGAATGGCAAAAGGGTAAGAAGGATTCAGACAGCACTCCGGTTGAAAAGAGAGGCAAAACATGAAAAGATGAGGGAACTAGAATGTAGGTGACAACATTTCAGTTAAATGATAAGCAAGGAAAAGAACAAGATCTTGATAAAAACGAGATGATGGTTTGGAGAGAGCAACATTACAAAACCTCCGGAACGAAAGAATAGATGCTAGATCGTTGGAAAGAAAAGATCGAAGAAGAAGATGACAACTTCTCCCACGAATGAATTAGAAAATCCTCCTTACGGAGAAGGGTTGAACAGAGTTGTTGGAATTCAACAACGAAAAGAATAAGTTCGTTGTGGGCTTATGGAAAACATCTCAAAATTATGAGGTGACAACCAGCCACTAACGAAAACATTTGATTGGATTGAGATCAACAAGGAGATGAAAAACTTATCTCCCCGGAATGATAAATGAAGAACTTGGGTCATTTATGAGCACCATAATAGCAACAATCCTTAGGGAAAGCTTTTAGGTGAAATACAACCCAAGATAACTCCAAGGGATAAATTGAAGGGTTGAAAAGATCTCCTGAACAAAGAAAATGATGGGTTTAAATATCTCATTCTTGATAACTCTTGAATCATGAAACATGAAGGAATTGACAAAAATGACATAACACCATCTGAAAAGATAAGGTAGAAAGAATTACATTCGGAAAGCATGAAGAAGAATGCTTGAGCTCCAACAAGAATCTGATGAAAACTTCGAGGATGAATTAAATGAAGATGAACCACCATGAAGAACTCCGGTAATGAAAGCATGAGAAGTGAAAGATGAAAAGAATAAAATTCAAGGCCTGCGATGAATTAGATGGAGCTTGAAAAGATATAATTGAAATAACTTGGAACTCCGGAAAAACAAGATGAAGAAATTAGACCCAAGGATATGATATGATGAACAAGCTCCGGAAAAAGAGATTAAATCACCTTGAAGGAATAAGAATAAGAATTATGTTATGCATCTCCTTCACCAATTTAATTGATGACAACCGAGGATTTGGCAAACTACTTATTCTCGTTGGAAAGGATTAAGAGAGAACTTGCACAAGCTTGGGTAAATCTTCAACGAACCACCGGTAGGATTATGAAAAGAACAAATGAATTAATACGATAACAACGGAAGAGTAATTTTGAATGAACCACCGTAAAAAAATATGGAGACGAACGAAGAGACATCAATGAAGAATATTTGTAGAACGAAGTTGAAAACTGAGAACGAAGAAATATTCTGAAGTGATGACCTTCGGAGGAACACAAAGAAAAGAATTCATGAAATGCTTCGGATGGGTAAGAAAATGATTCCTCACAATCAAAACGACAATGAGTATGACATGAAGCTAGAACCACGAATCTTCAAGAAGAACGGGCCAAGATTTAAGAGAAACACTACTCCAATCTTGAAATGTTGAGAATGAAGACGAGAAATGCCATAAGAATTGTTGAGCACTCCGGAATGCAGAATTAAAAAGGTTGAACCAATGATGAAAAAGAATTGAAAGCGATCTTGGAAAGGCATGTGACTGATGGAATCATACTTACGTCACACTTTGAAAAGAATTTGAGTATAACTCCAGAAAACAAATAGAAGAGTCAGGTAAGATCCTGGAAAAAGACCTGTGGGTTAGGGCCCACTCAAAAGAAATCACAGTTGGAAAAGATTTCTGAAGAGATATTGCACCGGTTGAATTAAATGACTTGAATAAGATGATAATCTTCAAAAATAGCTTGAGCGGATTAAGAATGGAATATGAATCTTCTGAGATACCTTGAACACTCTGGATATGAATAGCAAGAGGAGAATGATTAATTGGTGCACCGGAATAAGAAAGCATTGTGAAATGAGGAAAAGGATAAGATCAACACCGAAATCTTGAATTACATCCACCGGTAGAATTAGAGAACAAAAGAATGATGAACTTGAAGCTCTTGAGCATCTTCACGATAAATCACCGGATAATGAACATTGAAGGGAAAGGAATGAAGAAATATCACATGAATAAAATGGATACTTCATCTGAGAATTCCAGCTCCAATAAGAAGAAGGGTGGGAGGGTGGGGAAAACAAGGACAACTTGGGATGAAAGAACATACACCGTTGAGAAAAGACTGAGAGTTGATCTTGCAGATGATGAAAAGATCTGATTAACTCGAAGAAAAGGACGCCGGTTGAGAAGAATTTAACATGACCATCTTGATGATCAAGAAGAATTAGCACTCCCATAGAAATATGAGAACACCAATTAGGAAAGTTATGGAATCAACATTTGACATCGAAGCAACTCGAATACCAGAATCAAAACAAGAACAAGGATAGATAAGTCGCAGCATCATCTTCACAATATCATCCGAACAGAGAATTGAACGAATGAATTACGCAGGTACATCAACTAGTCGAGAAGCCACTTGGGAGAAGGAAAAGGTAAATAAAAAAAGGAACAAGGATCAGATAGAACAAATACAAGATAGAAGCTTCGTCCGACATATTCATGCTGAAAGCTCATGGAACGTGTTACAAAAGGGTTTTGTCATCCCCGGATCAGCATAGCCAAGGATCCTTTAAGATGCAACTCCCGATCAGAACAAGTCCATAAAACCACTTCACTCAATGTAGAACCCCAAACTTCATATCGTGCATCTGTTGGAAGAATGCCTAGATCTACTAGATGAACCCACCTATAGATTTCCGAAAGATTCCAGTTATGCAATCAGGTGTTGGGGATACACGGGAAGCACCGCGCAATCAACTCTAAACCTACATCCAGGTGTATCCATCCTTCAACACATAACCAGTCTTTCTCGGAAACTGTTTACCTCGGACCTTCGAAACGCATCCACTATACAAGCTATGGCAATACTCCCGAACTACCTCCCCAGTACTGGGTGATGTCGGGGTTATCTTGCCACTAACCGCATAGGAGAGTTTTCGATGTCGGCCGTCTTAAGTATTCTAGTACTGCCGCGATGGATTTGTGACGACAACACCTCGGAGCTCAACTCCCCGGGACACTGCCACAACCCCTAATGACAGGAGGCATCGAGAACAATGTTCTCGTCACAAAGACATCGAAACAATCCAAACAATACTCGCGAGATCCTAAAAAAAAATTTGGTGCATTTTTTGAAGATAGAAGAGACAAGAGTAATCGTCAGGAGTCCTCACCAGAGAGAAAGGGGATGAGAAGCAAAGAAAATCCTACTCTCCGATATAATATATAGGACTCAAAACATTTTTCAGTGTGTGCCTAGACTCAACCGTCAACGATTCGATCAATCAGTGGGGGCTTCTAGGTCGGAGAAGGCTCTGAATACCAACTTGTAATGCCCAGGATGGGACTATACCTCCTACGTGTCGAGGCACGACTTAAAGGTATAAGCCCATCCTAGAATGATCTCAAGTTTGGTATCTTTGCACGACTCATGTAAAAGAGGGATTAAAATGCAAAAGGAGATAGTTGGCTTACACTCGCCACTTCACACAATACAATACATAAGCAATACATCATTCAAAACATCACAACCCGACTACGGGTGAAGATCCAAAAGAAAGATACCAAAACAACATAAAGCCACAGGTCAGGATCGAATCCTAGTAGAAACCACTACTGATCGTCGGAAACTTCACAAGCAAACGGCCAAACTCTTCATCGAGCTCCCCGTGAAGAACTGATCCAACTCCTGCATCAAACTCGGCTGAACCTGCATCTGGTGTGGTGAAGTAACTGTGAGCCACAGAGGACTCAGCAATCCCGTTCCCGGGTAACAAGACTATTTAAGCCTTGGGTGAGGATAAGGCTGAAGAAAGAATAAGAGGTGAAGGAACAACAAGAGTCTGCAGCAGCAACTAGCACTAGCTTACGTAATAGAGAGCGAGAAGAGAAGTGCCTCGGTCGAAAGATGATCACGGAGTGATCCTAGCTAAAGCCGGTCAAACATAACCCCACCATGTTCATCTCCCGAATCCCTATTCGGAAAATGACAGTCACGGTACACACGCTGGTAGTGTATTTGAATCATTGTGTCAAGTTTTCTACAACCGGATATTAACAAGCTCCCATCTGCCACATAACCGCGGGCACGGCTTTCGAAAGTTCAAACCCTGCAGGGGTGTTCCAACTTGACCCATTACAAGCCCACGATCCGCAGAGTCGCAACTCCATAGGTGGGAAGACCCGAGTATTCTCGGAATCCCGTGCTCAAGTTAAACCGAACTAAGGTAAGGCTAATCCAGCAAATCCTCCCGGCGTGTCGACACCCTGATAGGTAGCCGCGCGTATCTAGTCTCAGGACACGACCGGATGGGTGATGCTACAGGTTTTTACCAGACCTTGAGTTTCCTCGAGGTGGCCCTGCAGGACCCCCGTTTCGGACCAACACTCATGTGGAGCACTGGCCCGGGGTTGTAGAATTAAAATAAAAGAGGGTTTGCAAGACCCTTATGCAAGTTTTATTAGTTATTAGGCGAATAGTACCAATGTTGGGACTTGCTAGAAAAGACTTAGCACTTAGCGGTTTATCAAGGGGGTCCCATACACCCCAACCATGTTAGGAACGCAAAATCAAGGAACATAACACCGGTTTATACGGTTCCTAACGGCATGAGTGGAACAAATCACCAAGCAAAAGGCTTAGCCTTCCACCCTTGCCAATATATAGATGATTTCATTTTATATATAGTGTGATATTACCCAACCAAACTTCAACATGAAGCAAGCATCTTCAATCTTCACCTGCAACTAGCAATGCTATAAGAAGGGGCTGAGCGAGGCGTACTTAGCCAATCAACGGTTTGCATAGGTAGGTTGGTTAAACAGGGCAATGGTTACAAGTAGGAGGCTGACAAGAAGATCATGGGCATCGAGGCAAAACTATAGAGCGGATCTACTAGCAATAGGCAAAGATAGTAATGTTATCGGGGTTCGGTCATCTTGCGTGAAATTCCACAAGGGAGAAGAACGGATCCACGAAGTAGATGAAGCAACACAGTCGAGCGAATCCTCACAACTCCGGAACGAAACCGAAGCTAACAAGAGAAGCAACCGGAAAGAAGGAAACAACACGGTAAACACACAAGCATAAACATGGCATACGATGCACATCCAAGTATGATGCATGTCCGGTTTAAATATGCATGGCATGGCAAAGTGCACAAGCAAAACTACAAGTTAAGTGGAGCTCAATATGCAACGAGTTGCATATTGACGAAACACCACATTTTAATTATTTAGTTGACTCTCATTATTCACAAGACAAGATTAAATGTTTGTTAACATGGCAAAAGGTGAGGCATAATAAACTACACTATTTAGGCATTTTAAATGAGGCCGGAAAATAACAACAACATATCCGGAAAATCCCCATAAGCATGTTCAGTTATATTAAGCAAACAACAATTAAACATTCTCATGTTGTTATCATGATGCGGATGACATGATCAAGTTTTATGCAATTTTATTAAAAGGTTGACTTAAGAGGATAAGAAGCATTTGTCACCGTGGTGGAACGAAAGGGTGCCACGGCAACGATCCGAAATGATGCAAGGCAACAACTCGGTTCCGGTAACTCGTTGAGAGTCCGGTGCAAAAGAAGAAGATGGCGTGAGCGAGTCACACGAGATGAAATGTGGGGCGATCCCGTCACCGGGTTCCCACGAGTCGGCGACGAGGCAACCGAGGAACATGACAAAAGGACGAAACGGGCACGAAGCACACACGGGAAACATTTCATACAACACAAGCATGCATTCCACGAGTCATCCACGGGGTATACCTTCAAAACACTCGTTTCGGGACGGTTCGAGACGTAGAGGAAGAAGGCGTTCTCGTAGATGGAAGTAGTCGTTCCGGCGTCGAGTTCGTAGAGGAAGTAGTGGTTCACGTGGCGGTAGTTTTACTCGGGCGACGGTTGCGGAAGTAGTGGTACTTGTCGCATCGCCATGTAGTTGTTCACGTTCATCGGAGAGGTACTCGCCATCGTAGTCGTTCGGTCGTCGT
Organism: Secale cereale; assembly: GCA_902687465.1. NCBI lineage: Eukaryota > Viridiplantae > Streptophyta > Magnoliopsida > Poales > Poaceae > Secale > Secale cereale. Next base: position 267,867,699 of record LR738710.1, read on the forward strand.
GGTACTTGGCATCGGTAGATGTACTCGTTCCGTTCGGTCTTGCCGGTCTCGTCTCGCGTCGTAGTTGTACATGTCGTCGAGGTACTTGCCGCATCGACGTGTAGGGGTACTTGGTCGTGTCATGTAGAGGTACTTGCGGCGTCGTGTAGTTGTTCCCATACGTAGTCGTTCACGTCTCCGAAAAGGTACACGGGTCATCTGACAAGTCAACAGCACAGAGCAACACCAAAACAAGCAAAATGGCAGCACGGCCGCTCGGAGTAGAGGAAGTGCCGCGGCGGCGCTGGAGAGGAGGCTCGGGGGCGCCGCGCTGCTGGGCTCGGGCGAAGAGGAGGGAGCCTGGACGAGGCCAGGGCGGTCGCGACCTAGTAGTTCGACGGGACAGCGGGCCGCGCTCTGGAAGGAGGACAGGGAGGACGAGGCCTCGTGGCCTCGAGTGATGAGGGAGATGCAACGCGCGGGCCGGTCGGAGGGAGGCCACGCGCGGTCGCTCTGGCTGGAGAGGAGCGCGCTGGCTCGCTCGGGCCGGGCGCACGGCGGTCACGGACGAGGTCCCCAGCGCGGAGGGACGAAGGGGAGGCCATCGGGGCTTCGGGCGACGGAGAGGCGCTCCTGGCCGCGGTTCCTGGCGCGGAGGCGCGCGTCACCGTGCGAGGGGAACGGAGGCAGGGCGGCGCCTGCCTTGGAGAAGGGGGCTCCTGGCCTTGGAGCGCGGAGGAGAAGGGCCTGAGGGCCGGGCGACGACCTGGGGCGAGGGGAGCGGCTCCAGCTGCGGCTATTGAGCGGAGGGAGATCGGTCGATGAGTGGATCGGGCTGGAGCGATGGGGGTCGCTGCGAGAGGGACCACGGGATCGGGCAGATCGAAGGGAGGAGGGAATCGGGGCGAGAGGGAGAGACGAGCGAGGGGGAAGAGGCGACCTGGCGAAGGAGCGGTCTGGCGGCGCCTCGGGCGATGAGAGGGAGCGATGCGGGAGAGGCGCACGCTAGGGTTTGGTGGAGAGTGGTTGGGCTGAGGCCTGAGGAGGTCTGGGCCGCGGAAGGAGAGGGGGCTGATGGCCCAGATGGCTGGCTGGGCTGGACCTCTCTATGTATTTCTTAGCAGAAAAACTAAATAGAGAGAGAGTCCAAAAAAAATTAAGAAAGGAGGCCATGAACAGTATAAAAAAATTATGGAACATTTTTGTAAGGCATTATGGAATAAAACCAACCCACAAAAATAGTTCCAACAAAAAGGGAAGTGCAAACTAAAAATAAATAGCTTGCCTCAAGGAGTTTGAAAAGAGTCTAGATAATTGGAGGAGCCTCGAAAATTGAGAAAAGAATATAGGGAAGGTTTTTGATGGAGAACTCGAAGTGAAAAAGACATGGGGAAAATATTGCAAGTGTGTTACGGTGATCCCAAACAAATGGAATATTTATAATATAGCTCTCGAATAATATTGAGAGGCTTTTATATGTTATAAAGAGAAGTCACCTTCCCTCGATTTAAATGGACCGAAGGTCCACACGAATTATTTAGGTTGAGATGCAAAATAAAAAAAATGACATGATGGCATGATGACATGATGCAATGCAAAAATAAATAACACAAGCACAAAAGGAACACACGGGCAACCCGGAACATCTGGAATCTTCTGGGACGTCGGTCTTCGGGCATCACACCATCGCTCGTAATCGGCGGAGACACCGAAGTGTCATCCCAGCGGGTGCTCTCCGCCATCCCAGCGGGTGCTCTCCGCCCAAGGAGATGAGGGCAGGGCAAGAGACAAGGCGGTCGGGGGTAATACCTCGGCGGCCGCTGACCATGGGGAGACGACCCCCATGGAGACCGAAGACGTGGGGCCCAATAGATCCGGGCCCCACCGAACATCATCCCGGAGCCTAGCGCGGCTCCGGGGTCCGAAGACCCGATTCCTCAAGCGGAGGAGGATACGGCGGAGCCTGGAGTTAATCCAGAGGCGCCGGATTCTATGGAGGGAGCACTACAAAGTGCTCTCGTAATTGAAGAAAACTGCACCGTGATGGGTGCAGTGATGAAGATGATTCAGTCCGTCAAGGGCGGACTGAATGAAGCTTTCAGCAGCCTTTGAACAGGCTTTGAGGTAAGCAATGTAATGCTGTTAAGAAATTTTATTTGTTTTAAATACACATATATAACTAGTAGCCCCTGATGCTTTGTATGATTCTGAAAAGAATCGGACGAAGTATCCATAGAGTAGCATATTTACAGAGCTGAACTGTTGTGCAGGCTTCCTTAGTTACAGCGACTTCGCAAGAAGCGGAGGTTGCCGAACTAAATCGGAAGCTCGAGGTGGCCAACGCGGACCACGACCGCATCAACCGGCGTTTTGATGAAACGCAAGGTATGCGAATTTTTTTTAAATGTCAATAAGACCTAATTGATTGAGTATGTTTACAAACTCTAATATTGTATTCTGTATTACACAGTTGGCGCCGCTGAGCTCGAGGCCCTCAAGGGCGAGGTTGCCAAGGTCAAGAAGGAGGCCGAGGCGAACAAGGCGGCCGCTGATAAAGCGGCTGTTGATTTGGAGGCCGAAAAGGTGGAGTGCGAGAAGCACAAATCTCGGGTGTCCGAAGTCGAGGTCGAGCTCCAAGATGCCATCCTTAAGTGTGAGGCATCGGAGAAGAAGGCTTCGGAGCAGGCGACCGAGCTGTCTGCGGCAGTAAAGTCTGCCCAGGATGCGCGAGGTGAGGCGTGCTACGCATGTGAGGAAATCAAGCAAGCACGACAGATAGCATCTGGTAAGATATTTATCTTACAGAGCATCTTCGGAGGGCGGAAGTATATTGGCTGACACGATTGTGGAGTTCTACAGGCGTGTTTGCTGATCTTCTGAGGAGCAGCGCAGATGCCGCTCAATACTTTCGAGCCGAGGAGGGGAACGACACTGAGAAATTGTACTGGTCGCAGCTCTATGCACCACAACATCCGGTTCCCCTCAACGACCAGATGAAGCAGCTAGTCGAGCTGCACAACATGGCGGGTTCGGCCATGAAGGACTTAATAGTCCGGCTGGCCCGTAGAGCCAATCCCAAGCAGCTACTTTGGTTTGGTGAAGCGGCTCATCGAGGCGAGTCCGCGGGTCGACGCACTAACGCGTTGGGCCTGCATAGAAGGTGCTCGGATGGCCTTCGCCCGCATCAAAGTGCATTGGGCGAAGATGAATGCAGTGCATATAGCTACTGCTGGCCCGCCCGCAGGCAAGGAGCACCACAAGACGGAGAGGTACTTTGAGGACGTCGTCGAAGGCGCCCGCCTTGTAGAAGGCTGATGTTCGTAAGATGTAGTCTTCGAGTGATTGTATCCGGATGTAGAGACTAGGCTTATGAATCCGATGTATATATAACTTTTGCGCTATTTATAATATCAGCGTTTTTTTACCTCCGGTGTGACTGTTTATCTTAAATCTGAAAGTTTCCATTCGTCGGCTTCAGCCCCCAGGTACATAGTACTGGGGTGTTCGTGAAGGAAATATGCCCTAGAGGCAATAATAAAGTTATTATTTATTTCCTTATATCATGATAAATGTTTATTATTCATGCTAGAATTGTATTAACCGGAAACTTAGTACATGTGTGAATAGATAGACAAAACAGAGTGTACCTAGTATGCCTCTACTAGACTAGCTCATTGATCAAAGATGGTTATGTTTCCTAGCCATAGACATGAGTTGTCATTTGATCAACGGGATCACATCATTAGTAGAATGATGTGATGGACAAGACCCATCCGTTAGCTTAGCACTATGATCGTTTAAGTTTTACTGCTATTGCTTTCTTCATGACTTATACATGTTCCTATGACTATGAGATTATGCAACTCCCGAATACCGGAGGAACACTTTGTGTGCTACCAAACGTCACAACGTAACTGGGTGATTATAAAGGTACTCTACAGGTGTCTCTGAAGGTACTTGTTGGGTTGGCGTATTTCGAGATTATGATTTGTCACTCCGATTGTCGGAGAGGTATCTCTGGGCCCACTCGGTAATGCACATCACTATAAGCCTTGCAAGCATGGCAGCTAATGAGTTAGTTGCAGGATGATGTATTACGGAACGAGTAAAGAGACTTGCCGGTAACGAGATTGAACTAGGTATTGAGATACCGACGATCGAATCTCGGGCAAGTAACATACCGATGACAAAGGGAACAACGTATGTTGTTATGCGGTTTGACCGATAAAGATCTTCGTAGAATATGTAGGAGCCAATATGAGCATCCAGGTTCCGCTATTGGTTATTGACCGGAGATGAGTCTCGGTCATGTCTACATAGTTCTCGAACCCGTAGGGTCCGCACGCTTAACGTTTGATGACGATCGGTATTATGAGTTTATGAGTTTTGATGTACCGAAGGAGTTCGGAGTCCCGGATGAGACCGGGGACATGACGAGGAGTCTCGAAATGGTCGAGACGTAAAAATCGATATATTGGACGACTATATTCGGACATCGGAAAGGTTCCGAGTGATTCGGGTATTTTCGGAGTACCGGGGAGTTACGGGAATAGAAGAGAGAGGCCAAAAGGAAGGAGGCGCGTGCCCCCCTTCTAGTCCGAATCTGACAAGGGGTGCAGCCCCCTTTTCCTTCTCCCTCTCCCCCTCTTTCCTTCTCTCCTACTCCGGAAAGGAAAGGGGAATCCTACTAGGACTTGGGAGTCCTAGTAGGACTCCCCACACTTGGCGCGCCCCCTCTAGGGCCGGCCTCTCCCTCCCTCCTTTATATACGGGGGCAGGGGGGCACCCAAAGACACACAAGTTGAATTGTTCCAGCTGTGTGCGGTGCCCCCCTCCACAGAAACACACATCGGTCATACCGTTGCAGTGCTTAGGAGAAGCCCTGCGCCGGTAGATACATCATATCCGTCACCACGCCGTCGTGCTGACGAAACTCTCCCGTGAAGCTCAACTGGATCAAGAGCTCGTGGGACGTCATCAAGCTGAACGTGTGCTGAACGCGGAGGTGCCGTACGTTCGGTGCTTGATCGGTTGAATCGCGAAGAAGTTCGACTACATCAACCGCGTCACTTGACGCTTCCGCTTCCGGTCTACGAGGGTACGTAGACACACTCTTCCCTCTCGTTGTTATGCATCTGGTAGATAGATCTTGCGTGATCGTAGGAAAATTTTAAAATACTACGTTCCCCAACAGTGGCATCATGATCCAGGTCTATGCGTAGATGATATGCACGAGTAGAACACAAGTGAGTTGTGGACGATACTAGTCATACTGCTTACCAGCATGTCATACTTTGATTCGGCGGTATTGTTGGATGAAGCGGCCCGGACCGACATTACGCATACGCTTACGCGAGACTGGTACTACCGACGTGCTTCGCACACAGGTGGCTGGCGGGTGTCAGTTTCTCCAACTTTAGTTGAATCAAGTGTGGCTACGCCCGGTCCTTGTGAAGGTTAAAACAGCACATACTTGACGAAACATCGTTGTGGTTTTGTATGCGTAGGTAAGAACGGTTCTTGCTAAGCCCGTAGCAGCCACGTAAAACTTGCAACAACAAAGTAGAGGACGTCTAACTTGTTTTTGCAGGGCATGTTGTGATGTGATATGGTCAAGACATGATGAGTTATACGGTTTTGTATGAGATGATCATGTTTTGTAATGTTATCGGCAACTGGCAGGAGCCATATGGTTGTCGCTTTATTGTATGAAATGCAATCGCCATGTAATTGCTTTACTTTATCACTAAGCGGTAGCGATAGTCGTAGAAGCAATAGTTGGCGAGACGACAACGATGCTACGATGGAGATCAAGGTGTCGCGCCGGTGACGAAGGTGACCATGACGGTGCTTTGGAGATGGAGATCAAAAGCACAAGATGATGATGGCCATATCATGTCACATATTTTGATTGCATGTGATGTTTATCTTATTATGCTTCTTATTTTGCTTAGTTCGACGGTAGCATTATAAGATGATCCCTTACTAAATTTCAAGGTATAAGTGTTCTCCCTGAGTATGCACCGTTGCGAAAGTTCGTCGTGCCGAGACACCACGTGATGATTGGGTGTGATAAGCTCTACGTTCAAATACAACGGGTGTAAGCCAGTTTTGCACACGCAGAATACTCGGGTTAAACTTGACGAGCCTAGCATATGCAGATATGGCCTCGGAACACTGGAGACCGAAAGGTCGAGCGTGAATCATATAGTAGATATGATCAACATAAGATGTTCACCATTGATACTACTCCATCTCACGTGATGATCGGACATGGTTTAGTTGATTTGGATCACGTGATCATTTAGATGACCGGAGGGATGTCTATCTAAGTGGGAGTTCTTTAAGTAATATGATTAAATTGAACTTTAATTTATCATGAACTTAGTCCTGGTAGTATTAGCATATCTATGTTGTAGATCAATAGCTCGCGATGTTGCTCCACGTTTATTTTTATATGTTCCTAGAGAAAACTAAGTTGAAAGATGTTAGTAGCAATGATGCGGAATTGTTCCGTGATCTAAGGATTATCCTCATTGCTGCACAGAAGAATTATGTCCTTGATGCACCACCAGGTGACAGAACTATTGCAGGAGCAGATACAGACGTTATGAACGTTTTGACAAAAGCTCGGTATGATGACTACTTGATAGTTTAAGTGCACCATGCTTTACGACTTAGAACCGGGACTTCAAAAACGTTTTGAATGCCACAGAGCATATAAGATGTTCCAAGAGTTGAAATTAGTATTTCATACTCATGCCCGTGTCGAGAGGTATAAGACCTCTGACAGTACTTTGCCTACAAGATGGAGGAGAATAGCTCAACCAGTGAGCATGTGCTCAGATTGTCTGGGTACTACAATTACTTGAATCAAGTGGGAGTTATTCTTCCAGATAAGATAGTAATTGACAAAGTTCTCTAGTCACTATCACCAAGCTAGTAGAACTTCGTGATGAACTATAATATGCAAGGGATGACGAAGGTAATTCCCGAGCTCTTCGCGATCCTGAAATCGGCGAAGGTAGAAATCAAGAAAGAGCATCAAGTGTTGATGGTTAATAAGACCACTTGTTTCAAGTAAAGGGCAAAGGGAAAGAAGGGGAACTTCAAAAAGAATAGCAAGACAGTTGCTACTCCCACGAAGAAACCCAAAGCTAAACTCAAGCCTGAAACTAAGTGCTTCTACTGCAAAGGAAATGGTCACTGGAAGTGGAACTGCCCTAGATATTTGGCGGATAAGAAGGATGGCAAAGTGAACAAAGGTATATTTGATATACAGATTATTGATGTGTATTTTACTAGTGTTCATAGCAACCCCTCGGTATTTGATACTGGTTCAGTTGCTAAAGAGTAGTAACTCGAAATGGGAGTTGCATAATGAACATAAACTAGTTAAAGGATGAAGTGACGATGTGTATTGGAAGTAGTTCCAAGACTGATATGATCATCATCGCACACTCCCTATACTTTCGGGATTAGTGTTGAAACTAAATAAGTGTTATTTGGTGTTTGTGTTGAGCATGAATATGATTTGATCATTTATATTGCAATACGGTTATTCATGTAAGTTAGAGAATAATTGTTGTTCTGTTTACATGAATAAAACCTTCTATGGTCATACACCCAATGAAAATGGTTTATTTGATCTCGATCGTGTGGTACACATATTCATAATATTGAAGCCAAAAGATGCAAGGTTAATAATGATAGTGCAACTTATTTGTGGCACTGCCGTTTAGGTCATATTGGTGTAAAGCGCATGAAGAAACTCCATAGTGATGGACTTTTGGAATCACTTGATTATGAATCACTTGGTGCTTGCGAACCATGCCTCATGGGCAAGATGACTAAAACTCCGTTCTCCGGAACACTGGAGTACAGATGTATGTGGACCATTGAGTGTTGAAGCTCGCGGCGGGTATCGTTATTTTCTGACCTTCACTGATGATTTGAGCAGATATGGGTATATCTACTTAATGAAGCACAAGTCTGAAACATTTGAAAAGTTCAAAGAATTTTAGAGTGAAGTGGAGAATCATCGTAACAAGAAAATAAGAGTTTCTACGATATGATCGTAGAGGTAAAATATTTGAGTTAGCGAGTTTGGCCTTCAGTAAAAACAATGTGAAATAGTTTCACTACTCACGCCATCTGGAACACCACAGTGTAATGGTGTGTCCGAACGTCATAACCGTACTTTATTAGATATGGTGCGATCGATGATGTCTCTTACCGATCTACCACTGTCGCTTTTGGGGTTATGCATTAGAGACAGCTACATTCACGTTAAATAGGGCACCATCTAAATCCGTGGAGATGACACCGTATGAACTGTGGTTTGACGAGAAACCTAAGCTGTCATTTCTTTAAGTTTGGGACTGCAATGCTTATGTGAAAAAGTTTCAACATGATAAGCTCAAACCCAAATCAGAGAAGTAAATCTTCATAGGATACCCAAAAGAAACTGTTGGGTACACCTTCTATCACAGATCCAAAGGCAAGGTCTTTGTTGCTAAGAGTGGATCCTTTCTAGAGAAGGAGTTTCTCTCGAAAGAAGTGAGTGGGAGGAAAGTAGAACTTGATGAGGTAATTGTACCTTCTCCTGAATTGGAAAGTAGTACATCACAGAAAATTGTTCCAGTGATTCCTACACCAATTAGTGAGGAAGCTAATGATGATGATCATGAAACTTCAGATCAAGTTTCTGCTGAACTTCGTAGATCAACCAGAGTTCGTTCCGCATCAGAGTGGTACGGCAACCCGGTTCTGGAAGTCATGTTACTGGACCATGATGAACCTACGAACTATGAGGAAGCGATGATGAGCCCAGATTCCGCAAAATGGCTTGAGGCCATGAAATCTGAGATGGGATCCATGTATGAGAACAAAGTGTGGACTTTGGTTGACTTGCCCGATGATCGGCAAGCCATCGAAAACAAATGGATCTTCAAGAGGAAGACTGACGCTGACGGTAATGTTACTGTTTACAAAGCTCGACTCGTTGCGAAAGTTTTTCAACAAGTTCAAGGAGTTGACTACGATGAGACTTTCTCACCCGTAGCGATGCTTAAGTCTGTCCGAATCATGTTAGCAATTGCCGCATTTTATGAAATCTGGCAATTGGATAACAAAACTGCATTCTTTAATGGATTTATTAAAGAAGACTTGTATATGATGCAACCAAAAGGTTTTGTCAATCCTAAAGGTGCTAACAAAATGTGCAAGCTCCAGCGATCCATCTATGGACTGGTGCAAGCATCTCGGAGTTGGAATATACGCTTTGATAAGTTGATCAAAGCATATAGATTTATACAGACTTGCGGTGAAGCCTGTATTTACAAGAAGTGAGTGGGAGCGCTACAACCTTTCTGATAAGTATATGTGAATGACATATTGTCGATCGGAAATGATGTAGAATTTTCTGGAAAGCATAACGGAGTGTTTGAAAGGAGTTTTTCAAAGAAAGACCTTGGTGAAGCTGCTTACATATTGGGCATCAAGATCTATAGAGATAGATCAAGACGCTTGATAAGACTTTCGATGAGTACATACCTTGATAAGATTTTGAAGTAGTTCAAAATGGATCAGTCAAAGAAGGAGTTCTTGCCTGACTTGTAAGGTGTGAAGTTGAGTAAGACTCAAAGCCAGACCATGGCAGAAAAATATAGAGAGAATGAAAGTCATTCCCTATGCCTCAGCCATAGGTTCTATAAAGTATGCCATGCTGTGTACCAAACATGTTGTGTACCTTGCCATGAGTTTGTCAAGGGGGTACAATAGTGATCCAGGAGTAGATCACTGTACAGCGGTCAAAATTATCCTTAGTAACTGGATGACTAAGGAAATGTTTCTCGATTATGGAGGTGATAAAGAGTTCGTCGTAAAGGGTTACGCCGATGCAAGCTTTGACACTAAATCCAGATGACTCTAAGATCAATCTGGATGCGTATTGAAAATGGGAGCAATTAGCTAGAGTAGCTCTATGCGGAGCATTGTAGACATAGAAATTTGCGAAATACATACGGATCTGAATGTGACAGACCTGTTGACTAAACTTCTCTCACAAGCAAAACATGATCACACCTTATTACTCTTGGGTATTAATCACATAGCGATGTGAACTAGATTATTGACTCTAGTAAACCCTTTGGGTGTTGGTCACATGGTGATGTGAACTATGGGTGTTATTCACATAACGATGTGAACTATTGGTATTAAATCACATGGCGATGTGAGCTAGATTATTGACTCTAGTGCAAGTGGGAGACTGAAGGAAATATGCCCTAGAGGCAATAATAAAGTTATTATTTATTACCTTATATCATGATAAATGTTTATTATTCATGCTAGAATTGTATTAACCGGAAACTTAGTACATGTGTGAATAGATAGACAAAACAGAGTGTACCTAGTATGCCTCTACTAGACTAGCTCATTGATCAAAGATGGTTATGTTTCCTAGCCATAGACATGAGTTGTCATTTGATCAACGGGATCACATCATTAGGAGAATGATGTGATGGACAAGACCCATCCGTTAGCTTAGCACTATGATCGTTTAAGTTTTACTTCTATTGCTTTCTTCATGACTTATACATGTTCCTATGACTATGAGATTATGCAACTCCCAAATACCGGAGGAACACTTTGTGTGCTACCAAACGTCACAACGTAACTGGGTGATTATAAAGGTACTCTACAGGTGTCTCCGAAGGTACTTGTTGGGTTGGCGTATTTCGAGATTAGGATTTGTCACTCCGATTGTCGGAGAGGTATCTCTGGGCCCACTCGGTAATGCACATCACTATAAGCCTTGCAAGCATTGCAGCTAATGAGTTAGTTGCAGGATGATGTATTACGGAACGAGTAAAGAGACTTGCCGGTAACGAGATTGAACTAGGTATTGAGATACCGACGATCGAATCTCGGGCAAGTAACATACCGATGACAAAGGGAACAACGTATGTTTTTATGCGGTTTGACCGATAAAGATCTTCGTAGAATATGTAGGAGCCAATATGAGCATCCAGGTTCCGCTATTGGTTATTGACCGGAGATGAGTCTCGGTCATGTCTACATAGTTCTCGAACCCGTAGGGATCCGCACGCTTAACGTTTGATGACGATCGGTATTATGAGTTTATGAGTTTTGATGTACCGAAGGAGTTCGGAGTCCCGGATGAGACCGGGGACATGACGAGGAGTCTCAAAATGGTCGAGACGTAAAAATCGATATATTGGACGACTATATTCGAACATCGGAAAGGTTCCGAGTGATTCGGGTATTTTCGGAGTACCGGGGAGTTACGGGAATAGAAGAGAGAGGCCAAAAGGAAGGAGGCGCGTGCCCCCCTTCTAGTCCGAATCTGACAAGGGGTGCAGCCCCCTTTTCCTTCTCCCTCTCCCCCTCTTTCCTTCTCTCCTACTCCGGAAAGGAAAGGGGAATCCTACTAGGACTTGGGAGTCCTAGTAGGACTCCCCACACTTGGCGCGCCCCCTCTAGGGCCGGCCTCTCCCTCCCTCCTTTATATACGGGGGCGGGGGGGCACCCAAAGACACACAAGTTGAATTGTTCCAGCCGTGTGCGGTGCCCCCCTCCACAGAAACACACCTCGGTCATACCATTGCAGTGCTTAGGAGAAGCCCTGCGCCGGTAGATACATCATATCCGTCACCACGCCGTCGTGCTGACGAAACTCTCCCGTGAAGCTCAACTGGATCAAGAGCTCGTGGGACGTCATCAAGCTGAACGTGTGCTGAACGCGGAGGTGCCGTACGTTCGGTGCTTGATCGGTTGAATCGCGAAGAAGTTCGACTACATCAACCGCGTCACTTGACGCTTCCGCTTCCGGTCTACGAGGGTACGTAGACACACTCTTCCCTCTCGTTGCTATGCATCTGGTAGATAGATCTTGCGTGATCGTAGGAAAATTTTAAAATACTACGTTCCCCAACAGTTCGGTCATATGCAAATACACTCTTTATGGAACGTCTTGGTCCGTATAGGAGGTGTATGCGGAGCGAACCAGGCAATCAGACTATGCGGTGTTATTCCTTTCACTTAGTCAGAGGAGTTTGACAAGTGGGGCTAGGTACTAGCCCCTGGTGCGGATAAAGTATCCAATTGCACTTGGATGGGCGAAAAACCAACCCTTTGTATAACACGGGGTAGATCTATCGATCGTAGTATAAAACTAAGTCAATGGATTGCTGACCATGTTCTCGCTTATCACGACAGTCAGTTTTCGGATTTCTCTACTGAGGTACTTGACCAGACTAGCCAGAAGTACTATCGCATTAGTTCTCTCTTTACACCCTAGCCGAACAATCGGGAACGTAGGGGTTAGCACAGGAGCCGGGCAACCCAACTATTGACCCAAGACATGATTCGGAACTGATGCATATAATGCAAATATCTAGGACGCCGAACACTCCCTATAGGTGTTCGGTCTTTTCAACATGTATCAGGGCTGACTATAGCCCCTTGTAATAAACCCTTATTGACAAGGCACATATGGCAGTCTGATGCGGGAAAAGAACATTCCATGGTGAGTGAATAAAACTCTGGACATGATACTAATAAAACTGTTCTATTAATATCCCTCTATAGTACGACGAGCCGCAAACTTTACAGACAATGCTGATGACCTTTTTTGTACATTTTACATGCCAAGAAGGTATATAAGAAGAAAGAGAAAAAAATGTTTACACGGGGTCTTAATCTAGAAAAGAAACCTTAGGGCGGGTCCTTGCTGCACGTCTGCGCCATTTCCTCCTCTGTAATGTGTCCTTGAAGGTGTGAGTATGATGGCCGTCTGTAGAAAGGAAAAAAGGGTAAACCTGGAAAAGAAGGAATCGATCTGGTCCGGCCATAACAAGTCTGGTTCATTTAATGAACCTAAAGAAGGTAAGTTTAAAGTCTGAATAGGGTCTAGCCGAACTATGGACTATATGCGGGTGCCCCCAGTCGTTGCCCAAGGAATATTTAAGGCATAATTATGTACTCGAGGCACATATGCTATTACATTATGGGGCAGTCGACGGGGGCGTAGCTGTCAATCTTGCTCAGGTTCATCTGAGCTGCCGCACTGAAGCGTGTGCCGGACACGTTTAGGTGTGTCCGCTGTTGAGAGATTATCCGGCTTGAGTAGGCCGCATTGGACTTCGGCTGCTAATGCCGCAGTGTCTTCCTCCGTACGAAGAGAGCGCTCCATATTTCCATTGACCGTGGTGACGCCACGTGGTCCAGGCATCTTGAGTTTTAAATAGGCATAATGCGGGACTGCATTAAAGCGGGCGAAGGCCGTTCGTCCGAGTAGAGCGTGATAGCCAATTCGGAACGGAGCTATGTCGAAGAGTAGTTCTTCGCTTCGAAAGTTGTCGGGAGAACCGAGTACCACTTCCAATGTTAAAGAGCCTATGCAATGAGCTTCAACGCCCGGTATCACTCCTTTAAAGGTCGTGCTGATTGGCTTGATGCTGGCGAGGTTCATCCTCGTCTTCGCTCTGAGGCTCCTTCCCCTTGTGTTCGGCGTTTAGCTTGTCGGCCTGCTTGAAAACCCAACAGTTACTGTTGGTGTGGTTTGTAGGTTTTTCTGGGGTGCCATGGATTTGGCAGGGCCTGTCTAATATCCTGTCCAAACTTGATGGACCGTCTTTGTTGCCCTTAAATGGCTTCTTCCGTTGACCGGGTATGGAGCCACTGAATCCGGCGTTTACCGCTGTATCATCTGGGCTTCCAGAATTGTTTCGACGTTTGTTTTTGTTACGTCGTGGCTTTCCATTTCCATCCCTGACTTCGGATGTTCCAGGGTCACTGGTGCTGCTACGAGGTAACCAGCTATCCTCACCCACGCAAAAGCAAGTCATGAGTGTAGTTAGGGCTGCCATTGCCCTCGGCTTTTCCCGTCCAAGGTGTCTGGCTAGCCATTCGTCCCGGATACTGTGCTTGAATGCCGCTAAGGCTTCGGCGTCCGGACAGTCGATGATCTGGTTCTTCTTAGTGAGAAACCGGCTCCAAAGCTTGCGGGCCGACTCCCCGGGTTGTTGGATGATGTGACTTAAATTGTCAGCGTCCACGGGCCAGAAAATTGGCCCAAAAAGCGTCCTCAAGTTCTTCCCAACTCCCAATGGAGTTCTTTGGGAGACTGTTTAGCCAATGCCGAGCTGGTCGTTTTAGCTTGAGGGGTAAATATTTGATGGTGTGGAGATCATCTCCTCGAGCCATGTGGATGTGAAGAATAAAGTCTTCTATCCAGACGGTAGGATCCGTCGTTCCATCGTACGCTTCGATGTTCACGGGTTTAAACCCTTCTGGGAAATCATGACCCATCACCTCATCGGTGAAGCATAGAGGGTGTGAAGCTCCTCTGTATCTTGCTATATCGTGGCGTATGTCCGATGGTTGTGGTGTTCGGTATTGACCCCGAACTGGTATGTCACCGATGCGATTGGCTTGATAGCCGCCGTCCCGTGCGGGAGCTCGGTCTCTAGATCCGAATATAGACCTAGTCTTGCTAGCTTTTTTGTTTAGGTCCTCACGCAGATCGTGTTTTCGGACTTGGGCTGCACCCTTCTTTCCTTTATGGGGTGGGGGCTTGTTTACGCCATTGCTAGCGACTCTATCTCGTCCGCAAGGTGGTCGGTCCGACTTGTCGGCGGTGTTATTCTTCGGTGGGATGGGCGCAATGGCCTCATCGTCGAATTCGGGCAGCAGCTTACGCTTAGGATAGCTTTTGGTTTGGTCGTTAAAGCCATGTTTCTGTTCGGCGTCTAGCACCTCATTACATCTATCATTGAGCGTGTCTTGTGCAGCTCGAAGTTGTCCCTCCTGATTTTTTAAGCTCTGTGCAGTGGCTATAAGTCGCCGATGGAAGCGTTTCTGTTCGGAGGGTTCTTCTGGGACGGTATATTCATCGTCATCTAGGCTAGCCTCTTCTTCGGAGACCGGTTCATAGTCACCGTCTTCGGCATCGCTGTCATTGGACTGCGGCTTCGGACTTTGTTCGTCGTCCTCTCGCTCCTCCCGCTCTATCGCTGGATCCGCGGTGTCTTCGGCTTGTTCCGGAATGTCACTGTCATTAGTCACGGTGTTGCTGTCCTTTCCTTTACGGGATTTAGTTCAGCGTTTTGGACGCCGACGCTTGGGAGGTTTTTCGGCGGGCTTATCCTCTACGAGATTGTTTTCGCCGTCGCCTTCCGCCTCTTTGGGTGTATCCACCATATACATGTCGTATGAAGACGTAGCTTTCCACCGCCCTGTTATGGGCTGGCTTTGATCTGGATCTGCTTCAGCTTCGAGGTCCATCCCGTCGAAGTCTTCTGAAGCGTAGTCAAGTAGATCGGTTAGATCTTCGACCGTGGCTACCAAGTGGGTGGTGGGTGGGGAACGAAATTCTTCTTCAGCCTCCAGTTCGAACCGGATATAGTGCGGCTGTGTGCTCTCATCCAAGGAGAGAGATCTTAACGACCTTAACATGTCGCTAAGGGGTGAGTGCTGGAAAATATCTGCAGCACAGAATTCGGCGATAGGCGCCTGATCGGATTTGAGAGGCGTGGGTACGCACAATTTGGAATCAGAGTCCGGAGTTGAGTCCGGGGTTCCGATAACACAGACCTCGCTCGTAGTCGGGTCCGTGCGCGGATCCAACACCGTAGAGTCTGCGACTCCCGTGGTGGGGTTGAGCTTCCCATCTTCGGGTGACGTGATCTATTCTGGATCTAGGGCCAGAACTGTTGCATGTGCTATTTCCTAATCCGATGACAGAGTTAAGTCATGATCATCGTGGTGGCAGAGAGGGGTTGCCGCTGGTTTGAATCCGGCGAAGATCAAGTCTCCGCGGATATCAGCAACGTAGTTCAAGCTCTCAAATCTGACATGATGGCCAGGACCGTAGCTCTCAATCTGCTCAAGGTGGCCTTCAGTGTTGGCGCGAAGCGCGAAGCCGCCGAACACGAAAAGTTGGTCGGGAGGGAAAATCCCCTCGGCGTCGCCGTTGCAGTTGACGACGTGATCCATCAGTCCTTTCGTCGACGACATAGTGGAACTCTCGATGAAAGCACCAATGTCGATGTCAAAACCGGCGGATCTCAGGTAGGGGTCCCGAACTATGCGTCTTGAGGATCGATGGTAACAGGAGGCTGGGGACACGATGTTTACCCAGGTTCAGGCCCTCTCGATCGAGGTAATACCCTACTTCCCGCTATATTATTATGGATGGATATGAATACAAGAGTTGATCTACCTCGAGATCGTAATGGCTAAACCCTAAGTCTAGCCTATGACAATTTTATAATTCTTCTCTAGCCTCTATGGACTTAAACTCTCCGGTTTATATACACACCGGAGAGGCCTAGGGTTTGTACATATTATCTTGCAGAGGAAGGAAGATCTACACCCGAACCTAAAACTTGCCATTACAAGAATACATGAGTCCTATCCGGATACGGGAGATGATCTTCTATAATAATCTTGACGGCCCATCATGAGTTTGTCCGGCCACATGAGGACCCCCCGATCCAGGACTCCCTCACCAACATCTGTCGAAGAAGTACTACAATGCTCACCACCCCGACGCGGAGTTCGCGGTGGGCGACTGGGTGTGGCTGCGCCTACTTCACCGCTCTATGCAGTCACTCGTCCCGCGCGCTAAGTGCAAGCTGGGTCCCCGCTATGCTCTACCGTTTCAGGTGTTCGAGCGCATCGGCCACGTCGCCAGCTGCCACTGGGCGCTCGCATCCACGACGTCTTCCATGTGGGCTTGTTGAAGCCTTTCTGCGGCGAGCCACTGGCGGCCACGCCAGATCTGCCTCCGACCTCCGAGGGCCGTCTACTTCTCGGTCGAACGAAGGTTTTGAAGGCCCAGCAGAGCCGGGGTGCATGGCGCTTGCTGATTCGGTGCAGGGACTTCCGGAGGAGGGCGCCACTTGGGAGCACCTCGATGAGTTCCGCCAGCACTTCCCCGACTTTCAGCTCGAGGACGAGCTGTTTGCGCAGGTGGGGAGAGATGTTATGACCGGCATACACTATAGCCAGAGAAGACCTCATGGCACAGACACTTAGGGGCCCAGACCAACTTATCTTATCGTGTTAGGGGCTTAGCCCAATTATATCATTAGAAGGATTATATAAACTCATGTAAGGACCCATTTTAGGATTAGGCAGAAGCAATCATATTTGCTCGGCTTCCTGAAGGGAGCCGGGAGACCTAACCCTAGCCGCCACGCCCTGCCCCCCCCCCCTCTCTCTAGCCGCGTGACGACGGCGCCCCAGCGCCGGCGACATCGCCTTCCTCCTCACCAAGCCCCCTTCCACCCCTAAAACCTACGAGCTAGACCTGGTAGGAACCCTAGTCCTACCACATATGCAGAAATATAATTATCTCCGGAAAAAAGAAATGCATTTATATGAGTAGTTTATCTTATGGGAGATAAGGATAAACGAGGGAAGGCCTTATCTGCAAATGTGGAGAGGAGTGCGGGTATCTTTTTGCAAAATTGTTAGAGTTTCCTACTTTCCTTCCTATCCGTCAGATATAGATCGGACGGCCTATATTGCAGGATGGCAGGCACACCATCATCACCAACTCTGTTTTTTGAGTAGAGAAGATACAGTTCTATTTGAAAGTCAACACCGTTTGGGCCGATTTAGTATTATTGTTCGTGCAGCATTTGTACACAAGGTGACTATTACTTGGAGAAAAAAAAGTATATTACTTGGAGAACCAAAAAGTCCACCCCGAGTTTGTGTGGAAAAGAAGTCTACTCCGCAAATATGTTGAGAAACGACGCATGTGCCTGGTAAAACAAGAGAAAATAATGCCTGGAGAAGCAAGGGAACGTGGTGGCAACAACTCGACAGAGAACTTGATTAAGGAAGGACACGAGAATCCATAAGGGGACCTTTTCTTGTGGGTGCAAAACATCATTAGAAAGCTTGACCATCAGAGCCGACACTAATCAATAAATCAGAAACGCCCTTGCGCAGTGGAGGATCACCATGCATCTCAACCACTGCAGTCGATCACCACAATCCGCAAGGACGAGACTTGCCTGCTCCCCTCGTGTGTGCCCATCCGTGCTCCCGCGTACGTGGCTTGATTTGATTGGATCAAAGTTAGGCCCGGCCCCACCCCTTAAAATCAGGGAGGGGCGATGATTAGATTAAAAAGAAAAAAAATGAAATAACAGCCGTAGGATGAAGTGGGAGCACGGATGGGAGCACGAGGAGGGAGCAGGCAAGTTTTGTCCAATCCGCAACAGCATAGCTGCCACGTCCGCACGCACTTGCCCAATATGCATCTAACAGCGACAAGCATATGAGACAGCACGTATAAAAACCAATACTGCATGTTAATTTTACTCCTACTTCGTTTTCATACGTAGCAATGTCCACTCTGTTTGTTTGTATCTGGATCAATTTTCTTTGAGCAAAACACCTCGAGATGAGTCAATGATTCATAATCCAAGAACAGAAAATATTTTCAGCTACAATTAAGGAGCTGAAGTAATTAGCCAGTACTACTGCTAGTACTTCGATACCATACAGACTGTGCAACTCCAGTATATCAAAATCAAACATAGTAGTAGCAAGCAATGGAAGGAGCCCTCCTAGGCTTTTTATAGCAACCAATTCTCGATTTGCATTCACTTATATGCCTATATTCTATATGTCACCATACTAAAATGCACCACGAGTTTATTTACTTTAATTACATGGATTATCTCAAGCTCATCTATTCTCAGACCTACCAGGAATTTGTGCGTTCCGAGCAGGACCGACAATACTAATACACACTAGCACAGAAGGCGACTAACTAAATACACTGCCCGTATAACTAGCAAATATGTATGTAGCGGCAGGAGGATGAATTCTCACTCCGGTATGCTCTGCAGCGCGGGCGTCCACTGAGCGGCCTGCCCCCTGTGCCGGAAATGGGAGCCGCTCGTCATGCACAGGAGCTCCGAGATGACGGCGCCGCTGCAGCCATCCTCCTGGTCAAGGCGCCGCAGCAGCTCCTCCAGCTGCTTCCTCGTGATCCTGATCTTCATCTCCTTCACCGGCGGAGTAGCTTTCTCCTCCTCCTCCATCTGCACCGCGCTCTTCTTGGTGCAATGCACGGGGTCGACATGGCGACGACCTTGCGCTGTGTGGAAACAGTTGCCCATCTTGAACTCGAACTCTTGGCTAGGCGGGCGATCGATTGGATTTGGAAGGCAAAATCTCGACCGGGCTTGATCAAAAATCGGCGAGCAGCTTGGTTTTGATCATCGGGTGCTCGCAGGATTTGGATGGGAAGTGGCGGATCTACTGGGAAGGCGACCGTGCTGGGGGAGATTTATAGGCGTGGGCGTGGCCGATGGAGCGAAGGACCGTTTGATCGAAACGTGGACGGCTCCGTGTTCGAGTCCAAGCCGCCGTGCCCGTCCGGTGCCGACCAGGCAGTCATGCCGGGTGCGTTGTGATCCGTGCATCGGTGGTTCGGACGTTCGAGATGGCTCTTGGCGGTGGCTCGCAGTGCGAACGGTTTAATGGCCGCGGGGGCCCCGGCGCGCCGCGTAAGCTGTAAACGTGGCGTCTCTTGGCGGAGGCCGATGAAATGCACAGGTGATTTGTCATTGTTAATCTCGTGAGCGGACAAAACAAGGGCTGTTAATTAACCCAGCTGGCTGGACCAAAATGATGGACCATGAAAAACTTCAATATGGAGCTATCACTTCATAAGGCCTGCGTCGGCTTTTTTTTAGAAAAGGGCAAAAAGTCCCCGGCCTCTGCATCAAAATGATGCATACGGCCATATTATTAATAAGCAAAATAGTCCAACAAAGTCTCCAAGTCGCAGATCTCAAATTACAAAGTGCTCACACCGAGCCTAAAGTAAAAAAACAAGATGACCACAACCAGTGGCATAAAGTTAGATATGACCTAAAATCCTATCATATTACATGACCGTCATCCAAACCGGTTGAAAATAGCCCGAGCTATCATCTTCAACGGATAGACCCAGTAACCATACGCTCCCTGGCATTCATCGGAGTGAGTAGCGACCACATACGGATCAAAGCAGTGGCCCAAAGGATAACCTGCAAAAAATGAACATTCGTTGCTTTGTCAAAAACCATGTCATTCCGGCAGTTCCATATAGCCCATAATAAAGCATAGACACTCACACGGATGTGACTCACTAATTCTTTCTCAACTCCGTGTAACCACATCCCAAATAACGTGGTAATACTAGTGGGAGGAGTAATGTTAAACGCTATATGGACCGATCGCCATAAAACTTTGGTCATAGGGCACTCGAGAAAGAGGTGTTTGATAGATTCAGCCTGGTCACAAAAGCTACATCGCAGAGACCCATTCCAGTTACGTTTGGCCAAATTGTCCTTAGTGAGAATTACTTGTTTATGGACGAACCACATAAACACTTTAATTCGTAAGGGAACTTTGACCTTCCAAATATGAATAGACCGAGGTAAGGGCACATCGTTGATTAAATCCAGATACATGGACTTCACTGAAAACATCCCAGTCTTGGTTAGTTTCCAGTTAATTAGATCTGACTGCTGAGACAACTGGACATCCATCAGTCTTCTCACAAGATGGAGCCATGCTTCCCAGCGATTTCCAACCAGTGTCCTTCTGAATTGAATATTAAAAAGGATGGACTGCAACACTGTTGCAACGTAATCTTCTTTACATTGAACAATATTGTAGAGAGAAGGATATTGGATAGCTAGAGGCGTCTCCCAAGCCACGTATCCTCCCAGAATCTTGTGGAAATACCGTTACCAACGACAAACTTCGCTCTATTGAAAAAGGCTAATTTCACTTTCATTAGTCCTTTCCAAAATGGTGAATCAGTTGGTCTAACTGTCACCTGTGCTAGTGTCTTAGTGGTAAGGTATTTATTGTGCATGATCTGCACCCATGTGGCATGAGTCTCAGATGATAGCTTAAACAACCACTTGCTGAGTAAGCACCTGTTCTTCACCTCCAGATTTTCAATTCCCAGACCCCCTTGATCTTTTGGTCTGCAAATAACATCCCATCTAGCAAGCCTATACTTACGTTTTAACTCATCGCTCTGCCAAAAGAAACGCGATCGATAGAAATCCAGTCTTTTCCTTACCCCTACTGGGATCAGGAAAAAGGACAGCAGAAACATTGGCATATTCGTGAGCACCGAATTAATGAGAATCAGTCGACCCCCGTATGACATAAGCTTGCCCTTCCAGCAACTAAGTTTCTTTTCAAATCGATCCTCAATACACTTCCACTCTTTATCAGAGAGCTTGCGATGATGAATCGGGATGCCCCGGTATGTGAAAGGTAACGGCCCTATCCCACATCCAAACACTACGCGTCTTGTTCATCATTTACTCTTCCAAAGCAGAACAACTCGCTCTTATGGAAGTTAATCTTTAACCCCGATAACTGTTCAAAGAGGCAAAGCACAAGCTTCATATTTCGCGCCTTAGCCAAATCATGCTCCATGAAGATGATAGTATCATCAGCATACTGAAGGATAGACAGTCCACCATCAACTAGATGTGGTACTAGGCCACCTATTTGGTCATTCTCTTTAGCTCTTCCAATCAGGATTGTTAACATATCTGCCACTATGTTAAACAAGATAGGAGACATCGGGTCTCCTTGTCTTAAACCCTTGTGAGTCTGAAAGTAGTGACCACTATCGCCATTCACCTTTATTCCGACACATCCTTTTTGAGTAAAAGAGTCGACCTGCTTTCTCCAGGAGGGGTCGAATCCTTTCATTATTAGGGCCTGTTGAAGGAAAGGCCATTTAACCTTATCGTATGCTTTCTCGAAATCCACCTTGAAAACCACCCCATCATGTTTTTTGTGTGGATCTCATGGAGCGTTTCATGAAGGACGACAACCCCTTCAAGGATGTTTCTGTCCGGCATGAAAGCAGTTTGGGAAGGATGCACAACGCTATGTGCAATCCGCGTCAGTCTATTCGTTCCCACCTTAGTGAAAAAATTTAAACTGACGTTAAGAAGATAGATAGGTCGAAATTGCTCAATCCGAGCCGCCTCTGCTTTCTTAGGAAGTAGAGTAATCGTGCCAAAGTTAAGGTGAAAGAGCTTCAAATGTCTAGCAAACAAATCATGGAACATTGGAAGTAAATCACTCTTAATAATAGGCCAACACTTTTTGTAAAACTCGGCCAGAAAACCATCCATACCAGGAGCCTTGTTATTCTTCATCTGGGAAATCGTGTCAAACACCTCTTTCTCCGAGAACAGGGCAGATAAGATCTCGTTCTCATCTGTCGCAAATTGAGGGACATCCTCAACTCGAGACTCATCTAAGGACACAAAGATGTCCTTAGGGGCCCCAAACAGTTGCTTATAATAATCTATGATGTACAGCTTTAAGTTCTCCTGCCCAACAATCGTTCCTTCATCCTGCTCAAGCTGAAAGATTCTCTTCTTGCGATGTTTACCATTCGCAATCAAATGAAAGAATTGCATGTTGTCGTCCCCTTGGACAACTTGGCGCATCTTGGCTCTAAGTGACCACTTCAATTCTTCTTCATGCATCAATTCTTTCAGCCTTAATTCGGCCGCCACCTTAGTTTCTAGCTCACTGGTCTCAAGAGCGGACGACTCAGCTTTTACATCAAGAGTGTCGATGAGGTTAAGGAGTCTCTCCTTCTCAACCTTATACACACCGCTTAAATGCTTAGCCCAACCACGCAAGAACTGCCTTAAATGCCTAATCTTATTTTGCCATCTGTCAACATTCGATCTCCCTCCTGAATCTTTTGCCCATTCCCTTGCAACCAGATCTAGGAAACCTTCTCTCTCAAACCATGCTAGCTCGAAAGAGAAAGTATTTTAGTTCCCCACATAAGTTGCCTCACCAGAGTCAACCAGAAGTGGGGTATGATCCAAGACCGCCCGTGACAAGGCCTGAACAGTCACCATGGGAACTTCTGCTCCCACTCCACACTAGTGAGAACCCTATCTAGTTTCTCATAAGTTGGGTTCGGTAATGTATTGGTGTTGGGGAACGTTGCATGGGAAACAAAAATTTTCCTACCGTTCACCAAGATCAATCTAGTAGATGCAACTACGAGGGGGGAGTGTGATCTACGTACCCTTGTAGATCGCTAAGCGGAAGCGTTATGAACGCGGATGATGGAGTCGTACTCGTCGCGATTCAGATCGCCGAAGACCTAGCACCGAAGCAACGGTGCCTCCGCGTTCTTCACACGTACGGCTCGGGGACGTCTCCTCCTTCTTGATCCAGCAAGGGGTGGAGGAGAGGTTGATGGAGAACCGGCAGCACGACGGCGTGGTGGTGATGGTGGAGAAGAACTCCAGCAGGGCTTCGCCTAAGCACCGCGGGAGAAGAAGATGTAACGGGAGAGGGAGGGCAGCACCGAGGCACAAACTGTGTTGGCTGCCCTCCCTTTGCCCCACTATATATAGGGGGGGTGGAGAGGGGAGGGCGCCCTAGGGTTTCCCCCTAGGGGCCGGCGGCCAGGGCAAGGGGAGGGGGCGGCGGCCAGGGCAGGGGGGCGCGGCCAGGCCCTAGGGTTTCCCCCCCTAGGTGCCTTGCCCCCCAAGGCCAAGGGGTGCGGCCAGCCCTAGGGGGTCCCACCCCCTTAGCCGCATGAGGAGAGGGCCCAGGGGGGGCGCACAGCCCCCTGAGGGCTGTGGTGTTCCCCCTTGTGGCCCACTAGGCCCAGAACCACTTCCGGACCCCCCGAAACCCCTTCCGGTACTCCGCCGATTTCCCGATGCTCCCCGGAACACTTCCGGTACTCCGAAACCTTTCATCCTATATATCAATCTTCGTCTCCGGACCATTCCGGAGACCCTCGTCATGTCCGGGATCTCATCCGGGACTCCGAACAACCTTCGGTAACCATACACTTTTCTCACTAACAACCCTAGCGTTACCGAACGTTAAGTGTGTAGACCCTGCGGGTTCGGAAACCATGTAGACATGACCGAGACACTCCCAGGTCAATAACCAATAGCGGGATCTGGATACCCATATTGGTTCCTACATGTTTCTCGATGATCTCATCGGATGAACCACGATGTCAAGGATTCAGGCAATCCCGTATACAGTTCCCTTTGTCTCGTCGGTATGTTACTTGCCCGAGATTCGATCGTCGGTATCTCTATACCTAGTTCAATCTCGTTACCGGCAAGTCTCTTTACTCGTTACCGTAATACATAATCCCGTGACCAACTACTTAGTCACTTTGAGCTCATTGAGATGACGTATTACCGAGTGGGCCCGGAGATACCTCTCCGTCACACGGAGTGACAAATCCCAGTCTCGATCCATGTCAACTCAACAGACACCCTCGGAGATACCTGTAGAGTACCTTTATAGTCACCCAGTTACGTTGCGACGTTTGGCACACACAAAGCACTCCTACGGTGTCGGTGAGTTACATGATCTCATGGTCATAGGAACTTATACTGGACATGCAGAAAACTATAGCGATAACTGATACGATCAAAAGCTATGTTTAACGTTTGGGTCTCGTCCATCACATCATTCTCCTAATGATGTGATCCCGTTATCAAATGACAACTCATGTCTATGACCTGGAAACCGCGGTCATCTTTGATCAACGAGCTAGTCCTGTAGAGGCTCACTAGGGACACTAAGTCTGTCTATTCATCCACACATGTATTTGAGTTTCCAATCAATACAATTATAGCATGGATAATAAACGATTATCATGAACAAGGAAATATAATAATAACTCTTTTATTATTTCCTCTAGGGCATATTTCCAACAGTCTCCCACTTGCACTAGAGTCAATAATCTAGCATTACAAGGTAATGAATCTAACACCCATAGAGTCTTGGTGTTGATCGTGCTTAGCCCGTGGAAGAGGCTTAGTCAACGGATCTGCAACATTCAAATCCGTGTGTACTTTGCAAATGTTTATGTCCTCCTCCTTGACCGAATCGCGGATGGAATTGAAGCGTCGCTTTATGTGTCTGGTCCTCTTGTGAAACCTTGGTTCCTTGGCTAGAGCAATGGCACCAGTGTTGTCACAGAACAGAGTCATTGGGTTCAGTGCACTAGGCACAACTCCAAGATCTGTCATGAACTCCTTCATCCAGACACCTTCCTTCGCCGCCTCCGAGGCAGCTATATACTCCGCTTCACATGTAGAATCAGCTACCACGCTCTGCTTGGAACTGCACCAGCTTACCGCCCCCCCGTTGAGAATATATACGTATCCGGTTTGTGACTTAGAGTCATCCGGATCAGTGTCAAAGCTTGCATCGACGTAACCCTTTACGACGAGCTCTTGATCACCTCCATAAACGAGAAACATATCCTTAGTCCTTTTCAGGTACTTTAGGATATTCTTGACCGCTGTCCAGTGATCCATACCAGGATTACTCTGAAACCTTCCGGCCATACTTATGGCAAGGCTGACATCTGGTCTTGTGCACAGCATTGCATACATGATAGAGCCTATGGCTGAAGCATAGGGGACGACACTCATCTTTTCTCTATCATCTGCAGTCACTGGGCATTGAGTCTTACTCAACTTCGTACCTTGCAATACCGGCAAGAACCCCTTCTTGGATTGATCCATTTTGAACTTCTTCAAAACTTTATCAAGGTATGTGCTTTGTGAAAGTCCTATCAAGCGTCTTGATCTATCTCTATAGATCTTGATGCCCAATATGAAAGCAGCTTCACCGAGATCTTTCATCGAAAAACTCTTGTTCAAATACCCCTTCACGCTATCCAAAAATTCTATATTGTTTCCAATCAGCAATATGTCATCCACATATAATATTAGAAACGCTATAGAGCTCCCACTCACTTTCTTGTAAATACAAGCTTCATTGTAAACTTGTATAAACCCAAACGCTTTGATCACCTCATCAAAGCGAAGATTCCAACTCCGAGATGCTTGCACCAGCCCATAAATGGAACGCTGGAGCTTGCATACTTTGTCAGCATTCTCTGGATCGACAAAACCATCTGGTTGCATCATATACAACTCTTCCTTAAGAAAACCGTTAAGGAACGCTGTTTTGACATCCATCTGCCAAATTTCATAATCGAAATATGCAGCTATTGCTAACATGATTCGGACGGATTTAAGCATCGCTACGGGTGAGAAAGTCTCATCGTAGTCAATCCCTTGAACTTGTGAAAAACCCTTTGCCACAAGTCGAGCTTTATACACGGTGACATTACCGTCAGCGTCCGTCTTCCTCTTAAAAATCCATTTATTCTGAATGACCTTCCGCCCTTCAGGTAATACTTCCAAAGTCCATACTTTGTTTTCATACATGGATCCCATCTCGGATTTCATGGCCTCTAACCATTTGTCGGAATCTGGGCCCACCATCGCTTCTCCATAGCTCGTAGGTTCACCGTTGTCTAACAACATGACCTCCAAGACAGGGTTACCATACCACTCAGGTGCAGTGCGTACCCTTGTCGACCTACGAGGTTCGGTAGTAACTTGATCAGTAGCTTCTTGATCATCATCATTGGCTTCCTCTTCAACCTCTGCAGGCTCCACAAAAACATCTTTCTGTGCTGCGCTACTTTCTGGTTGAAGCAGAGGTTCAATAACCTCATCAAGTTCTACCTTCCTCCCACTCAATTCTTTCGAGAGAAACTCTTTCTCGAGAAAGGACCCGTTCTTAGCGACAAACACTTTGCCCTCGGATCTGAGATAGAAGGTGTACCCAACTGTTTCTTTTGGGTATCCTATGAAGACACATTTGTCCGCTTTGGGTTCGAGCTTTTCTGGCTGAAGCCGTTTGACATAAGCATCGCAACCCCAAACCTTGAGAAAAGACAACTTCGGTTTCTTACTAAACCATAGTTCATACGGTGTTGTCTCAACGGACTTAGATGGAGCCCTATTTAAAGTGAATGCAGCTGTCTCTAACGCATATCCCCAAAACGATAGTGGCAAATCGGCAAGAGACATCATAGAACGTACCATATCTAATAGTGTTCGATTACGACGTTCGGACACACCATTACGCTGTGGTGTTCCAGGTGGCGTCAACTGTGAAACAATTCCACATTTTCTCAAGTGATCACCAAACTCATAACTCAGATATTCTCCCCCTCGATCAGATCGTAGGAACTTGATCTTCTTGTTACGATGATTTTCAACTTCACTCTGAAATTGCTTGAACTTTTCAAAAGTTTCAGACTTATGCTTCATTAAGTAAATATACCCATATCTACTTAAGTCGTCAGTGAAGGTGAGGAAATAACGATATCCACCGCGCGCCGTTACACTCATCGGACCGCACACATCAGTATGTATGATTTCCAATAAGTCACTTGCCCGTTCCATTGTCCCTGAAAACGGGGTCCTTGTCATCTTGCCCATGAGGCACGGCTCGCACGTGTCAAGTGATTCAAAATCAAGAGACTCCAAAAGTCCATCAGCATGGAGCTTCCTCATGCGTTTCACGCCGATATGACCGAGACGGCAGTGCCACAAGAAAGTGGTATTATCATTATCTACTCTACATCTTTTGGCATCAATGTTATGAACATGTGTATCATCACTATCGAGATTCAATAAGAATAAACCCCTAACTTCGGGTGCATGACCATAAAAGATATTACTCATATAAATAGAACAACCATTATTCTCTGACTTAAATGAGTAACCGTCTCGCAATAAACAAGATCCAGATATAATGTTCATGCTTAACGCAGGCACTAAATTATTCAGGTTCATAACTAATCCCGATGGTAATCGAAGAGCGAGCGTGCCGACGGCGATCACATCAACCTTGGAACCATTTCCCACGCGCATCGTCACTTCGTCCTTCGCCAGCCTCCGTTTATTCCGCAGTTCCTGTTTAGAGTTGCAAATGTGAGCAACCGAACCGGTATCAAATACCCAGGCACTACAACGAGAGTTGGTAAGGTACACATCAATAACATGTATATCATATATACCTTTGTTGTTGTTGGCCCCCTTCTTGTCCGCCAGATACTTGGGGCAGTTCCGCTTCCAGTGGCCATTCCCCTTGCAATAGAAACACTCAGTCTCTGGCTTGGGCCCAGCCTTGGGTTTCTTCACTGGATTAGCAACTGCTTTGCCACCCTTCTTAGAGTTACCCTTCTTGCCCTTGCCATTCTTCTTGAAACTGGTGGTCTTATTGACCATCAACACTTGATACTCCTTTTGGATGTCTGCCTCAGCGACTTTCAGCATCGAAAACAGCTCGGCGATGGTCTTGTTCATCCCTTGCATGTTATACTGCTGCACGAAGCTCTTGTAGCTTGGAGGGAGTGACTGGAGAATTCTGTCAATGATAGCCTCATCCGGGAACACAAGTCCCAGATCAGCTATGCGGGTATAGTACCCAGACATCTTCAGTAAGTGCTCACTGACAGACGAATTCTCCTCCATCTTGCAAGCGAAGAATTTATCGGTGGTCTCATACCTCTCGATCTTAGCATTCTTCTCAAAGATGAACTTCAACTCCGTGTACATCTCATATGCACCATGACGTTCAAAACGCCTTTGAAGTCCTCCTTCCAAGCCGTACAACATGGCACATTGCACTATCGAATAGTCATCCGAACGCGTCTGCCAAACGTTCATAACGTCCGCAGAGGCTCCAGGAGCGGGGGGGTCACCTAGCGGTGCATTTAGGACATAAACCTTTTGGGCAGCTGTGAGGATGATCCTCAGATTGCGGAGCCAGTCCACAAAGTTGCTCCCGTCATCTTTCAGTTTAGCTTTCTCTAGGAACGCATTAAAATTCAGGGGAACTCCTGCGCGAGCCATCTACAACATAATTTTGCAAAGACATTTTAGACTATTGTTCATGATAAGTGAGTTATTACCTAATCAAATTAATTATAACTCCCACTCAAATTGACATCCCTCCGGTCATTCGAGCGTGACATGATCCAAATTCACCAACCCAAGTCCGATCATCACGTGAGATGAGGTGGTGTCAATGGTGAACATCAACATGTTGATCATATCTACTATATGACTCATGCTCGACCTTTCGGTCCTCCGTGTTCCGAGGCCATGTCTGTACATGCTAGGCTCGTCAAGTCTAACCCGAGTGTTCTGCATGTGCAAAACTGGCTTGCACCCGTTGTATGCGAACGTAGAGTCTATCACACCCGATCATCACGTGGTGCTTCGAAACGACGAACCTTCGCAACGGCGCACACTCGGGGGGAACACAATTTTATCTTGAAATTTTAGTGAAGGATCATCTTATAATGCTACCGTCGTCCTAAGCAAGATAAGATGCATAAAAGGATTAACATCACATGCAAATCATAAGTGACATGATATGGCCATCAACTCGTGCTTTTGATCTCCATCTTCAAAGCACCGGCATGATCTCCATCGTCACCGGCGCCACACCATGATCTCCATCATCATGATCTCCATCATCGTGTCGCCATCGGGGTTGTCGGCGCCCACCATGCTCTTACTACTATTGCTACCGTTTAGCGATAAAGTAAAGCATTACAAAGCGCTTAATAATTGACACGCAGGTCATACAAAAATTAAAGACAACCCTATGGCTCCTGCCGGTTGCCGTATGCATCGACATGCAAGTCGATATTAACTATTACAACATGATCATCTCATACATCAAATATAATTCATCATGTCATTGGCCATATCATATCACATGCATACCCTGCAAAAACAAGTTAGACGTCCTCTAATTTGTTGTTGCATGTTTTACGTGGCTGCTATGGGTATCTAGCAAGAACGCTTCTTACCTACGCAAAACCACAACGGTGATATTCAAGTTGCTATTTAACCTTCTACAAGGACCGCCTTGTTCTATTCCGATTCAACTAAGATAGGAGAGACAGACACCCGCCAGCCATCTTATGCAACAAAAGTCACATGTCTGTCGATGGAACCGGTCTCATGTACGTGGACATGTAAAGTTGGTCCGGGCCGCTTCATCCTATAATACCGCTGAATCAAGAAAGACTAAGGAGGGCAGCAATTTAAACATCAACGCCACAAACCCTTTTGTGTTCTACTCGAGAAAACATCTACGCAAGAACCTGGCTCTGATACCACTGTTGGGGAACGTTGCATGGGAAACAAAAATTTTCCTACCGTTCACCAAGATCAATCTAGTAGATGCAACTACGAGGGGGGAGTGTGATCTACGTACCCTTGTAGATCGCTAAGCGGAAGCGTTATGAACGCGGATGATGGAGTCGTACTCGTCGCGATTCAGATCGCCGAAGACCTAGCACCGAAGCAACGGTGCCTCCGCGTTCTTCACACGTACGGCTCGGGGACGTCTCCTCCTTCTTGATCCAGCAAGGGGTGGAGGAGAGGTTGATGGAGAACCGGCAGCACGACGGCGTGGTGGTGATGGTGGAGAAGAACTCCAGCAGGGCTTCGCCTAAGCACCGCGGGAGAAGAAGATGTAACGGGAGAGGGAGGGCAGCACCGAGGCACAAACTGTGTTGGCTGCCCTCCCTTTGCCCCACTATATATAGGGGGGGTGGAGAGGTGAGGGCGCCCTAGGGTTTCCCCCCTAGGGGCCGGCGGCCAGGGCAAGGGGAGGGGGCGGCGGCCAGGGCAGGGGGGCGGCCAGGCCCTAGGGTTTCCCCCCCTAGGTGCCTTGCCCCCCAAGGCCAAGGGGTGCGGCCAGCCCTAGGGGGTCCCACCCCCTTAGCCGCATGAGGAGAGGGCCCAGGGGGGGCGCACAACCCCTTGAGGGCTGTGGTGTTCCCCTTTGTGGCCCACTAGGCCCAGAACCACTTCCGGACCCCCCGAAAACCCTTCCGGTACTCCGCCGATTTCCCGATGCTCCCCGGAACACTTCCGGTACTCCGAAACCTTTCATCCTATATATCAATCTTCGTCTCCGGACCATTCCGGAGACCCTCGTCTTGTCCGGGATCTCATCCGGGACTCCGAACAACCTTCGGTAACCATACACTTTTCTCACTAACAACCCTAGCGTCACCGAACGTTAAGTGTGTAGACCCTGCGGGTTCGGAAACCATGTAGACATGACCGAGACACTCCCAGGTCAATAACCAATAGCGGGATCTGGATACCCATATTGGTTCCTACATGTTTCTCGATGATCTCATCGGATGAACCACGATGTCAAGGATTCAGGCAATCCCGTATACAGTTCCCTTTGTCTCGTCGGTATGTTACTTGCCCGAGATTCGATCGTCGGCATCTCTATACCTAGTTCAATCTCGTTACCGGCAAGTCTCTTTACTCGTTACCGTAATACATAATCCCGTGACCAACTACTTAGTCACTTTGAGCTCATTGAGATGACGTATTACCGAGTGGGCCCGGAGATACCTCTCCGTCATACGGAGTGACAAATCCCAGTCTCGATCTATGTCAACTCAACAGACACCCTCGGAGATACCTGTAGAGTACCTTTATAGTCACCCAGTTACGTTGCGACGTTTGGCACACACAAAGCATTCCTACGGTGTCAGTGAGTTACATGATCTCATGGTCATAGGAACTTATACTTGACATGCAGAAAACTATAGCGATAACTGACACGATCAAAAGCTATGTTAACGTTTGGGTCTCGTCCATCACATCATTCTCCTAATGATGTGATCCCGTTATCAAATGACAACTCATGTCTATGACCTGGAAACCGCGGTCATCTTTGATCAACGAGCTAGTCCTGTAGAGGCTCACTAGGGACACAAAGTCTGTCTATTCATCCACACGTGTATCTGAGTTTCCAATCAATACAATTATAGCATGGATAATAAATGATTATCATGAACAAGGAAATATAATAATAACTCTTTTATTATTGCCTCTAGGGCATATTTCCAACAAAAGGGTCGTCTAGGCCCTCAAAAATGGCTTGCAGGATTGGAAAAAATGAAAGTTATCGCAATTACAGTTCAAATTTTGATGAGCCGGCATATCACTTTGGTGTTCAGGTCCTGGGCGCCCCACCCATGTATGGATACAATAGGGTGGTAGGCCAACTCTCGCGAAGAAACGGTGATCAAAGAATATACAAAAATCAACCTAGAGTCCGAATTGATCGAGACTCTCAAAGCAAGTGAGAACAAGCTCCGATTTCATCATTTTCATAGGCGTTGGAAAGCTATTGGGGAATTGAGGTGATAGGACTTCTAGATTTTACGATCTGGAGGATTTTACATACATGCACACACAGGATCACGTGCGCGGAAAATTTTGAGACCAAAAAGGGTCGTCTTGGCCCTCAAAAATGGCCTGCAGGATTGGAAAAAATGAAAGTTATCGCAATTACAGCTCAAATTTTGATGAGCCGGCATATCACTTTGGTGTTCAGGTCCTTGGCGCCCCACCCATGTATGGATACAATAGGGTGTTAGGCCAACTCTCATGAATTAACGGTGATCAAAGAAAATACAAAAATCAACCTAGAGTCCGAATTGATCGAGACTCTCAAAGCAAGTGAGAACAAGCACCGATTTCGTCGTTTTCATAGGCGTTGGAAAGCTATTGGGGAATTGAGGTGATAGGACTTCTAGTTTTTACGATCTGGAGGATTTTACATACGTGCACACACAGGATCACGTGCGTGGAAAATTCTGAGACCAAAAAGGGTCGTCTTGGCCCTCAAAAATGGCCTGCAGGATTGGAAAAAATGAAAGTTATCGCAATTACATCTCAAATTTTGATGAGCCGGCATATCACTTTGGTGTTCAGGTCCTGGGCGCCCCACCCATGTATGGATACAATAGGGTGTTAGGCCAACTCTCGCGAAGAAACGGTGATCAAAGAAAATACAAAAATCAACCTAGAGTCCGAATTGATCGAGACTCTCAAAGCAAGTGAGAACAAGCTCCGATTTCGTCATTTTCATAGGCGTTGGAAAGCTATTGGGGAATTGATGTGATAGGACTTCTAGTTTTTACGATCTGGAGGATTTTACATACGTGCATGTTGGGGAACGTTGCATGGGAAACAAAAATTTTTCCTACCGTTCACCAAGATCAATCTAGTAGATGCAACTACGAGGAAGGAGTGTGATCTACGTACCCTTGTAGATCGCTAAGCGGAAGCGTTATGAACGCGGATGATGGAGTCGTACTCGTCGCGATTCAGATCGCCGAAGACCTAGCACCGAAGCAATGGTGCCTCCGCGTTCTTCACACGTACGGCTCGGGGACGTCTCCTCCTTCTTGATCCAGCAAGGGGTGGAGGAGAGGTTGATGGAGAACCGGCAGCACGACGGCGTGGTGGTGATGGTGGAGAAGAACTCCAGCAGGGCTTCGCCTAAGCACCGCGGGAGAAGAAGATATGACGGGAGAGGGAGGGCAGCACCGAGGCACGAACTGTGTTGGCTGCCCTCCCTTTGCCCCACTATATATAGGGGGGGTGGAGAGGCTAGGGCGCCCTAGGGTTTCCCCCTAGGGGCCGGCGGCCAGGGCAAGGGGAGGGGGGCGGCGGCCAGGGCAGGGGGAGGCGCCCAGGCCCTAGGGTTTCCCCCCTAGGTGCCTTGCCCCCCAAGTCCCAAGGGGTGCGGCCAGCCCTAGGGGGTCCCACCCCCTTAGCCGCATGGGGAGAGGGCCCAGGGGGGGCGCACAGCCCCCTGAGGGCTGTGGTGTCCCCCCTTGTGGCCCAATAGGCCCAGAGCACCTTCCGGACCCCCGAAAACCTTCCCGGTACTCCGCCGATTTCCCGATGCTCCCCGGAACACTTCCGGTACTCCGAAACCTTTCATCCTATATATCAATCTTCGTCTCCGGACCATTCCGGAGACCCTCGTCATGTCCGGGATCTCATCCGGGACTCCGAACAACCTTCGGTAACCATGCACTCTTCTCACTAACAACCCTAGCGTCACCGAACGTTAAGTGTGTAGACCCTGCGGGTTCGGAAACCATGTAGACATGACCGAGACACTCCCAGGTCAATAACCAATAGCGGGATCTGGATACCCATATTGGCTCCTACATGTTTCTCGATGATCTCATCGGATGAACCACGATGTCAAGGATTCAGGCAATCCCGTATACAGTTCCCTTTGTCTCGTCGGCATGTTACTTGCCCGAGATTCGATCGTCGGTATCTCTATACCTAGTTCAATCTCGTTACCGGCAAGTCTCTTTACTCGTTACCGTAATACATAATCCCGTGACCAACTACTTAGTCACTTTGAGCTCATTGAGATGACGTATTACCGAGTGGGCCCGGAGATACCTCTCCGTCATACGGAGTGACAAATCCCAGTCTCGATCTATGTCAACTCAACAGACACCCTCGGAGATACCTGTAGAGTACCTTTATAGTCACCCAGTTACGTTGCGACGTTTGGCACACACAAAGCATTCCTACGGTGTCAGTGAGTTACATGATCTCATGGTCATAGGAACTTATACTTGACATGCAGAAAACTATAGCGATAACTGACACGATCAAAAGCTATGTTAACGTTTGGGTCTCGTCCATCACATCATTCTCCTAATGATGTGATCCCGTTATCAAATGACAACTCATGTCTATGACCTGGAAACCGCGGTCATCTTTGATCAACGAGCTAGTCCTGTAGAGGCTCACTAGGGACACAAAGTCTGTCTATTCATCCACACGTGTATCTGAGTTTCCAATCAATACAATTATAGCATGGATAATAAACGATTATCATGAACAAGGAAATATAATAATAACTCTTTTATTATTGCCTCTAGGGCATATTTCCAACAATTGGCCCAAGTAAATTGTCTACCGGAAAGCTCTATCTCTCGGAGATCCAAGCTTTTGATAATGGCATTAAACATAAACGACCATCTGCCGTCAAAGTTATCGTTATTCTTCTCATCACGCCTTCTAATAATATTGAAATCACCTCCCACCAGAATTGGGAGCTGTTCATCTCCACAAATCTGAACAAGATCAGCCAGAAAGTCTGGTTTAAACTCAGGTTGTGCGGCTCCATACACTGCCACCGGTGCCCACTGGAACCCATCAACCCTGGATCTCACCCTAAAATTAACGGCAAACTCCCCCAAAACAACACTTCGAACTTCTAAAGACTCTCGCTTCACCCCAAGGAGAATCCCACCGGACCTTCCTCTGGGGGGTAAGCAATGCTAAACAAAGTCAACCCCTCCCGATAATGTACCAAGAAACTGGGAGGTAAAATTGTCTCTACCAGTCTCAGAGAGGGCGATGAAATCTAACTTGTGTTCGATCAAAGCATCCGCCAAGAACCTCCGTTTAGCCAAATCTTTCAGACCTCTGATATTCCAGAAGATGCCTCTCATTTTTCATCATGAAATTTCTTAGAAGTTCGAATCCGAACACTCCTGCGCACAACCGAATCTGGGTAAATCTTCCGGCTCCATTTACGCTTAGGCTTAATGGGCTCCCCAACTCGGTCCATACAACCAAGCTCAGGGAGCATACAAGCCTGAGTATCTTCCTGGAGTGACTCCTTCTTGACTTCCCTAGCGTCCTCATCATCAGACAACAAGGGGGACGGACCGAGGTCTTCACAAAGACTGTCCAAAACCCGCACCCCTAAGGCATAAATTTCCGAATTATTCAAAGGCTTAACAGCTGCTAAGTTTCTAATAATCTCTATCGCCCGCTCCGCCTCGAGATCAAGCAAGTCGTTAACGGATTTAGCAATTTCTTTCCCATTACCGCCCAACGAGACTCCCAATTGATTTGCATTATCAATATTATCATGCTCAGAAAAGTGCAGAATCGAATTGGAAGTGTTGACTGACATACCTGTCAAGTCCTCAATGTCCTGAAGCTTGGCCTGCCGCATGGCACGGCCCATATGCAGGTCATCCACGTCAGGCTGGTCCTGGAGACGACTGGTTAGCCGTCGACCCTCGGTCCTGGGATCAGGTACCCCCCCAAAAGCGACGACGTCGACAGTCGAGGGTCCACTGTAAGGCCTCCTGCCGTAGACCCAAGAAGACCCCCGCCCACCTGACCAGATGTGCCTGGGCCGCCTGCCAAGGACACCACTGGAGACGACATCGGCGCCGCCAAAGGCGAGCGCACCGGGGACGACCTCGTCGGCGTGCTCCAATGGAGGTTCCCGAGCGCAGCCCGCCAGGAGAAGTGGCGCCAGACTCAGCCACAAAGGCAACGGTCGCCACGCCCTCCGAGATCTCCTCGTGAGCTGGCGATAGAACATTGGATAACTGGCTGCCCGAACCAGAAGGAACCTCCTCCACCACGCCAGCCGGAAGACAAAGAGATGAAGGTGGCGAGGCTATTGGGGCCTCCCCCCTCACTCCCTCCTCCGCACCACCACGCGCATCATCCACAGCCATCGGTGACAAAGGTGGTAACTCCTGTTCCACCGGATCGTCCAGATCAGCCCTGTGTCCCCACAGCCGGCTGGGGCTGAGGCCACACTGAATGAGCCAAACCTGAGAGAGTTCAAAGGGGTCTCAGGAGGTACCGCCCCCTTACCCCCAGAACCTCGGAAGACTGCGATGTCTTACCCACTGCCGGGCTCGGCCCAGTCTGGGCCGCCCCACCCGCAGCTGAATCACTCAAGCCACGAGAATCATCTCCCTCCGTCATGTCCGTGTCCGTATTCCCTCCTGCGTCGGCTGTTTTACAACTTTATTTATGTACATGCATGGCTCGTCGGCTGTTTTGTATTTTTGATAAATCTTTATAATATATCTGATAATTTTCACACGCACAAAATTGTATATATTACATATGATAATGAAAATATACCTACGGTTCAGGGCTCAAAAAGAAAAAAGCAAATTACTGAACACCAGCGCAGATTATCAACACCTGTACTGTACAGTGCAGTTTCTGAAATGGTTAGTCTGAATGGACGTACACGACAGGAGAAACGTCAGCGGCGGTGATTAACGTGGAATTTTCTCATATGGATCGTTGCGTTTTGCGTTGAAGTGTGGATCACCGGCTACATGCATGAGCACGCGCCCTCGTTTTCGCCTTGTCCAGCTATCACCCCGGTGGCTTCCAATCACAACACATCGCCAACTGAACAAATGATTAGCCGCTTAAATTCCCTCCATAATGCTGGATGTATGTCATGTGTACATACTGTCCCGCCATACATTCTCTTCTAGGCTGCTTTCAGTATATTTCCTTCGTACCTAAATATAAGTAGTTTTGGTAGGCTGGTAGGGAGGGTGTATAAAACAACTGTCAAGTAATTCAGGTACGTGTGCTCTACAATCTGCCATTAATACTACTTACAGTTGCAACATATCCAGCACCAACCGCAAAAATCATTCCAGGTCAACAATTTCAGTTGGTTGCGAATATATGCCTAGCTGGTAACGTCACTTGATTAATTTATGTGTTTGGGTTTTATCTGAATAAATTCTTGTGTCTAGGCCCCAAATCGCTTCCACCGGCCGGACGTTGGCCGGTGCTCAGTCGTCGTCGCCGCCGCAGCGTCCTGGCTGGCTGTCTTCCCGTGGAGTGGAGGCCATCCAACCGATCGAACTCATTTGACCAGCTGCAACCACTACTAACTGCATTGCATTGATTTATTTAACTCCATACTAAGTGCATTGCTTTATTTCGCTCAAAAGGTCCAGACCTAGACAGTTTGTAGTATCGAAAACACCGAGCAACTCAGGGCATCCACAAGCGAATCAACCTGTGGTTGAGATGGTTAGCTGGACAGTGGTATCCCCAGCCCACCAGGGTTCAAATCCCGATGCTTGCATTTATCCTGGATTTATTTCAGGATTTTCAACGACATGCTTTTAATGGGAGGAGACGTTCCTGTCGACTACGAGGCGTCTATGGTGACTTCGTAAAATCTCAAGATGATATGCCGGCTCATTCTTTCGGAGGTGCTCATAGGGGTAGGGTGTGCGTGTGTGCGTTCATAGGGTTGAGTGCATACGCGTATGTATGAGCGCTTGCGTCTGTACTGTGTTAAAAAAACTCAGGGCATCCACAACCATAATAAGCTAATTTGGTGCCTTATACGCCGGCGGGCGTGTTCAATGTCAGTGCCTAGTGCCGGCTCAAGCTCGGAGGTGCTCATAGGTATAGGGTGTGCGTGTGTGCGCTCATAGGGTTAAGTGTATGAGCGCTTGCGTCTGTACTATGTTAAAAAAAACTCAGAGCATCCACAACCATAATAAGCTAATTTGGTGCCTTGTACGACGGCGGGCGTGTTCAATGTCAGTGCCTAGACAGTAACCAATTTGCTCCCTTCATAACCACGAATCTCAAATTCGGATATTCTATTTTATACAAAATCATACAATCCACGTAGTCATAGAGATAGCATAAAACGTAAGCAATACGGACATTGGACATGCAATTAGTTCATCTGAAAGGGATGAGATAGTTCAAATAAACCAAAAATGGAAATAAAAAAAACAAACAATGAACATAGCAAGGCGCGTGGTCGGAATTCACCGCTTGGCTGGGCCCTTCCTCTTGCGGTCGGCGGTGCGGCGGTCCATCTCCTCCATGTACGTCGGCGGCGCGGCGGTCCATCTCTTCCATGTACGTCGGTGGCGGGAGGGTCGTCGTCGCCCGTGATGGTGCCGCTCTCCAATGCGGCCGAAATGTAGCCGAAGAGGTGACGGAGAAGGCACTGCTGCTCCTTCGCGTGGCGGGCAATCTTGGCGGGGCGGTCTTCTTCTTCCGGGCGAGGCGCTCGGACACCTCGAGTCCGAGGTAGAGCGCTTTTGCGTTCCTGCGCCGGAGATGTCGCGGGTTGATCTCCGACTTAATTAGTGACATCCGCATGAGCTCGTGGAGGAGCGCCTCCTCCAGGCCGAGAGGACGGAGCGCGCCCTCTAGCGGGAAGAGCCGGGCTCTGCCACTCGCGTTGGGACGCCTTCGCCTCTGACTCCGGCATGCACATCCGCACTGGAGCCGCGGGCTTTGAGGGAATCCTGGACTAGGGGGTCCTCGGGTGTCCGGACTACTCGATATGGGCCAGACTGATGGGCCGTGAAGATAAAAGCAGAAGATTATCCCACGTGTCCGGGTAGGACTCATATATGTGTAGAATGGCAAGTTTTGTGTCCAGGTGAAATGTTTCCTTCCTCTGCAAGATGACTTTGTACAACCCTAGGCCCCTCCGGTGTGAATATAAACCGGAGGGTTTAGTCCGTAGAGGCTATCAGAATAATCTCAGGCTAGACGACTAGGGTTTAGCCAATACGATCTCGAGGTAGATCAACTCTTGTAACCCCTATACACATCATATTCAATCAAGCAGGAAGTAAGGTTTTACCTCCATTAAGAGGGCCCGAACCTGGGTAAACATCGTATCCTTGTTGTCCCTTGTTAGCATTGATCCTCAGATACACACCTTGGGACGCCCTACCCGAGATCTGCCGGTTTTGACACCGACATTGGTGCTTTCATTGAGAGTTTCGCTGTGTTGTCAATTGAAGGATCGATGGCTCGCTTTGTCATCAGCGACGATGCTGTCTCCGGGGAGACCTTCCTCCCTGGTCATCTTTTCGTGTTTGGCGGCTTCGTGCTACATGCCAACTCGGCCGGTCACATTGAGCAGGTCGACAGCTACGCCCCTGGTCACCAGATCAGGTTTGTAAGTTTAAACTACGTCGCCGATATCTGAGGAGATCTGATCTTCGAGGGATTCGGCCTCGGCTACCGCTCCCCACATGCATGAAGAAGACCATTCGGATCTACTATCAGATCCCGTCCAGGGGTCGACACTCATGTCCGCTCTGACCTTAGATCTGGAGCAGACCACTCCATCCAAAGACGGGAGGATAAACCCCGTCGGACTCTCTCCCTCCATGGAGCTTCTAGCCGGAGACTCAGAGGCGATTGCGCCATTCACAAACCCGAAATCAAACGAGACTCTTCCCGTCGTTGGGAAACCAGACTCGCTTCTGATCACGAGCTCCGAACTCTTGGGGTCCGTGCCCTCCGGGCTCGATCAAGTGGTCATCATCGAGCCTGGCACTGCAGATTCCCAGACTTCTGTCCATCTCTCTCTCTTAGATGAGGCGCTGGACCTGCTACAATCTCTCGCCATCACGGAGGGATCACCTCCGAACTACGCCCAGTTGGAACTGGGGGCTGAGACTAGGGAATTTTGCGCCCCACCCACCACCCATTTGGTAGCCACTATTGAGGATTTAACCGACATGCTAGACTACGCTTTCGAAGACATCGATGGCATGGACGACGATGTCGAAGCCGAACCAAGTCAAAACCCGCCCATCACCGGGCGCTGGACGACCACTTCTACCTACGATGTATACATGGTGGACACACCTGAGAAGAAGGACGACGACGGCACTAAAGATCCAGATGAGGATAAGCCCGTCGATGAACCACCAAAACCCCGACATCAGCGGCGCCGCTCTCGATCGCGCTGAGCAAGGGAAAGCAACACCGGCACCGGAGATAATGACACTCTGGATAATGCCGAAACCCCCGAAACCCCTTGGAACCAGCGTTAGAGCAGGAGGAAAGGGAGGAGGGTCAATTCGGCCCCGAAAAGCTTGCCGATCACGAGGATTCGGAAGATAATAACTATTTACCTGTCTCCGAAGAAGATGTCAGCCTTGGTGACGAAGAATTCATCTTCCCAGAGGAACCCCTCGAACAAGAACACTTTCAATGACGGCTTATCGCCACAGCGAGGAGCCTGAAAAAGCAGGAGCAACGGCTTAAAGATGAACATGATGCGCTC
Organism: Secale cereale; assembly: GCA_902687465.1. NCBI lineage: Eukaryota > Viridiplantae > Streptophyta > Magnoliopsida > Poales > Poaceae > Secale > Secale cereale. Next base: position 267,908,361 of record LR738710.1, read on the forward strand.
AACGACAGATGGAATCAAGTGCTAGACGCTGAAGAAAGATATGGCCGTGAGCGCTAAACAAAGAGCTACACCAAACGCAAGCAACTGCCACAATTCGACGACGAGGCCCTTGCGCCAATACCGTCGAGGTACAATCATGCCGATTAACCTGACCGACCACCACGTGGACGAGACAAAGAGGCCAATAACGCTGAACACTAGCCCGTGCCCCCACCATAAAGGCAAGGAGACAACGGCTCCGGGCTACAAGTATGACCTACGTCAGGACCTGGCCAATAGAGCCGGCCAGACCAGATCAATCTACGGATCAAGACGACGTGCCCCCACACGGGATGACGGCCATCAAGCCTGGCACGACAAACATAATCCAGTTCAAAGTAGGCACCAAACACAGATGTCATCCGAACTCCGTCGTGACGTCGCCCGGTATGGAGGTGCCTGTTGGGGAACGTAGTATTTAAAAAAAAATTCCTACGATCATGCAAGATCTATCTAGGAGAAGCATATCAATGAGCGGGGAGAGTGTGTCCACGTAACCTCGTAGACCAAAAACGGAAGCCTCTGGTGATGCGGTTGATGTAGTCGAACGTCTTCGTGATCCAACCGATCCAAGCACCGAACGTATGACACCTCCGCGTTCAGCACACGTTCAGCTCGATTACGTCCCACGAACTCTTGATCCAGTTGAGCGTCGCGGGAGAGTTTCGTTAGCACGACGACATGGTGACGGTGATGATGAAGTTACTGGCGCAGGGCTTCGTCTAAGCACTGCAACGATATAACCGAGGTGTGTAACTGTGGAGGGGGGCACCACACACGGCTTGCAATCAACTTGTGTGTCCATGGGGTGCCCCCTCCCCACGTATATAAAGGAGGGAGGGGAGGAGGAGGCGCGCCATGGGGGGGGGGCAATCCTACTCCAAGTAGGTTTGCCCCCCTCCCTTTCCTATTCCTACTAGGAGAAGAGGGAAGGAGAGGGAGGAGAGAAAGA
>LR738710.1:267909437-267940651 GCA_902687465.1 Secale cereale
GGGGGGGGCGTCCCCCTAGTCCAATTCGGTTTGGGCTAGCGGAGGCGCGCGCCCCACCTTGGCCTGCCTCCTCTATTCCACATCTAGGCCCATTAACCCCCCGGGAGGTTCCGGTAACTCCCCGGTACTCCGGTATTTATCCGGTGACCCCCGGAACCCTTCCAGTGTCCGAATATAACCTTCCAATATATCAATCTTTATGTCTCGACCATTTCGAGACTCCTCGACATGTCTGTGATCACATCGGGGACTCTGAACTACCTTCGGTACATCAAAACACATAAACTCATAATACCGATCATCATCGAACGTTAAGCGTGCTGACCCTATGGGTTCGAGAACTATGTATTCATGACCAAGACTCATCTACGGTCAATAACCAATAGCGGAACCTGGATGCTCATATTGGTTCCTACATATTCTACGAAGATCTTTATCGGTCAAACCACACAACAACATACGTTGTTCCCTTTGTCATCGGTATGTTACTTGCCCGAGATTCGATCGTCGGTATCATCATAACTAGTTCAATCTTGTCACCGGCAAGTCTCTTTACTCGTTCCGTAATACATCATCTCGTGACCAACTCATTAGTCGTTTGCTTGCAAGGCTTATACCGAGAGGGCCCAGAGATACCTCTCCGACACTCGGAGTGACAAATCGTATTCTCGATCTATGCCAACACCATAAACACCTTAGGAGACACCTGTAGAGCATCTTTATAATCACCCAGTTACGCTGTGATGTTTGATAGCACACAAGGTGTGTGACACCCCGAGACCGGTGTGGAGGGGCACCCTTTTTATTTTTCCCACCCACCCACCCTTTTTTCTTTTTCCCACCCACCCACCCTTTTTCTTCTCAGAGCCGGAGTTCGTAATCGAGTATCCATCCTACTCGTTGAAGTCTTTTCTTTCTTTCATCAATTGTTTCAACCGGTGAATTCTCGTCTAGTTCGTCATCATTCATCTCCTTTATTCTCTGATGAATTCTCCTCTCGTTTGATATTCTTCACCTCTTCTTCTCTCCGGTGGATTCAATTCAAGTATTTGGTGTTGTTCATATTCTTTTTCCTCGGCTCAATTGCTTCACCTTGCTCGTTCATCTCTCGCTATTTAATTATTCCGGAGTTCCGAAGAAATCTCAGGATATTCGTCTGTCTTCCGATTAATTCGAGGTTGTCACCTCATTCGAGTTTTTCATTCGTTCTGGTGCATCATCTCCTTTGCATTCCAATTCAACGGAGTTCTCTCTTCGGTGGGCTCATAACCCACAGGTCTTTTCCCAGGATCTTACCTGACTCTTTTATTTCCCCGTAGTGTTTAAAAAATTCTTTTCAAGTGTGACGTAAGTATGGATTCCATCAGTCATATGCCTTCTCCAAGATCGCTTATCATTCTTTCATCGTTGGTCCAACCTTACTTGTTTTCATCTTTCCGGAGCATTTCGTGAATTCTTTTTCATTGTGTTCCTCCGAAGGCCATCATTTCAGAAGATTTCTTCGTTCTCAGTTTTCAACTTCATCCTCTAAATATTCTTCATTGATGCCTCTTCGTTCGTCTCACAATATTTCCGGTGTTTCGTTCAACTATTCTTTAATCCGTCCGCGATCTCTTCGTTCTCGTCATTCAAATTTTTCCGCAAGTGCTTAATTCGTTCCGGTGGATTATTCTCCTTCTTCACTCCATTTAAATTCTTCCCGATGGTCATTCTCGTTCTTCACTCGATTTCTTCCCGGTGGTTCATTTCTTTTATTCACTCAGCTTCAATTTTTACGGTGGTTCGTTCATAATTCCTTTTCCGGTGCTATCATAGCAAATGTTCCTTTTATTCCAATCCTATCGGTGTTCATGAAGATTTTCGCAAGTTCCCGATATATCCCTCTTTATTCAATTTCAACGGGAATAAGTAGTATGTGAATCCATTGCTTTTCATCAATTTATTGGTGGAGGATAAACATAACATAATTCTTATTCTTCTTGTGTATTTGATTTATCCTTTCCTTCAGAGTTTATTCTTCATGAATAAATTCTAGTTCCAAGTGCTTAATCTTTTTACCGGAGTTCTTCATGGTGGTTCTCAATCATTTAAATCATTCTTCAAACGTTCATCTGATTTTTCTGGAGTAGCTCAAGCATTTTACGCTTTTGCCTCTCGAGTGCAAATAATCCTCCGTATTCTTTTGAAATGGAGTTTTGCATTTCTTCCTTCATTCTCGTCTATTCAATATTTTGATTGCGGCACAATTCACCTCAAGTTTTGGATGGATTTCATAAGTCCACACCAAGTTTATTCTTTTGTTGTTGATTTTCTCAACAACTCCGTTCAAGTCTTTCTCGTGAAGATGCTCTTTCAAATTCATTCGTGCTCGAAGTCGTCATCTTCTTCTCCATTCTTTTATTCCATCATTTCAATTGTTCCGGAGGCATTGTCTTGTTTATTTCGTCATGTTTTTATTCAATCTCCTCAAGTTCTTGCTACATTCCATTCATGTTCAACCGGTGTGCTATCTCTTTCCGTTTTAGCCGGAGTGCTGCCCGAATTCTTTCGTTTTAACTCCTTTCCATCTCTTTTAACCGGAGTGGTTTCGAATTCATTCTCATTGCTTCAGTTCGTGCTTCGTGCCTTTCAACCTCCTTGATTCTCGTTGTATTCCTTGCTATCTTGTTTAACGAAGTCCTTGCAACTTCGTTCTTCTCCATTGCATTCTTCTTTTCGAGTTGTTCAACCTCTCAATATTCTTTGGTTTCAGTCTTTTGTCCTCGAAGAACTTTGTTCTTCCTTTTCCCTCCCGTCTCGTTCCTAAGATCTCGGGACGATATCTCTTGTTAGTAGGGGAGTGTTGTGACACTCCGAGACCGGTGCGCCAGGTGTCAGCCAGTTATTCGTTGTCAGTGCCATGTCATCTGCTTGCGTGTTGCATCTTGCCATGTCATCATGTGTGTGCATCATCATGTTTTCAAAACTTGCATCCGTCCGAGTCCCCTCGTCCTTTTCGTTGTCCGTTCTGAGCCCACACACACTCACACGCGCCCGTGGCGCCTCCGAATATTTATTTTATGAGTGGCCGAAAAATGTTCTCGGAATGGGTTGAAACTTGGCGTGTGGTCTTATTATAGTGTAGACAGGCAGCCTGCCAGATTTCATCGCATTCGGAGCTTGTTTGATAGCCCAACAGATATATATAGCGGCACTAGTCGCCGGTTATTTCGTCGGACGTTTTCGGTCTCCGAAAACCCCCGCGGGCCTCTATTCCCTTCTCTCTTCTCGGCCCAAGGCCCCTCCACCACATCCCAATTCCTCCTCTAGGCCCAACCTAAACTCCCCTCGCGATCGGATCCGTCGGATCGCGATCGAAGGGCTCAAAAACACCCCAAATCCCTAAACCCTAGCCCCTACTATATATATATATATATATATATATATATATATATATATATATATATATATATATATATATATATATATATATATATATATATACACTCCCACCTGCCTAAAATGGACTAAACCTAGTCTAACCTAGCCCTTACCCTTCCCCTACCGGCAGCCAGCCGCCACCCACCTCTTCCTCATTGTTTTCCGCGCTCAGCCCCTCCCTAGCCGCCACTTGGTGCCGCCGCCGCCGAGCCTTCGCGCAGCCGGCTTCCTGAGCCATCTGGCGGCTCCCGAGCCGAGATCTGGGCCGTCCTGGGCCAGATCGAACGGCGAGAGATCCTCCAGCCGACTCCCGCAGCATCCCAGCCGCGGCTCTGCTTCGCCAGGCCTCCCAGCCGCTGCTAGCCCAGCCGCGGCCCACCTGGGACCCGATCTGGGCCGGATCAGGTCCGTGCCCGCGCTGGCGCCCGATCGCCGCCTCAGCGCCGGTCGCCGGACCCCGCCCCTCTCGACCTCGCCGGCTGCCGTGCCACCGGTGGACCGCCGCCGTCCCGGTGAGCGCTCCCAGGGCTCCCTTCCTCCTCTATCCTCTTCCTCTCTCTCTCTCAGAGCTCTCACTCTCATCATGTTCCCGCAGGATCCAGCCATGGCGCCGCCTTGCCATCCGCTCGTAGTCGGCCATGCGAGGCTCGAGGTACTCATCCGGCGCCGGAATCGGAGTCCCCTTGGCCGGATCCGCCCATTCCCGGCGTCCCCGACGCTCGCCGGAGTTCCCTGCACCCGCGCCGCCGGTGTTGACTTCCTCTGCCTCCTCTGCGCGCGTGCCGGACATGTCCGGTGGTGTCCGGACATGTCCAGGCCATCCCTCCCCGTGAGACACTACCAGGTGGACCCGTGTGCGCCCACCGACGGACGTGTCCACTCAAGACGGACAATGTCCAGATCAGCCCCGGGAGGTTGTTTTTGTTCTAAGTCTTTTGCTGTTTTAACTTCTGATGCATACTTTGCATGCTTGTAACTTGATGTGAGTATGTCCAAATTGAATGATATGATATGTCAAAATGATCGTGGTGATATGCTCTACACTTTGTTCCATTGTGCCATGCTCATTTGAGTTCATCTAGATGCTCTAATATCTTTTGCAAGAGTGCTACTTGTTATAAACTGCTGATGGGCCTCGAACCCCTCGTTGGTTACCACAAGTGGAAGGTGTAAGATGCAGTAAGTAGAAGTGTTTTCCCCTAGCAAAGATGCCAAGGATCGAATCCCCAGAGACTCCTAGGTTCAACAAGTAGGTGTCAATTGCTACAGCGCAATTAGCAATCAGCGTGGACCTGCACACAGATACAAATAACTTTGCTCCCAACGAGTACAGAGAGGTTGTCAACCTCTCCGGCCTTGTAGTTCACAAAGGGTTAAAAGCAATATGATAGTAGTGACAGATAGTGTTTTGCAATAGTAAGTAAATAGCGAAAAGTAAATAGTGGATGTGATCAATGATGGTAATATAGACCGGAGTCTCATGATGTTCACTAGTGATGTCTCTCTCCCAAAAGACGATAAAACAGCTATGTGAGGTAAACAAATTACAGCTGGGCAATTGACAGGACCACGAACGCAAACCAATGCTGATTACATTGCAAGAAAGGTTGAGTTTCAAAGCATGGGCGGTATGCCAAAGTAAGTAGACCGAAATCCATCAATATCTACTACTAATCATCCACCTTGAGATATCTATCCAGAACATCTCGCTGGTATTAAGTTGCGAGTCCCACCCATAGTGTAAACTCAATGCAACAGACAACTGCATTAAAAGAACTTTGCGTAAAGTAAACAATCCTTGCACCCGCGGGCACAAGCACCGTTGTTTTCCCCCTTGTGGCAACAACACATCCCCTAGACTCATGTTTCTGTCACTCAAGCTAGTCATCGAGGGGCATGAACCCACAATCGAGCATAACGTTCCCTCTTGGAGTCACTACCTATTACTCGGCCAAAGCAATAAATAACAACGGAGAACATGCAAGAATTACTTATGAACTAAAATATAAAAGAGGTGAATCAAATATATTACTCAAGATCAATCTGAACATAATCTCATAATCCATCGGATCCTAGCAAACTCAACATAGCAATAGCATAAGGATTACATAGGTGCCTCGATCATGTAGGGCAGCTCACGAGGACTAATTAGTGAAGCACAAGAACGGGAGGAGAACATCACATAGCTACTGGTCATGGACTCATGGTCCAAGGGAGACTACTCACGAGTCATCCGGGAGGCGTCCATGGTAGTGGAGAAGCTCCCGGTGGTGATCCTCCCCTCCGGCAGGGTGCCGGGAAGAGTTCTCCTGGTGCTCCCGATCTTGGAAGCGGCGGCGGCGGCGGAACAGAGATGGGATCGCGAAAAGAAGTCCTATTCTGAGGGTTACGGAGGACCCTTTAAATATATGCCAAAGTAGGGCACCGGGGGAGCCTCGGGGGGCCCAGGCGCCCCCCCGGCGCGGCCCAGGGGGGGGGGGGCGCCCACAGGGCGCCTGGAGCCCCTGTGGCCCCCCGCAGGCTGCCCTTCGGACGCAGTGTTGTTTCCGGATCGCTGATTTTTTATATAATTTTCTGGATTTTTCTGGGCAGTTCTCGAAACGTGAAAACCTGAAATATAAAAACAGCCGAAAACAGAAACTGGCACTGGGGTGCACTGGATTAGTAAGTTAGTCCAAATATGATCAAAAGTGTATGGAAGTGTATGAATATCATAGCAATATCACGCAAAAGTGGCATGGAGCAAGCAGAAATTATAGATACGTTTTGGACGTATCAACATCCCCAAGCTTAATTCCTGCTCGTCCTCGAGTAGGTAAATGATAACAAGAATAATTTCTGTGGTGACATGCTATTAACCATATAGGACTTTCTCATAGTCATATGACAAAAGCTTACTGAGACAATGATTCTATAGTAATTAAGTTGTCTCAAGAGAAAATCACAAATGACTGAAAATTTTACAATATGAAACTGAAACATCAAAAAGATTTGCAATGAACATGACGTGCAAATATGATAAAGTGATATCTAGCTTGCCCCCTTTAGTGATGCAAAACATAAATGCAAGGGCACCGTCAAGGTTTAAGTGATGACAAGATACAATCATTTCAGAATAAACGATATCACAATCATGCAAAAGACAATGCTACTTTGGGACAATGCACATTACACTCAGAATGACAATCATGCTCTCAGTAGTTGGTGCTTCAACATAAGGGTAAAAGAAAGGTTAAGTGCTAAAGCTTTTTATTTTGAAAACATGGAAGCAATTGTGTCAACGGTAGTAGTACTTCATATGTGTCATGTATAAAACATCTTATAAGTTGCAAGCCTCAACTTAAATAAATCGTGTGGACCTTCGGTCCATTTAAATCGAGGGAAGAATGTCTTCTCTTTAAAACATATCCTCCCAATATTTAGGGAGCTATATTAATAAATATTCCAATTGTTTGGGATCACCGTAACACACTTGCATAATTTCCCCATGCCTCTTAATTCAAGTTTCACCGTCAAACCTCCCTCTAATTCTTTTTCCCTTTTATCGAGGTTCCTCCAAAAACCTCAACACTTTTGGGCCCTTTTAAGTCCTTGCCCGTGCTAGTTCATCTTCCTCTTCGTCTTTCTACCTTTTATTCGCAAGTGACATTTTTCCTGTTCGAGAAATGTTCAATATCTTCCTATAAATTCTAGGTCATGCCAAGACCACCTCCTCCAATTTCCATGTCTTTTGGAAGTGCTTTGGTTGTCCTACGGATTTATTCAAGTTTGAGTTATTTTTCAAACTTGCATAAATTTGTAGTCTCTAAAAAATTGCCAAAGCATTTTATTAAAATAGCCCACAATTCCAGGGTTGTAGGGATATTTTTATCTCAGCCAACACCATCTCCAAACTCTCTGGGCTTTTCTATTTTTTTTGTTTGTTCTATTTCTTTTCTGGAAAAGAAATGCCAGAGAAGGAGAGCAGAGGCCCAGCCACCAGGCCATTCCAGCCCGGGCCTCCCAGCGCCCTCACCTCTCCTAAGCCTCCAGGCCCATTCTTTCCTCTAGGCCCGACAACTTCATCGAACCCTAGCTCCCGCACCGATCCCCTCAGTCCCCCCTCAGCGCCGTCGCTCTCTCGCACCATCGACCGCATCCCCATCGACCGCGCCTCGCACTCCCCCTCTCACCCCGATCCCCCAGGCCCGTTCCTCGCCGGCCAGAGCGCCCTCGCTCTCTCCTCGCCAGGTCGCAGCCCCGACGCCGTCCGACCTCTCCCTCCGTGCTCCTCCGCCGCGCCCACCTCTCTGTCCCTCTCCCCCTCTCGCTCGAGCCCCAGCTCGCTCTCTCGCCCGAGACCCCGCCGAGACTTCCTCCCTGGCCCGTGGATTCCCTCGCCAGAACCAGCAGCGGCAGCAGCCGCGCCCGAGCTCTCCCGTTGCGCGCCTCATCCCCAGTGCCAGGACGCCCGCAGGCCCGAGCGGTGCGCCTCCCTCCGGGCTCGCTCGCGCCGGGCCCCCCTCCATCGCCAAGGCAGGACGCTGGCCCCTGCCTTGTCTCCTTCCAGCGCCGCGCCAGAGGCCAGCGTCGGGCCGCCGCCCCCCTGCTGCCTTCATCCCCGCGCGGAGCCGCGACCACCTCTCTCCAGCGCGCCCCTCCTTCGTCTACCAGCGTCGCCGGCCGCGACCGCACCCTCCAGAGGCCATGGAGTCCCAGGCCGCAGCAGCCCTGCTGCGTCGTCCCCTCCAGCGCGGGGCTACGGGCGCCTCCAGCCGCGTTCCTCAGCCCCTCGAGGAAGCCCCTCGTCCTGCTGCCTCGTCCGTCCTCGAGGCGCCCCGCATCCGTCTCCCTCCGTCCGCGCCCGAGACCTTGCTGCCATGGCCTCGTCGCCCTCCCGTGTTGTTTTTGTTTTTTTTGTTGTGTTGCTGTGCTGCTGATTTGACAGAGGACCTACGTACGTCAACACCGAGACCGGTCCGACAATCCGTGTACAACTACGGTCGCTATGGATCCGTCAAGTACCACTACGCTCGACGACTCGAACATCTACAAAATGACCTCGTGAACAACTACCGTCTCGGAGACGCACCAAGTACCACTACATACGTGAACGACTACCGTCGCCGGAAGCGCCAAGTACCACGACTACTCGGAGACCCCAAGTACCCCTACCGTCGCCCCGTGTGCCTCTACGGAACGTGTACGACTCCGAGACGAGAACGACTACAAGTTCGACGGACACCAAGTACCTCGACGACATGTACATCTACACCGAGATCGGACCGACGAACGTTTTGAAGCGTCAAGTACCACTACACCGTGAACGCCGTCGGATCTTCAAGTTCCACGGAGCATCAAGTACGACTACACGGCGACCCACCAAGTACCACGACACGAACGTGAACAACTACCGTCGCCGGAACAACTACTTCCTACTACGGAACGAGTTCCACTACTGACGCCCCGAAGATGTTGGGTTCATCAAGTCCCTCTCCAAAAACGAACGTGTACCACTACTTCCGCTACCGTCGCCCGAGTACAACTACCGCCTCGGAACGGCTACTTCCTCTCCGAACGTGAACGCCTTCCTCTACGTCTCGAACCGCCCCGAAATGCACGCTTCAAAGGTATAACCCGAGACGATGACCCGTGTGATGCTTGTGTGTTGTATGAAATGTCTCCCTTGTGTGCTCCGTGCCCGTTGTGCCGTTTCATCTTTTGTCATGTTCCTCGGTTGCCTTCGTCGCCGACCCGTGGAAACCAGGAAGCCGGGATCACCCACCTTTCATCTTGTTCGACTCGCTCACGCCACCTTTCCTTTTGCACCGGTCTCTCAACGAGTTACCGGAACCGATATGATGCCATTGCATCATTTTCGGATCATTGCCGTGGCACTCTTTTCTTCCACCACGGTGACCATGCTTCATATCATCTTCTTGTTAACCTTTTAATAATTGCATAAACTTGTTCATGTCATCCGCATCATGTTAACAACATTATATATGTGTGAATTGTTGTTGCTTTAATAATTATTAAACATGCTCATGGGGATTTTCCGGACATGTTGTTGTTCTTTTCCGGCCTCATTTAAAATGTCTAAATAGTGTAGTTTCTTTATGCTTCACCTCTTGCCATGTTAAAAACATTTAATCTTGTCTTGTAAATAATGAGAGTCAACTAAATAATTAAATGTGGTGTTTCGTCAATACGCAACTCGTTGCATATTGAGCTCCACTTAACTTGTAGTGTTGTTTGTGCACTTTGCCATGCCATGCATATTTAACCGGACATGCATCATACTTGGATGTGCATCGTATGCCATGTTTATGCTTGTGTGTTTACCGTGTTGTTTGCTTCTTTCCGGTTGCTTCTCTTGTTAGCTTCGGTTTCGTTCCGGAGTTGTGAGGATTCGCTCGACTGTGTTGCTTCGTCTACTTCATGGATCCGTTCTTCTCCCTTGTGGAATTCCAGGCAAGATGACCGAACCCGGATACCATTACTATTTTTGCCTATTGCTAGTAGTCTCGCTCTATGGATTTGCCTCAATGCCCATGCCTTTCTTGTCAGCCTCCTACTTGTAACCATGACCATGTTTAACCACCCTACCTACGCAAACCGTTGCTTGGCTAAGTACGCTTCGCTCAACCCTTCTTATAGCATTGCTAGTTGCAGGTGAAGATTGGAGATGCTTGCTTCATGTTGAAGTTTGGTTGGGTTATATCACACTATATATATGCTTAAAAATGAAATCATCTATATATTGGCAAGGGTGGAAGGCTAAGCCTTTTGCTTGGTGATTTGTTCCACTCATGCCGTTAGGAACCGTATAAACCGGTGTTATGTTCCTTGATTATGCGTTCCTAACACGGTTGGGGTGTATGGGACCCCCTTGATAAACCGCTAAGTGCTAAGTCTTTTCCAGCAAGTCCCAACATTTGGTACTATTTGCCTAATAACTAATAAAACTTGCATGTGGACTAGCTATCCCTTTTATTTTAATTTAACAACCCCGGGCCAGTGCTCCACATGAGTGTTGGTCCGAAACTGGGAGTCTGCGGGGCCACCACGAGGAAACTCGAGGTTTGGTAAAAACCTGTAGAATCGCCCATCCGGTCGTGTCCTGAGACTAGATACGCGCGGCTACCTATCAGGGTGTCGACACGCCGGGAGGATTTTCTGGATTAGCCTTACCTTAGTTCGGTTTAACTTGAGCACGGGATTCCGAGAATACTCGGGTCTTCCCACCTATGGAGTTGCGACTCCGCGGATCGTGGGCTTGTAATGGGTCAAGTTGGAACACCCCTGCAGGGTTTGAACTTTCAAAAGCCGTGCCCGCGGTTATGTGGCAGATGGGAGCTTGTTAATACCCGGTTGTAGATAACTTGACACAATGTTCCAATACACTACCAGCGTGTGTACCGTGACTGTCAATTTCCGAATAGGGATTCGGGAGTTGAACACGGTGGGGTTATGTTTGACCGGCTTTAGCTAGGATCACTTCGTGATCATCTCTCGACCGAGGCACTTCTCTTCTCGCTCTCTTTTACGTAAGTTAGTGCTAGTTGCTGCTGCAGACTCTTGTTGTTCTTTCACCTCTTATTCTTTCTCCAGCCTTGTTCCTCACCCAAGGCTTAAATAGTCATGTTACCCGGGAACGGGATTGCTGAGTCCTCTGTGGCTCACAGTTACTTCACCACACCAGATGCAGGTTTAGCCGAGTGTGATGCAGGAGCTGGTTCAAGTACTTCACTGGGAGCTCGATGAAGAGCGTGGCCGTTTGCTTGTGACGTGTTTCGACGATCAGTAGTGGTTTCTACTAGGATTCGATCTAGGCCTGTGGCTTTATGTTTTTTTGGTATCTTTCTTGGATCTTCACCCGTAGACGGGTTGTGATGTTTTGAATGATGTCTTGCTTATGTAATGTATTGTGTGAAGTGGCGAGTGTAAGACAACTATCTTCTTTTGCAATTTGATCCCTCGTTTACATGAGTCGTGCAAAGATACCAAACTTGAGATCATTCTAGGATGGGCTTATACCTTTAAGTCGTGCCTCGACACGTAGGAGGTATAGTCCCATCCTGGGCATTACAAGTTGGTATTCAGAGCCTTCTCCGACCTAGAAGCCCCCACTGATTGATCGAATCGTTGACGGTTGAGTCTAGGCACACACTTGAAAATGTTTTGAGTCCTATATTTATATTGGAGAGTAGGATTTCTTTTGCTCCTCATCTCTTTCACTCTTGTGAGGACTCCTGACGATTACTCTTGCCTCTTCTACTTTCAAAAATTGCACCAAATTTTTTTTAGGATCTCGCGAGTATTGTTTGGATTGTTGCGATGTCTTTGTGACGAGAACATTGTTCTCGATGCCTCCTGTCATTAGGGGTTGTGGCAGTGTCCCGGGGAGTTGAGCTCCGAGGTGTTGTCGTCACAAATCCATCGCGGCAGTACTAGAATACTTAAGACGGCCGACATCGAAAACTCTCCTATGCGGTTAGTGGCAAGATAACCCCGACATCACCCAGTACTGGGGAGGTAGTTCGGGAGTATCGCCATAGCTTGTTATAGTGGATGCTTTTCGAAAGTCCGAGGTACACAGTTTCCGAGAAAGACTGGTTATGTGTTGAAGGATGGATACACCTGGATGTAGGTTTAGAGTTGATTGCGCGGTGCTTCCCGTGTATCCCCAACACCTGATTGCATAACTGGAATCTTTCGGAAATTAATAGGTGGGTTCATCAAGTAGTTCTAGGCATTCTTCCAACGGATGCACGATATGAAGTTCGGGGTTCTTCATTGAGTGAAGTGGTTTTATGGACTTGTTTAGATCGGGAGTTGCATCTTAAAGGGTCCTTGGCTATGCTGATCCGGGGATTGCAAAACCCTTTTGTAATACGTTCCATGAGCTTTCAGCACAAAGATGTGGAATGAAGCTTCTATCTTGTATTTGTTCTATCTGATCCTTGTTCCTTTTTATTTTATCTTGTGTTCTCCAAGTGGCTTCTCGACAAGTTGATGTACCTGCGGAATTCATTCGTTCAATTCTCTGTTCGGATAGATATGTTGCAACATAATCTTCTTCATAAACATATCTACCCCTTTGTTCTTGTTTTGATTCTGGTATTCGAGTTGCTTCGATGTCAAATGTTGATTCCATACCTTTCCTTATCGGTGTTCTCATATTTCTATGGGAGTGCTAATTCTTTTTGACCATCAAGATCTTCATGTTAATTCTTTTTCAACCGGTGTGCCTTCTCTTCAAGTTATTCCATACGGACGCCGTTGAGAAATCTGACGATTGTATGTTTCATTCATACCAAGTTGTCCTTGTTTTCCCCACCCTCCCACCCTTCTTCTTCTCGGAGCAAGAAATTCTCAAATGAAATATCCATTTTATTCATGTGAGGTTTCTTCATTCTTTTCCTTCAATGTTCTTATCCGGTGATTTATCGTGAAGATGCTCAAGAGCTTCTAGTTCATCATTCTTCGTTCTCGTTTCTTCTTTGGTGGATGTAATTCAAGATTTCGTTGTTGATCTTATCCTTTTCCTCATTTCACAATGTTTTCTTATTCCGGTGCTCCAATTAATCATTCTCCTCTTGCTATTCATATCCGGAGTGCTCAAGATTCATAATTCCATTCTTAATCCGTTCAAGCAATTTTTTTGAGGTTTGTTATCTTATTCAAGCCATTTAACTCAACCGGTGCTATATCTCTTCAGCAATATTTTCCAACGGTGATTTCTTTGAGTGGGCCCTAACCCATAGGTCTTTTCCCAGGATCTTACCTGACTCTTCTAATTTTTCCGGAGTATTCTGAAATTCTTTTCAAGTGTGAAGTAAGAATGATTCCCATCAGTCACATGCCTTCTCCAATATCGCTTTCAAATTCTTGCACCATTGTTTCAACCTTTTTAATTCTTCATTCCGGAGTGCTCAACAATTCTTCATGGCATTCTCGTCTTCATTCTCAGCATTGGAGACCGGAGAAGTGTTTTCACTTAAATCTTGGCCCGTTCTCTCGAAGAATTGTGGTTCTAGCTTCTTGCCATCCTCATTATTGTTCCGATTGTGAGGAATTCTTTTTATACCCATCCGAAGCATTTCCTGAATTCTTCTTATTGTGATCCTCCGAAGGCCATCATTCAGAATAATTCTTCGTTCTCATTTTTTTCAACTTCGTCCTCCAAATATTCTTCATTGATGTCTCTTCGTTCGTCTCCATATTTTTACGGTGGTTCGTTCAAGATTACCCTTCCGTTGTTATCGTTTTAATTCATTTGTTCTTTCATAATTCTACCGGTGCTTTGTTGAAGTTTTACCCAAGCTTGTGCGAGATCTCTCTTAATTCTTCCAACGAGAATAAGTAGTATGCCAAATCCATTGGTTGTCATCAATTTAAATTGATGAAGGATATGCATGACATAATTCATATTCTTATTCCTTCAAGGTGATTTAATTCTTTGTCTGGAGCTTGTTCATCATATCATATCCTGGGTTCCAAATTTTTCATTTTGTTTTCCGGAGCTCCAAGTTATTTCTATTACATCATTTCAAAGCTACATCTAATTCATCGCAGGCCTTGAATCTTATTCTTTTCATCTTTCACTTCTCATGCTTTCATTACTGGAGTTCTTCATGTTTCATCATGTTTTAATTCATCCTCGAAGTCTTCATCAAGATTCTTGTTGGAGCTCAAGCATTCTTCATCATGCTCTCCATTTGCAATTCTTTATCTTTTCAGATGGTGTTATGACATTCTTGACAATTCCTTCATGTTTTATGATTCACGAGTTATCAAGAATGAGATAATTAAAACCATCATTTTCTTTGTTCAGGAGATCTTTTCGACCCTTTAATTATTCGTTGAAGTTATCTTGGGTTGTATTTCACCTAAAAGCTTTCCCTGAGGATTGTTGCTAATTATGGTGCTTATAAATGACCCAAATTCTTCATTTATCATTCCGGTGAAATAAGTTTTTCATCTCCTTGTTGATCTCAATCCAATCAATTGTTCCGTCAGTGGCTGGTTGTCACCTCATAATTTTGAGATGTTTTCCATAAGCCCACAACGAGCTTATTCTTTTCGTTGTTGATTTTTCCAACAACTCCGTTCAACCCTTCTTTATAAGGATGCTCTTTCAAATTCAATTTTGAGAGAAATTGTCATTTTTCTTCTCCGTTCTTTCTTCCCAACGATCTTGCATCTATTCTTCATTCCGGAGGCATTGTATTATTGCTCTCTTCGTCCCATCATCTCGTTTTATCGAGATCATGTTCTTTCCTTTGCTTATCTTTTAACCGGAGTGTTGTATTCTTCATTCAAGTTCTCTCATCTTATCTAGTTTGCCTCTCTTTTCAACCGGAGTGCTGTCTGAATCTTTCTTACCTTGTGCCATTCTTTTAATTGTTTCTAAGGCTTTATGTTGTTGATTTCTTCAAGTATCATTCCATCTCCTCAAGTTCTTGTTAATTCCTTCCATTTTCAGACGGAGTGCTGTCCAAATTATTTCGTTCTTATTCCTTCTCAATCTTGGTTAACCGGAGTGGTCTTGAAATTCTTCCGTCATCCGTGAGCCCTTTATTCATGTCTTTCAACCTCCAAGGTTCTCTTAATGCTCCTTGTTCCTCTTTTTCTAACGGAGTTTTCATATTCGTTCATCTCCGTTGTATTCTTCTTTCAGATTGTTCAACCTCTCAAGGTTCTTTGGTTTCACTCGTCTGTCAAAGAAGCAACTTTGTTTTACCTCTTCTTTTTCGTTTTCTATCCGGTGCTATCTCTAGGATCTCGGGTCGAGATCCTCTGTTAGTGTGGGAGAGTTGTGACACCCGAAGACCAACGTCCCAGAAGATTCCAGAAGATTCCAGATGTTCCGGGTTGCCCGTGTGTTTTATTTGTGCTTGTGTTATTTATTTTGCATTGCATCATGTCATCATGCCATCATGTCATATTTATTTTTGCATCTCAACTTAAATAAATCGTGTGGACCTTCGGTCCATTTAAATCGAGGGAAGAATGTCTTCTCTTTAAAACATATCCTCCCAATATTTAGGGAGCTATATTAATAAATATTCCAATTGTTTGGGATCACCGTAACACACTTGCATAATTTCCCCATGCCTCTTAATTCAAGTTTCACCGTCAAACCTCCCTCTAATTATTTTTCCCTTTTATCGAGGTTCCTCCAAAAACCTCAACACTTTTGGACCCTTTTAAGTCCTTGCCCGTGCTAGTTCATCTTCCTCTTCGTCTTTCTACCTTTTATTCGCAAGTGACATTTTTCCTGTTCGAGAAATGTTCAATATCTTCCTATAAATTCTAGGTCATGCCAAGACCACCTCCTCCAATTTCCATGTCGTTTGGAAGTGCTTTGGTTGTCCTACGGATTTATTCAAGTTTGAGTTATTTTTCAAACTTGCATAAATTTGTAGTCTCTAAAAAATTGCCAAAGCATTTTATTAAAATAGCCCACAATTCCAGGGTTGTAGGGATATTTTTATCTCAGCCAACACCATCTCCAAACTCTCTGGGCTTTTCTATTTTTTTGTTTGTTCTATTTCTTTTCTGGAAAAGAAATGCCAGAGAAGGAGAGCAGAGGCCCAGCCACCAGGCCATTCCAGCCCGGGCCTCCCAGCGCCCTCACCTCTCCTAAGCCTCCAGGCCCATTCTTTCCTCTAGGCCCGACAACTTCATCGAACCCTAGCTCCCGTACCGATTCCCTCAGTCCCCCCTCAGCGCCGTCGCTCTCTCGCACCATCGACCGCATCCCCATCGACCGCGCCTCGCACTCCCCCTCTCGCCCCGATCCCCCAGGCCCGTTCCTCGCCGGCCAGAGCGCCCTCGCTCTCTCCTCGCCAGGTCGCGGCCCCGACGCCGTCCGACCTCTCCCTCCGTGCTCCTCCGCCGCGCCCACCTCTCTGTCCCTCTCCCCCTCTCGCTCGAGCCCTAGCTCGCTCTCTCGCCCGAGACCCCGCCGAGACTTCCTCCCTGGCCCGTGGATTCCCTCGCCAGAACCAGCAGCGGCAGCAGCCGCGCCCGAGCTCTCCCGTTGCGCGCCTCATCCCCAGCGCCAGGACGCCCGCAGGCCCGAGCGGTGCGCCTCCCTCCGGGCTCGCTCGCGCCGGCCCCCCCTCCATCGCCAAGGCAGGACGCTGGCCCCTGCCTTGTCTCCTTCCAGCGCCGCACTAGAGGCCAGCGTCGGGCCGCCGCCCCCCTGCCGCCTTCATCCCCGCGCGGAGCCGCGACCACCTCTCTCCAGCGCGCCCCTTCTTCCTCTACCAGCGTCGCCGGCCGCGACCGCACCCTCCAGAGGCCATGGAGTCCCAGGCCGCAGCAGCCCTGCCGCGTCGTCCCCTCCAGCGCGGGGCTACGGGCGCCTCCAGCCGCGTTCGTCAGCCCCTCGAGGAAGCCCCTCGTCCTGCTGCCTTGTCCGTCCTCGAGGCGCCCCGCATCCGTCTCCCTCCGTCCGCGCCCGAGACCTTGCTGCCATGGCCTCGTCGCCCTCCCGTGTTGTTTTTGTTTTTTTTTGTTTTGCTGTGCTGCTGATTTGACAGAGGACCTGCGTACGTCAACACCGAGACCGGTCCGACAATCCGTGTACAACTACGGTCGCTATGGATCCGTCAAGTACCACTACGCTCGACGACTCGAACATCTACAAAATGACCTCGTGAACAACTACCGTCTCGGAGACGCACCAAGTACCACTACATACGTGAACGACTACCATCGCCGGAAGCGCCAAGTACCACGACTACTCGGAGACCCCAAGTACCCCTACCGTTGCCCCGTGTACCTCTACGGAACGTGTACGACTCCGAGACGAGAACGACTACAAGTTCGACGGACACCAAGTACCTCGACGACGTGTACATCTACACCGAGATCGGACCGACGAACGTTTTGAAGCGTCAAGTACCACTACACCGTGAACGCCGTCGGATCTTCAAGTTCCACGGAGCATCAAGTACGACTACACGGCGACCCACCAAGTACCACGACACGAACGTGAACAACTACCGTCGCCGGAACAACTACTTCCTACTATGGAACGAGCTCCACTACCGACGCCCCGAAGATGTTGGGTTCATCAAGTCCCTCTCCAAAAACAAACGTGTACCACTACTTCCGCTACCGTCGCCCGAGTACAACTACCGCCTCGGAACGGCTACTTCCTCTCCGAATGTGAACGCCTTCTTCCTCTACGTCTCGAATCGCCCCGAAACGCACGCTTCAAAGGTATAACCCGAGACGATGACCCGTGTGATGCTTGTGTGTTGTATGAAATGTCTCCCTTGTGTGCTCCGTGCCCGTTGTGCCGTTTCATCTTTTGTCATGTTCCTCGGTTGCCTTCATCGCCGACCCGTGGAAACCCGGAAGCCGGGATCACCCACCTTTCATCTTGTTCGACTCGCTCACGCCACCTTTCCTTTTGCACCGGTCTCTCAACGAGTTACCAGAACCGATATGATGCCGTTGCATCATTTTCGGATCGTTGCCGTGGCACTCTTTTCTTCCACCACGGTGACCATGCTTCATATCATCTTCTTGTTAACCTTTTAATAATTGCATAAACTTGTTCATGTCATCCGCATCATGTTAACAACATTATATATGTGTGAATTGTTGTTGCTTTAATAAATATTAAACATGCTCATGGGGATTTTCCGGACATGTTGTTGTTCTTTTCCGGCCTTATTTAAAATGTCTAAATAGTGTAGTTTCTTTATGCTTCACCTCTTGCCATGTTAAATACATTTAATCTTGTCTTGTAAATAATGAGAGTCAACTAAATAATTAAATGTGGTGTTTCGTCAATACGCAACTCGTTGCATATTGAGCTCCACTTAACTTGTAGTGTTGTTTGTGCACTTTGCCATGCCATGCATATTTAACCGGACATGCATCATACTTGGATGTGCATCGTATGCCATGTTTATGCTTGTGTGTTTACCATGTTGTTTGCTTCTTTCCGGTTGCTTCTCTTGTTAGCTTTGGTTTCGTTCCGGAGTTGTGAGGATTCGCTCGACTGTGTTGCTTCGTCTACTTCATGGATCCGTTCTTCTCCCTTGTGGAATTCCAAGCAAGATGACCGAACCCGGATACCATTACTATTTTTGCCTATTGCTAGTAGTCTCGCTCTATGGGCTATGATACCATACCTGGCTCTGATACCAACTTGTAATGCCCAGGTTGGGACTATACCTCCTACGTGTCGAGGCACGACTTAAAGGTATAAGCCCATCCTAGAATGATCTCATGTTTGGTATCTTTGCATGACTCATGTAAACGAGGGATCAAATTGCAAAAGAAGATAGTTGGCTTACACTCGCCACTTCACACAATACATTACATAAGCAAGACATCATTCAAAACATCACAACCCGTCTACGGGTGAAGATCCAAGAAAGATACCAAAAACAACATAAAGCCATAGGCCTAGATCGAATCCTAGTAGAAACCACTACTGATCGTCGAAACACGTCACAAGCAAACGACCACGCTCTTCATCGAGCTCCCAGTGAAGTACTTGAACCAGCTCCTGCATCACACTCGGCTGAACCTGCATCTGGTGTGGTGAAGTAACTGTGAGCCACAGAGGACTCAGCAATCCCGTTCCCGGGTAACATGACTATTTAAGCCTTGGGTGAGGAACAAGGCTGGAGAAAGAATAAGAGGTGAAAGAACAACAAGAGTCTGCAGCAGCAACTAGCACTAACTTACGTAAAAGAGAGCGAGAAGAGAAGTGCCTCGGTCGAGAGATGATCACGAAGTGATCCTAGCTAAAGCCGGTCAAACATAACCCCACCGTGTTCAACTCCCGAATCCCTATTCGGAAATTGACAGTCACTGTACACACGCTGGTAGTGTATTGGAACATTGTGTCAAGTTATCTACAACCGGATATTAACAAGCTCCCATCTGCCACATAACCGCGGGCACGGCTCTCGAAAGTTCAAACCCTGCAGGGGTGTTCCAACTTGACCCATTACAAGCCCACGATCCGCGGAGTCGCAACTCCATAGGTGGGAAGACCCGAGTATTCTCGGAATCCCGTGCTCAAGTTAAACCGAACTAAGGTAAGGCTAATCCAGCAAATCCTCCCGGCGTGTCGACACCCTGATAGGTAGCCGCGCGTATCTAGTCTCAGGACACGACCGGATGGGCGATTCTACAGGTTTTTACCAAACCTCGAGTTTCCTCGTGGTGGCCCCGCAGACTCCCCGTTTCGGACCAACACTCATGTGGAGCACTGGCCCGAGGTTGTTGAATTAAAATAAAAGGGATAGCTAGTCCACATGCAAGTTTTATTAGTTATTAGGCAAATAGTACCAAATGTTGGGACTTGCTGGAAAAGACTTAGCACTTAGCGGTTTATCAAGGGGGTCCCATACACCCCAACCGTGTTAGGAACGCATAATCAAGGAACATAACACCGGTTTATACGGTTCCTAACGGCATGAGTGGAACAAATCACCAAGCAAAAGGCTTAGCCTTCCACCCTTGCCAATATATAGATGATTTCATTTTTAAGCATATATATAGTGTGATATAACCCAACCAAACTTCAACATGAAGCAAGCATCTTCAATCTTCACCTGCAACTAGCAATGCTATAAGAAGGGTTGAGCAAAGCGTACTTAGCCAAGCAACGGTTTGCGTAGGTAGGGTGGTTAAACATGGTCATGGTTACAAGTAGGAGGCTGACAAGAAAGGCATGGGCATTGAGGCAAATCCATAGAGCGAGACTACTAGCAATAGGCAAAAATAGTAATGGTATCCGGGTTCGGTCATCTTGCCTGGAATTCCACAAGGGAGAAGAACGGATCCATGAAGTAGACAAAGCAACACAGTCGAGCGAATCCTCACAACTCCGGAACGAAACCGAAGCTAACAAGAGAAGCAACCGGAAAGAAGCAAACAACACGGTAAACACACAAGCATAAACATGGCATACGATGCACATCCAAGTATGATGCATGTCCGGTTAAATATGCATGGCATGGCAAAGTGCACAAACAACACTACAAGTTAAGTGGAGCTCAATATGCAACGAGTTGCGTATTGACGAAACACCACATTTAATTATTTAGTTGACTCTCATTATTTACAAGACAAGATTAAATGTTTTTAACATGGCAAGAGGTGAGGCATAAAGAAACTACACTATTTAGACATTTTAAATGAGGTCGGAAAAGAACAACAACATGTCCGGAAAATCCCCATGAGCATGTTTAATAATTATTAAAGCAACAACAATTCACACATATATAATGTTGTTAACATGATGCGGATGACATGAACAAGTTTATGCAATTATTAAAAGGTTAACAAGAAGATGATATGAAGCATGGTCACCGTGGTGGAAGAAAAGAGTGCCACGGCAACGATCCGAAAATGATGCAACGGCATCATATCGGTTCCGGTAACTCGTTGAGAGACCGGTGCAAAAGGAAAGGTGGCGTGAGCGAGTCGAACAAGATGAAAGGTGGGTGATCCCGGCTTCCGGGTTTCCACGGGTCGGCGACGAAGGCAACCGAGGAACATGACAAAAGATGAAACGGCACAACGGGCACGGAGCACACAAGGGAGACATTTCATACAACACACAAGCATCACACGGGTCATCGTCTCGGGTTATACCTTTGAAGCGTGCGTTTCGGGGCGGTTCGAGACGTAGAGGAAGAAGGCGTTCACGTTCGGAGAGGAAGTAGCTTTTCCGAGGCGGTAGTTGTACTCGGGCGACGGTAGCGGAAGTAGTGGTACACGTTCGTTTTTGGAGAGGGACTTGATGAACCCAACATCTTCGGGGCGTCAGTAGTGGAACTCGTTCCGTAGTAGGAAGTAGTTGTTCCGGCGACGGTAGTTGTTCACGTTCGTGTCGTGGTACTTGGTGGGTCGCCGTGTAGTCGTACTTGATGCTCCGTGGAACTTGAAGATCCGACGGCGTTCACGGTGTAGTGGTACTTGACGCTTCAAAACATTCGTCGGTCCGATCTCGGTGTAGATGTACACGTCGTCGAGGTACTTGGTGTCCGTCGAACTTGTAGTCGTTCTCGTCTCGGAGTCGTACACGTTCCGTAGAGGTACACGGGGCGACGGTAGGGGTACTTGGGGTCTCCGAGTAGTCGTGGTACTTGGCGCTTCCGGCGACGGTAGTCGTTCACGTATGTAGTGGTACTTGGTGCGTCTCCGAGATGGTAGTTGTTCACGAGGTCATTTTGTAGATGTTCGAGTCGTCGAGCGTAGTGGTACTTGACGGATCCATAGCGACCGTAGTTGTACACGGATTGTCGGACCGGTCTCGGTGTTGACGTACGCAGGTCCTCTATCAAATCAGCAGCACAACAACACAACAAAAAAAACAAAAACAACACGGGAGGGCGACGAGGCCATGGCAGCAAGGTCTCGGGCGCGGACGGTGGGAGACGGATGCGGGGCGCCTCGAGGACGGACGAGGCAGCAGGACGAGGGGCTTCCTCGAGGGGCTGACGAACGCGGCTGGAGGCGCCCGTAGCCCCGCGCTGGAGGGGACGACGCGGCAGGGCTGCTGTGGCCTGGGACTCCATGGCCTCTGGAGGGTGCGGTCGCGGCCGGCGACGCTGGTAGAGGAAGGAGGGGCGCGCTGGAGAGAGGTGGTCGCGGCTCCGCGCGGGGATGAAGGCAGCAGGGGG
The DNA here is from genome assembly GCA_902687465.1 of Secale cereale. Classification (NCBI taxonomy): domain Eukaryota; kingdom Viridiplantae; phylum Streptophyta; class Magnoliopsida; order Poales; family Poaceae; genus Secale; species Secale cereale. Next base: position 267,931,514 of record LR738710.1, read on the forward strand.
GCGGCGGCCCGACGCTGGCCTCTGGCGCGGCGCTGGAAGGAGACAAGGCAGGGGCCAGCGTCCTGCCTTGGCGATGGAGGGGGGGGGCCGGCGCGAGCGAGCCCGGAGGGAGGCGCACCGCTCGGGCCTGCGGGCGCGTATCAATGGGCTATGGAGATGCCCATCAATAGATACCAACATGAGTGAGTAGGGATTGCCATGCAACGGATGCACTAGAGCTAAAAATGTATGAAAGCACAACAAAAGAAACTAAGTGGGTGTGCATCCAACTTGCTTGCTCACGAAGACCTAGGGCATTTGAGGAAGCCCATTGTTGGAATATACAAGCCAAGTTCTATAATGAAAATTCCCACTAGTATATGAAAGTGGCTAAACAAGAGACTCTCTATCATGAAGAACATGGTGCTACTTTGAAGCACAAGTGTGGAAAAAGATAGTAGCATTGTCCTTTTTTTTCTTTTCTATTTTTATTTTTCTATTTTTTGGGCCTTTCTTTTTCTTGGCCTTTCCTTTTCTTTTTTTTTTCTTTTTTCTTTGGGACAATGCTCTAATAATGATGATCATCACACTTATATTGATTTACAACTCGATACTAGAAAAAAGTATGACTCTATATGAATGCCTCCGGCGGTGTACCGGGATGTGCAATGAGTCAAGAGTGACATGTATGAAAAATTATGCATGGTGGCCTAGCAACAAATACGATGTCAACTACATGGTCATGCATGGCAATATGACAATATGAAGCGTGTCATATGAACGGAATGGTGGAAAGTTGCATGGCAATATATCTCGGAATAGCTATGGAAATGCCATGATAGGTAGGTATGGTGGCTGTTTTGAGGAAGGTATATGGTGGGTGTATGGTACCGGCGAAAGTTGCGCGGTACAAGAGAGGCTAGCAATGGTGGAAGGGTGAGAGTGCGTATAATCCATGGACTCAACATTAGTCATAAGGAACTCATATACTTATTGCAAAAATCTACGAGTCATCAAAACAAAGCAATTAGCACATGCTCCTAGGGGGGAGGTTGGTAGGAGTTAACCATCACGCGCCCCCGACCTCCACACAAAGGTTGACACTCTACAAATACCTCATGCTCTAACTTAGTCACACATCGGTTCACCATACGTGCATGCTACGGGAATCACTAACCTTAACACAAGTATTTCTCAATTTCATAATAACTCCACTAGCATGACTCTAATATCATTATCCTCATATCTCAAAACAATTATCAAGCATCCAACTTCTCTTCATAATGCACTTAGTGTGGAAGTTTTTACTACATTGATATTGGATGTCTATCATGTGAAGACTAATTTTGTAGCCTATGCACATTACCATGCTGTTTTAATAGAATCTCAAAAGGATATAAGTGAAGCATGAGAGTTCATCTATTTCTTCAAAATAAAACCACCGCCGCGCTCTAAAATATATATGTGAAGCACTAGAGCAACCAACAAACTACCCCGGAAGATATAAGTGAAGATCAATGAGTAGTTGAATAATTATGTAACTATGTGAAGACTCTCTAACATTTAAGAACTTAAGATCTTGGGATAATATCCAAACAGCAAGCAAAACAAAATAAACTAAATAGACGCTCCAAGCAAAACACATATCATGTTGCGAATAAAAATATAGCTCCAAGTATAGTTACTGATGGATGAAGACGAAAGAGGGGATGCCTTCCCAGGGCATCCCCAAGCTTAGGCTTTTGATTATCTTGAATTTAATTGGGGTTCCATGGGCATCCCCAAGCTTAGGCCTTTGCTACTCCTTGTTCCATAGTCCATCAAAGCAATACTCAAAACTTGAAAACTTCACAACACAAAACTTAGACAAAAATCTCGTGAGCTCCGTTAGTATAAGAAAGCAAACCACTACTCAAAGGTACAGCAATGAATTCATTATTGGTTTATATTGGTGTTAAACCTACTGTATTCCAACTTCTCTATGGTTCATATCCTTCAATACTACTCATAGATGCATCGGAATAAGCAAACAACACACGAAAAACAGAATCTGTCAAAGATAGAACAATCTATAGTAATCTGCAGGGTTCGCCTACTTCTGGAAATCCAAAAAATTCAAACTAAATTGGTAAATTTGCTAAATTTGTCTACCAATAATAAGCAAAAATAATAAACTAAAAAGCACGCTCCAGTAAAACCGCACGACTACTTTAGCCAGCGATAACGATTCTGTTTTTCACAGCAAGATCATATAGACTTCACACAAGTCTTCCCAAAGGTTCTACTTGGCACAAACACTAAAAAAAACATGAAACCACATCTAATCAGAGGCTATATGCAATATTTATTCCCTAACAGCATCAAAAACAAAAATAATATAAAGTTGGGTTGCCTCTTAACAAGCGCTATCGTTTTAGCCCCTAGCTAGGCACGATGATGCTCACATAAAAGATAAGAATTGAAACGAGAGCATTATGAAGCATATGAATAGCACATTTAAGTCTAACCCACTTCCTATTCATAGGGATTTTGTGAGCAAACAACTTATGTGAACTATAATCAACTAGCATAGGACGGCAAAGTAAGCATAGCTTCAAGATTTTCAACACATAGAGAGAAAACTTGATATCATTGCAACATGTAGAAGGATATGTTCCTCCCTCATAATAATTTTCAGTAGCATCATGAATGAATTCAACAATATAACCATCACATAAAGCATTCTTTTCATGATCTACTAGCATATAAATTTTACTACTCTCCACATAAGCAAAATTCTTCTCATCAATAGTAGTGGGAGCAAACTCAACAAAATAACTATCATGTGAAGCATAATCCAATTGAAAACTAAAATCATGATGACAAGTTTCATGTTTATAATTATTCTTAATAGCATACAAGTCATCACAATAATCATCATAGATAGCAACTTTGTTCTCATAATCAATTGGAACCTCTTCCGAAATAGTGGATTCAGCACTAAATAAAGTCATGACCTCTCCAAATCCACTTTCATCAATATAATCATCATAAATAGGAGGCATACTTTCATCATAATAAATTTGCTCATCAAAACTTGGGGAACTAAACATATCATCTTCATCAAACATAGCATCCCCAGGCTTGTGGCTTTGCATATCATTAGCATCCCCAGACTGAAAGTAGTCATCAGAACTAGCTTGCCAGACATTCATAACATCTGGAGTTGCTCCTGCAGCAGGCCTGTCACCTAGCGGTGCTTCTAGGACATAATTCTTCTGTGCAGCAATGAGGATAATCCTCAAGTTGCGGACTCAGTCCGTGTAGTTGCTACCATCATCTTTCAACTTAGCTTTCTCTAGGAAGGCATTAAAATTCAAGGGAATAGTAGCACGGGCCATTGATCTACAAGAACATAGATATGCAAAAACTATCAGGACTAAGGTCATGATAAATTAAAGTTCAATTAATCATATTACAAAAGAACTCCCACTTAGATAGACATCCCTCTAGTCATCTAAATGATCATGTGATCCAAATCAACTAAACCATGTCCGATCATCACGTGAGATGGAGTAGTTTTCAATGGTGAACAACTTATGTTGATCATATCTACTATATGATTCACAATCGACCTTTCAGTCTCCAGTGTTCCAAGGTCATGTCTGTACATGCTAGGCTCGTCAAGTTTAACCCGAGTATTCTGCATGTGCAAAACTGTCTTACACCCGTTGTATTTGAACGTAGATCTTATCACACCCGATCATCACGTGGTGTCTCAGCACAACGAACTTTCGCAATGGTGCATACTCAGGGATCACACTTGTACCTTGAAATTTTGTAAGGGATCATCTTATAATGCTACCGCCGTACTAAGCAAAATAAGAAGCATAATAAGATAAACATCACATGCAATCAAAATATGTGACATGATATGTCCATAATCATCTTGTGCTTTTGATCTCCATCTCCAAAGCATCGTCATGATCTCCATCATCACCGGCTTGACACCATGATCTTCATCGCAGCATCGTGGCCGATAATTTACAAAACATGATCATCTAATACAATAACATATAACTCATCACGTCTTGACCATATCACATCACGACATGCCCTGCAAAAACAAGTTAGACGTCCTCTACTTTATTGTTGCAAGTTTTACGTGGCTGCTATGGGCTTAGCAAAAACCATTCTTACCTACGCATACAAAGCCACAACGATTTTTCGTCAAGTGTGCTGTTTTAACCTTCACAAGGACCGGGCGTAGCCACACTCGATTCAACTAAAGTGAGAGAGACAGACACCCGCCGGTCACATTTAAGCAATGAGTGCTCGTAACGGTGAAACCAGTCTCACGTAAGCATACGCGTAATGTCGGTCTGGGCCGCTTCATCTCACAATACCGCCGAATAAAAGTATGACATGCTTGTAAGCAGTATGACTATTATCGCCCACAACTCATTGTGTTCTACTCGTGCATATCATCTATGCATAGACCTGGATCTTGATGCCACTGTTGGGGAACGTAGTATTTCAAAAAATTCCTACGATCACGCAAGATCTATCTAGGAGAAGCATAGCAATGAGCGGGGAGAGTGTGTCCACGTACCCTCGTAGACCGAAAACGGAAGCGTCTAGTGATGCGATTGTTGTAGTCGAACGTCTTCGCGATCAAACCGATCCAATCACCGAACGTACGGCACCTTGCGTTCAGCACATGTTCAGCTCGATGAGGTCCCATGAATTCTTGATCCAGTTGAGCGTCGCAGGAGTGTTTCTTCAGCACGACAACATGATGACGGTGATGATGAAGTTACGGGCGCAGGGCTCCGCCTAAGCACTGCAACGATATAACCGAGGTGTGTAACTGTGGAGGGGGGCACCGCACACGGCTTGCAAATCAACTTGTGTGTCCATGGGCTGCCCCGCCCCACGTATATAAAGGAGGGAGGGGAGGAGGAGGCAGCCAAGGAGGAGGAGGCGCGCCATGGGGGGGGGGCAATCCTACTCCAAGTAGGTTTGGCCCCCCCTTTCCTATTCCTACTAGGAGAAGAGGAAAGGAGAGGGAGGAGAGAAAGAAAGGGGGGGGGTCGCCCCCCTAGTCCAATTCGGTTTGGGCTAGGGAGGCGTGCGGCCCACCTTGGCCTGCCTCCTCTCTTCCACATCTAGGCACATGAGGCCCATTAACCCCCCGGGGGGTTCCGGTAACTCCTCGGTACTCCGGTATTTATCCGGTGACCCTCGGAACCCTTCCGGTGTCCGAATATAACCTTCCAATATATCAATATTTATGTCTCGACCATTTCGAGACTTCTCAATATGTCCGTGATCACATCCGGGACTCCGAACTACCTTCGGTACATCAAAACACATCAACTCATAATACCGATCGTCATCGAACGTTAAGCGTGCGGACCCTACGGGTTCGAGAACTGTGTAGACATGACCGAGACTCATCTGCGGTAAATAACCAATAGCGGAACCTGGATGCTCATATTAGTTCCTACATATTCTACGAAGATCTTTATCGGTCAACCCGCACAACAAAATACTGATACGTCCATTTTGCATCATGCTTTTATGTTGATATTTACTGCATTATGGGCTGTTATTACACGTTATGTCACAATACTTATGCCTTTTCTCTCTTATTTTACAAGGTTTACATCAAGAGGGAGAATGCCGGCAGCTAGAATTCTGGGCTGGAAAAGAAGCAAACTCTGGAAACCTATTCTACACAACTCAAAAAGCTCTGAAACTCCACAGGACACCGTTTCAGAAAATATAAAAAATATTTGGCGAAAGAATATCACCAGGGGGGGCACCACCTGTCCACGAGGGTGGGGGGCGTGCCCCCTGCCTCGTGGGCCCCCCGATAGCCCCCCGATGCCCATCTTCTCCTATATGAGGTGTTTTAACCTGGAAAAAATCATAAGGAGGCTTTCGGGACCAGATGTCGCCGTCTCGAGGCGGAACCTTGGCGGAAACCAATCTAGGGCTCTGGCAGAGCTGTTCTGCCGGGGATACTTCCCTCCGGGAGGGGGAAATCGTCACCGCCGTCATCACCAACAACTCTCCCATCTTGGGGATGGCTATCTTCATTAACATCTTCACCAGAACCATCTCCTCTCAAACCGTAGTTCATCTCTTGTATCCAATCTCTGTACCCAAACCTCAGATTGGTACCTGTGGGTTGCTACTGTGTTGATTACTCCTTGTAGTTGATGCTAGTTGGTTTATTTGGTGGAAGATCATATGTTCAGATCCATTATGCATATTAATACCCCTCTGATCATGAACAATATTATGTCTTGTGAGTAGTTACTTTCGTTCCTGAGGACATCGGAGAAGTCTTGCTATTAGTAGTCATGTGAATTTGGTATTTGTTCGATATTTTGATGAGATGTATGTTGTCTCTCCTCTAGTGGTGTCATGTGAACGTCGACTACATGACACTTCACCATTATTTGGGCCTAGAGGAAGGCATTGGGAAGTAATAAGTAGATGATGGGTTGCTAGAGTGACAGAAGCTTAAACCCTAGTTTATGTGTTGCTTTGTAAGGGGCTGATTTGGATCCACTTGTTTCATGCCATGGTTAGGTTTACCTTAATACTTCTTTTGTAGTCGCGGATGCTTGCATTAGAGGTTAATCATAAGTGGCAGGCTTGTCCAAGTAAGGACAGCACCCAAGCACCGATCCACCCACATACCAAATTATTAAAGTACCGAACGCGAATCAGATGATCGTGATGAAAACTAGCTTGACGATAATTCCCATGTGTCCTCGAGAGCGCCTTCCTCCATATAAGAGTTTGTCCAGGCTTGTCCTTTGCTACAAAAAGGATTGGGCCATCTTGCTGCACCTTATTTACTTTTACCTTTTGTCACTTGCTACCAATTACCTTATCACAAAATTATCTGTTACCTATAATTTCAGTGCTTGCAGAAAATACCTTACTGAAAACTGCCTATCATTTCCTTCTGCTCCTCGTTGGGTTCGACAATCTTACTTATCGAAAGGACTACGATAGATCCCCTACACTTGTGGGTCATCTAGACTCTTTTCTGGTGCCGTTGCCAGGAAGTGAAGCGCCTTTGGTAAGTGGAATTTGGTAAGGAAAAATTTATATAGTGTGCTGAAATTTATTGTCACTTGTTACTATGGCTCATCATCCTTTGAGGGGCTTGTGTCGGGTATCTTTACCCCAACCAGAAGGGCAAAGTGTTGCTCCTCAACCTACTGCACCTACTGAAAATGTTTGCTTTGAAATTCCTTCGGGTATGATAGAGAAACTGCTAGATAATCCCTTTACAGGAGATGGAACACTGCATCCCGATTTACACCTAATCTATGTGGATGAAGTTTGTGGATTATTTAAGCTTGCAGGTATGCCCGAGGATGTTATCAAGAAGAAGGTCTTCCCTTTATCTTTGAAGGGATATGCAATGACATGGTTTAGGCTATGTGATGATATTCGATCATGGTACTATAATCGTCTGAAGTTGGAATTTCATCAGAAGTTCTACCCTATGCACCAGGTTCATCGTGATCGTAATTATATTTATAATTTTTGGCCTCATGAAGGAGAAAGCATCGCTCAAGCTTGGGGGAGGCTTAAGTCAATGTTATATTCATGCCCCAATCATTAGCTCTCAAGAGAAATGATCATCCAAAAATTTTATGCTCGGCTTTCTCTCAATAATCGCTCCATGCTCAATACTTCTTGTTCTGGTTCTTTTATGATTAAGACTGTTGAATTCAAATAAGATTTATTGGAAAGAATTAAATGCAACTTTGAAGATTGGGATCTCGACGAAGGTAAGGAGTCAGGTATGACCCCTAAGTTTGATTGTGTTAAATCTTTTATGGATACCGATGTTTTCCGTGAGTTTAGCACTAAATATGGACTTGACTCTGAGATAGTAGCTTCTTTCTGTGAATCATTTGCTACTCATGTTGATCTTCCCAAGGAGAAGTGGTTTAAATACCATCCTCCCATTTAAGTAAAAGTAGTTGAACCTGTTAAAGTTGAAGAAAAGACTATAACTTATAATGTTGATCCTATTGTTCCTACTGCTTATATTGACAAACCACCTTTCCCTGTTAGAATTAAGGATCATGCTAAAGCTTCAACTATGGTTCGTAAGAGTAGTACTAGAACATCTACACCCTCTGAGAAAATTAAAGTTGAACCTAGTGGAAGATCTCTTGGTTGAAAATTTAGATGGACATGTTATTTACCTCCAAGAGGAAGCTGCTAGAATAGCCAAACCCGATGCTAGGAATAAACATAGACCTGTTATAGGCTTGCCTGTTATCTCTGTTAAAATAGGAGATCATTGCTATCATGGTTTATGAGATGTAGGTGCTAGTGCAAGTGTAATACCTATATCCTTATATGATGAAATTATGCATGATATTGCACCCGTTGAGCTAGAATGTATAGATGTTACTATTAAACTTGATAATAGAGACACTATTTCACCAATTGGGATTGTTAGAGATGTTGAAGTCTTGTGTGGGAAAGTTAAATACCCTGCTGATTTTCTTGTTCTTGGTTCCCCACAAGATGATTTTTGTCCCATCATATTTGGTAGACCCTTCTTGAATACTGTTAATGCTAAGATAGACTGCGTGAAACATATTGTTACTCACTACTGGAATCAGAAGATTTGCCATCAGCCTCTTCTTTGCCGTCTGCTAGCTGACGGCAAAGAGTGGCTTTGCCATCAGCTTCCAAAAAGCAGACGGCAAAGACCTGGCTGATGGCAAAGACTAACTTTGCCATCAGCCAGGTCTTTGCCGTCCGCTGGCTGATGGCAAAGAAGCTTTGCCGTCCGCTAGCGGACGGCAAAGAGGGAGGCTGGCCCACTGGCTCGTAAACAGTAACGGCTCCTTCTCTTTGCCGTCCGCTAGCGGACGACAAAGAGAAAAAGGGCAGACGGCAAAGAGGGGCGGACGGCAAATGTTAAAATTAACTTAACGGCCCCGCCCGCGCCGTCCTCCTCCCTCTCCTTCTCTCTCTCTCTCGCCTCCCCGCGCCTCTCTCTCACTCCCTCTCTCTCAACCGCCGCCGCCGCCCCATCGCCGTCCCTCCCCGTCGCCGCCCCTTCCCCGACCCGGCCGCCCCCGCCGCCCGGCCGCCCCGCCCCGTCGCCGCCCCTTCCCCGTCGCC